>CP092879.1:60362782-60489103 GCA_030710605.1 Cordylochernes scorpioides
GATCATCACCAAGCAGATGGAAATCAACACATGTTGTGGAAGAAGATACCTCCTCTTCTTTTTTTTTCAACCTTCCCAACTCTCAGCATGCACTCTCTCCTATTTTATTTATAAAGTAGAACCTCCATGAGAGGACACCTTCCCTAGAGGACACATCTCTCTATAATGGACAGTTTTCATTTCCAAAATGACCTTTTTTACTAAAACAAGGTAATAAGACCAAATCCAAATAAATAATAGTGTGTGACGTTTCGCTAACAGTGTTGTTACCATCTTCAGACAAAAGTACTGAATGAAGTACTGAATTTTTATTTATTTGGATTTGGTCTTATTACCTTATTTTATAATCTATAATCCAAATTGTGCCTTATCGACCTTTTTTACTATTTAGCAACTCTTCAGTAAGATGACAACTCTCCCTAAAGGACACTTTGGCTCTGCAATTAGGTGTTGTCCTTTACAGGGAGGTAGTTCTACTGTATTAGAAATGGCTGACTTATTCTGTTGTACCTTACTGTTTACACTAAAAAAATAAATGTTCAAAGTCTAAAACCTAGGAAAAGTGGCAAAGAGAAAGGTTTTAGAAAGAGCAGATGTATGATATAGGGAATTTGCATACACTAATGAGCCTAAAGGAATTTGCATATACAGTTAAACCTGTCTATAGCGCCCCCTCTTGGGACTCACCAAAATAGGATGCTATAGAGAGGGGGTGCTATAGACAGGTCACTTTTAATGTAAATCACATCGTACTACGTATTTAAAATCGGGTGCTATAGAGAGGGAGGTGCTATAGACAGGTCACTTTTAATGTAAATCACATCGTACTACGTATTTAAAATCGGGCGCTATAGAGAGGGGGCGTTATAGACAGGTTTAACTGTTCTAATGAGCCTAAACATTATGCAACTAATGACATTTTAGCCCTTTTTTGGCATTTACTTCAACATTAATTTGGCATGACAGAGACTCCAAAAAAAGAAAAAAGTCAGTAGTTAGTTGGGTAAGAAGTGCTGACACCAGATGTCCATATATAGGCCAAACAATTTCTCCAAGTGTAATTTGAAGGCATGTGGCTGGTACTCATAGAGAATAATGAGGCGGGGAAATCCCCAATACCTTGTCATCTACTTGCAAGTTCTTTGTACAGATGCTTGTGACATCTGACAATTCTTGTGTCCCCATGATGTTCACAAACACTAGGCCATCTAAATATAAAACATTTTGTATAACTGAGCAACTTCCCTATTTCTCTGCAAATGCTCGACTGAATTCCTCATTCACTCCTACATAGTTTCAGTCCCATGTCACCAGGATACATTGATCCCAGCTATAATTGTCAATTCCACACACACAATTTGGATTATAGATTAGAACTACAAGAAAATAAGATCTAATCCAAATAAATTAATAGCGTTTGATGTTTCAGTAACAACATTGTTACCATCATCAGACAAAAGAATAATTTTATTCTTTTATTTGATAATGGTAACAATGCTGTTACTGAAACATCAAATGCTATTAATTTATTTGGATTAGGTCTTATTTTCTTGTATAGATAACCAAGTGTGAACAAAATTGTCTCTGTCTCCTTAAAAAAAAAAAGTAGATAACTCCGCAATGATTTGTAGTAACTGTAGTTGGTTAAACTCAGGAAGAAACATGTCCCCACACAGCAGTAACAAAAAATGTCTGGACAGGACAAGGAAAGGGGGACAGAGATACCTTCAGGGTGTCCAGGGTGATCATTAATTATTCATTACGCTGAGGGAGGGTCAGTCAAACGGGACAGATTGCTGGCACATTGCTGCCAAGAATGACTAGTAGCTGCCAAGCTAGCCGAGTATAATACCGTGTTTTAAGTGGGTATCAACAAGCTACTAACAGATCATTCTTTGGTGATAGTTCTATAACTGCATCTTACAGTATCTCATCTTCTTCTTCTTCCTTATCTCCACTCAATCATATTAGGGTGTCAAGTTGTGACCCTTGATGGTGTCTGTTCGACAACCATCATGACTGGGTGAAGTAGAATGCATCTACCTTTGTCATTAAGACTGGGAGCACTACTCAGTGGCAGGCCGACTTAGCTCCAAAAGAAATGGCCGCCTCTGATATGAGGAACAGACGCCATGTTCAGCCGCTCCTAACATGGAGTACAGACTCATCCTGTATCCCTGGATTAGGAGTCCTTACAGGGTACTATCAGCCGGGCCAGCTGAGCCCAGGTTTTTTAGCGAGCTTGTTACTGCTCCCCCTCATCCTTTTTCATTCGGGCTTGGGACCAGCAAAGGCGGAGTTACAGTATCTCATGAGGGACTGGAATAGCTGGTCTCTACTGGAGGTTGTCTCTCATAAAAACACAGTTGATGTCTCACTTCTGTAAAGTTTGGACAGTCATAGATAAGATGGAGAGCAGTTTGTTCAGTTAAATTGAATTTTATTTCCGAATATTGCTGATGTTGAGTTATTACCTTGTAACTTTTTATTTAATTTAAAGAAATATTTGTAATCACACAAACACAGTGAGAGAGGAGAGATTGTATGCTGCCAAAACAACTATATACAGTAGAACCTCTAAGAGAGGACACTAGCGTTAGAGTACAACTCTCTACAAAGGACAGTTTTCATTTACCATTTTTACTATTTAGAAACTCTCCGGTTAGAGAACACCTATCCCTAAAGGATACTTTGGCTCTGCAATTAGGTGTCCTTTACAGGGAGGTATTACTGTACATGTAGGATTTGATTAGGAAGTAACTGGAAACAGAAGCAAGAAAAGTAGAATACATGTTTACGATGACAACCAAAGACTTTTTAAACAAAATTGGTCATTCATTATTTCTCCGTTTATCATTACTCTTCACAATTTATCCTTTCATACTTCATCCCTAAGGTTAGAAATAATGGTTATTTCTCCTTAAAATAAATTGCAATTTTTCGTTCTAAAGAAACACATGCGGGATATTTTCAAATGTCGTTCTACAATCATAAACCGCATTATATTGTATTATTCATGGAGTTCGTTACTTATCCAATGAAGCCTGGGAAGTTTACTGAACCAGACTAGTCTGTTTCACTCAGGAGATGAAAGGGTAGCAATATGGCCAGAGGAAGGAACATCACCCAAAAATAGCACATGGTGTTTTTGCAGCTATTTTGATAAGGAGAGAAGTGACTTTCCTCTCTTTTTTCCCCATATAGATCAATATTCTTCCGGACTTTATTTATACTTTCTACATTGAAAAAATCCAGGTATCATTAGCTTGAAGATGTCATGGTTATGTAAGCTGCTTTTACCTTAGTGGTAATCATGTCCTCCATGAGAGGACACCTCTCTATAAAGGACAGTTTCCATTGATAAAAAGTAGCAATTTTTTTTTACCAAGTACATGATAAAGCACAATTAGGATTATAATCTATAATCCAAATTGTGCTTTATCATATTAAACACAAGGTAATAAGACCAAATCCAAATAAATAAATAAATAGTGTGTGACGTTTTGGTAACATCGTTGTTACCATTTTCAGACAAAAGTAGTGAATTTATATACTGAAAAAGCATTCAGTACTTTTGTCTGAAGATGGTAACAATGCTGTTACTGAAATGTCACACTATTTATTTGGATTTGGTCTTATTACCTTGTGTTCATAGCATTAATAAAATCAATAAAGCATCTAGGACTTCTTGTATAATTTTATTTATCAAGCTTACAGGCTTATCAGTTCTTCGACTGTAGTAACACAATAACAACTCCTGTTGAAAAGGGCTGTAAATTACTGAAAAGCATTCGGAACTTTTGTCTGAAGATGGTAACAACGTTGTAACCAAAACATCACACACTTAGATTTGGTCTTTCTTCCCTTGTGTTTAGTTAGCAAGAAGTTATACTCCTAGTTGTTTCTGTTAAAGAGCATGTTAACCAGAAAGCAAGAGAAATAAAATTATACAAGAAACTTATTCCCCTGGATACTCTATAGATTTTATTTATAATGTGTTGTGGCATCTTAAGCACTTTTTTTTTTGTGATTAGTAAACTCAAGGTAACAAGACCAAATCCAAATAAATAAATAATGTGTGACATTTCGGTAACAGCGTTGTTATAATCTTCAGACAAAAGTACATTAATTTATATACTGAAAAAGCATTCAGTACTTTTGTCTGAAGATGGTAACAATGCTGTTACTGAAACACATCGCAAAATATTTATTTGGATTTGGTCTTTATTACCTTGTGTTTAGTTAGCAGGAAGTTATACTCCTAGTTGCTTCTGTAAAAGAACATGTTAAACCAGAAATCAAGAGAAATAAAATTATAAGAGAAACTTATTCCTCGATACTCTATAGATTTTATTTTTAATGTGTTGTGGCATCTTAAGCATTTTTTTTTTTTTTGTAATTAGTAAACTCAAGGTAACAAGACCAAATTCAAATAAATAAATAGTGTGTGATGTTTCGGTAACAGCGTTGTTACCATCTTCAGACAAAAGTACATTAATTTATATACTGAAAAAGCATTCAGTACTTTTGTCTGAAGATGGTAACAACGCTGTTACTGAAACATCACACACTATTTATTTATTTGGATTTGGTCTTATTACCTTGTGTTTATAATCTATAATCCAAATTGTGCCTTATCATTTATAATGTGTTGTGGCATCTTAAGCATTTTTTTTTTGTAATTAGTGGAAATACGCAATCCTGGGCAACAATAAATGCGGCGGAAGAAGGGAGGTGTAGTAATTGTAGAGTGCGACCTCGGGACGAACTAATCTATGACAGGATGGTAAAAGATGAGAATGCCATAACACCAAGGTGATAAGGAAGTTTTGGCACAAAGAAAGAAGTGTCAGGTCACTTCCTGCCATTACAAATGACTCTCCAACACCCTATATCACCTCTATCTTTAGTAAAAATACCTTCCCTTTTTTTTTTACTAGAGAAGATAATAGTAGAATCTCAATGAGGACACTTCGGCTAGAGGATACCTCTCTATAAAGGACAGTTTTCATTGTCAAAATTACCATTTTTACTATTTAACAACTCTCTGGGTAGAGGATACCTCTCTATAAAGGACAGTTTTCATTGTCAAAATGACCATTTTTACTATTTAACAACTCTCCAGTAAGAGGACACTTCTCTATAAAGGACAGTTTTCATTGTTAAAATTCCCATTTTTACTATTTAACAACTCTCTGGCTAGAGGACATCTCTCTATAAAGGACAGTTTTCATTATCAAAATTACCATTTTTACTATTTAACAACTCTCCAGTAAGAGGACACTTCTCTATAAAGGACTGTTTTCATTGTTAAAATTCCCATTTTTACTATTTAACAACTCTCTGGCTAGAGGACATCTCTCTATAAAGGACAGTTTTCATTATCAAAATTACCATTTTTACTATTTAACAACTCTCCAGTAAGAGGACACTTCTCTATAAAGGACTGTTTTCATTGTTAAAATTCCCATTTTTACTATTTAACAACTCTCTGGCTAGAGGACATCTCTCTATAAAGGACAGTTTTCATTATCAAAATTACCATTTTTACTATTTAACAACTCTCCAGTAAGAGGACACTTCTCTATAAAGGACTGTTTTCATTGTTAAAATTCCCATTTTTACTATTTAACAACTCTCCGGCTAGAGGATACCTCTCTATAAAGGACAGTTTTCATTGTCAAAATTACCATTTTTACTATTTAACAACTCTCTGGGTAGAGGACATCTCTCTATAAAGGACAGTTTTCATTATCAAAATTACCATTTTTACTATTTAACAACTCTCCAGTAAGAGGACACTTCTCTATAAAGGACTGTTTTCATTGTTAAAATTCCCATTTTTACTATTTAACAACTCTCCGGCTAGAGGATACCTCTCTATAAAGGACAGTTTTCATTGTCAAAATTACCATTTTTACTATTTAACAACTCTCTGGGTAGAGGACATCTCTCTATAAAGGACAGTTTTCATTATCAAAATTACCATTTTTACTATTTAACAACTCTCTGGGTAGAGGACATCTCTCTATAAAGGACAGTTTTCATTGTCAAAATTACCATTTTTACTATTTAACAACTCTCTGGGTAGAGGACATCTCTCTATAAAGGACAGTTTTCATTGTCAAAATTACCATTTTTACTATTTAACAACTCTCCGGTAGAAGGACACCTCTCCTTATAGAACACTTTGACTCTGTAATTAGGTATCCTTTATAGGCAGGTTTTACTGTATCAAGTTTCAACTGCATTTGGTGTTATTGTCCTGTAAGACTTGAAGAAAAACGATTTAAAAAAAAAATGAAGTGAAACTATTAGTGTGTAGAAGCTAAAAGAAGGTTGAAGAGGAGGAAATAAAAAGCTATTAAAGTAAACCAGACACTCTCTACCCAAACACTTGCAAGGTCTTACACAAACAAGCTGTCAAGGAAAGGAAGGAGAGACGGCAGCTTGTGTTCCAGCTATTGAAGGAAGTGAAATTAGTCTTCTCGGTTGGCTGCCCATTCAGACACTAATTTGGACACATTTCCTCCATCTTCCTCGCTATCGTTAGAAACTCCTTTTTTTTTAGTTGTTGTTATGTTTTTGACCCCCCCCTGTGAAAACTTTTTCTTTCTTCTCTTCCTTTGTCTCTCACTGTTTTCCCCCTCCTTTCTTTCTTTATTTTTTTTTTGTGTTGAGATCCATCCAATCATAGATATACTTTTCCCTCTTTTTCTCTTACTCCTTATTAATAGATATACACTCATGAACAAAACGTAAGGAAGTTTTGCACCTTGTAGTATGTATATCGGGATTCAGACAATAACTCTGAAAGATATTAGAGTGACCTTTATTGAATACACACGAGATAACCAAGTGTGAACTGTTTTATACATACTATATGTACACTTGATAAGGCACAATTTGGATTATAGATTATAAAAACAAGGTAATAAGACCAAATCCAAATAAATAAATAGTGTGTGACGTTTCAGTAACAGCGTTGTTACCATCTTCAGACAAAAGTACTGAAAAAACATGCTGTGGTAAAATTTCTCATTCAGTACTTTTGTCTGAAGATGGTAACAACGCTGTTACCGAAACGTGACACTCTATTTATTTATTTGGATTTGGTCTTATTACCTTGTTTATATGTACACTCATGGAGAAAAAAGCTTAAGGAAGTTATACCTTTTAGCATGTATATCGGGATTCAGACAATAACTCTGAAAGATATTACAGTGACTTTTATTGAAGACATACAAGATAACCAAGTATGAAAAAAAAATGGCTTCTGTATCTTTCAAAAAATGAATGAATGGCGACCTCAAAGACTTTCCACTACCTTAAGTTGTGTGGTTGAGTTGTTGAAGGAGGTTTGACTCTACCTACTATGTTCGTTAATTGGGGCTTCTGATAATATTGGGATTGCATATTCTATATACAGTTACGAGCGTCATTCCTCATCTCCTAATCTACTAATCAATCAACTCTGTCACCGTTTGCTTTTTTTTTTGGAATGGCGCCCTCCTATTGGTTGGCTACGGTCACGCCACCTTTGCCCCCCCAACTCGCTATTTCGTCTTTGTAACTATTGTGTTGGAGCGGGTCGCTCCATAAATAAATGCATATATTAGATAATAACCAAATGGAATCCTCTCTTTCTTTTTCCCAGTAAGAGACGCCTATGGAAGCCAACAGTACATAGACAGATAAAGCACATAGGCTATAGTTATTAACTAACTTATGCAATTAATTAAGGCGCCAATATATAATTGTAACAAATAGTATTTGAATCAAAACATTCAATCGGGTAAAACACGGGCGTTGCCCGGGTCATTCGGCTAGTTTTGATAGATCTGTCAGGCAGTCACAGTTAAAGTAAGAGCTTGGGATATGGCCAACTGATTGACTCTTATGTTCGGATATGTTATCACACACACTCTTGGGTTGATAAAGATATTGCTGTAGGAGATATATGGAAGGGAGACCAGAAAAGGAAGGCCAAGATTGGAATTCATGCATAATTTCAGGAGTAGACCCTCTACAGTTGAACCTCTCTTTTCTTCTTCTTCTTCTTTCTTATCTCCATACTGGGTGAAGTAGAATGCGTCTGCCTTTGTCATTAAGACTGGGAGCACTACTCAGTGGCAGGCCGACTTAGCTCCAAAATAAATGGCCGCCTCTGACATGAGGAACAGACGCCATGTGCAGCGGCTCCTAACATGGAGTACAAACGCTGCTCATCCTGTATCCCTGGATCAGGAGCCCTTACAGGGTACTATCAGCCTGGCCAGCTGAGCCCAGGTTTTTTAGTGAGCTTGTTACTGCTCCTCCTTTTTCATCCAGGCTTGGGACCGGCAAAGGCGGAGTTTGAACTTCTCTCTAAAGGACAACACCTATTTGAAGAGTAAAACTGTCCTTTAGAGAGAGGTGTCCTCTTACTGGAGAATAGTGAAATAGTAAAAATGGTAATTTTGATGATGAAAACTGTAGAGAGATGTCCTCTAGCAGAAGTGTCCTCTCATGGAGGTTTTACTCTACTGTACTCAACTGCCTCTACCCTCTTGGGGTTCTACTGTACATCAAAATACTGCACAAGTAACCAAAAGGGTGCTCTGGCTCACTTGCAAGGGCAAAAGAAGAATGGCTTTCTGCATATGTAGATACAGTAGAACCTGTCCCTATAAAGAGCACCTAATTGCAGAGCCAAAGTGTCCTCTTACCGGAGAGTGTCAAAATAGTAAAAATGGTAATTTTGTAAATGAAAACTCTCCTTTGTAGAGAGATGTCCTCTTACCGGAGATTGTCAAAATAGTAAAAATGGTAATTTTGTAAATGAAAACTCTCCTTTGTAGAGAGGTGTCTTCCTACTGGAGAGTGTCAAAATAGTAAAAATGGTAATTTTGTAAATGAAAACTCTCCTTTGTAGAGAGGTGTCTTCCTACCGGAGAGTGTCAAAATAGTAAAAATGGTAATTTTGTAAATGAAAACTCTCCTTTGTAGAGAGATGACCTCAAGCGGGAGTGTTCTCTCGTGGAGGTTCTACTGTATATGGTGGAATTAGAGTAAAAATAGTCACTAACTACCCAACATAATTATAATGGCCTGTACCATGTATACTTGGGATAAATAGAAACAAAATACTAACCATAGAGAGGAAGCTCTGAAAGACCAAGAATACCGTCAGCCACCACCACCAGGCTATGGATGGTTGAGGAACACATAGATAGGCAGAGTTACATAGATATCATAGAATGCAAATATTTAGGTAAGAAAGAGAAAAAAACTCTTAAAAACACCTTCTGGAGATTCAGAAACCACTGAAGACGATGAGAACTATTTCAGAAAAGAAAAATTAGCAATAGAACTCTATAATTTCTACAGATCAATTGTAAATAGATTCATACACAAAAGAGGTAGTGAGGAAAGTTTTAGAACAGATGTGTAAATAAATCCCTTTTCAAACAAAGGCTCACGTGCACATGGGGAAAGGGAGAAAAAAAAATACTGTATTATTTTGTTGTTGTATGGCGAATCCATACAGGGCAATGGGCCCTAATAAAAGCCTTGTTGTTGAGTTACATAGAACCAAGCAGGTTGAAAGTAGCCCTATGCCTCCCACCAAAAGTAGATACCAAGAGTGGTGATAAGCAACCTTGTATCCCACTTAGATAGCCGCCGGGGTCACCACACTGAACTGGCTAACCTGCCAGCAGCCATCCTTAGCTTTCCATTCACCTGAATGGACTGAAACAACCCTCTGCCTATTATAGTTTTCAATTTATTCATGTCAACACCTTTTTTTTGGCTTATTCCTCGGACTTTTTTATTAAGGCTACCTCACTATTAAGGTAGTATAGTGGTCAGTATTCCCGCCTGTTATGTGGGTGACCGGGGTTCGATTCTCCGCCAGGTAGCCAGTAGTGCTCCCAGTCTCGATGACAAAGGCAGATGCATTCTACTTCACCCAGTGTGGAGATAAGAAAGAAGAAGACTGTCTAGAACTTCAATTGGGATACCTTCACCTGTTAAATTCATTATGTTATTTTTTGGCTTAATTTCAGAGTTGAGTTCTTCATTTTTCTTTTCTGGGAGGAGATACTCTTCCCTGAAAAGAAAAATGAAGTACTCATCTCTGAAATTAAGCCAAAAAATAACATAATGAAAAAAGAAGACTTAAGGTTTCACACTTCAAAGGCTTCCAACTTGAAGACCTTGTCCAAGGTTTCACTTGCAGAATCGCTACTGTTACCCCACAGATATCATCATTACATAGTGCTATCTTTGATTTCACCTTGTTCCTCTCTTCATATCTTCTAATGTTCAACACCATATTATTTTAGATTGTCACAAACCAATCCTTCCTTGGTCTAACTATCTCTTTGAACTTCAAGGTATGATTGAGTGGAGATAAGTATACTACTTCTTATCTTTTATTGGAGGTTGGAAACACAAGGTAATAAGACCAAATCCAAATAAATAAATAGTGTGTGACGTTTCAGCGTTGTTACCATCTTCAGACAAAAGTACTGAATCTATGATGGTATAATCTGAAGATGGTAACAAAGCTGTTACCGAAATGTCACACACTATTTATTTGGATTTGGTCTTATTACCTTGTGTTTATAATCTATAATCCAAATTGTGCCTTATCATTGAAGGTTGGAATTATGGTAGGTTAAGTCTTTTTAAAAATATATTTATATAAAAATATGGTCAGTCTCTCATGAGAGGTTTTGCTTTATTGAAATGTAGACTAATGGATCCCCTCTCACGTTAACATAGACAGCAACGAGATGGCTGACCAGTTGACTAAAGAAGGCTGTAAGGGCCAGCCTGAAAACTCCCAACTCGCCTATTCTTAAATTTCTTCCATCCACAAACAACAAAAAAAAATATCTCTCTGGAAATTCACCCTAAACTATCTTTGGTACACCCTCATTCTTAACGAATCTTCTTTCCACACCCTTACTAGGGAAGAACAAACAGCGATATCAAGATTACAAACAGGACATCTTAGAATGCTCAAATTTAATTGAAAAATCAAAACACATTCCCGAAATTCCCCAAATGCGATTCCTAACCAGCCAGTCCTGAACATCTATCGAATTGTATCAAATCATCCAAAAAAGACCTCTGGAAAAACCCCAGGACTATAAAAGCTGAGACAATGGAACTTAATGGAGATTGTTTAAATGACTTGAGGAATAAGCAACAACAACTTTATTGAAATACTTCTTTTCTAATTGTTATCTTAATTTAGTGATTCTCTCTCTCTTGTAAGCTTAGCACTCAATTAGGTACATAAAGATAAAAGTTGAAAATTTATTATTTTAGATAAGCATAATAGAGCGTAGTTGTTGTGCAACAGATAACACCTCTGATATTACAGATAAAAAAAAAAGATTCCTGGCTCAAATCCTGGCAGGCCTAGTTAAAAGCTTATCAACATTTTTTTTTGGGTTACATAATGACATGTCTGTGGTTCAAATGCAAGTGTAATTTCTAAATCAAAAGACGAAAGAAAGATAACTTCTTGTTCCAAAATCACTTTATTAGGTACCGCTCAACAAGAGCAACCTAGTTTATGATATGACATATGTAAATATGTATCTGTGTTATATAATAGCATCCTATTTTTTTTTTAGTGAGTCCCAAGAGGGGGTGTTATAGACAGGTTTAACTGTACTTGCATAAAATGATAAAGCACAATTTGATCTATAAATACAAGAAAATAAGACCCAATCAAAATAATTTAATAGTACTGTATGCGAGGTTTCGGTAAAAGCATTGTTACTATCATTAGACAAAAGAATAAAATTTACTTAAATAAATATTTGTATATGGAACTAAAGAGCCGTAGCTTCATACATTCAAAGAGCCCCATGTGGCACGCAAGTTACAGACATCTGCACTAGTTCTGAACTTGGAGATGACAATCATTATCAGGTTTGGTGACTACTGTTCTAATTCAAGTGAAGGAAGGATTCAAACACATCTGCGGAACACTTCCTGACAGCATGAGTTGGCAGTCAGGTGGTTCTGTCCTTCATTGATGTCAGGTTAAGAATGGAACATTGGCTGCGGTAACACAAATCGCCCGCCACTCATGACTGTTGCAAGACTTTCACTTATTTGGTCTGTCATCTTATTTTTCTAATCTATAATCCCCAAATTGTCTCCCCATTATCATTTATTATCATCCACTATTTTAAACAGTTAAGCCTGATAAGGCACAAATTTGGATTATAGATTATAAACACAAGGTAATAAGACCAAATACAAATATATAAATAGTGTGTGACGTTTCGGTAACAACGCTGTTACCGAAACGTCACACACTATTTATTTATTTGGATTTGGTCTTATTACCTTGTACAGTTAAGCCTCTTTTGCAAAGAGGATGACACCTTAAAGTGTCCCTTAAGTAGAGATTTCTTCTTACTGGAGAGCAGCTAAATGGTAATTTTGGTGATCAAAACTGTCTTCAATGTTATCAAAACATTCATGGACAAAACTTAAGGAAGTTGTACCTTTCAAGCATGGGATTCAGACAATAACTCTGAAAGATATTACAGTGACCTTTATTGAAGACTTAAGATAACCAAGTGTGAACAAAATTTCCTCTATTTCTTTAAAAAAAAAAAAGATAATGGACAATATCAAAATATGAAACTTCCTTTTGTTTACGAGTGTAAATAGATTTTTTTTTTTGGAGTTTGAAAATTCATTCAATTAAGTACAGTAGAACCTCTATGAGAGGACACTCACACTAGAGGACACCTCTCTACAAAGGACAGTTTCAATTTTCAAAATTACTATTTTTACTCTTAAGGAACTCTGGTAAGAGGATATCTCTCTTTAAAGGACACTTCGGCTCTACAATTAGGTGTCCTTTACAGGGAGGTAGTTCTACTGTATTTTAATGGGTATTGTATTAAGTATTATAATGGGTTTAATTGATAAGGCACAATTTGGATTATAGATTATAAACACAAGGTAATAAGACCAAATCCAAATAAATAAATAGTGTGTGACGTTTCGGTAACAACGCTGTTACCAAAACGTCACACACAATTTTTTTTATTTGGATTTGGTCTTATTACCTTGTGTTTATAATGGGTTTAATTGGTTTCTATACTGTATATGCAACTTACAGGAATATATATATATATGTTATGAATTATAATGTTTTGATGTTGGAATGATAAAGAATTGAAAGTGCAGTCGTGAAAAAGGAAATATAATTTATTTACCTTTCAAATAGTTTTTATTTTCAATTACTTGAAGCAAATTACACTTAAAATTATTTTTCACATTAATATAGAATTTATAAAATGAATTCTATATTCGTGAATTAAAAAAATAGGTAGTCAACTATACATATTTAAAACAAATATTCAAAGTGTAATGTTCTAAATCTATGGTCAAAAATAAAAGAATAGTCAATGATGAAAGTAAAATGTTTAAAAAAAAATAAAATATTTGCATTTTAGATTATATAATATATACAGTAGAACTACCTCCCTGTAAAGGACAACACCTAATTGCAGAGCCAAAGTTTCCTTTAGGGTGAGGTGTCTTCTTACCGAAGAGTTGCTAAATTGTAAAAATGGTAATTTTTCAAATGAAAACTGTCCTTTGTGGAGAGGTGCCCGTTAAAGGGAGGTTCTACTGTATATGTATATAAATTTTTAAAGGTATGCAAACAATGCTGCCATTTCTTCGCAGGTGGGTGTTCTATAAATATTTCTTCCCCTAAAATTGAAATATTTCTGGAGGGTCCACAACAAAAGAAGGTTGGGTGAAGGCTGCCCCATACAATGGATTGTTTGGAGGCCATTCATCAAGGAGGTTATTCTCAGATTGAATGACCCAGCAGGGATGGATGGACGGTAGTGTTACTTAATGACATGGACTTATTAAACAAATTATAGTCCCGAGTCCTACTGACATCATTCTTATGTTTTATTCTAATGTAGGGCTTTTGTTGTTTTCTAATTCTTTCTGTTGCGTAATAGCTTTATACATATCCCATGTTTGACTTGTGTCTTTTTAGGTTTAGGAAAATGCTGAGATCTCTTCTTTTTATGTATATAAAGGTTTTGTTTATCAACTTGTCTCTCAGCTTCTTCTTCTTCTTTCTTATCTCCACTCAATCACACTAAGGTATCAAGCTTGTAAAGCTTGAGACTTTTGATGGTGTCTGCTGGGGAAGAGTAGAGCTCATCAATGGATGAGTTAATACAGTCAATAATGTGTTTTAGGGTTGTAGGTTGGGAATTGCACTTAGTACATAGTGGCAAAACCTTGAAACCATTCTGGAAAGTCATTTTCTCTCAGCTAAATTGTGTTTTATTCTAATGTGGGGCTTTTGTTGTTTTCTAATTCTTTCTGTTGTTTAGCAGCTTTATACATATCCCATGTTTGACTTGTGTCTTTTTAGGTTAGGAAAATGCTGTTATCTCTTCTTTTTATGTATATAAAGGTTTTGTTTACCTACTTGTCTCTCAGCTAAATTTGTGGATAGTTGGTTATACCAATGGTATAAACCATTGTTTTCTGACAGCCATGAACCGGAATCAAATCCCGCATTGTACACTTTTTTTCTGTGAAGAACCTGTTTATATAAACACAAGGTAATAAGACCAAATCCAAAAAAATAGTGTGTGACGTTTCGGTAACAGCGTTGTTACCGAAACGTCATACACTATTTATTTATTAGGATTTGGTCTTATTACCTTGTGTTTATAATCTATAATCCAAATTGTGCCTTATCAACCTGTTCATAATTTTCATTTTAAAATAAAAGCTAGGTTGCTCCTTTTGAGCCGTACCTAACAAAGCAATTTTGGAACAAGCAGACAAATTTGTGGAGCAATTGAAGATTGAAGGCAAAGTTTTTTCCTGGTTGAAAATTTTGGCTACTTATGGATTGTCTTGGAGGTGCCACATTGGTATTAGGATTGATTCTCAACATAAATAAATAAAATAATTCTATCACGTTTTTCAAATCCAATAGCCAAATTAGCTTCTTCTTATTTCTTATCTCCACTCAATCATATCAGGGTATCAAGCATCTAATGCTGCGCATGACTGATACATAGCAGGAGGGACAAGCACCGATTCTGTTCTCCTAAGAGAACAACAGTGTTTCATTTCTAGACTTAAGTCTGGTCATCTACGGACAATGACTTTCCAGAATGGTTGCAGGGTTTTCCTACTATGTACTAATTGCAATTCTCAACCTGAAGCCCCAAAACTTTATTATTGACTGAATTGACTCATCCTTTGATGAGCTCTACTCTTCCCCAGCAGACACCTTCAACAAGCTTTACAAACTTGATACCCTGATATGATTGAGTGGAGATAAGAAAGAAGAAGACACATCCCCAGCAGACACCATCAACAAGCTTTACAAGTTTGATACCCTAATATGATTAAGTGGAGATAAGAAAGAAGAGGCATCCCCAGCAGACACCATCAACAAGCTTTACAAGCTTGATACCCTAATATGATTGAGTGGAGATAAGAAAGAAGAAGATCAGTTGAAATTGATCATTTTGAGTTCCCCCTCACGACAGTAATCCAAGAGACACACAACATATGTTCCAGCTGTCGTCTAGACAAGCCTATCAGACTTTCCCTAATAACAACTTGAAATACGGAGGTGATTAAAATAAATCTTTGAATGAGGAAATACTTCGCCGTGTGTGTTGCAATAGACAATGTCTCAGTACCACATGGGGAGCTCTTAGTATTTCCAGGTATTACTAGCTTGAAGATGTCATGGTTATGTAAGCTGCTTTTACCTTAGTGGTGATCATGTCCTCCATGAGAGGACACCTCTCTACAAAGGACAGTTTCCATTGCTAAAAAGTAGCAATTTTTTTACCAAGTACAGTAGAACCTGTCCCTGTAAAGAGCACCTAATTGCAGAGCCAAAGTGTCCTTTAGAGAGAGGTGTCCTCTTACCAAAGAGTTGCTAAATAGTATTTTTTTAGAGAAAACCACACCAAGATGCTCTGCGGTGAGGACCCGATTTGTACCTTCTGTAATTCAAAACTAAAAAATGAAATCACTCACTATATTTTTGATTGCTATGCTCTGAAAGAAGAACTCTTATGCTCAAAACTGGGCAACTCTGTAACAATATGACCCAGAATAAGTATATTGCTACGGCGTTTTATGGTTTCCACAAGTCCATAACTCAGAAGAAGGCCAAGTGACACTCACTCCTCACTTTCTTACTGCTACTCTTTTTGTGTTGTTTTTCTTGCTTCCCTCTTTCTCTTTCTTGCTTTTTTTTTCTTTTCTTTTTCTTCTGTCTATATCATTGTTTCCTTTGTCTCACTGCTTTGTTCTTATGCATACCTCTGGTGAATCCTGTATAGGGTCAGTGACCCTAAATAAAGGCTTTTTTGTTGTTGTTGTTGCTAAATAGTAAAAATGGGAAATTTTTAAAATGAAAAATGTTCTTTGTAGAGAGATATGTACTCTAGTGTGAGTGTCCTCTTATGGAGGTTTTACTGGAGTAACTCTGGTAGAAAGACTCCTTTCCCCAAAGGTTACTTTGGCTTTGTAACAAAGTGTTGTCCTTTACAGAGAGAGGTAGTTCTGCCATATTTTAGCAAGATACAAGTGTGAGTTAAGTGTGAAGAGTGTGACCAAAGCTATGTGGGACAGACATCCAGAACAATAAAAAAAAAAAGGATGAAAAACCATAAATATGCTCTGAAGTGGGATAGAATTCAAAATTCTGCTCTTGTAGAACACAGAAGGGACACAGGATACAATAATTTCAATTTAGAAAACCCAAGAACACTATGCAAAAAATTACTACAAAAGACAATTCAAAGAAACCTTTTTCATCCAAAAGACATTTACTTCAATTAATAGAATGGAAGAAAGAGGAAATATAAATGATATTTACAGATATGCCTTTAATTTATATTTAAAAAAAAAAATCCACTTTTAATTCTAGTAAGAATATTTCAAGTTGTCTTAAAAAACTATTTTTTCCTTATCTGTTATCTTGTTTAAACACTTGATAACAGTACTATTTAAGAACTTGCTGTAATATTTTTTCTCATTTATTCTTTTGTCTGATGATGGTGACAATGTTGTTACCGAAACGTCACACACTATTAAATTATTTGGATTAGGTCTTATTTTCTTGTATTATAATCTATAATCCAAATTGTGCTTTATCATATTTTAGTAAGCTCAAATTTTGAACCCAATACATACATGTACTCTGGCAACATCCTAAATCTGCATTGTAGGTCTGGTCTAGGATGTGTAATCTGATACATGACGGATTTCTTATTTCCTTCAGGGTTATTTTTCATCTCTCAAATCCTTGTTCATATAGCTGTTATATACGTGTTATGTGGAGGTTTTATACCTCATATTTACCCCATGTAGAAAACTGTTTGTTTGTGTTTTACACTTGCATGCTCCCAGAGTTGTGTATTGGGTTTGGCATGCTCTCTCTCTCTGGCAGCTGGATTTGTGGAAGGATGAAGCAATTTCTTTTGTTGCCTAAATACAGGTTTCAAACACAGGTCCTGGCTGCTATTGAAAAAGAACAATAGCATCCTGGAGAGGCATTGTATTCCCTCAGGAAACTGCTTTTGTTGACATAGCTGGTGCATTGTGGTTGTTGTCGCGTCTCCTTGAAGAGGTGACATGTTCCCCAGAAATTTCTGGCCGACAAAGACAGAATGTTTACATGAACAGAGTTGTTAACACTACTTGGTTACAACACTATACAGTAGAAACTCAATGTGAGGACACTGTCGCTAGCAGACACCTCTCTATAAAGGACAGTTTTCATTTGCAAAATTACCATTCTTATTATTTTGCAACTCTTCGATAAGAGGACACCTCTCCCTAAAGGACACTTTGGCTCTGTAATTAGGTGTCCTTTATAGGGAGTTTCTACTGTTTATCTAAAGTCCTAGTTGCCCTAACTATAGCTATGCCATTACAAGGTAATAAGACCAAATCCAATTACTTAAATAGTGTG
Organism: Cordylochernes scorpioides; assembly: GCA_030710605.1. Lineage (NCBI taxonomy): Eukaryota > Metazoa > Arthropoda > Arachnida > Pseudoscorpiones > Chernetidae > Cordylochernes > Cordylochernes scorpioides. Next base: position 60,380,799 of record CP092879.1, read on the forward strand.
TGATGTTTCTATAACCTTGTTGTTGCCATCATCAGACAAAAGGCTGAATGTCACTATCATCAAACAAAAGACTTGAGTGTTACTGAAATGTCCCACACTAGTTATGTATTTGGATTTGGTCTTATTACCTTGTAGTTCTAATCTATAATTCAAATTGTGCCTTATCATATGTATATACCCTTAATCCGGTCATAACAACATAAAATCTTAGATCCCAAAAGTGATGTCATATTGAGATTTGAATAACTTCCAGAGATGCCTGTTTAATCCATTCCAATGGGAATTGAGCTTGCTCAAGATAAAAATAAAACTTGCATTTTTATCAATGCAGTATAACCTCCATGAGAGGACACTCATGCTAGAGGACACCTCTCCACGAAGGACAGTTTTCAATTGCAAAATTTCCATTTTTACTATTTTAGCAACTCTACGCTAAGAGGACACCGCTCCCTAAAGTACACTTTGGCTCTGCAATTAGGTGTCCTTTACAGGGAGGTTCTACTGTATAGAAAAATGGTTTTGTAAATTCTGAACCATTTTCATGAGCCATTGGCCCTCTAAGAATGCCGACATAAAATCACAGTGGAGAATGCTTTCAAACTCAAATTGTTAACCTCTTTTTTGTTTTTATTTCTCAAGAGAGAAAGAGTGATGATTCCATTTTGAATTATTTCTATAATCTCTAAACTGTACACACACTTACTGTACTATCTATAGCAATTTCAATATTCTCATTTTTTACACCTATTCTAAGAAAGTACAGATTATACATTAGAACCTCCCTATAAAGGACAACACCTAGTTGATAAAGCACAATTTGGATTATAGATTATAGAAAATAAGACCTAATCCAATGGAATTCATTTTATTCAGCTCAAAGGAAGAATAATTTCTTAGGTCCATTGACTTCTATCAAAAATGATAAAGCACAATATTGGATTAGGTCTTTTTTTTTCTTTTATGACAACACCTAGTTGTAAAAGAGCCAACTTGTTCTTTAGAGAGAGGTGTTCTCTTACTGGAGAGTTGATTAATAGAGAAGATGGTATTTTTGGCAATGAGAGAACTGTATTTTGTAGAGAGGTGTTCTCTAGCAGGAGTATCCTCTCATGGAGATTATACTGTATCATTTCTTTTTCACATTGATGCTAGTATAGAATCTTAACATATGTAAATGTGTGTGAAACCACATAGCAGTAGTAAATAGCAAAGTAAGTGGTAACTTGATAAAGCACAATTTGGATTATAGATGATAAGACCTAATCCAAATGATTTCATAAAATGTATTAGTCATTTATTATTTTATCTGATGATGGTAACAATGCTGTTCAATTGAGAACTCTTGCCATTAAAATGTAATGCATAATTACTCTTGTTGCCTTATTTCTGTTTAACCCAGGTCCCTAGAGTGAGGATCTCTTCATCTTCCTTCCCTTGAAATTTTCTTCTTTTGTTTTGTAAGATTTTTAGAAATGTCATAATGATGTGGTTCACCCATATTAGTTTTTTTTTTTTTTTCATTTTTGATCATTTAAAAAATATATACAGTAGAACATATATGAGAGGATATTCTTGTTAGATGACACGTCACTAAAAGGAAAGTTTTGATTACTAAAATTACCATTTTAACTAATTATCAACTCTCTGTTAAGAGAGTTTTAGGATTTAATTATCCTTGAAATACTCCGTCACATTTATTGATGAGCTTAGGGTATCAAGTTTGTAGAGCTTAAGATGTCTGCTGGGGATGATTAGAGATCATCAATGGATGAGTCAATACAATCAATGATGTGGTTTGGAATTGCAGGTTGAGAACCTTCCTTATATAAATATATTCAATATATTCCTTTGACTTAAACTTATTAACTTTTACTTCTAATCTATATTCTAAATTGTACCTTATCTGTTGATGGTGTCTGCTGGGGATGAGTAGAGCTCATCAATAGATGAGCCAATACATTCAATAATGTGGTTTGGTTGCAATTTGAGAACCTTTCTTATATAAACATTTTGGCTCAAACATATCACCGTTTATTTCTAATCTATATTCCAAATTGTACCTTATCAAAATGGATATAAAAGAAAGGGATGTTATGGAGATGTGATGTGTGTAGATGTCGTGACAATGCAGCCGGCTGCTCCGCAGCAGCCGAGCGAAGGCTGGTGCCGGCTGCACCTGTGTAAGGCTGTGGTGGGAGTGGTGCTGGTGTTCCTGGGGCTGCAGTACGCTGCCAATGTCTTTGTCTACCAGCACGGAGACAGCCGGCGCCTGGTGCCCAGCCAAGTCAGCTGGTTGCTGCCCTCTGCCCAGCAGCATAACCCAGTGCAGTCCTCCCCCTCCACCTACACTACCTCTGTGGCAGCCAACTCCTCCTCCCTCTGCCCTCTGGTTCCTCCTAACCTAGGTAAGTCCCGCCCCTTTGTAACTTTTGACTTGATAAGTCCCGCCTCCTTGTAACTCTTGAATTGATAAGTCCCGCCCCTTTGTAATTATTGACTTGATAAGTCCCACCCCTTTGTAATTATTGACTTGATAAGTCCCGCCCCTTTGTAATTATTGACTTGATAAGTCCCGCACCTTTATAACTCTTGACTTGATAAGTACCACCCCTTTGTAATTCTTGACAAGTCCCGCCTCTTTGTAACTCTCAACTTGATAAGTCCTTCCCCTTTGTAACTCTCAACTTTATAAATACCACCTCTTTGTAACTCTCAACTTGATAAGTCCCGCCCCTTTGTAACTCTTGACTTGTATGTCCCATCCCTTTGTAACTCTCAACTTGATAAAGTCCTGTCTCTTAAAAAATAGATTTTATTCTTTTGTCTGGTGATGGTGACAATGCTGTTCCCGAAACGTCACACATTATTAAATTATTTGTATTAGGTCTTATTTTCTTGTATTATAATCTATAATCCAAATTGTGCTTTATCATTATCATTATGCTTTGTGCTGGATTGATAACCAAATACATTGTTTTAATGCATTGATTTTAATTTCATTGGCATACTTTCTTTTTTTTTTAGTTATGCAATAGAACCTCTCTTTATAAAAGATAACACCTAGTTACAGTGTCAGAAGTGTCCTTCAGAGAGAAATGTCTTCTTACTGGAAAGTTGTTAATTAGTAAAAATGGTAATTTTGGTAATGAAAACCGGTCCTTAGTTTTCTCTCATAAAGATTCTTGTGAATAAATATATGTTTAAAAGCATACCAGGATCTGTGAAAGAAAAATAATTTATCAAAATATTATGAGGAATACTCCCCCTTATTATCATTTTATTGCACAAATGTGTGATACAACACAAATTGTGTTGTTGTTGCTTATTCCTCAAGGCTCCATGATGTCTACACAAATTGTAACATTGTGCAATAACAATGATAAAAGAGAGAGCAATCCCTTGAAATATTTTGAACAAAAAAAGTCTTTCACAGTTTCAGCTATCTATCCCTTTAATAAACACTCATAGACAAAACTTAAGGAAGTTATACCTTTTAGCATGTATATCAGGATTCAGACAATAACTCTGAAAGATATTACAGTGACCTTTATTGAAGACACATGAGATAACTAATAAACACTCATGGACAAAACTTAAGGAAGCTGTACCTTTTAGCATGTATATCGGGTTTCAGACAATAACTCTGAAAGCTATTACAGTGACCTTTATTGAAGACACATGAGATACCCAATAAACACTCATGGACAAAACTTAAGGAAGTTATACCTTTTAGCATGTATATCAGGTTTTAGACAATAACTCTGAAAGATATTCGATACACAGTGGCATTTATTGAAGACACACAAGATAACCAAGTGTGAAAAAAATTACCCCTGTCTTCTACAAAAAAAATAAAAAATAATAATAGATGACTGGCTTTCCTCTTCCTTAAGTTTTGTGCATGAGTGTATATGTAATTATATTTAAGGGATAACCTTTTAGCTCAAAATATATATTTTTAGATTTAATAATTTGTTAATTTTTTTTCCATCACATATTTGCAACTGGTTAATGCTCTATATTATTATATTATTTAGCTCAAGATATTACTTAAATAAGGTTTTGAGACCCTTTCGAATGACTACTCTACGATAATAGAAAAAAATAGAGTAATTTAACAGTAACAACACACACTATACATTTAAAAGTGTCAAAACTCCGCCTTTGCCGGTCCCAAGCCCAAATGAAAAAGGAGGAGGGGGAGCAGTAACAAGCTCACTAAAAAAACCTGGGCTCAGCTGGCCCGACTGATAGTACCCTATAAGAGCTCCTAATCCAGGGATACAGGATGAGCAGCGTTTGTACTCCATGTTAGGAGCGGCTGCACATGGCGTCTGTTCCTCATGTCAGAGGCGGCCATTTCTTTTGGAGCTAAGTCGGCCTGCCACTGAGTAGTGCTCCCAGTCTTAGTGACAAAGGCAGACACATTCTACTTCACCAAATGTGGAGATAAAAAAGAAGAAGAAGAAGAAAAGTGTCAAAGATTTCTTACAATAAGTTTCTTTTTCAATTTCAAAATGCAAGCTTTCAAGTAATAATTGCTCTTCAACAGGCTTAATTAAAAACATCAACTATTTCCTACAAGAAGTGTTTGCTAGTATATTCGCATAGCACTGGACACATAAGGCAGATCAAATTTGAAGACAGAGTTTAGATCTTCCCAACATGTACCATCTGTAAAAAAGAGACAACCCCAGACTCTCATGTATGGGAGTCCATGACTTGTACCACAACTAATCATAAACAAGATACATGTGTAAAACGGCTTTTGAAATTTATCCCACATGTGTTTCTTTTGAATGAAAAATTGAAATTTATTTTTGAGGAGAAATAACGATTATTTCTAACCTTAGGGATGAAGTATGAAAAGATGAATTGTGAAGAGTAATGATAAACGGAAAAATAATAATTTTGTTCAAAAGAAACACATGAGGGATAAATTTCAAATGCTGTTTTACAATCATAAGCCACATTATATTGTATTATAAGATACATGTGTCTCTATGACATTGTGTAATGACTTATCAAACAAATGCTACAGGTTTCTGGAGATGTGTTACTTTATCTTTATTAAATGTAATCTCAAGATTTCAGGTAACTCTGTCAACAGGAGTACATAGAAACATATAAGCACCGTACATGTTTCAATGTATTCCCCTGTAGAAGAACAGAGATACCTGAAATCTTGAGATTACATTCAATAAAGATAAAGAAACCCATCTCCAGAAACCTATAGCATTTGTTTGATTGATATCCAGAAGATTAAAATCTATTGATTTTATGTAATGACACATTGCATATACAGTTAAACCTGTCTATAGCGACCCCTCTAAATAGCGCCTCCCTCTCTATAGCGCTCGATTTTAAACACATAGTACGATGTGAGATTTACATTAAAAGTGACCTGTCTATAACACTCCCTCTCTAGGGGGTCGGTGGAAGGATGGTCTAAACCAGTGTCGGGCAACCTTTTTCGAGTTGCGGCGCACTAAGCTTAATTTCTTTTTTTCGCGGCGCACCTGTGGTTCTCACTATAAATTTCCTCGTAGGTAATTAAAATACAACAATAAATACTAGTAAAAATTTAAACATATATATCACATTTTATTAATTTTCAATATTAAATTAACATAATCAATGCGAACATTGCGATTGTTTTTGAGAGCATATCAAATCAATACGGGGATCTACTTGTGAAAGACAAACGCGCATCTCCTCATCTATCATTTGAAGTCTTTCGCGCTTCTTAGACTTCATTTCTGTGAGTGTTGAAAAACCTTGCTCACACAGGTAGGAACTTCCAAATGGCAACAATGATTCGATGGCCGCATTACTAAGTTTAGGAAATTTGGAGTTTAAGCACAACCAAAACTCAGATAGCTCCTTTTCAGTGAATAGTCTTTTGAAAACTAAATCGTTTTTTAAATCAATTAAGTTTTCTTGCATTTCTTCTTCCAGATGTTGAATTTCACAGTGCATAAATGGGTTAACTACCCATTCCATCTTTTCAACGTCCAAGTAAGGAAAATATTTATCAAAAGAAGCGGATAGTAATGTCAAAGTTTCTTCGACTTCTTTTTTGATAATAGATTTTGATGGATTCTCTTGAACCATCGGAAAAGATGCAAAGTTTTCTTTAGCAATGTTTAAATTCCATAAACTGAGTTTTTCCTTAAACGCTTTCAACTTGGTGGAGATAGTGATAATGTTCTCCTGAGCACCTTGCAAATTTAAATTAAGGCTGTTTAATTTGTCGAAAATATCACCCAAAAATGAAACTCGTAACCACCAAACATCACTCATCATGAAAGGAAAATTAATCTCTTCGTTATCAATGAATGCCATTATTTCATTTTTCATTGAAATAAATCGATTTAAAACTTTGCCTTTCGACAACCATCTGACTTCAGTATGAAACAATAATTTTTTATAATCGGAATCCATTGCTTCACAAAATGTTGAAAAAATTCTCGATCGAAGAGCATTTGATTTGATGTAATTGACTACTTTGACAACTTCATCTAGAGTTGTGACAAGGATGGGAGGAACCGACTTTGACACTAACATTTCTCTATGAATCATACAGTGAACAAATTTGATATTTGGATTTTTTTTATGACATGTGCTATCAATCCCTTTCTTGAACCTTTCATAGCTGGAGCTCCATCCGTACAGACGCTAACACAATTTTCCCATCTCAAGTTATACTTCATAACATTTTCATCAACTAATTCAAAAATGTCCGCACCAGTCGTTCTTTGTTTTAATTCTTTACAAAAAAAGTAGTTATTCACAATTTTTCCTGTATCGACGAACCTCAAAAATGCCAGCAATTGAGCTTTATTACTAATATCTGTGGTTTCATCAAGCTGTATAGCCCATTTTGTTGATGAATCATTAAAAGATTGTTTTATTTGCAACTCAATATCTTCTGACATATCTTCAATTCTTCTCGCAATAGTTTTTGATGATAGTGGAATTTTCGTAACCTTCTCCATAGCACCATTCGTTAACATACATCCAGCCACAATTTTTAAAGCAGGCAAGATAATTTCCTCTGCTTCCGCGTGAGCTTTCTTCTTTCGAGCGATGAGTTGAGCTATCATGTAACTAGCTGTTTGAGCTTCATCTGAGGTGGTCATAATTTTCTTGAATTTTTTTGATTGCTTTTGAAAACTTGATCGTATATTTTCAAAGTAGCTTATTGGATTGTTCATCTGCTCCCGATGATTTGTCTCAATATGTCGAAGTAGTTTACTTGGCACCATTGTTTCGTTGCTGAGGGTTTTTTTTGGCAAATTAAGCAAAACGGCAGTGATGGATCATTAACAGATGGTATAAATCCATATTTGAGATAATCTTCAACGTATTTCCTCTTATTTCCAGTTGATTTTACTATTTTCTTATCTTCTTTATTTTCGTTTTGATTTTGTTTATCACTGGCACCTTCTCTAATTAGAAATCTCTCCATCTAGTTTTGAGAGAATTTAGAAAACACACAAATATAATAATAAAATGTTTAAATAAAGTTACCTTGAGTTAAAAGTGAGTGAGAATTTCGTAACAAAAATATTTTTTCCCTTTTTTAACCAACAGATTTTACGGTGTACAAAACTTATTGTGTGAATGTGTGTGTGTTTTACAACATGCAAAAAAAATGAAGAATTACTACAGCAATACTTTGACGAAAACTCCGAATAAATTTTTAAAATAAATTTATAATTTTTTTTTGTTTTCTTTTTTTTTAAGCTTTGTAGCTTTGAGTCTCTATTAATAAACAGCTGTGACAAAGATTGTAAATGACGGTTAAGTTTGGACATATTATTTTAAAAATTAGGTATTTTCCCGCAGTATGTATTCAACTTTATTAAATAAAGTTGTTTTCGCGGATTGTTTTTTTTTTTTTTAACTTATGATTTTAAATAGGTAGGTACCTATTTGCATTTTTATTTTTTAATAATGGCACGTGCCAGTTATGTACATCAAGATTATGTACATACGTTATATGAAATATAAAATTATGCAAACTGTTGTAATTATAATACCAAAATAAGTTTTATATAAAATGAAATTTGCTTTTTTAATTTCATTTTTTATATGAAAATTTTTGAAAATAATTATTAAAATTGAATAAAAATTATAAAAAATATTTTTTGAAACATTATTTTTAAATTTAACCAAAAGTTCTAAATACCTACAAAAATGTTCGCGGCACACCTAGAATTCTTCGCGGCACACCAGTATGCCACGGCACACCGGTTGCCCGACACTGGTCTAAACTGTTGGTTTTCAACCGCTATGACCCGGATTCGATTTCCACATTGGACACTTTTTTCTAATTAAAAAAAAAAAAATGCTCCAATGGCCCCTGATTCTTGCAAAAGTCCAAGCCCACCAGCAAGTGCAAGTAACCAAACGGGGCTCTGGCACATTTGTAAGTGCAAAGTCGAACTGATTTTCACATGTGTAGAGATGTGGTGCACTTACAGTAAAAGCAGTCGCCTACTTCTACCCACCATGATTATCATGGCTTGTACCACGTGTACTAGGAATAAGCAAAAAAAAAACTACCTCTCTATAGCACCCTATTTTGGTGAGTCCCAAGAGGGGACTCTATAGACAAATTTAACTGTAATGATAAGGCACAATTTGAATTATAGATTATAAACACAAGGTATTAAGACCAAATAAATAAATAGTATGTGATGTTTCAGTAACAGTGTTGTTACCATCTTCAGACAATGATTCAGTACTTTTGTCTGAAGATGGTAACAACACTATTACCGAAACGTCACACACTATTTATTTATTTGGATTTGGTCTTATTGCCTTAGGTTTAACTGTCTATATATATATATTTAAATGCGTGCATAGTGTGTATAGAAATGTAAACTGATAATTAAAAAGGTTTTTAAAAATTATTTCAAAATATGTTAGCTATACATACAAGCTACCTGTCCATACTAGGTCCAACCTGAAAGAAACCAAGTAGGAAATATGGAAGGGCAATGGATCGACCCAAACTGTTCCCCCGTGTCAGCCATAATCTCTGTGGTGATAGGACACATTCAATCAATGCCCATTACATCCCAATTTTACAATCGACTCTCTGATAAAAAGGAAACTTTTTTTTGCTATTGTTGTATTGTTAGCCTTCTAGTTTTTCTTTTGATTGCAATTTTTGTCTTCTTTTTTTTTTTTTTTTAAGTTAGTTATGTATACAGTTAAACCTGTCTATAGCATCCCCTCTTGGGACTCACCAAAATAGGGTACTATAGAGAGGGTGTGCTATAGACAGGTCACTTTTAATGTAAATCGCATCGTACTACGTATTTAAAATAGGGCGCTATAGACAGGCTTAACTGTATATGTAAGAATGGAAATAGATATAAATGAATTTATTTTTAAGTTTACAATATTTTTAAAACAAACGATAAAGCACAATTGGGAATTATAGATTAGAAACACAAGATATAACAAGACTAAATAAAAAAAAAATATATATAGTGTGTAACGTTTTGGTATAACACTGTTACCGAAACGGTATGCACTATTAATTTTTTTTTTTTTGGATTTGGTCTTATTGCCTTGTGTTTAAAACAAAATTAAAGAAGAAAGAGAAATAAATAAGTCTTAGTCTTCATTTGTAAATACATCTGCTCTTCTTTCTTCTTTTGTGCCATGGGGATAGAGACCATTGCCTAAACTCAATCACTTCAAGTGGGGGTATCTTACTAGAGACCATGTTTGAGTTGAAAGCTACAGGCATTTGACTGTATTGACTCATCCATTGATGAACTCTACTCTTCCCCGCCTTTGCCGGTCCCAAGTCCGGATGAAAAAGGAGGAGGGGGAGCAGTAACAAGCTCATTAAAAAACCTGGGCTCAGCTGGTCCAGCTGATAGTACCCTGTAAGGGCTCCTAATCCAGGGATACAGGATGAGCAGCGTTTGTACTCCATATTAGGAGCGGCTGCACATGGCGTTTGTTCCTCATGTCAGAGGCGGCCATTTCTTTTGGAGCTAAGTCAGTGACCTGCCACTTAGTAGTGCTCCCAGTCTTAATGACAAAGGCAGACACATTCTACTTCACCCAGTCATGATGGTTGACACCATCAAGGGTCACAACTTGAGACCCTAATATGATTGAGTGAAGATAAGAAAGAAGAAGAAGCATTTTCATACATCAACTACTATTGGAATGTTGTTACCTTAACAGTTATATTTCAATGACTGTAAAACATTGCATTTCCCAAGTGAGAATTCTTTTTTTTTTTTTGTTATTTAAATATTACACCTTTTTAAAAATTGTAATCTCTAAGAACTCAAAGGACACTCTGTGTAATACCAATTTAGCAGAGACTTTCCAGACTTTGTCTGGAACTGGAGGAGAGACAGAAATTCTCTGTCAAAAGATTGGTTATGAAAACAAGTCTCCATATGCTCTAATGGCAAAAGTAGTGAAAAGCAAACCTCCAATGCATTAGATTTTCACAAGTTCTGGAAAACAGCATAGATAATAGGAGCAACACAGATGATCTTGAAGAAAGGTCAACGTTAATCTCCACTTTGTCTAGATAAATGCTATTTTTACTTCTGTTTTCTGATCTGGGAGAATCCTGTATGGTGTTCTTAATATAGGCCTTTTGTTTTGTTGTTGTTATGTTTGAGTTGAAAGACTCCTCATGACTTGGCTGACTGGACAAAGTCTATGATAAAATACTACCTCCAGGAGAAGATACAGTTTAGTCATGTTTTTAGGTTATGGGTCTCTCATGGGAGGTTACTGTATAATGATAAGGCACAATTTGGATTATTATATATACAGTTACGAGCGTCTTTCCTCATCTCCTAATCAGTCATCTCTCTCAGTCACCGTTTGCTTTTTTTTGGAATGGTGCCCTCCTATTGGTTGGCTCCGGTCAGGCCACCTTTGCCCCCCCCCCCCCCCCCCACTCGCTATTTCGTCTTTGTAACTATTGTGTTGGAGCGGGTCGCTCCCTAAATAAATGCATTTATTAGTTAATAACCAAATGGAATCCTCTCTTTCTTTTTCCCAGTAAGAGACGCCTACGGAAGCCAACAGTACATAGACAGATAAAGCACATAGGCTATAGTTATTAACTAACATATGCAATTAATTAAGGCGCCAATTTAGAATTGTAACAAATAGTATTTGAAACAAAACATTCAATCGGGTAAAACACGGGCGTTGCCCGGGTCATTCGGCTAGTAGATTATAAACACAAGGTAATAAGACCAAATCCAACACACAATTAACACACACAACAACACACATTACACACTATTTATTTGGATTTGGTCTTATTACCTTGTGCTACTATATAATGTAGATTGGTGTGTATCAAAGTAAACAAAGAATTAAGGTTTTAATGGTTATAGAGATGTATAATTTCTGGAGAACAGCATAGTCAAATGATGTAACACAGAAAAGACACCCAACTTGAGGAAAGATTGATGTTTTTCTACACTTTCTGTAGATAATTGATATGTTTACTGTTTACCCATCTAGGGGAATCCTGTATGGGATGAGTGTCTCTATTAAAGGGTTTGTTGTTGTAAAGGTTATAGAGGGATGGCTATCTTTATATGTTCTACTAGATAGCTATGTAAAACAAGGTAATAAGACCAAATCCAAATATATAAATAGTGTGTGATGTTTCGGTAACAGCGTTGTTAGCATCTTCAGACAAAAGTACTGAATGAGAAATTTTACCACAGCATGTTTTAAATAGCTACTGTTATCAAGTGTGTAAACAAGATAACAGATAAGAAGAAGATATTTATCTGAGAAACACAGAACATTCAGTACTTTTGTCTGAAGATGGTAACAACGCTGTTACCGAAACGTCACACACTATTTATTTATTTGGATTTGGTCTTATTACCTTGTGTTTATAATCTACTAGCCGAATGACCCGGGCAACGCCCGTGTTTTACCCGATTGAATGTTTTGATTCAAATACTATTTGTTACAATTATAAATTGGCGCCTTAAATAAATGCATATATTAGTTAATAACTATAGCCTATGTGCTTGGGAAAAAGAAAGATAGGATTCCATTTGGTTATTAACTAATATATGCATTTATTTAAGGAGCGACCCGCTCCAACACAATAGTTACAAAAAGCGAGTGAGGGGGGCAAAGTCAAAAACAAAGTGTCTCGCGTACTGGCGGCGCCATCGTAGCCATGTGATCGTAGCCAACCAATAGGAGAGCGCCATTCCAAAAAAAAAAAGCAAACGGTGACAGAGATGATGACGCTCGTAACTGTATATAGAATAATCCAAATTGTGCCATATCTAGATAGCTATGTGTGTGGCAGTGGGTCGGCTGAAGGTGCTATCTGAGGATATAGCTGAAGACGTACTGGAGGCTCAGCTAGGCTGGCTGGAGCCGGGAGGTCGGTGGAGGCCGGCTGATTGCCAGGCCCGTCACCGCGTGGCCATTGTCATCCCGTACCGCGACCGTAGGCCCCATCTCCTAGCCTTCCTCCACAACATCCATCCCATGCTCCGCCGCCAGCAGCTGGACTATGCCATCTACGTGGTAGAGCAAGCTGGAGAGAAGGCCTTCAACCGAGCCATGCTCTTCAACGTTGGCTTTGTGGAGGCTTTGAAGCTATATCAATATGACTGCTTCATCTTCCACGATGTTGACCTCATCCCAGAGGATGACCGTAACCTGTACAGCTGCCCTCCCCAACCCCGGCACATGTCTGTGGCCATTGATATCATGAAGTACAAGTGAGTTCCTATTTTATTGGTTCCAATAGACCAGGCCTGGCCAACCCGCAGCCCTCAAGCCGCATGCCGCCCGCCGTAAAAAAAATTGCGGCTCGCCATTTAACTTTATATTTCTTTTGTAACTTTCATTTCTCATCTGTATATTCAAAACAGAAAATATATTGAAATAATTATAATATTTTTTTTTATATAAAATATATTAATACATTTTAAAGTTAAAATTTTGATATAGTTAAAGTTTTTAGACCTTGTTTACGATTCCGTGCGGCCCGTGGCGTCATTTAGGTTGGTCAAGGCTGCTATAGATATCAACAAGGTGGATAATTTTTTATACATTGTTGATGTAATTGTGGGGTAGAAAATCAAGTCTTTGTATATCTGGAGATGTCAAAGTATTTATTGATGACGTCACCACGACCAGTCTACAATTATTAACAAACCAACCCCAACTATCTACAGCTAGGGAATCTTGAACAAGCAAGCAAAGAAATATTTTAAAGATGATTTTACAAATACAGAGTAATATATATTTTTATAATCTGTTGAATATTTTCATTGAATAATTAAATTATAAATTATTTCTTCACCACAATATTATATGTTAACACAAAGCAATAACGCGCCATCTATACATATAAAATAAAAGGATTTAAAAGCGTTCGTTTTATGTATAAAAGAAACATTCGCGCTTTTAAATCCTTTTATTTTATAAATATTATATGTAAAACGACATTTAAAAATTATCCCGCATGAGTTTCTTTTCAATGAAAAATCGAAATTTATTTAAAAGAGAAATAACAATTATTTCTAACCTTAAGGATGAGGTATGAAAGGATGAATTGTGAAGAGTATGAAGAGTAATGATCATTACTTTCATACCTCATCCTTAAGGTTAGAAATAATTGTTATTTCTCCTTTAAATAAATTTCGATTTTTCATTGAAAAGAAACTCATGCGGGATAATTTTTAAATGTCGTTTTATGATCACAAGCCGCATTATATTATATTGTACAATATTATATATTGATTCTTTCCCTTAGTGTTAGTACTGACAATATACATCTGGGTCTTTTTCACTTTTTTATTTGGAAAAATGTTTTTAAAAAATGAATTCCTCTCCTTACACAGTATGATATAACCTCCTTATTTATTCCCCTTTGGTTTAAAATTGAACTCGTGTTATCGTTACTGATTATATTGTAGCGAAAATTTATTATTCTTTTTTCTTATCTCCACACTGGGTGAAGTAGAATGCCTTTGTCATTAAGACTGGGAGCACTACTCAGTGGCAGGCCGACTTAGCTCCAAAAGAAATGGCCGCCTCTAACATGAGGAACAGATGCCATGTGCAGTCACTCCTAACATGGAGTACAAACTCATCCTGTATCCCTGGATCAGGAGTCCTTACAGGGTGCTATCAGCAGGGCCAGCTGAGCCCAGGTTTTTTAGCGAGCTTGTTACTGCTCCCCCTACTCCTTTATTAATTTTTATAATTTCCTACTCTGCAAACTTGCCTTATTGACTCTCTAGTACAGTAGAACCTTCCTGTAAAGGACAACACCTAATTGCAGAGCCAAAGTGTCCTTTATAGAGAGGTGTCCTCTTACCTGAGAGTAGCTAAATAGTAAAATGGTAATTTTACAAATAAAAACTGTCTTTTGTAGAGAGGTGTCCTCTAGTGTGAGTCCTTTCATGGAAGTTCTACTGTATTTTATGAATTTTATTGCCTTAAATAAATTGCGGTGTCATCCTGAAGTTTTGTCTTTCCTAATTTTCTATGTTACAATATCTACAAGGTAATAAGACTGAATTCAAATAAATAAATATTGTGTGATGTTTCAGTAACAGCGTTGTTATCCTCTTCAGACAAAAGTACTGAATTTATATACTGAAAAAGCATTCAGTACTTTTGTCTGAAGATGGTAACAATGCTGTTACTGAAACGTCACACACTATTTATTTATTTGGATATGGTCTTATTACCTTGTGTCCTTTAAAGAGAATTGTCCTCTTACACCTGAGAGTTGTTAAATTAAAAAAAAAAATGGTAATTTTGCAGATGAAAACTGTCTTTTGTAGAGAGGTGTCCTCTAGCGAGAGTGTTCTTTCAAAGAAGTTCTACTATTTTATATAAATTTTATTGCTTAAATAAATTGCTGTGTCATCCTTTCCTAATTTTCTATGTTACAATATCTAGAAGAGTAAACTGTGTGTGGCAGACTTCCCTACAAAGCCATCTTTGGCGGAGTCAGCGCTTTGACCTGCGAACAGATGAACAAGTTGAACGGGTTCTCCAATGAATACTGGGGGTGGGGAGGGGAGGATGATGACATGTCCAATAGGTAAGTTGTCTTTTGTCACATTAATCCTGGTGGTAGATCCTTCGATTCCTAAAAATATGTGAACAAAGACTGACCTATTTTTTTTTTTTTTTGCTTATTCCTAGTACACATGATACAGGCCATGATAATCATGATGGGTAGAAGTAGGCGACTGCTTTTACTGTAAATGCACCACATGTCTACACATGTGAAAAGCAGTTCGACTTTGCACTTACAAATGTGCCAGAGCCCTGTTTGGTTACTTGCATTCACTGGTGGGGTTGAACTTTTGCGAGAATCGGGGGCCATTGGAGCATTTTTTTTATAAATCATGAAAAAAAGTGCCCAATGCGGGAATCGAACCCTAGTCGTTGCGGTCGAAAACCAATGGTTTAGACCATCCTTCCACTGACCCCCAGACTGACCTATGATAAGGCACAATTTGAATTATACAGTTAAACCTGTCTATAACGCCCCCTCTAAATAGCACCTCCCTCTCTATAGCGCCCAATTTTAAATACGTAGTACGATGCGATTTACATTAAAAGTGACCTGTCTATAGCACCCCTTCTTTATAGCACCCTATTTTGATGAGTCCCAAGAGGGGGCGCTATAGACAGGTTTAACTGTACATATTAATAGTGTGTTATGTTTCAGTAACAGAATTATTTTGTCTGATGATGGTAACAAAGCTGTTACCGAAACATCACACGCTATTAATTTATTTGGATAACAGGGTTGTTACCAACATGTCGCACACTATTTATTTATTTGGATTTGGTCTTATTACCTTATAGTTGTAATCTATAATCCAAATTGTGCCTTATCAAAACTATCTTTCTTTGTATTATTATTTTTTTATATTATCCCAAGCACACACATGATACAGGCCATGATAATCATGGTAGGTTGAAGTTGGCAACTTCTTTTACTGTAAGAATTTATTCATTTGGATTTGGTCTTGTTACCTTATAGTTCTAATCTATAATTCAAATTGTCAAAACTATCTTTCTTATATTTCTTTTTTTTTTATATATTATCCCAAGTATGCACATACACACACACATGATACAGGCTATGACAATCATGTTGTTGTTGTTGTTTCTTATCCCCTTGTGTAAAGATTACACCAATTCCATGATGATAATCATGGTAGGTTGAAGTTGGCGACTGATTTCTACTGTAAGTGAACCACATATCTACACATTGTATACACCTACAGGTTGTATACACATGTGTGTAAAGTTAAGATCTGTAAAAAAAAGTTACTGGAGAGGGAGGGAAATGTTGAGAATGAAATAAATGGACAAATTCAGGGAGGAACCACCATCCAATGTCATACAAGGTTAAGAAGTTTGTCATTCACTTATCTGTTAAGTGGAGCTCATTTTTCACTTTCTCCCCTAACCACAATTACTCACAGTTGTGACTCCATACCGGAATCTATATATATTTATATAAGTAGGGTCGGTGGAAGGATGGTCTAAACTGTTGGTTTTCGGTCACTACGACCCGGGTTCAATTCCCGCATTGGGTACTTTTTTTCTGATTAAAAAAAAAAAATGCTCCGATGGCACCCGATTCTTGCAAAAGTTCAACCCCACCAGTGAGTGCAAGTAATCAAACAGGGTTCTGGAATATTTGTAAGTGCAAAGTCGAACTGATTTTCACATGTGTAGACATGTGGTGTACTTACAGTAAAAAGCAGTCACCTACTTTTACCCACCATGATTATCATGGCTTGTACCACGTGTACTAGGGATAAGCAAAAATATATATATATATAAGGTGAATGACCTGGGCAATGCCCGGGTTTTACCCAAGTACATTATCTGAGTGAGTGAAAAGACAGTGTATAGACACATGTTCATCACAGACATTGTATTTATATGAATGATTATCACTCTAAAGTGACATGATTTGAGAATATAAAAAGAAGAACACAAAATTACGATAATAGTAATAATGGTTTGTTAATTGGAATCCTCATGACTACTAATTACACTGATAGACAAAACTTAAGGAAGTTGTACCTTATAGCATATATATATATATCGGGATTCAGAAAATAACTCTGAGAGATATTTGATGTGATATATGATTTGAGTGATATATATCACTGTGCATCAAATATCTCTCAGAGTTATTTTCTGAATCCCGATATACAGGGTGATCCAAAAGTCCCGCACAACTTTAAAAATTAATAACTCCGCGAATATTTGCGCTAGAGCAATGCGGTAAACACCATTGTATTCAGGATGCAATGGGATTTTTTATGGCAAATAATGAAAAATTCGAAATTGATTTTAGTTACAATTTTATTCGCCAGATGGCGCTCTACCAGAATCAGAGATTCAGCGGCCAAATTGTTTGATAAATTGAAAAATATAACTGAACGACACGTATTTTTCCTTTTTGAATACCAGGAAAGAACCCTAATAATATCAAATAACAAATTAATAAAACACCTTTTCGCCAAAAGTATGAAGAATTGGTTAACGATTTTCAAATACAATCAGAGATATGTAAAATAGATAAATGCAAATTAAAACATGTAGCAAAAATATATATATTTTAGATGGGGTTTTGTTTAATAGATTGAATGTTTGAAAAACACTGCTGATATCAATACACGAATTTTTGAAATGTTAATATAGTACCAAAAATTATGATGGCACTATTAATAGGATTTCTTGCTCTAAGGAATGTGTAGTTTCTTGACTGATTGGCGACCCTTGACTATTTAACTGGATATTTGTCATGATCCAACAAATGAAATATAGAGGGGAGTGACAAAATATATTTGTCGTACTTTATTCCAAATATCCTATGGGCTTGTCAAATGTTATCATTGTTTATTATACTGTACACAATTTTAAAAAATGTGTGCCCTCAAATAAAAATAATTTTTAAATCGACCTTTTGCATTGAAAAACGTGGTAGTAAAATCATTTTGTATTTTTTTTTGCACAAAATTTATAACGTTATTGGTGTACAGAAATTATTCCTTATGCTATTTCTCCTAATGTGCGAAAAGCGAAAATCTAAACATAAGGGGAAAAATTGTGTGTACCAGTGTTATTCGAGAAGTTATAACACTCTGGTTTGCACGACATAATATGTGAGCAAATGACAAACAAAATATTACTGTTCACAAAAAAAAAAAGAGTCAAGATGTGAGGACAGCATTTATTATCCCCATATCCCAACACAAAGAGCTGCAAAATATTGGTAGATAATATAATACATGGCGGCTTATCTAACACATGAGGTAACTGCCTTCTCTCTTGTATTAGGTCACAATCCTTGCTCAATGTGGCACCCTTCATTCTCAATCACCGCCTGCAGACGATAAATGACAGAATGGACAGCATTAAATAACATATCTGTTGAAATTGATAAAACGTGCCATCTGATAGAAGCCTTCAACATGGCCAATGTGGTAGGACAGCATCGATAAACACACGATTTAATGTACCCCCATAGACAAAATTCGCAAGGCGTCAAGTCTGGTGATCTTGGAGGCCACTGGTATATAAAGTGGCGACTTATCACACGATTTTCACCGAACGTATCCTTCAGCAATTGTTTGGCACCTCGGGAGATATGAGGAGGTCCTCCATCTTTCATGAATGTTATTTCGCTTAGTGCTTTTGCCCTGCAATATGGGAATACCCTTTTCTCTCAAAAGTTGAACATAACGTTCACCAGTTACAAAAACGGTTTTAAATGTTCTTCCATTGATTTAAAAAAAAATGGCCCAATAATAAAATAAGTGAACCCACACAAAACTGTAACTCTAGGCTGGTTAGTGGCATTTCTGTAAAATTCCTAGGGTTTTCTGTTGCCCAAATGCGGCTGTTTTGAATGTTAAATTCTCCGTTTAGAGAAAAGTGAGCATCATCTGTCCACAGAACATTCGACAGCCAGTTTTCATCAATATCAATTTGCCGGAAAACCCATGCAGCGATTTCTTGACGCATCTCAAAATCGCCAACTTTCAGCTCGTGAAATCTTTGAATTTTGTATGGGTACACACAATAGAGACATTAAGTGAAGCGTCTTCGGATATCACAATCATACTTGGTGATTTTAACGCCAAAGGTCTAACTTGAGGATCACCTCTCCAGGATAAAAAAGGTCAGCAGGTTGAGGACATGCTGACCGACTTCGACCTTACACTGTTAAATAACGGAGAGAACACCTATATATCTATTCAAGTCCACAGGCACAGAATCCGCAATAGACATCACAGCGATAAATTACAACATCGCACCCACAACACAATGGAAAATCCTGAAAGGTGCAATCAGTGACCACAGACCAATTTTAACAACCCTAAACTTCAAAATTGAGAATGTCCATTAGAATAAAAGAACATGGAACTTTAGGAAAGCCGATTTGAAAAAAATTCACAGAAAAGCTTGAAGAACTGTGCAACGAAAAATTGAATTACAGAACGCTTGACAAAAACTTGGAAAAATTCTCTTCGAACATTTCAAAAGCTGCAAAAGCATCGATACCTAGAGGTAGACGTAAAGACCTGTGGATACCTTACTGGAAGGACCTCAATATCGAGGCAATGATATCAGAGAGAGAGAGAGAGACAATATCAACGAACTTCTTAAAAAAATAAAACAGAAGAAAACAGAAAGGAACTCATTGAAATTAGTCACAAAATAGAACAAGAAATTTGGATATGCAAACAAGAAAAATGGCAGAATTCTGCGAATAAAATGGAACCAAGAAAGGACAGCCAACACTGGAATATGATTAGAGTGTCAGAGAACAATCAAAACCAACACCAATCCTCCAATACCCTAACCGATATGAATAGAACAGCGAGAACGAGAACAAACAGATGGATGACATAATTGCTGAATATCTTTCAAGCACTTCGATACTCAACTATACGAATGAAGACAGGACTCTAAAAATAATATAAACCAGTTAGTTAAACAAGCAAGAAACTTCCATCAACAAGATATTTTCTCGAGAGACTTCACACTGAATGAGCTAAACTTATCAATAAAAAAATCCAAGAGGTCACCAAGAGATAATCTAATCTTTGGTCAAATGATTAAACACTTTGAAGACAAAGCTAATAATCAACTCCTACGAATACTGAACATTTCATGGCAAACTGGTAAACTATGAAAGAATTGGAAGATATCAATTATAGTGCCAATACTGAAGCCAAACAAAGATGCCAAGGAATACAAGAACTATCGGCCAATTGCTCTCACCAGCATACTTTGTAAAATACCAGAACGAATTATCCACTCTAGGCTCATAGTCTGGCTCACTAACAATAATAAAATAAACCTCTACCAAACTGCCTATAGCTCCCAGCACTGTACGACTGATCAACTGTTCTACTTCTGTCAATCAATAATAGATTCTTTCCAGGAAAAACCGCCAAAGAAGACCACAGCTATATTCCTTGATATGACCTCAGCTTTTGATCGAGTGTGGAGGGAGAAATTACGTGAAAAGCTGCTCAACATCGGAGTAAGAGGAAAAACCTTAATCTGGATTGCAGACTTCTTAAGGGGAAGAAGGTTAAAGGTTCGGGTCAATGGAGAATTTTCCAAGGACAGAAGAACATGGGCTGGTGTAACTCAGGGATCTGTGCTCAGTCCTCTACTCTATCTGCTATATATTTACGACATCCATCCTTACCTCACTGAAGACACAAAGGTTGTCTGTTATGCAGATGATATAGCCATATAGCACACAAGTAGCAGCATAGAAAAATCGTAAAAAATACTGAACACATCAATGAGAGGACTGGAGAAGTGGGCAATGGAACTCCAAATGACCATAAACCCAATAAAACCAAACCTATGCGTCTTCTCCACTCACAGGGAAAAAGGTATAAATATAACCACAAAATAAGCATAAACAAACGAATAATTGATAAAATTAGAAATCCATAATACCTAGGTGTGATACTGCAGTCCTGGATCTTTCAAGTTGGTCTCGAGGACCACGCCATCACCATCTCCTAAGCGGCGAAATACGCGATCTACGTATTCATCGTAGATCGCAAAATGCGTGGTGTCGCTGGAGACCCACTGGCGATTCTCCACCAAATTCTGCAGCGCTGGCAGAGGCGCCATATTCATTGTACATAGTGTATATAATGCATATTATATTTTTTTAATAGTGCAGACTGTGCATGTATTGACAAGATGTCAACAAAATTATTTTAATTATTATTGATGAGGAATTTGAATTTTCAGAACACATAATTAGCACCTAAAATAGAGCTATCAGAAAACTAAACATTCTGAGAAGGCTATGTGGAACAAATTGGGGAGCAAAACCCAGAATTTTCAGAACAAGATATACCACCTTAATAAGGCCGATAATGGAATATGCAACACCGGTCTGGGCTCCCTCAAGCTCATCACTAAAAGTAAGACTAGACAGTGTTCAAGCAAAAGCGTCCAAAATAATCACTGGTGCTGTTTCATCCACCAACAATGAGAAAATTCAGAGAGAATATGTTCTAGACCTACTCGCTCGAAAGCAGAAGACAAAATAAAAACAACTTGGATCGGCACTTCGGAAACGAGGAACCAGAGGACGAGATCTCTCTGACCACTTGTGGTTTGGTAGATCCGCCCTTTTCTGAGAATGAGGTGAAACTGCCGGCTTTCAAGTTCGGGGAAAGGAAATCTCCTGGTCCCGAAGGGATCGATAACACGGTCGTGAAAGCCCTGGTAAGGATGCACCCATCGCTTCTTTCCAGGTTATTCAATAGGTGCCTGGACACTGGTACATTTCCTGAGGCATGGAAGGTTGCCCGAGTAGTGCTTCTCGAAAAGTCTGGTAGAAAGGGTAATTCTCCTAATGATTATCGTCCGCTTTCTTTACTAGTGTGTCTGGGTATGGCCCTGGATAGCCTACTAGCTCAGCGACTGAAGCACTGGCTAGAGAGTAAGGAGCTCCTTTCCTCTTTCCAACATGGTTTTAGGGAAGGGAAGTCCACAACCACAGCTCTGAACGAGGTGTTAGAGGGGGTTGAGATGGGCTTAAATAAGGGTGGTTTGGTTCTTTTCGTTGCCCTGGACATTGATGGCGCGTTCAACTCCATGAGCTGGAACAAGCTGATGAGAAATTTGATGGACATGGGTTGTCCTGATAATTTGTGCAGTTTGGTTCGTGACTTCCTGAGGGATAGACGGATTAGCCTCAGTTTTGGTGGGCAGAAGTTGGAAAGAAACTGTGCTAGGGGTTGCCCCCAGGGCTCTTGCTGCGGACCTATTCTGTGGAATATCCTAGTAAATACCGTTTTCCAGGAGGAGCTCCCTGAGGGAGCCAGGCTGGTTCTCTATGCTGACGACCAGTTCCTCATCATTGAGGCTGCTTCGAGAGCGAAGGCTGAGAAGTGTGTTGGAACTTCTCTCCAAATTCTCTCGAACTGGGCCCATGACTCTGGCCTTAAGTTCAATGTCTCAAAAACTAAAGCCCTCAGCTTTAAGCCTAGGGACATAATAACTAAAAGGAAAGGGATCAAATGGGAACACAAGCCGGCTATCCGGATGGAAGGACGGAGGGTAGCGGTGGTCAATAGGATGACCATCCTGGGGGTAGTCATTGATGACAAAATGGGTTGGCAATACCAGGCGGAGGAGATGGTGGCGAGAGGCAGAGAGGCGTTGTGCAGGCCTGTCCTGGTTGGCTCTCAACAGGGGGGGGGGGGAGAAGGAAAGTACTATTTTTAGGAACCTCTGCCTCTCCTGTGTCGAGCCAATCTTGCTATATGCTTCCGGGGCTTTAGGCGCCGAAACAGGGATCCGAAGGTGGCAACAACTCTAGAGAGAGTGCAGAGGACAGCTGCACTCAGAATCACAGGGGGATATCGCACTACCAGCAGTGAGGCCTTTTTGGTCCTCGCTAGGCTTATTCCCCTGGGATTGAAACTAGAGGAGGAGACCATCAGACAGAAGATCTGGGAGAACAGGGAAGATGCCCTGGGACTTGAAGCGGCGGCCCTGGAATCGAAGAGGGATCCAAGGAAGCCTCCGCAGTGATTGCCAAAGTGGAATTGGAGTCCTGGAGGGCCGACAGGGATTGGCACGGAGATTCTCACTGATTGTAGTAAGTCTGGAACCACTACTGGAGCTGGGGTAGTGATATTCACTAATGGAGAGCTGATCTTCCAAGAAAGTTTAACACTCAGAGTGGACGAATTGGTCTTTTCAGCCGAGCTGATTGCGATCAGGGTAGCCCGCAGAGTGTGTGCCGAGAAGAACTTCAGCCTGGACCGCCTCTATTCAGATTGTATGTCGGCCCTCGTCGCCATCAATCTGGAGAAAGGGCAACTCGCGCATCAAATAATCTAGGAGCTGGAGATGAAGACGCGGGCTCCGGAGCTCCCTTGGTTTAGGAGACACAGCCTCATCGAAGGTAATGAGTTCGCAGACAGGATCGCTAAGGCAGGATGCTTTAGAGGCAGATCACTGAGGACCCCAGTGACCAAGAAAGAAGTTTATAGGAGGATCAGGGGGCACGTCCAGGACTTATGGTTGGACAGATGGAAGAACAGTGTGAAGGGGAGAGAGGTATTCAATGGGGTAACAACACCCAAGTACCTCTGTAAGGTAATGTCCCACAAACTCATTAGGGTAGTTCGGGACATGGGCTCTTCCCCAAGTCTCCACAGATTTAAAATTAAGAGAAACCCTGATTGCGTCTATGGAGAAAGGAATGTGATTGCACGCCACTACGTCTTGGATTGTCCAAGGGTAGTGGGTGTGCAGGAAGAGAGAAGGAGGGCGAGGGGTGCGATCGAGAGTAAGCTGCTGAGAAACCACAGCAAGCTTCTTGAGAAATCCCACGACGTGACAGCTGAGCTTTTCCTCAGCTGTGAGTGAACAGAGTCGACCGGGGGCTACCTCCCCGCGGTCCCTGCTGGACACAGTAGATAATTTCCTATTTTGCTATGATTAAAGGCCACCGGTATAGAAATCCTTCCAGACACGTTGTCTGGGAGGTGGTGTTTCCAGGTACAATGTCCAAGCACTAGCTTGGATACCGTTACTTGGCCTATGAGTTGAACAGAATAGCAGCGAAGGGCATGCTTCGCATGCCGGCTTGTGGACCTAAAGGTCTGGGTGGCCATCTGCTTCTAGGGTATACCAACTGTGCTTAGGTGGGATCCTCCAGTTCTTGTTTATTTTGGCTACTGTTTCTATTTCTGTAAAAGTAAGTTTATTTTTCTGTAGCAAGGGTTCTTTTGTGCCTTTTTTCGCTAGCGCATCAACAACTTCATTGCCTTCAATGCTAACATGTAAGGGTATCCATTGAAGGTGAATTTTTGAGGTATTGAGAGTTTTTGGAGATAACCAATTATGTTCCTGCTTATTTTGTCTCTAAGATCCGCGGTGTGACTCAAGTGTTGTATGGCACTTCTACTATCAATAAGAATCCATATATCGTGATGTTTAATGTTTCTGATGGATTTTAAGACTTCATAGATGGCTATAAGTTCTGATCTGAAGACTGAGCAAAATTCTGGGTTTCTTCTGTTTATTTTCTCATTGCCATTTGTGGTTTTAATGAGAGAGCCACTGCCAGTGTGTCCCAACTCGTCTCTGCTACCATCGGTATAGATAGTTATTGCATTTTTAGGAATTTTATTAATTATTTCTAATGATAATTGTTTTAAGTATTCTGGATTTTGGTATTGTCTGTTTGTGGATTCATATAAAGTGGCATTAAAAATAACATTTTGTTAGTGGTTCGCATGGAGATATTTTTTCAGCTAAATAATATTTTTCCACTTTATATTTTAAAAATCCATTTCTTTTGGCCAGGTGGAGAGGGCCTTCTTTTTTGAGTCTTATATTGGGTTCCCAATTAAGTATGTAATTGAAGGTTCTGTGTTTGTTTTCATAACTCTTGATTTTGTTTATATATTTTGGCAGATTGTAGCTTATTCTATCCTTCAAGGGCATAATGTCTGCCTCGTAAAGTACAATATTATTAGGGCAGGTTTTTCGAAGACCTGCAATAATTCTAGCTGCATTTAGTTGTATCCTTTCAGTGTTTTTAGATTTGTTTCAGATGCTGTACCATAGATTTGATATCCATATTCCAAGATAGGTCTCATTAGAGATGTGTAAGTTAATTTTAGTGTTGTTCGCTTCAGCTCCCCCTCTTCCTGAAATATATTTCAAGATTTTTAGTCGGTCTCTTCCTTTTCTAACAACTCCTTCAATATGCTTACTGGAGTTAATTTCTGGATCCAGGGTGTAGCCGAGATATTTAGGATGTTTATTATATTGCAATTGTTGTTCTTTCAGAATAATATTTGGTCTTATTTTGTATAGTTTCTTATCGGTAGTAAAAAGACAGGTTTCAGATTTTTGGGGGTTAAATTCTAATTTATGTTTATTAGCAAATTTTTCTAGGTGGAGAAGAGTCTTGTTCAAATCTCTTCCAGCTTTTTTCCAGTTAGTGTTGCTGCTCCATAGAATAATGTCATCAGCGAAAAGTCCAATATTGGTTTTATGTGAAAAATTTTCTTCTATGCCTGCAATAAATAGGGTGAAGAGAGTTGGGCTAAGGATTGATCCTTGTGGTAATCCTTGGTACAATTTGAAGGTTTTAGATAGAGTGCCATTATATTTGACCCTGATTTATATATTTTTAAGGGAATCATTTATCCAAGTGATAGCTTTTCCATCAATTTTGAAATGTTTGTATAATTTTGTAATTAACTTGTTTTTCCATACCCCTTATCAAAAGCTTGTGTAAGGTCTAAAAAGCAGCTATGGTGTGGTTAGTTTTTTTTTTTTTTTTTGTTTTGTGCATCTTTTACCTTTTGTGTGAAAAATAAGAGTTGGTCTATTGTCCCATGTCCTTTTCTAAATCCATATTGTTCTTCTGGTAAGAGATTTCTTGTGTCGGGGTGGTAAGTGAATCGTCTGAGTATAATTTTTTCCATTAATTTGCAGCAAATATTTGTTAGGGAGATAGGTCGGTAGTTTTTTGGGTCATCATCAGATTTGTCAAGTTTTTAAAAGGGAATTATTGTTGCATTTTTTCCAGTCTTGAGACAATTTTCCAGTTTTCCAGGAGTTATTGAAAATATCAAGAAGTCTTTCTTTGCCATTTTTGCCCAAGTTTGATATCATTCGGCCATGGATTCCATCTGGCCCAGGAGTCTTGTTTAGGTCAGTGTTTTCTAATGCATAAGCTAGCTTTTTCATATTGATTTTTTCCATGGAAAATATTATGAGTGCTGGTGACATTTTACAGTCATGAATAATCTTTCGGGCCTTTTTTCAACCTTGATTTTACTACTTTTTTTATATGAATTACGTAAAAGATTGGCAGCAATTTTGTCATTAGTTGCTGGTGTACTATTTGTATTTTTAATCATATTTGTGTTTTCAGTTTGTGGCTGGGCTCTGTCAATTTGTTTTGCCAAATTCCAAAGTTTTGTATTTGGGTTTCTTTGGGTTCAGGTTTTCACAAGTTTGTTTCCATTTTTCCCTTTTCACATTTACGTATAATCTTTTTATTTTTGCAATCACAATGTTCAGTTCAGTTATACAATTTGTTTGGTTTTGGGTGCACTTTTTTGTAGTTCATTTCTTTTAGTTATAAGTGTTTGAATATTTTTCGCCTGGTGTGTATAATTTGGAATCCATTTCTTAATATTACCTCTTGGTATTGAAACTTTGGCTGCTTTAATAATGACGTTTTCAAAAGATATCATATTAGCCTTTTTGAAGTTCCAGAACTTTCTTAATTGAGCTAGTTTTGGTCTTGGTGCTAATTTCTATCAAATTAGGCAAATGATCACTTCCAAAACCTTTTAATATTTGCTATTTGCATTTGTGGAAAATGTCAGGATAGTAAAAACTTATATCAAGGGCTTGTGCAGTATTATAGCTTGTAGGAATGATGGGTAGGATTCCCATCATTTAAGCACATGAAGGCATTGTCCTCAAATATGTTTGATAGTATTTTGCCTCTTGGGTTTGGCGTAGAACATCCCCATAGTTGATGTTTGGCATTAAGGTCACCTACAATAATAGTGTTGTCTGTAAGAAATTGAGCCATTGTTCCATCGTCAATAAATGTATTGTTTGGAGGGTGATACATATTGTATATGTTGATGGCTTTGTTTTGATTGAGGTAGACTTTGTTACCTTGGGCTTCGAGGTCTAATGTGTTTGTAATATTAACGGCTATGTCCTCATAGTTTAAATTTTTGATTAAAAATGCTAGGCCACGCCCTTTAACAGCATATACAGATGGATCTTCAGACCTTACCCTGAGTAATAGAGGGGCCGGAATTAACATAATACTGCAAGATGGAACAAACATCAAAATCAAAGAAAGAGCAGGACAGATTTCGTCAAACTTCACTTGTAAACTGACAGCTATCTGGAAAGCTCTTGATTTATGCCTTAACCAACCATCCCTGCATCAAATAGAAGGAATTTTAATATAAAGCGACTCCATATCCGCTCTAGAAGCAATTCAGAAGGGCAATACTAGAATCACACAGAAAATACACTCGTTACTTACCCAACTGAAATCATTGGAGAATAACTGCATTCTACAATGGATTCCTGCCCGTGTTGAGATCGGGGGTAATGAAATGGCAGTTGATTTGGCAAAGGAAGCCAGAAAGCTGAGCCAAAATAAAGAACAAATGTCAGTGTTTGACGCTGATGCTTTGGCAAAATACAAGAAAATTAAACAAAAAATAAGAAAAGATCAAATATATGAAATAAACTCTGAGAGAAAACTGACAAAACCTATAACAAGACTTAGAACAAAACACCATAAAGGAATGAAAATACATCCAGATGGCACAAGAACCTATAGAACATGCAACAACTGTCCTGGTGTGGAACTAACACCTACCCACATATTATCATGCCCGCAGCCTTGCAGAAAATTGACATAGACCCAGAGCAGCAGCTTTATACATCCAAGATAGTGGACATTGCTGCTGCTGCTGTGATAGAAATGCATGGAGACATCTGAGGCTATTTATTGGACACGACAAAAACAACAACGGCATTCCAGTGTAAAATAAATTATTAGAGATAGATACATATTTTTCAAATTAATTAAAATAAACATAATCGATACTGAGTGAGAGTTGAATTAAAAATATTAGAAATTTATTATCTTCGGAAACAAACCGTATCTAAAATATAAATTTTCTTTTTGCTACATGTTTTAATTTGCATTTACCTATTTTACATATCTCTGATTGTATTTGAAAATCGTTAACCAATTCTTCATACTTTTGGCGAAGTGGTGTTTTATTAATTTGTTATTTGATATTATTAGGGTTCTTTCCTGGTATTCAAAAAGGAAAAATACGTGTCGATCAGTTATATTTTTCAATTTATCAAACAATTTGGCCGCTGAATCTCTTATTCTGGTAGAGCGCCATCTGGCGAATAAAATTGTAACTAAAATCAATTTCGAATTTTTCATTATTTGCCATAAAAAATCCCATTGCATCCTGAACACAATGATGTTTACCGCATTGCTCTAGCGCAAATATTCGGGGAGTTATTAATTTTTAAAGTTGTGCGGGACTTTTGGATCACCCTGTATATATGCTATAAGGTACAACTTCCTTAAGTTTTGTCTATCAGTGTTATCAGAGGATAATGATATATTCATTCATTTAATATTGATTTAACAAATGTTATTATATTTATGGAAATAATCATCTTATTCTTTCTAGATAAGAAAACAATATGAGTAATATTTGTGTTAAAGCAATGTTCATCTGGCAAACATTCCCTCAGGCATAAGCCAGGAACAGCTGTGTCATTCAGTAAATATTGTTGCGCGTTTCCCCTCTGGTTCTTTGCGACGACGCCACTTCCTCTACCGTAAATCACCTACCCTGGCTCAGTTGCTTCACCTCTGCAGCTCTACCCTGCAGACAGCCCAAAGATCCTCTGAGAACCACCACTCAGGTGGATCTCCTTTCCTCTGGCAGTATCTCTCGGCCTTACCACTGGTGGGGGGGACACGAGAGACTTACCAGAAGAGTAGCGACTGTGGTGTTGGCGAGAAAGTCACAACAGCAACCGGCAACAAGTCTGCTAACACTTCTCTTTTATTGTCATCTTTAAACCATATTACATAAGAACTTGAATATCAATTAACAGATATTTACAGTACATTACATCCTAGAACCAATATAAACAGATATTTACAATTATTAGCCCAGGAAACAGGATCACAGCAGTAGACGACTCCCACACCAGTCCCAGACTAGATATAGGCTAAAGCGCCATCTATTGGAGGAGGTTGTAACTGTTTTCAGGCTGATATACGTGACAATATATATAATGATCAAATTTTATAATTCCAAGATATTACACAAATTGTTGTCTAATTTTAGCCTTTGAATAGCTTATAGCTATATATTCAGCTACCTACTTGGTTTGTTCAGCAGTTTTGATCTTCTTCTTTCTTATCTCCACTAAATCCTATTAGGATATCAAGCTTGTAGAGCTTGAGACTTGGCTGGGTGAAGTAGAATGTGTCTGCCATTGTCATTTAGACTGGGAGCACTACTCAGTGGCAGGCTGACTTAGCTCCAAAAGAAATGGCCGCCTCTGACATGAGGAACAGACGCCATGTGCAGCCGCTCCTAACAAAGAGTACAAACGCTGCTCACCCTGTATCCCTGGATCAGGAGCCCTTACAGGGTACTATCAGCCGGGCCAGCTGAACCCAGGTTTTTTAGCGAGCTTGTTACTGCTCCCCCTCCTCCTTTTTCATCCAGGCTTGGGACTGGCAAAGGCGGAGTTAGTAGTTTTGATGGAGAAGAGTACCAAACATCAATTTATTTTGACAAGAATAGATTGAATAGGTTGACAATTTATTTCACTAAAAAGACCAATTTCAAATTTCACATGGATTTGGCTCATCCATTGATGAGCTCTACTCATCCCCATTTTTATCTATTTATTCCTATATTTA
This sequence comes from Cordylochernes scorpioides, assembly GCA_030710605.1. Classification (NCBI taxonomy): domain Eukaryota; kingdom Metazoa; phylum Arthropoda; class Arachnida; order Pseudoscorpiones; family Chernetidae; genus Cordylochernes; species Cordylochernes scorpioides. The sequence goes on from CP092879.1 coordinate 60,410,878, forward strand.
TCATTATTTAATCTTATATGAACATTTGTAATAAATCAGTTTCAATCTCTACTCATCCCCAGCAGACACCATCTCAAGCAATCTACAAGCTTGATACCCTAATATGATTGAGTGAAGATAAGAAAGAATAAGAAGAGATGGATAGTAATGATGGTATTAATTCATCATGATTAAGCATCTGATAAGAAACCAAAGGCCTACAGAAATATCTGGTGTCAAGCCGTGGGCACCTCTTATCAATACAGATACACACAGCTACAATCTAGTTTCATCATCCAGAGATGATAGCCAGTCGCCTAAATTTTCCATTTAAAAAAATCTATTTTAATATATTACACCTATCCCCCGATTTACATGGTAGATACGTTCTTGAGAAAAACGTGTAAATCGGGGGATAGGTGTACACAGAAATAAAAATAAAATGCATTGACAGGTTAAAATATGTAGTCAGCACATAATCTCGGGATTCCTCGTTAGATGTGTACACAGTGCATGTGTTTAATCACAGTAGCATTTAGTATAGTGCGATTAAAAAAAAAAAAACTTATTTGGAAAACCGTGTAAAAGCGAAAATGTGTATAAAATAAGTACTGTGTAAATCAGGGGATAGGTGTATATTCTATTCTATTTGGTCTGATTTTTAAAATAAAATATACAGTAAAACTTCACTTAAATGAACCTACAGGGGGTCAGTGGAAGGGTGGTCAAAATCGTTGGTTTTGTGACCTCTACAACCCGGTATTAAATCCTGCATTGGACACTTTTTTCCTATTTAAAAAAAAAAAAAAAAGCTCCAATGGCCTACAAAACTTGCAAAAGTCAAATCCCACCAACGAGTGCAAGTAAACCAACTGGACTTTGGAATATTTGTAAGTGCAAAGGTCGAACTGCTTTTCACATGTGTAGACATGTGGTACATTTACAGTAAAAGCAGTTGCCAACTTCTTCCCAACATGATTATCATGGCCTGTACCACACACATATATACTAAGGATAATAAAAAAAAATTAACCTGGGATATAGTGAACCCTTCTCCTATAAAGAACTCAAAATAATATCCCTATTTTTTTATTTTATAAAACAGTAAACTATGGCTATAATGAACCATGTTTATAGTAAACCACAGGTTCAGTCCCATTGGAGTTCGCTATAAAGGAGTTTTACTGTACATTGTTATTTTGTGGGAGGACGATGATGTGTAAATAAAAAAAGAGACACATCTGGTGTTTGTCAGTTAAGATTCCCATTGTTATTATGTTTACATTGTTATTTTGTGGGAGGACGATGATGTGTAAATAAAAAAAGAGACACATCTGGTGTTTGTCAGTTAAGATTCCCATTGTTATTATGTTTGTAACACCTAGTAGAGTTCTTCAAATTAAAGATACTTCGGCCAGTAAATCTTTTCTTGAAGAACTATGAATGCCGGCCAGGCAGCCTCTATCTTTACCTAGTAGAGTATTGAGATAACTTGACTGGTTGGTTGACAGGATCAAGTACAGCGGGATGAGGATCATCAGGTATTCCCCCTCCATCGCCCGCTATACCATGTTGAAACACAAGAAAGAGACTCCCAATCCTGAGAGGTGAGGAACCTTTCTTGTATTTTTTATATCTACCTTGTTGTTGTTGTTTCTTTTATTCCCTTGTGCAAAGATTAAACTAATTCCATGAGTCCATGCTCCTCATGGAATGGGGTGAAGGTACAGCTTTGATTAATCATGGCACCATGACTGGATGAAACACATTATTGACTGTATTGACTCATCCATTGATGAGTTCTATTCATCCCCAGCAGACATCATCAACAAGCTTTACAAGCTTGATACCTTAATATGATTGAGTGGAGATAAGAAAGAAGAAGAGATGGCACCATGATCCAGACACACTTTAGTGAAAGTCTGACTTTGCCTGTAGTTTGAGACCGTTCCTAACATGGAAGCCTTTACTGCTGACTCTAACATGAGTACAGACACAGCTCCTTCGTATCCCTGGAGAGGGACCCTTGCTGAGGTCTATCAACCGGCTCAATTGAACTCAGGATATTTAGTCTTTCTCCTCTTTCTAACAATGCTGTTGTTGGTCCACAACTGCTTATTATATAAGGGTTTATTCTGCTTGTTTCGCAGCTGGCATTCATATCTGAAGGTCGTTCCCCTATCCACCACCTGGGAAGGTGTTCTGTAGCAGTCAGCTCTTCTGAGAGATATCTACCTAAAAGTACACATAGCAGTGGTCCATGAATAGCATGTTTATCCCCTTGTAAAATGTAGACAAAGTCTGTCTGATCATGTTTTCCAACTGTTTATAAGTAACTGGTTCTTAAAATTAAGATTCCTGTTATTACACTCATGTACAGAACTTAAGGAAGTGGAAAGTCTTCATGTTGCTGTTTATTATTATTTTAAGGAGACTAGAGTTTGTTCACACTTGGTTATCTTGTATGTCTTCAATAAAGGTCACTGTAATATCTTTCAGAGTTATTGTCTGAATCCTGATATACATGCTAAAGGTACAACTTCCCTAAGTTTTGTCCCCATGAGTGTAAGTTTGAAGGGCAACTGGATAGTTAGTGACATATATGTGAGGCTTTATAGTACACCTGGATTAAGACAATATTATGACTAAAGGATACTTTGGTGAACTTCAGTTTGATGTATGGAGCTGAAGCTTCCCTCGAAAGAGATATAAAACAGAAATTATTTGTTTTTAAGATGATATACTACACTCTTAAGGAAGAAAAAAGTCTTTGATATCGCCGGTCGTTTATTATTATTTTTTTTTTTGGAGACAAGAGGCAATTTTGTTCACACTTGGTTATCTCGTGTGTCTTCAATAAAGGTTACTATGTATCTTTCAGAGTTATTGTCTGAACCCCGATATACATGCTAAAAGGTACAACTTCCTCAAGTTTTGTCTCCATTAGTGTAAGTGGGTTTCTTATCTTTCTTCTGGGGTGCCATGCCAATACAGTTAAGTTGTATTTAAATCTGTGAAAAAAAGTTTTTTTCTCCTCATAATATTTTGAGGGAATGTTCACTGCATTAATAATATTAACTTTATAAAATTGGGATTCTCTGGTGGATTTTCTTCCAGTGATTTTTCCTTGTCTTGGTGAAAACATTATGGCTTACTGGCACATTTGATTTTTTTGCTTTGTTCTACGATAAAGCACAATTTGGATTGTAGATTATATAGCTACAAGAAAATAAGACCTAATCGAAATAAATTAATAGCGTGTGACATTTAGATAACAGCGTTGTTTCAATCATCAGACATTTATTCTTTTGTCTGATGATGGTAACAACGCTGTTACTGAAACGTCACGCACTATTAATTTATTTCGATTATAAACACAAGGTAATAAGACCAAATCCAAATAAATAAATAAATATTGTGTGATGTTTTGGTAACAGCATTGTTACCATTTTCAGACAAAAGTTCTGAATGAGAAATTTTACCACAGCATCTCATTCAATACTTTTGTCTGAAGATGGTAACAATGCTGTTACCGAAACGTCACACACTATTGATTTATTTGGATTTGGTCTTATTACCTTGTGTTTATAATCTATAATCCAAATTGTGCCTTATCATGATTTGGATTAGGTCTTCTTGTTACTGTATTCTACATCTGTTGTCAATTCATTAATTGGGTCTCTTGCTGAGAGACAACAAGGAATTACTTTCAATAATCAGTAGCCTTGCAGACTTCACCATTACCAGTCCCGATGTGTGTGAATGTCTGTACATTTATACTATTTACTTGTTTTGAATGATAAAGCACAATTTAGATTATAAATTTGAACTACAAGGTTTTTTTTTTTTTGCTTATCCCTAGTACACGTGGTACAGGACATGATAATCATGGTGGGTAGAAGTAAGCGACTGCTTTTTACTGTAAGTAATGTCTACACATGTGAAAAGCAGTTCAATTTTTCACTAGAACTACAAGGTACGAGGGTGAGTAGAAAAGTAAGGTCTCCTATTTTCTTTTTCATAGAAAAACACATTTAATCACAACTTTTTATACATCATTGGAAAGGTTGGACACTTTGCTATTTTTCTACATAGTCGCCTTGATGCTCAATCACTTTTTTCATCCTGTCAACCAACTTTGTAATTCCGGTGTTGTACCACTCTCCCGCCAAGTGCGAGTTGCGCTCAGTTATACGCTTTTTAAATGCGAAAAATAATTCTCCGGTCGAAATTCACCGTCAGTTAGTAGAAGTGTATGGTGAGAAGTGCATGGACATCAAAAATGTGCGGAAATGGTGCCGGGAGTTTAACGAGGGGCGGATAAACGTCCACGATGAACAGCGGTCTGGGCGGCCGAGTTTGCCGGAATCAACCGTGGCTCGAATCGACGAAATGGTGCGCGCAAACCGGCGGATAACCCTTGAAGAGATCGAGGATGGCCTGAATGAAGATTGCAGCCACTTCTCCGTGCACAAGATTGTGTCTGAGACCCTCGGCTACTGAAAGGTTTCCCCAGGTGGGTCGACAAGTGGCTCAAAGAGGCGGCGGGAGAGTGGTACAACACCGGAATTACAAAGTTGGTTGATAGGATGAAAAAAGTGATTGAGCATCAAGGCGACTATGTAGAAAAATAGCAAAGTGTCCAACCTTTCCAATGATGTATAAAAAGTTGTGATTAAATGTGTTTTTCTATGAAAAAAAAAAGGAGATCTTACTTTTCTACTCACCCTCGTAATAAGTCTAAATCCAAATAAATTGTGTGTGACATTTCTGTCTAATGATGGAAATATCACATATTATTAATTTATTTGGATTTGGTCTTATTATACCTTGAATTTATTTACTTGTTTTATATATTTATACCTGTTGTTGTAATCCTGTGATAGTCAAATTGGGAGGGTTTTAACCCTTTAATAGAGTCAAGGTTGATTCTATAACTTTTTTTTTTAATTATCCCTAGTACATATGGTATAAACCATGATAATCATGGTCGGTAGAAGTAGATGAATGCTTTTACTGTAAGTACACCACATGTTTACAGATATGAAAAGCAGTTTGACTTTTTCAATTACAAATGTGCCAGAGACACGTTTGATTACTTGCACTTGCTGGTGGGGTTGGATTTTTGCAAGAATCAAGGACCATTGGAGCAATTTTTTTTTAACAGAAAAAAGTGCTCAATGCCGGATTCGATCCTGAGTCATAGTGGTCGACAATTAACAGTTCAGACCATCCTTCCACCGACCCCCTTCTTCTTCTTTCTTATCTCCACACTGGGTGAAGTAGAATGCGTCTGCCTTTGTCATTAAGATTGGGAGCACTACTCAGTGGCAGGCCGACTTAGCTCCAAAAGAAATGGCTGCCTCTGACATGAGGAACAGACACCATGTGTAGCCGCTCCTAACATGGAGTACAAATTCTGCTCATCCTGTATACCTGGATTAGGAGCCCTTACAGGGTACTACCAGCCGGGCCAGCTGAGCCCAGGTTTTTTAGTGAGCTTGTTACTGCTCCCCCTCCTCCTTTTTCATCCGGGCTTGGGACCGGCAAGGGGCCCCCTGAATCTCAAACGTTGTTGTGTGTCATAGGTACAACAAGCTGTACCGTGGGAAGTCAAGGTACAAGAAAGACGGACTCAACAGCCTCAACTACCAAGTATTGGACATAGTCCTGAAGAAACTCTATACCTGGGTCCATGTGGAGATACATAAACCTTCATCCTGATAGTCCCGTTGACTTTAACAACAAAATCTTTGTTTCTTATTTACAACAAGTGTCTATAAGGAAGATTGTGTTATCATCTACATGATGGTTCTCTCTCAAAGTTATTTATTCTTCAGATGATTTGTAGAGAGTGTTGTTACAATGTAGATAGAGTCATCTAGAAAAAAACTTTTCTTTTTTTATATAAAGAAAAATCTTGCCCACTTCTCAATCATTGTATTTAGTATGTACTGATGGATGTACATCAAATACTCCTATCATCTGTCTTCTCATATCATGGCATTCTAGTCTTAATGACTTCCATGGCCACTGCCATCTTAGAAAACCATTCCTCGCAAATAGCTGGATCTTCCATTCTCAGCATCGTGGCCTACAAAGATTATTTTTGTTTTTAAGGTACCATCTCACCTTTTTTTTACCCTTCGTTTCTATCTTTTGCGTATCCTTGAGAATTTATTATAGAATATGAGAATTTATTTGTTATTATTTTTTGTAAAATTTTTTTCTTATCTTTTAGGATTCTTCTTTTCTTTCTCCGTAAACATCAATTTTTTTAAATTTTGATCATAATCTTAATGTTTTTTTTAATTGTGAATGTCTTTTCTATGATTGAAGCATTTTTCTCTCATTGTCATATCTTTTCTTTCTTTGTTTTTATAGAATAAAAGGTCTTCAATGTTCACGTAGATGTATAAACTATGAAATATATGTTTTACATTTCTTATAGCTTTCGTTTTTTTCAGCTATGCTCTTTAGATTATGCTCAGAATACTGGCTTTTTTCTTCATTCATGTTTAGCGCTTGGGTTTAATTATTATTTTTTTTTTTGAGGGAATTCAATCTATACATTCATCAAATCTTAAAATTTATTCTAAGCATTTTTTTTTAATCTTTAAAAAAAAAAACATTCATTTTTTAAAAAATGAAATCTGTATATTTGAGTAATTCTTTAATGAAAATTCTAAAAGACTTTACAATGACAATTTTGTAGGATATTTTTCTACATTTTCATTTTTCTATATTCTTTTATTTTAAAATTTGTATTCAAGTATTTTATCATTTCACAAAATATATTTATTATTTTTCAGGATTCAATTATAAAGTACCTAATTTAAAAAAAAATCACATAGCTCTGAGCTTTGTGAGACCTTTATAAAAAAGCCATACATACAATACATTATCTCTCTCTCTCTCTATATATTTATTTACAGTTGTTTCGTATTTTAGATCAAATATATATATATTTTCCCCCCCTTCTTTCGCGCCACTTCTAGCAAGAGCTATAAACTCGCCGCTTTACTTCCAAATAATGGATATATCCATAAAAGTAATCAAAAACTATGCAGCACTTTTTTAAAAAAATCCCTAGAATTCATAGTCTTCTAATACCCCCACTCCTCTATCCCATGAACCCCCCATTTGATGTACTTACCTTTTTATTAATTTTTTTTTGGTGGGCGTAATTTTTTTTTCCCTTTTTTTCTTTCTTCTAATTCTTTCACCAAAAAAATCACCCTCTTCATTCTCTTTCAAATGAAGAAAAGAAGAATTTTTTTTTCGTCCATTATTTTCTTATCAATCCTCCCCCCCCCCCCCCCCCCTCTCTTTTCAGTTAAGAAAAAAAAAATCCTTCCAAAAAATTTTTTTTGGTCAAATTTTTTTTTTTGTTAAACTACAGTATTATCAAAGCTTTTTTTTTTCTATTATTATTATTATTGTATTTTTAATTTATATAATATATATATAGTATTTTCATAGACAATGGTTATTAAAGTAACTTGTTGTTTGTTGAAGAAGATTTAGAGATTGATTCGATTAATTTTATTATTATATTTAAAGAAATGAGATTAGAATTTTTTTTTTTATTGGCCTAGTCCTACTTATAGTTTTTTTTTTGTTTATGAAGATTTTTTTTTTATATAATAGTTTTTCTCTCTCTTTTTTCCCCATTTTTTAAATTAAAGTCCCTCCATATCTTCCCCCTTAATTACCTCTTTAATAATATTATGGTTTATATTAGTTTTATGTATGTATCACATATATATATTTAAATGTACTACATATATATATGTACATGTACTACATATATATATGTACATGTACCACATATATATATGTAAATGTACTACATATATATATGTACATGTACCACATATATATGTAAATGTACTACATATATATATGTACAGGTATCACATATATATATGTAAATGTACTACATATATATATATATGTTTATTATCACCTATATAAATAAATTGGAATCTCTAGCTCCTTTTTTATATATATATATATATGCTATGGAAATTTATTTAAAAGAAATATAAGCTCAAAGATTTATTTTTATTTTTAGTCAATACTGGATAAACAAAAAACTTCGATAAAAAAAAATTGTTTGAACTAATTGTTAAGCGTGTTTTTTTTTAAAGGAAATATTGTGTATATGTTGTGTATGTTCTTTATATATATTTATATATGTATGTTTTTCTCTCTCCTATTTCCCAACGCCCCTCCCTTTTTTTGTTTAAAATATAAATGATTGATTTGAATATTTCTGTATATATGTTTTATATAAATATGATATATATATATAACATATGTATACAAATGTAGAAAAAAAAAGAGAAAGTAAAAAAACTTTTTTTTCCTTTTTTTTTTTTTAAAGAGAAAAGAGAATATTTTTCTATGAAAATAAACCGCGAATGCTTACAAAAAAAAAATGATTATTTAAAAAAAAAAGTTATTTCTCCAGTTCTCTCTTAACATTATATATATATACATTTATTCTATATTGAAAAAACAAATAAATTGTAATTTGTTAATTATTTATATAAAATATATCTATTGATTTTTTAAAAAATAATAAAAAAAATGAAATCTTTTTTAATGTTTTGTGTTGCTGTTATTATAATTGGTACATTCAACACAAAGATTTAAAAAGTTTTGATGATAAAGTACAATTTGAATTATAGATTAGATATAAAAGGTATTAAGTCCAAATAAATATTACTGAAGGTCGCACACTATTTATTTATTTAGATTTGGTGTTTTTATTCAGTCTTTTCTTTGATGATGGTAACAACCCTGTTACTGAAATGTCACATACTATTTATTTGGATTTGGGCTTATTACCTTGTAGTCATCCATATTCACCCCAAGACTCAGAATGGAACATTTTAAAGGAATGACAATACATCCAGATGACACAAGAACCTATAGGACAGGTAACAACTGTCCTGGTGTGGAACTAACACCTACTCACATATTCTCATGTCAAGCAATGGTCGCAACCTTGCAGAAAATTGACATGGACCCAAAATAGCAGCTTTACACACCCAAGATAGAGAACATTGCGACTGCTGTGATAGAGATGTATTGAGACATCTGAGGCTCTTCATTGGACACAACAACAACAACAGAAAATTGACATGGACCCAAAACAGCAGCTTTACACACCCAAGATAGTGGATATTGCAACTGTTGTGATAGAGATGTATGGAGACATCTGAGGCTCTTCATTGGACATGACAACAACAAAAGAAAATTGACATGGACCCAGAACAACAGCTTTACACACCTAAGATAGAGAACATTGCGACTGCTGTGATAGAGATGTATTGAGACATCTGAGGCTCTTCATTGGACATGACAACAACAACAGAAAATTGACATAGACCCAAAACAGCAGCTTTACATACCCAAGATAGTGGATATTGCAACTGTTGTGATAGAGGCTCTTCATTGGACATGACAACAACAAAAGAAAATTGACATGGACCCAGAACAACAGCTTTACACACCCAAGATAGAGAACATTGCGACTGCTGTGATAGAGATGTATTGAGACATCTGAGGCTCTTCATTGGACACAACAACAACAACAGAAAATTGACATAGACCCAAAACAGCAGCTTTACACATCCAAGATAGTGGATATTGCAACTGTTGTGATAGAGGCTCTTCATTGGACATGACAACAACAAAAGAAAATTGACATGGACCCAGAACAACAGCTATACACACCCAAGATAGAGAACATTGCGACTGCTGTGATAGAGATGTATTGAGACATCTGAGGCTCTTCATTGGACACAACAACAACAACAGAAAATTGACATGGACCCAAAACAGCAGCTTTACACATCCAAGATAGTGGATATTGCAACTGTTGTGATAGAGATGTATGGAGACATCTGAGGCTCTTCATTGGACATGACAAAAACAAAAGAAAATTGACATGGACCCAGAACAGCAGCTTTACACACCCAAGATAGAGGATATTGCAACTGTTGTGATAGAGATGTATGGAGACATCTGAGGCTCTTCATTGGACACGACAACAACAGAAAATTGACATGGACCCAGAACAACAGCTTTTTACACCCAAGATAGAGGACATTGCAACTGTTGTGATAGAGATACATGGAGACATCTGAGGCTCTTCATTGGACACGACAACAACAACAGAAAATTGACATGGACCCAGAACAGCAGCTTTACACACCCAAGATAAAGAACATTGCAACTGCTGTGATAGAGATACATGGAGACATCTGAGGCTCTTCATTGGACACGACAACAACAACAACAGAAAATTGACATAGACCCAGAACAACAGCTTTACACACCCAAGATAGAGGACATTGCAACTGCTGTGATAGAGATGTATGGAGACATCTGAGGCTCTTCATTGGACACGACAACAACAACCGTATTCACCTTGTATTGTGATTGAGTTTTGTGGCTTTCTATAGGTCTAGTACAGGTGTTGGCAACCTTTTGAACAGGAAGAGTCAAAATTAATATTTACAAAATTTCAACAACAACAACAAAAGCCTTTATTGGGCACACATGCCATACAGGATTCTCCCGGTAGAACAAAATAAATAAGTAACAAATTAGCATCATAGTTATATACAAATATTGGGTATTGACCTCGACCAATTATCGAGTTGGATCCGGTGTCAGTGCTAAATATTTTGATTGAGCTGATTTCCAGTATTTATAAAAAGCGAATGCAAAGGGTCTGGATTTTACGACTTTTGCCATTAAAACATAAGGCGAATTGCTATTATAGCCGGTCTCTTGACGAAGAATTTCTCTTTCTTCTTCCATTGCCGTACAGTAGAACATGTAGTGTGGAAAATCGAGACTAAATTCACCGTTGCAAAGGGGGATTTTATGGTCTTAGTTTTCAATAGTGAAACATGATTAATTCTCTGTACTACAAAACGGCTTCTTACTTGTACAATGATTCTCTTTAAGGTTAGGGGGATATTGTCGTTCAGATAGCATTCCATTGTAGGTGATGAATGAAAGTATTTATAGTGAGAGTAGAGTATTGATTTTCTTATTCTTACATAATCCAGCTGCAAGGACTGATCGGTTGCCGTTTTAATAATTAGGGGGATGTATCTTTGTAGAATATCGAAGTCTGTACATCCAACAAGCCATGAGAAGCCGGTGTTATAAAGTAGCTCTGTTATACTTTTTGCCAGTCCGATATTCTGTTTTGAAGAAATTGAAATGTCCCACAAATGTGCCAGACAAATTGAAGGTAGTCTGCTGCCGTCAATTTTCAGAATTCTAGTCCAGAATTTTAAAGTTAGTTTTTTCACTGTGATATCAAGAGAGTTTCTTCCTGTTTCGGCCCTCAAAATATAGCCCGGAGTATAGCTTGGAAGGCACAGAAAACGTCTCAGAAAGGTATCCTGGATTCTATCTAAGATTAAGGCTTGATCATGTGCCCAGATTATTTACAAAATTTCAAAGTTTTTAAAGAGCCACAAAATATTTTGTTGCCAACAATAAATAGTACTCTACATGAAGATTCACATCCAAAGAGCCGCATGTGAGCCACAGGTTGCTGGCCCCTGGTCTATCGCATTGAAACAAGCTATTCAAACAAACCCTGTTTATCCAAAACTACTTATTAGATATTCATAGCTACCCTGACTGTTCCCCTTTCTGCCACCTGGCTTGTAGGGATTCAATTCTCCCATAGGTTGTACTGTTATAATAGTACTTGTCAGCATTATCCAAGGGAGGCTGTTCCTTGAGAAATACCTCACAATATGAGACATCATGCTTTAAAGTTTGGTTTTCTATATGTTGAAAACAGATTTATTGTTCTAAAGAGACAATGGTCGCCTTTCCCATCTGTACCGTTCCAATTAAAAGAACGAGTAAGAATAAATAATGAGGAGATCTATTACATTAGAAAACCCGACTTTATTACTCTCTTGACCTATATATACACATCGCGCCACTCGCGGACATGCAAATATATTCACCTATCAAAAGAAACAACATGTAAACTATATAAAACAAAACAATACTATGCAAATGTCGCGAGGTATGCGACATTAAGAATAAAATTTGCATATGGAATCATTACAGCACCCGCCACCGAAGACCCATCATCACTCCTGAGATGAGACTCCTGGTGGTCCATGATAAAATTGTCCTCCAGCCATTTGGTGATGGTGATTCGGCTATTCCAGATGATATGGATAGTATAACTCTGTTTAGAAAGCGTTTTACTTTCTTCTACCTTTGATTCATCATATTCACCTATTTCTTGTACATCATCTTCTATATCCTCCAATGATATTCTGAAACATTTCTCGTAAAGGGAATTTTGATGGCTAATAAGAAACTTCCATTTTGAAGGCTCATCTTGTGAATAGCGTAAAATCTCCATTGTTAGTAGGTATAGGACTATCTTTAGAGCCATCTCCATCTTGTGATTCACTTTATCGAAATCACCTATTCCTAATTTCATATTTCTTTTTTCACCGCTTGTTTGAAACGAATAAATTCCCTTCCCGAGAGTCTCCAACAGAGTATCGTAACAAGGTAGCTCTCTCAAAGCTTCTTCGCCGATACCAGGCTTTGGTTCTTTTTTGTCAATACCAGACTCCTTAGTAGGTTCTTTTTCTCCAGCCTGGGTGTCAGGGACATCAATAATGCAATCAGAAAGTTTTTCTGTATTCTCTGAATCTTTGTCAACTTCCCCAGCTTGAGTGTTAGGAACATCCATAACGCAATCAGAAATTTCTTCTGTATTCTCTGAATCTTTGTCAATTTCCCCGGCTTGAGTGAAAGTGGCATCATCAAGATCACAGAGTCCTGCATTATCTGCATCAATATCAGCAATAACATCCTCTTTCGTAAGAGACTCTGCACTTTCAGTTTCTATAACTGACTTTTTATCAACTTGAGCTTTTTCACTTTCTTCAACCTCAACATAATTTCTTTCAACTTCAGCCCCCTCACTTTCATCTGCTTCAACGGATTTTCTCTCAACTTCGACTTTTTCATTTTCTTCAACAACAGACTTTTTTTCAACGTCAGCCTTTTCACTTTCATCTGCTTCAACGAATTTTTTCTCAACTTCGGCTTTTTCACTTTCTTCAACAACAGACTTTTTCTCAACTTCGGTGTTAGGAACATCAATAATGCAATTAGAAAGTTCTTCTGTATTCTCTGTATCTCTATCAATTTCCCCAGCTTGGGTGGTAGGAACATCAAGGCCATTAACCAAAAGTTCTTCTTCATCTACCATTTCATTCTGTTCATCGAAATCTTCCGAATCCTTTACACCGTCGCCCTTAGGCTCATCGTCAGAATCATCTTCTTCTATTCCAAGAATATCCATCATAACGCTTTGTCGCTTCACCACCGCCCTTAAGAGGCTTTCTCCATTTTCTTCAGAATCCTTTACACCGTCGCCCTTAGGCTCATCTTCAGAATCATCTTCTTTTATATTTCCACAAAGAATGCTCATCATCAAGTTCTGTTGCTCCATCATTTCCCTGAGGAGACTTTCCATGGTATATCCTGTCGGCTGCGCCATGTTGTACCGTTCCAATTAAAAGAACGAGTAAGAATAAATAATGAGGAGATCTATTACATTAGAAAACCCGACTTTATTACTCTCTTGACCTATATATACACATCGCGCCACTCGCGGACATGCAAATATATTCACCTATCAAAAGAAACAACATGTAAACTATATAAAACAAAACAATACTATGCAAATGTCGCGAGGTATGCGACATTAAGAATAAAATTTGCATATGGAATCATTACACCATCAAAATAGATGGCGTCTGGTTTTGACGTCCAATATCCTTCCAGAAAAATTTCAATCTATATGTTTATTGTTGTTTCTTATCCCCCATTCCATGAGTTCATGATCCTCCAGCTGTTTGATGATAAGCAGTGGCCTCTCCCAAAAGTCCTGTTTAGTGCATCTAGTGCAAGTCAAAATATGTTCTAAAGCTGCAGGTGCCAAGCTACATTGTGGGACAAGTGAGGTAGATTTTGTTATTATTTTCTATCTTCAATGGCTTGAGATGGCCTGTTATAAATTTTGTTAGTGTTTTTGATAGCAGTAACATAAAAGCTAACCCAGACTCCTGGAGCGTATCTATAGATTGCCAACTACCCAGGTGTTGTTTGGTGCTGTCTATTTCTGAGGTTTAGAGCCCCCCTCCCCCTGGGTCCACTGGTGAAAACATAAAACAGATTAACTGTGTCGATTCTTTTTTAAAATAATTTAAAGTTTTTGCATTTAAAGATACACCAATACCTCGCTTTGCGTCGTTTCGTTTTGCGTTTTTTCGAAGTTGCGTCGCTGCTTAATTTTTACTGATTTTCACTGTGCGTCGTTAGATTTTCGAAGTTGCGTTGTTTTGGATTCGAGTCTTTATTTATTTATTTTTTTTTGAATTTTTTTCCCTAAAATATGGCAACACCTTTGTTTTTGATTGCGCTTTCATATATTTTCACTTTGCGTCGTTTCAATTTGCGTCGTGTTTTTTTGGAACGTAACCCCGACGCAAAGCGAGGTATGGGTGTATTTTTAATTATGATAAGGCACAATTTGGATTATAGATTATAAACACAAGGTAAAAGGACCAAATACAAATAAATAGTGTGTGACGTTTCGGTAACAGCGTTGTTACCATCTTCAGACAAAAGTACTTTCAGTAGATGGTAACAACGCTGTTACCGAAACGTCACACACTATTTATTTATTTGGATTTGGTCTTATTACCTTCTGTTTATAATTTTAATTAGTAATTATGGTAGTTGGCGGTGTATAGAATAATCCTGGGTTACCATACATCTCTCTCTCTATATATATTTTTTTGCTTATCCCTGGTACACGTGGTACAGGCCATGATAATCATGGTGGGTAGAAGAAGGCGACTGCTATTACTTTAAGTGCACCACATATCTACACACGTGAAAAGCAGTTCGACTTTGCATTTTTGACTTTAGTAATTATAAAAATTAAAAAATAGCATAGTTATAGCTTATTAAAATTAAATATAACAACAACAATAGATATAACCCAGGTTCTTTTAGCACAGAACACCAACTATACTCAGATCACGAACAATCATACTTACAAAACATTCAATATGCCCTACATTTTATATTTTGTTACTGAATTTTTATTATATATTGTTCAAACAATTATGTTAGACTTCCTCTGTTACAGACTCAACCTCAGCATGGAACTTCCTGGTCAACTGGTTCAACTCAGCAATCAAAACAGGACGTGAGTAAAAGCGCTCAACACTAGTTCATACTAGTGAGCTGGACTCCCCGGGTAGTTGGTGTTCTGTTCTCCCTGGGTTATAAATATCTCTCTCTTAATTAGGACAACAATTTTTTTTAAAGAGCTTAGAAAGTGTATAACAAAACGAAACTCTTTAGTTAGGAATAATTTAGATTATAAATAAGAATTAAGAGGTAATAAGACAAATAAAATAATAAAAAAGGTCTCTCTTCTTTCTTTCTTATCTCCACTCAATCATTTTAAGGTATAAAGGTTGTAAAGCTTGACAATCATCATGACTGGATGAAGTAGATGCGTCTACCTTTGTCATTAAGACTGGGAGCACTACTCAGTGGCAGGCCGACTTAGCTCCAAAATAAATGGCCGCCTCTGACATGAGGAACAGACGCCATGTGCAGCCGATCCTAACATGGAATATAAACGCTGCTCATCCTGTATCCCTGGATTAGGAGCCCTAACAGCAAGCATGTCAAACTCGCGGCCTACAACGAATAAATTTGCGGCCCACCAGATAATATTAATATATATAGTCACGACCGTCTTTCCTCATCGGCCTCTATCACGGATGCGCGCGCACAGGGAGGTCTCTGCTCGCCGGCAGCCAATAAAAAAAAAAAAAACTCCCTTGAGCCGGATTTGAACCAGCGACCTAAGGATCACCGTTGTAACATCTACAGTCCTCCGCTCTGCCAACTGAGCTATCGAGGGATACAAACTGTTTGAATAAGTTTACCTTATAAAGTCAACTAATCCTATTTCTACACAAAATGTACTCATATATATATTATACTAGACGAATGGCCCGGGCAACGCCCGGGTTTTACCCGATTGAATGTTTTTATTCAAATACTATTTGTTACAATTATAAATTGGAGCCGTGGATGTCACTCTTGTGAAACGTCCCACTCCAAACTTTACATGTACATTAGGTCAGCTGGTATTACCCCTCATTTTCACCGCTAGAGGCGCGAGCGAATTGAATTTTTGTAAATATACATAATTATAAAGATAGAAGCTTCTATAGAAGATAATGATCATAATGATGATGCGCGCGCATCCGTGACAGCGGCCGATGAGGAATTGAGGAAAGACGGTCGTGACTATATATATTATTGATAATAATATACTAATAATTATTATTATTATTATCATTAGATAATGATAATGATCATAATGATGATGCGCGCGCATCCGTGACATGAAGAATTGAGGACAGCGATGAGGAAAGACGGTCGTGACTATATATGTTGATTATATCTCTATATATATATAAGTCAATTCCTGTCTGTCTGTCTGTTTCGCGATAAACTCAAAAACTACTGAACCAATTGGTTCCAAATTTTGCATGTCGCTTTTTATAAACCTGAGGAAAATTTTTGGCTACATTTTGCTTATTATTTTTGGCTATTTCTTTTTTTAATTTGAAGAACTATTTTTTTACGCGGACTAATCCGGAATGGAATGAATACCCAAATATGGCCATTTTGTATACGCATCGGTGGCTCAGTGGTAGAATGCTCGCCTGCCACGCGGGCGGCCCGGGTTCGATTCCCGGCCGATGCATTTTTTTTAACAATTTTTAAAACTCATTTATATTATATCTTCTATATATATAAAAATGAATGTTTGTTTGTTTGTTTGTTGGTTTGTATGTCCGGTATACAAATTCGCAGTAGTTCACTAATTCAAACTAAAATTTCCATACATAGGTAAAAAAATACGAGGAAAACGATAGGCTATTTTAAATTATATATAAATTAAATATTAAAACTATATATTCAAATTATTCTACTTAGCTCACGAACAGCGCCCTCTATCAAGGTTATAAATACGTTTAAAATCGAAATCTTCTCAAAATTTTATTAATAATAGTTCGCTTAATAATTAGAATACTTGATCTAAATCGAAATATTTATAGACGCTCGCTCGATTTGAAGATTTATATCGTAACTAATCTGACTGTAAAGTTTGGAGCGGGACGTTTCACAAGAGTGACATCCACGGCGCCAATTTATAATTGTAACGAATAGTGTTTGAATAAAACATTTAATCGGGTAAACCCGGGTGTTGCCCGGGTCATTCGTCTAGTTATATATATATAGTCACGAGAGTCTTTCCTGATCAGTCAGTCATTGGCCGGCCGCCTCTGTCACGGATGCGCGCGCACAGGGAGGTCACGTGCTCGCCGGCAGCCAACGGGCGCGCGCCGCCGGCAGGGGGGGGGGGGGGGGGGGGGGCATTACGTCACTCAAGGTCACCTACGCGCCAACGATGACACGTGATCGTAGCCGTCCAATAGGAGGGCGCCGGCCATCCGTGACAGAGGCGGCCTATGACTGATTGATTAGGATTAGGATATGCATTTATTTAAGGTACGAAGGTAATATAAATGGAAAATGTGTTGACACCTATCAAAAAATTCATCAATTTCATAAGATCTCGAGGTTCAAATCAGCGACAGTTCTCTCTGTTCTTAACTGAATTAGAAAGCGAATATTCAGGTTTATCATACTATACCGAGGTACGTTGGCTATCATGCTCCAAGGTTCTCAAACAATTTTGGGACTTGAAAGAAGAAATATGTCAGTTTTTAATAACCAAGAATCAAGACATCACTTTGTTTTCTGATCAAGTATGGTTTTTTCCTTCATGGTTGACCTAACAAAACACTTGTCGGATTTAAATTTGAAACTGGAAGGAAAGGATCAGATCATTACCAACATGTGTGACCAAGTTAATGCATTCAAATGTAAGCTAGTTCTTTGGGAAAAGCAGTTGAAAAACGAATATTTAATGCACTTTCCAACATGCAACATGTACAAATCAAGTTTAGGTGAAACTGCATCGTATCAAAAATATGCGGAAAAAATTTTAAGTCTTAGAAATGAATTTGAAACAAGGTTTTCTGATTTCAAATCTTTGGAAGGCAAGTTTACTTTGTTTTCTTCGATTTTCTCGATAAATATAGAATCAGTACCTAATCATATGCAAACGGAGGTAATAGATATCCAGTGCGATTCAGATTTAAAGGCAAAATTCATTGAAGTTGGCGTTTCTGAATTTTACAAATATTTGCCAGCCAGATTTGAAAACACTCGAAAATTAGCATATGAAATTATGTCCATGTTTGGAAGTACTTATCGGTGCGAGCAGTTATTTTCACTTATGAAAGGAAATAAGACTCCAATCAGATCGAGAATTACTGACGTTCACCTTGGGTCAGTTTTAAAATTAATCACTGCGAACAAGATTTCCCCCGAAGTAGGAAAGATGGTAGCAGAAAAGAGATGCCAAATATCAGGGAGAAAATATTAACTTTACTTTCTTTTTTCTTATTAGTATTTTTTTAAATAAACCTACATAATGTTACTATAAAAATTTAATTACTTGTTTTCTTTTTTTTGCGGCCCACATAATCTTATTACTTTTTTTATTTGGCCCGTGTTAGGATTTGAGTTTGACATGCTTGCCTTACAGGGTACTATCAGCTGGGCCAGCTGAGTTCAGGTTTTTTAGTGAGCTTGTTACTGCTCCCCCTCCTCCTTTTTCATCCGGGCTTGGGACCGTCAAAGGCGGAGTTAAAGGTAAAAAAAAAAAAATGTAAATTAGATGTGATGTCTTTTTAGCAGTTTTTTTTTTTACCCAGGAAGATATGGATTTAAAAAAAAAATCCCATCAAAATGTAGATGAAAGAACAATTCCCCATCTATTGACCATCTCTGAAAAATAAAATACTTATATTAAAAAGCATTAAAACACGAATTTTTCTTTTACACAATAAAAAAATCAAACTTCTACTCTCCTTACTGCGATGGAAAAATATTGGGAGTGCTTAGCTCATCAGTGGTGAACCCTCCCAACGGTTTCACCGATTTAATCTACCAGACCGCTTTTTAGAGCTCTAATACTGTTATGGATGATTCTGATTTTATATGCTGAAGGGTGGAATCTCTGAACAAGTGATATAAACCTTCAGTATTCGACAGTCACGACCCGGGAAAACTTTTCCTTATGTTTTGTCCATGAGTGTATATATTTATAACCCAGGTTTCTGGAGCGTAGAAAATATTATGTTTATACTCCAACGGCCCCCGATTCTTGCAAAAGTCCAACCCCACCAGTGCAAGTAATCAAACGGGGCTCTGGCACATTTGTAAGTGCAAAAGTCGAACTGCTTTTCACATGTGTAGACATGTGGAACACTTACAGTAAAAGCAATCGCTAACTACCCACAATGATTATCATGGCCTGTACCACGTGTACTAGGGATAAGCAAAAAAAAAAAAGCTATTTATTGTTCTCTCTCTTTCTTAAGAGGCTCTTCGGCGTCGGCCTCCATCCCGAGACAATGAATATCACAAATGTGGCGAAGGCTACCATCTACAAATGCCATCTTGGTCTTAAGGTGGGTAACACCAGCCATAACATCGACCTGCCCACTCTGTGGGAAAGAACACTCGCCAACACTCACACTTACCCCTCTGGCGTTACCTTACTGTGGAAATCAACTTTTGGAACGCTATATTACACTTTCTTTACCTTGGAACTGTAATACGACTTCCAAATACAAACCCTTATAAACAATTGAACATTTGCTAACTTGCACAGAAATTGCTGGGCAATGTAAACAGACTTTCTCAAAACACTGTCTTGGCCAACTTTATGAACTGGGTATTTCTGCAACTCATTGTTGCCATCTTTGTAGGTTCATTCAGTAATTTTTTTTTTTGGAGATTAAAAACCTTACTGTACCTGAAATGTTATTTACACATTTCTAAGCTACACTTCGGTAGAAGTGTTGCTTATCATCAAACAGCTTGAGCAGCATGGACTAATGGAATTTGTGTAATCTTTGCACAGGAGCATAAGAAACAACATAACATCGACCTGCCCACTCTGTGGGAAAGAACACTCGCAGTCCATCGGTGACGGAGTCTTTCCCGCTGTGGGCGCCACCAATGAAGACCTTGTATATATTTTATATATATTGTCGCGAAGAAAAATAATCAAATAGGCTTCCGAATTACTTTAAATATATATATAATTAGTTATAGGAAAGATTTTATATATAAAATAAAAAAGTTGCTATTTACATGAGCCAAATCGACCCAGCAGTTAGAGCAAGAGGGAAGAACTGAGATCTTCCACGTGGCGTCACTGTTTACCCCGACCGGTCGGTCCAGTCCTGATAAGAGAGAATACTCTGTCCTCTCCTGACAATATATTTATCAATTTTATATTTTACATTTATTCATCTATATTTATCCTTATTTAATCTTATTTATTCACATATATTCAATTTTGTATTTAACACTATATAATCTCATATGGACTTTGAATTAAAGTAGTTTCAATCTCTTTCTCTCTTGAGCCACGAAGGTTAAGAATTTATTTACATTTTTCTAAACAAAAAATCTATTAACACAAAGCAATAACGCGCCATCTATACATATAAAATGAAAGGATTTAAAAGCACGAATGTTTATTTTATACATAATACAAAGTTTGTATTATGTATACTTGTCTTTATTGTTTGCGGAAGAGCATTGCTCGATGCAAATATTTGAATGTAATTCTACTGTCCTATAAGCTTATGTATATAGTTTTCTTGAGAACCATTTCTGAGATTCCATCCTCCAGTGCTGCGTATATAAGTAGAATCATCCAATACAGTATTAGAGCTCTGAGAAGCGGTCTGGTGGATTAAATTGGCGAAACCGCTGGGTGGGTTCACCACTGATGAGCCAAGCCCTCCCAATATATTTTTTCATCGCAGTAAGGGCAGTAGAAGTTTGTATTATGTATAAAAGAAACATTCGTGCTTTAAAAAATCTATATTAATATGTTTTAATCATTGAATTATATTTTATGCCTGTTTAAAATATGATGACAAGACATTAATATTATTTTCTTTAAAAAATTGCATTATAATATATACAATATGTTTTTAAAAATACTTTAGAAAAATAAATATGAATAGAGTAAGTTTATTTCTTTATCATTCACATATTTTGTAACTCGAGTAGTGAAAATGTATAAATTTACTGCACATAGATCTTGAAGCGTATCTTTGAAATGCGCCGTTGGTGTAATGGTATCATGCAAGATTCCCATTCTTGCGACTCGGGCGGCGCATCTTTTTTTTTTTTTCGGGGCTCAAAAATCATTCATTTTGGTTAGCAGCCCCATAAATAAAGATATTTCCGTATCTTTGAAATTTAAAAAAATTAAAGATCTTATTGTAACAGATAAAGAATCTCTCTCTGTATCTCCAAAACATGGATGCTACTTGTCTTTCTTGTCGATAGTCTTTTGTTTTCTATGTTTATTTACATAAATACATCCTCAAACTAGCAACGAATCCGTTACAATATACAGTAGAACAAGCATGTCAAACTCGCGGCCCGCGGGCCTCATGCGGCCCACCAGACAATATATTTTAATAATTTTTTTTTTTATAAATTTAAAAAAAGGAAAAAAAAAATGGGAAAAGGAAAGATGGTAGCAGAAAAGAGATGCCAAATATCAGGGAGAAAATATTAACTTTACTTTCTTTTTTCTTATTAGTATTTTTTAAAATAAACCTACATAAATGTTACTATAAAAATTTAATTACTTATTTTCTTTTTTTGCGGCCCACATAATCTTATTACTTTTTTATTTGGCCCGTGTTAGGATTTGAGTTTGACATGCATGCAGTAGAACCTCCATGAGAGGACATTTACGCTAGATAACACCTCTCTATAAGGGACATCTCTGATGAAATCCAGACGTCCCCTCGGTGTGGGCTCCGCCTGATGTAAATATTAAATGTAAATATTTATTTATCATTATATTTTTATCATATTTAACTTGCTCTTCTTATAACTCTTTGTGAGTGTAAACGTTGACGAGATGTCAATAAAGTTGTTTAATTGTTTATAAAGGACAGTTTTCATCGCCAAAAATACCCATTTTTACTATTTAGTAACTCTTCGGTAAGAGGACAACTCTTCCTAAAGGACACTTTGGCTCTGTAACTAGGTGTCCTTAATATGGAGGTTCTACTGTATAGGGAAGACTGTAAATAAACTTGATTTGGTGGGGACAAATATCTAGGGATAAGTTTCTTGTACAAATCTTTTATTTCTTCAAATTAAAGATACTTCGGCCAGTAAATCTTTTTTATTGTCTCGACAAAAATCTTTTGTCCTCGTCAGGAGCGAACAAAAATTAAAACATTTGGCAAAGCGTTAAAAATTATTCTAAGGCTGCAAGGGCGTTCTCACGCGATATTTTGTTCGCTCCTGACGAGGACAAAAGATTTTTGTCGAGATAATAAAAAGATTTACTGGCCGAAGTATATTTTATTTGAAGAACTATGAATTCCGGCCAGGCAGTCTCTATCTTTATGAAATATTTTATTAACTCGATCTTTCAAGTCTTTGTCTTTCTAGAGAAACTAGAGGTAACCGAGGTTCCTGGAGCGTAAATCACCAGCTACCCGGGCTGTACAGCCACAGTCTAGAACAAAGTTCTAGTCATGGAGAGAGCTGCGGTGAGCCAGGTAGTTCCAGACAGAGTCAGGAAGTAGGGCTGTAGTATTGTACTCTAAGTAGTGTTTGTAGACTGTGTAACATAAAAGCTGAACAGAAGAGGTGATCTACAGTCTTGACTCTTCCCGGCATTGAGGATCTCTATGCCAGAGATCTACAAGAACGTGACCAGTAAGGATGGTAATGGTGGCCATTCCATCTTGGACAGGAATGATCTAATCCAAATAGGAGTGGATACGAGCTATTCAGCAATACTCCTATAGAAGGTCTTCATGTCCCAAAACCTTGATTTGATAAAAGATGCATACACAAGTATGAGAACGCTCATGCAACCTTAGAATAATTTTTAACGCCTTGCAAAATGATTTAATTTTTATTTGCTTCTGATGAGGACAAAAGATTTTTGTTGAAACACACACGTCCAGATAATAAAAAGATGTATATATACTGACCGAATTATCTTTAATTTTAAGAACAAGTAACTTATCCTTTGATAATTTTTACCGAGTGATATGATACAAGTGCTTATCATTTCTCGATATAGATTTCATGCTTTTGATAGAAGAAGGCGACTGCTTTTACTGTAAGTGCACCACATGTCTACACATTGTGAAAAGCAGTTCGACTTTGCACTTACAAATCAGAAAAAAAAAGCTTGTAGAAGAATGTCTTGGTTGATCCAAGAATGGAATGTACATCTTCATCCAACCATTGCCCAAAGATCTTTAGGTTGAATGGCCAAGATAGAAGAACAGAAATTTCTTTCTAAATCCGTTATCTTTTATTACCATATCAGCAGATACAATCGTCTATTAAAGAACAGCTGTCACAATCATGGTCATCATTTCTCGCTAAAATGTTCCAATCTTTAAAATGGCAAAACGATGGGATATATTAGTACTTACAATATAATGCGGCTTGTGATTGTAAAATGACATTTGAAAATTACCCCGCATGTGTTTCTTTTCAACGAAAAATCAAAATTCATTTAAAGGAGAAATAACGATTATTTCTAAACTTAGGGATGAGGTATGAAAGGATGAATTGTGAAGAGTAATGGTGAACGGAAAAAAATAAGTGTCCAGGGATGGGAATTAGTACTTATATATAATATTAATTTAATATAACGCTTTTAGATTCAAATTTGTTTTTACGCTATAAATACAAATAGATACGCAATTTTTTTACAACAAAAGGCTATATTAAGACCTTTTAGTCTTATACAGATTCTCCAAGCAGAAATGTAGAATACATGCAGGAAAAAAGTAATAGTACCTTAATGGTAATATGATATATATATATTGGAAAAATTATATAAAGACAATCAAGCTAATAGATTAGTCTGGGTAAATTGGAGGAAAGGAAATTTATTATACATGGATTTACCGCGGATTCACCGCAAATGAAAATAAAAAGTTTTTTTTAAACAAAATAGTTTTATTCTTAAAAATACGATTAATTTGAACAATAAAATTGGATTTGAAGCTTTAAAATCTTTATTTAAATCTTATTTGAATTAGATTTAGATATATGCAAATGTGATAGCATGGTTTGAGTTTCTATTAGTTTTCAAATACGCTTTTCATTTTTTTTTGTGAACTCGTGGCAGTAAAATTGTCAATTTCGATAAAATAATCCCTTGAATCAATTTTAAAATAAGAACATTAAGCATCCAGGGAAAAGTTTCTTTTAAATTATTTTTATTATTTAAAAAAACTCTCAAGTTTTCAGGTAAGAAAGCCCTTCTACGGGAGAAAACATTTTACATTCATTAAAACACCAATAAAATAAGATTTGATAAAGTGCTTTTTGTTGTTTACATTTGTTTCAAATTTTGTTTTGTTTAAATATTAAAAGAAATGTAAAAAACAAAAGCACTTTATCAAATCTTATTGGCGTTTTAATAATGTAAAAATATTTTTTCCCGTAGAAGGGCTTTCTTACCTGAAAACTTGAGTTTTTTAAATTATAAAAATATTCTTGAAAGAAACTTTTCCCTGGATGCTTAATGTTCTTATTTTAAAATTGTCAAGTCTTAAAAACCTTAAATATACGATAGGTTTTCAAAGTCTGGAAACTAATTTACATATATATTTGCATAATCGAATCAGTCATACGATGTTAATCATTGCAAAGTCATCTTTGCCCCAATATTATTTGGTTATGATTTAGCTACCATAGAATCATCTTCTGCAGATAATGACGTCTTATGTAAGTATACTGTAGAAATATAAGCATTTTCTCAGATTATAAGATACAACTATATAATCAATTAGTTTCATCATCTTTTTTTTTTTACTTTACTTTTTTAAAAAGTGAATACAAAACGATTTGTTTCTTTTTTTTTCGATAATATTGGGTGAGATTTCAACCTAAAAGGCTTTTCTTCACGGCCCTAATACAATAAAACTGGGTGAGATTTGAAGCCAAAAGGCTTTTCTTCACGGCTCTAAATACAATCAAACTGGGAAGTTTCAAAGCCTAAAGGCTTTTCTTCACGGCTCTAATACGATAAAACTAAGAAGCTTTCAAGCCAAAAGGTTTTCTTCACGACTCTAATACAATAACACAGGGCGAGTTTTCAAGCCAAAAGATTTTCTTCACGGCTCTAATACAATAAAACCTGGGCGAGCTTTCAAGCCAAAAGGTTTTCTTCACGTCCCTAATACAATAACACAGGTCGAGTTTTCAAGCCAAAAGGTTTTCTTCACGGCTCTAATACAATAAAAGTGGGTGAGCATTCAAGCCAAAAGGCTTTATAGTATTTGAACCGTGAAAAAAAAGCATTTTGGTTTGAAAGCTCGCCCAATTTTATCGTATTAGGGCCGTGAAGAAAAGTCTTTTATCAAAATAAAGAAAATATAATTATAAATTTTCGTGTTTTAAGGGTTTTGACCATCTTGGAGGATTCTGTGATTGAAGAATTACATTAATCACTGTGTGGTAGAATTGATTTACCTTTATGGAAACAAATTTATATGAAAATCGATCAATTTGAAAAAAAAAACAGTAATTTTATGGTTAGTAGTTAACATAACCAGTGGTACAGCCTACTCCACGATGACGAGCGCCAACAGCGCGAAACGCGTTCGTGGATGGCTTTTCTTGATTTATCAAGAAATTGGGTTGGCCAAATATCAGGAAACAGGCTAAATCAATATTTAGTTGATTTCTGTTCCACCAGATGGCGCTTTACCTTCTGAAAAGCACATGTGATCCTGGTCAGGATATGCCTTTTTTATTTTTAATAACCAGTATTCTTGGAAAATCTTACAAGAGATAAACCTGTAAGGCGCCAATTCATGAATTGAACATCCCATTTACATTGTAAATAAAACAACAACAACAAAGATTGAAGAACAACCCGGGTAGTTGGCTGTTTCTCTACGTTCCAGGAACCTGGGTTAACCAAATAAATAATAAATATGGTCAACGCATATTGGAAAGCGAATAGAAGTCTTCGAGACCTACCTTTACAGAAGAGCACTCAAAATTCCTTGGACAGATTTGGTAACAAATAATCAAGTTCTTGATCGAATGGGTACAGAACGTCAGCTGATGAAGTTCATAAAACAACTAAATCTGATGTTTTCTGGAAATGTGATGCGCGGATCAGCAGGAGAGACATTGCTGACAGTGTTGGAGGGAAAGCTCCGGGAGATCGAGGGGAAGGAGACGACAGGGATACACAGACGATCTAAAACAATGGACTGGACGACACGAGGAGATGAAGAGGATGGCGGAGGAAGTATGGAGAGACCATGTGGCCCACCCTCAGTAGAGGAAGGCATTGAAGGAGGGAGATATGGAGAGACCATGTGGCCCACCCTCAGTAGAGGAAGGCTTTGAAGGAGGGAGATATTGGAAAGATGATACTGAACAATTCAACACGGCAGAAACAACTATTGTCGAGTTTGCTTGATTTGTTTTTAAAAGAAGCATGTCACCCAAATATGTCTATGCAAATACATATAAACAATTATCGTTCCCATCCTGTCTCTTCTCAGAAATTCGTCCATTTCCCACAAAAGATAACACAAAATTATCACGTGATCGAATTCTCTTAATAGAAAAAAAAAAATTTATTGATAACATTTTGACTGCTATTTTTATGAATTTCATGATGACGCCACACGCGAGAATGGTAAATTGTTCATTTTAATTTGCATATATCACAGTGTTATAATAATTAATATACTATTAGAGAGTGGTTAAAAAATAAGGGCGATATTTCATAATGAAAATATATGATTATAGCTTTGACTTTTTTTTTTTTTCAGTTGCAGAGATTGGGATAAATCCAGGTATAATAAATTTCTTTTCCTTCAATTTACCCAGACTATTTATTATCTTGATTGTCTTAAGTGATAGTGGATATTGCTGCTGCTGTGATGGAGATGCATGGAGACATCTGAGACTCTTCTTTGGACACGACAGCAACAACATTGTCTTAAGTTTTCCTGTATATAAATATCATATTATACCTTTTATATGATTATCTTTAAAAATATGAAACAATGATTTTTACTGGTACTCTTACTTCCAAAGATAATTTGTTGGTTGAAAGATGATTCAGAGAAAAACACAGACACATCTACCAATAGTCTGACTCAAAATTAATTCGCGATCTTTATGCTTCTGATATTTGCTGCAATCTTTCATAGTTCTTTGTTTTCCACTTTCATTTTCTTGACGTAATATTTTATGAGACAATCTTAACTCTTTTATACATTTTTTTAAAATCGCTTCACTCTTTATATTCCTACATTTATATTTTTGCCGAAGCGGTCGGTGTAAGGATGATCTAAACCGTTGGTTTTCGACCACTACGACCCAGGATCGAATCCTGCATTGGGTTCTTTTTTATTAAAAAAAAAAAAAGCTCTAATTGCCCCCGATTCTTACAAAAGTCTAACACCACCAGCGAATCTAAAGGATAAGGATTAGATAAGGATCTAAAACATTTGTAAGTGCAAAGTCGAACTGCTTTTGACGTGTGTAGACATTTGGTGTACTTACAGTAAAAGCAGTCTCTAACTTCTTACCCACCATGATTATCATGGCCTTTACCACGTATACTAGCGATAATAATAAAAAATAAACAAAAAACATTTTTGCCTACTTCTTCACTATTATATTTTGGGGGTTTTCTCTCGTTTTCTATTAATTTTAAATAATATTGTCACTTAGAACATACAAATCTCAGAATGACACAGCAATTAATTTTTTTCAAAACTAGTGAAATATAGATTAACGGCCCATTCAAAGAACGAGTCTACAATCACAACCATCCCTTAGGTTTTATTAAAGTCTTACCTTAATAAATCTAAAGAATGATTATGTACAAGAGAGAGACTATATGTTTTACTAATACATTTAGAGAACTCTAAAACAGTAGAAAATCCCTTCAGCGGACATCTCGCTAGCGGAAACCTCTCTATAAAAAGGACAGTTTTCATTTACAAAAATACCATTTTTACTATTTAGCAACTCTCCGGTAAGAGGACACCTCTCCCTAAAAGACACTTTGGCTCTGCAATTATGTGTTGTCCTTTACAGAGAGGTTCTACTGTATAAAATAATGTGAAAAAAATGATAATCAAGACATCATATTTCATTTAATTCTTTATCTATTCTGTATCATTATAAAGTAGGTTGAAATCCTCTGAAGAATATAAATAATAGAATCAAAGCGTGCGAGGATGCGTATCTTATGAGTTTTAATGAAGGCGAGCTTTCGGGTCAATAACCCTTCTTCAGGTCATCATATTCGACTGATCTTGCAAGTCGTATCATGTGTTGCACTATGAAGGATCTGGGTTCACTGTTTCTAACGTTTCTGTGGTGTTCTTCTATTCTATCCTTAATTCTTCGGCCTGTCTCTCCTATATACAAACTGTTGCAATCTGAGCATTTTAAGGAATACACTGAGTTTGTAAGAAATGGTAGGGTAATGGGAAAACTGTTTTTGGTGATGAGGTTCCTAACTGTTGTTTCTAATTTAGGAGTGTTGGTGTAATAGGTGCGGATTCCGTACTTGTTTTTTAAGTGTCTAGAGATGTTGGTACTATAGTTAGAGTATGGAATGATGCAAGTCGATCTATAAGTCTGACTATTTAGCTGCTGTTGGGGATTGTGAAAATGTCGGAGAATGAAGGTACATAAGATAAATATCCCCCTTAGACCAATAGTAGCCTTTCACCTCTCCCCCACAGCCCCGTTAGCTCAATACTTAGCTAAGATAATCATACCCATACTTAAAGAGGGCGCCGCCTCGACGTCCATCTCTTCCACACCTAAATTCTTAGCCCATATACAACAATTACCGGTTGTCCCCAATAGTCTTATGATATCTTTTGATGTCATCAATCTATACCCCAGTCTCCCCCACTCCCTTATCTTAGGATGCACCACAGAATTCCTCCGGTCGCACGGGTATACAGCAGATAAGATATCTAAGTTAACCACCTTAATATCGATCTATCTAAGCAATAGTATCTTCAATTTTGATAAACGATATTACAGGAAATCCAAGGGCACTCCCATGGGTAGCCCTTTGTCCTCACCACTCTCTGAAATAGTTATGCGAAAAGTAGATAGTTTAATTACAGACCATTTCCCAGAAGATATTCATTCTTGGTTTAGATACATAGACGATATTTTCTGCATAGTCAAAACAGAATCCTTGGACAGTATACATATCAAATTAAATTCACTATATCCGGACATCCAATTTACAATAGAGAAAGAAAACAATTTTTCCTTAGCTTTCTTAGATATCATGATTACTAAACAAAATAACAGGTACATCACCAATGTACACTATAAGCCCTCCTTTCATCCCTCCTATATACACTATTCCTCATACTGCCCCCTCAGCCATAAAATTAATACGGTCAAAACTCTTTCGAAACGTATTTTTACTCACTGCTCAACATCTGAATTTAAACACACAGAAACCCAAAATGTGATTAATCACCTAATGAACTCAGGTTACCCCAGAAACTTCATTCTCCGACATTTTCACAATCCCCAACAGCAGCTAAATAGTCAGACTTATAGATCGACTTGCATCATTCCATACTCTAACTATAGTACCAACATCTCTAGACACTTAAAAAACAAGTACGGAATCCGCACCTATTACACCAACACTCCTAAATTAGAAACAACAGTTAGGAACCTCATCACCAAAAACAGTTTTCCCATTACCCTACCATTTCTTACAAACTCAGTGTATTCCTTAAAATGCTCAGATTGCAACAGTTTGTATATAGGAGAGACAGGCCGAAGAATTAAGGATAGAATAGAAGAACACCACAGAAACGTTAGAAACAGTGAACCCAGATCCCTCATAGTGCAACACATCCAACAGACAGGACATTCCTTTGATACCTCTCATCCACAGGCATATTACTCAGGAATCAAGAGCAAATACAAAAGATTGGTCGTCGAGGCGTTGCTCTCTTTAAAACATAACAGTATTAATAGACATATAGACATCCCTGATATATACAAAGCAATATTGCCATAGTGTACCTTAGGAGACCATTGCCAGCACGTTTCAATTTGGATTAATTTTACTCATGCAGCCTTAAACTGTATCATGGCTTAATCGAGAAGTTTCTTGTGTTTTTCCTACGTGATATGCTCGGGACACGCGGTTATTTCATGCTATTACTTTTCTAACAGTTCGGCTGATACGTTTGTTTTTCTTGTATATATGCTGATTTTTCTCAACATGGACATGTATATAAGATGCAAGATCAGTCGAATATGATGACCTGAAGAAGGGTTATTGACCCGAAAGCTCGCCTTCATTAAAACTCATAAGATACGCATCCTCGCACGCTTTGATTCTATTATCTGTATCATTATATATATGGGGGAGGGGAGAAGTCCGACCACACCTCCCTGCGGTCCCCCCTGGACCCTTGGAATATTCGACCAAATTCTGGTTCGTTTCCAAGGTGACTAACGTGGCAACGGCACCCATTTTCCAATGAAGAGCAAGATAGTGGATATTGCTGCTGCTGTGATGGAGATGCATGGAGGCATCTGAGACTCTTCTTTGGACAGGACAACAACAACAACATCATTATATATGATAAGACCTACCCCCCTCTATTTTATTTCAGCTATATAGAATAGTTTATTTATTCCTATTTGCTCACTCGCGATGACAATGGAATTTTTTGGAACTTTTTTTTTATGGATCATATATTAAATAATAGAACCATGACCTTTCACCATTTTGTTAAAAATTATGTATTATTTCTTGATGCTTATCAGGTCTTATTGTAAACAAAAAATATTGATTTTTAAAGATCTTTATCTAATAAAAAAAGCCTGTCACTGCTCATATTCAACACCCGCAGCCAATACTTCAGGGTTAATTTTATGGCTGTTACACTCAATGAGATACGACCGGTTTCTAATCTGATTAGGTAGCCTGGAGTGTATCTGGGCAGATTCAGGAACCTACGGATAAATATGTCTTGTATACTATCCAATAAGTCTTTATGCTCTGTTGCCCACAATGGAGCGGCATACATCAGGACAGCTCTCACTATTGTATCAAAGAGTTTGGTTGATAAATTTATTGACTTTGCTTTTGATTTTATTAATATTGGGTGTGTGGCGTTAATTGCTGTAAGTGCTTTTCCTTTAAAGTAATTTGCCGGGTGAGTAGTTGTTATTGTTGGTGTCAGAGGGAATCCCAAGTATGTATATCTTGAAGTTATTGTTATGGGTTTATCATTCCAGAACCATCTATCCTTATTTGAGGATTTACCTCCATTACGGAACACCATAATCTTTGACTTGGACTCATTTAGTGTCATTAAGTTCTCATCGAGAATCTTTATCTAATAGATATAAGATATTATAGTAACTCGGCCTTTGTCGGTCCCAAGCCCGTAGAAAAAGGAGTAGAAAGGAGCAGTAACAAGCTTGCTAAAAAACCTGGGCTCAGCTGGCCCGGCTGATAGTACCCTGTAAGAACTCCTGATCCAGGGATACAGGATACACTGTTTCTCATGTCAGAGGCGGCCATTTCTTTTGGAGCTAAGTCGGTGTTCCCAGTCTTAATAACAAAGGCAGACGCATTCTACTTCACCCAGTCATGATGGTTGTCAAATCTCAAGCTCTACAAGCTTGATACCCTAATATGATTGAGTGGAGATAAGAAAGAAGAAGATAATATAGCTATGGAGATATTTTAGGCATTTTCTGATTGAGTTTTGCTTAAATTTCTAAGGAGGTTCATGATAGAAATCTTATTCACAGATATTTTTACATATTGGTAACCTATTTACATATGCCATTGGAAAGGCTAGGTTCACCAATGGTGAACTCATCCTGATATAATGGGGGGTCGGTGGAAGGATGGTCGAAACCGTTGGTTTTCGACTGCTACGACCCGGGTTCGATTCCCGCATTGGGCCCTTTTTTTCTGATTAAAAAAAATGCTCCAATTTCCCCCGATTCTTGCTAAAGTCCAACCCCACCAGCGAGTGCAAGTAACCAAACAGGGCATTGGCAGAACCCACTTTTGTCTGAAGCCCAAAATGGTAAAAAAAAAAAAAAAAAAGTGAATAATGATGTCTATAAAAATGAATTTGATGATGCAATTTCGTTCGCTGTTTTTTTTCTTCTTTATATTCGTTTGTATAAATCAATAAAAAAAAAACTGTCAAAATCTAGGTTGTTTATCTTGCAAAAGTCCAATCCCACCAGCGAGTACAAGTAACTAAAAGGGGCTCTGGCACATTTGTAAGTGCAAAGTCGAACTCATTTTCACATGTATAGACAGTGGTCCACTTACAGTAAAAACAGTCGCATATTTCTACCCACCATGATTATCATGGCCTGTACCAATTGTATTCTAAGGATAACCTTTCAGTAAAAGAAGTCGCCTATTTCTACCCACCATGATTATCATGGTCTGTACTAAGTGTACTAGGGATAAGCAAAAAAATACCGCTATAATATACGTAGGTAAAAAATACTGGATACATATATAGATAGAATAGTCAATATTATAGCGGCATTTTTTTGCTTATCCCTAGTACACTTAGTACAGGCCATGATAATCATGGTGGGTAGAAATAGGCGACTTCTTTAACTGTAAGTGCACCACATGTCCACACATGTGGAAAGCAGTTCGACTTTGCACTTACAAATATGCAATTTGTGATGGCTATGACTATATTCCTATATATGTATCCAGCATTTTGTATCTCTATATCAAACACACAACTATACTAAATGCATTTCAAATATTAAACGGAAATTCTGAAAATCAGCTCGTGCCGCGCCGAATATTGAGTCTAGAATGCTCGTGCTGGATGCGCAGTTCAGATGCGCTGGAGTTCTTGCTTTGCATAATTCGGCCACCAAATTTCAATCATTTGCATGTTTGGTCGAAACCTCTTTGTATACGTATTTTCATATAAATCGGACAACTGCTTCTTGGTGCGTCGATGTTTTTGTTATAGAGTATATTTATTCAATGACATACGCATCTAAATTTATTTGTTTTGTGCAGGTTATGATGATTAAAATCTTCATGGGGATTCTTGTCTCGGGAACCCTTCTCTTTGTAATCACTCATCCCATGATTCAGCAAACTCCTACCATTTCAATTCCAAATACCCTACCTTGGTGTCCCCATCTTAAAATAGGTAGGTACATCTTTCTTGTACTATATAAACAGTAGTATTAGTATACTACAATATACTAAGAGAGACTTTTTAAAACCAACGTTGGTATTTCTAGTATTTTTAAAAAATATAATACACCTATCCCCCGATTTACACGGTACTTGTTTTACACGTTTTCGCTTTGACACGGTTTTCCAAATAAGTTTTTTTTTTTTGTTTTTATCGTACTATACTAAATGCTACTGTGATTGAACACATGCGCTGTGTACACATCTTACGAGGAATCCCGAGCTTATGTACTGACTACATATTTTAACCTGTCAATGCTTTTTATTTCTGTGTACACCTATCCTTCGATTTACACGTTTTTCTCAGGAACGTATCTACCGTGTAAATCGGGGGATATAGTTGTTGTTGCTTATTCCTCAAGTCGTTTAAACGATCTACATTAGGTTCCATTGCCTCAGATTTTCTATTATACTCCTGGGGGTTTTCCTAGAGGTCTTTTTGGGAGGATTTGATAGAATTCAATAGATGTTCAGGACTGGGTGGTTGGGAACCCCAAAATCCTATCCTACAGTCTCAAAGTGGCGGGAGGGTGTAAACGGGTAGTACAGGACGTCGGGAGTTTAACTCCTGGTAGGGCCACCCTGTGCTACATATCCGGCTAATGTAGGAAGGTATCAATTGTCTGTTTTCTATAGGAGCGGCTACACTCCCATGTCAGGAGACCAAAGGAAGCAAAGTCACACTGAGTGGTACTTCCAGGTCTTCAGATCAACAGCAGGTGTACCCCTTTTTCCTTCTCCATGATGTCTAATCCTCCCAAGAGAACAACAGTCTTTGATTTCCAGACTTAAGTCTAGTCATCTACGGACAATGACAGAATGGTTGCAATGTTTTCCCACTATGTACTAAGTGTCAACCTACAACCCCAAAGCACATTATTGACTGTATTGAGTCATCCATTGATGAGTTCTACTCTTCACCGGCAGACACCATCAACAAGTTTTACAAGCTTGAGTGGAGATAAGAAAGAAGAAGATGTCCATTATACAGTAGAACTTCTATGAGAGGACACTTTACACTTAATAGTATGGTAATATAGTATTAGTTATCTCAGAATATATCAGCCTGAATATCACCTATACTTTATCATTGAAGTTTAATAAGGTAAAACTCTTGAGATTGAATCTTAGAAGACTACCTGACATCCTAGCACCAATCAACGAGCTATTCATCTAGGGTTCAATGCATGTATACGAAATACCATTAAAAATATTGCTTCATAAACATTTTCAATTAATTATTATACCATTTATATTGTAGCGTAGAAATCAAGTCTTTGTATATCTGGAGATGTGAAAGTATTTATTGATGACGTCACCACGACCAGTCAACAATTATTAACAAATCAACCCCAACTATCTACAGCTAGAGAATATCGAGCAAGCAAGCTAGGTAACTAAATGATGATTTTACAAATAATAAATCTGTTTCCAAATATTTTCATTGAATAATTAAATTATAAATTATTTCTTCGCCACACAATATAATAAATTATCGTAACCATTTTATAACCTTGTAATAGGTACTTTAAAACCCATTATAAAATAAATTCTCAATTGAAAATTTTCCGAATAGTGTAATTTTGTATTTTCTGTATCTTCATTCTATATGTGATATTTCATCAAAATTTGATGTAACTGTTTAAAAGATAACTCGAAATAGCCAATATGCAAATACCTAATTGCATATATAAATTTAGTTATGAAAAATAGTACAAATGTGATATTGTACTGGTATAAGGTGCATAAATTAAGAAAAAGGCATCTCCTTATTGTGCAACTGAAAGTTGCTGATGGCTTGCGCCATCTATCGGAATAAATATCAACTATTATCGTTGATTTTTAATTGTTCCAGAATTGGCCAAATACCCATTCTTGATTAATCAAGAAAAGCTTTGGCCAATTCTGGAATAATTAAAAATCAACGAGAATAGTTTATATTTATTCCGATAGATGGCGCAAGCCATCAGCAACTTTCAGTTGCACAATAAAGAGATGCCTTTTTCTTAAATTTAGTGATATATATATATGTGTGTGTACTATATATATTAAGAAATGGGACTAAAAATTTTTAGCATTAGAATAATAATTTATTGGTTTTATATTTATAGAACTAACCCTAAATATACATATTATTATAAACATAGAAATATGCAAATCAAAATTTCAAATTAAATTGCATATGTGCGTGTGAACAATGATAAAGTATATATAGTAATGAAGTGTGGAATGCTGATTCATTTTTCTTATTCTTCATAGGCCCAGAAACATCTACTATCAAAATTTTAAAGTGAAAACATCACAGGGTTCCAGGGAAAAGTTTCTTTTCAAACAAATATATCTAGCTTTCGATTTTATATATGAGATATTTATAACCCTAGTTCTTGGAGCTCAGAATGCCAACTACCACATATACATATATATATTGATTGATTAAAGGGATTGTTTTATAGAAGTGTGAAATCAGTTTTTATTTGGTTTTAGAACATTTTTAGCTACTTGTAATTTAATTAAAATCGGTCGTTTATTATTATCTTTAGGTTTTTTGTCTTTTTTAGTATCTTTTGGTTCTTTTGCCAGAGTTGAAGAATACGCAAGAGGATTTCTTAAAGCTACTTTTTCTTGAAGAATCTTGCTTATTGGCTTTTCTGAATTTTTAATATATATATATGTGCAGGGTTGATTGTTTTCAATCTGATTTCTTTGAGAGATATTAGTACGGCAAACTTTTTTATTAGGTTGCGATGGCATTAAATTGTTATCCAAAACAGAATCAATATTTCGTTTATCTGTTTGCAAGTTTTCCATTTTTGTTTGCGACATATTTGGTTTAAAGTTGTTTTGTGGATTTATCTCAATTAGATTTGATTGATTTACGCCTCGTATTGGGAATTTCTTATATTGTGGATGTTTCATAGATAAATTTCTTTTAGTTGAAAGGCTATTGATTATATTGACGCTTTGGTAAGTTTGAGGAAGAGTGTTATTAGATTGGTTGTTATTTACATGCTTATTTTGAAGGTCAATATTTTCATAGTTTTGACTTGGGTTGACATTCTGAGCTGGAATGGTCTGGATTTTTCTACTTCTTGAACGTTGTCGTGAGTTTACATTCTGAGCTGGATAGTTCTGGATTTCTATATTTGTTGAAGGTTGACTTGGGTTGACATTCTGAGCTGGATAGTTCTGGATTTCTATATTTGTTGAAGGTTGACTTGGGTTGACATTCTGAGCTGGATAGTTCTGGATTTCTATATTTGTTGAAGGTTGACTTGGGTTGACATTCTGAGCTGGATAGTTCTGGATTTCTATACTTGTTGAAGGTTGACTTGGGTTGACATTCTGAGCTGGATAGCTCTGGATTTCTATACTTGTTGAAGGTTGACTTGGGTTGACATTCTGAGCTGGATAGCTCTGGTTTTCTATACTTGTTGAAGGTTGGCTTGGGTTGACATTCTGAGCTGGATAGCTCTGGATTTTTCTACTTCTTGAACGTTGTCGTGAGTTGACATTCTGAGCTGGATAGCTCTGGATTATTGTACTTGTTGAAAGTTGACTTGGGTTGACATTCTGAGCTGGATAGCTCTGGATTTCTATACTTGTTGAAGGTTGACTTGGGTTGACATTCTGAGCTGGATAGCTCTGGATTATTGTACTTTTTGAACGTTGTCGTGAGTTGACATTTTGAGCTGGATAGTTCTGGATTTCTATACTTGTTGAAAGTTGACTTGGGTTGACATTCTGAGCTGGATAGATCTGGATTATTTGACTTTTTGAACGTTGTCGTGAGTTGACATTCTGAGCTGGATAGTTCTGGATTATTTGACTTTTTGAACGTTGTCGTGAGTTTACATTCTGAGCTGGATAGTTCTGGATTATTTGACTTTTTGAACGTTGTCGTGAGTTTACATTCTGAGCTGGATAGCTCTGGATTATTTGACTTTTTGATGGTTGTCGTGAGTTGACATTCTGAGCTGGATAGTTCTGGATTTCTTTACTTGTTGAAGGTTGACTTGGGTTGACATTCTGAGCTGGATAGCTCTGGATTATTTGACTTTTTGAACGTTGTCGTGAGTTGACATTCTGAGCTGGATAGTTCTGGATTTCTATACTTGTTGAAGGTTGACTTGTGTTGACATTCTGAGCTGGATAGCTCTGGATTATTTGACTTTTTGAACGTTGTCGTGAGTTGACATTCTGAGCTGGATAGTTCTGGATTTCTATACTTTTTGAAGGTTGACTTGGGTAGACATTCTGAGCTGGATAGCTCTGGTTTTCTATACTTGTTGAAGGTTGGCTTGGGTTGACATTCTGAGCTGGATAGTTCTGGATTATTTGACTTTTTGAACGTTGTCGTGAGTTGACATTCTGAGCTGGATAGTTCTGGATTATTTGACTTTTTGAACGTTGTCGTGAGTTTACATTCTGAGCTGGATAGCTCTGGATTATTTGACTTTTTGATCGTTGTCGTGAGTTGACATTCTGAGCTGGATAGTTCTGGATTTCTATACTTGTTGAAGGTTGACTTGGGTTGACATTCTGAGCTGGATAGCTCTGGATTTCTATACTTTTTGAAGGTTGACTTGGGTAGACATTCTGAGCTGGATAGTTCTGGAATTTTCTACTTTTTGAACGTTGTCGTAAGTTGACATTCTGAGCTGGATAGTTCTGGATTTCTATACTTGTTGAAGGTTGACTTGGGTTGACATTCTGAGCTGGATAGTTCTGGATTTTTCTACTTTTTGAACGTTGTCGTAAGTTGACATTCTGAGCTGGATAGTTCTGGATTTCTATACTTGTTGAAGGTTGACTTGGGTTGACATTCTGAGCTGGATAGCTCTGGATTATTGTACTTGTTAAAGGTTGACTTGGGTTGACATTCTGAGCTGGATAGCTCTGGATTTCTATACTTTTTGAAGGTTGACTTGGGTAGACATTCTGAGTTATATAGCTCTGGATTTTTTTACTTGTTGAAGGTTGACTTGGGTTGACATTCTGAGCTGGATAGCTCTGGAATATTGTACTTGTTGAAGGTTGACTTTGGTTAACATTCTGAGCTGGATAGTACTGAAAGTTGTTTATTTTTGTACTTGTTGAAAGGTCAATTTGAATCTGTGGATATTGGGTTGGTAAAGTTGGGCAATCAAATGCTCTTCCTTTTGGTATTATCTTATAAATGTTGCTTTCCGGATTTACAAAAACCATTTGGAAGATGTTATTGTTAAATTTAAATGTTGGAATGAAACCGTTTTGATTATACGATGGGGAATTTATATTTTGAGGATTAAACGAAGAAGAAGTAAAAAAACCAGGATCAATTCGGTTATTTGGGATTTGCTGTAAACTTAATCCATCGTTTGACAATCTAGCTGAAGAGATGTCATTGGAATCAGAAGTATAGGATTGATTTTGTTGACTAACTTCTTTTTCATCAGGTTTAGATTTGCGTATCTTTAATTTTATAGGTTGAACTTCATCATCCTCGGAATCAGTAAAAAGGGATTCCTTTTCTGATTGAATGTTTTTATCTTCATAATCGAAACAAATTTGAATAGCAATTTCGGCAGCAAATTTAAGATAATCTTCGTTAGGAACACGAATAAAAATCTTTTTCTTACCGAAAGTTATATTAATTTTGAATTTTTTAATATTTAATTGTAATTGATTAAAGTGATTTAGTTTAAAATTAATATTATTCGCTGCTTTACTTATGTACTTACTGCTTAATATTACTCGCTGCCTATCTATTTTACAAGGTATCTTCATTTCAGCATTTATATTAGACATTGTAAACTTGTAAAGTTTATTTTTTGTCTTTTGGTTAGATGCATGGAATATCTTCTCGACAATTGAATATGCAATTTTTTTAGCTCCCAAAGTAAGTTCTCGACTTTTCATAATAACGCTTCCAGTTCTAAATAAAGAAATGTAAAATTTTGAATCTTCATTCTTCCAATAAAACTCAAAAATGTTTTTACGGCTTCGTATTTCAGAATTTTTAATATTTAGAACCAGCTCTTCAAAATCTAAATCTCCTTTAATACGGAAGGTAGCAATTGTTTGTTTAGTTTTCAAATAGAATATTGTATTATTTTCTATAATTTCATTGGATTGATTTAATTCTAAAGGCACTAATGCATTTGATTGGGATTCATTTGTGTCAACTGAATTTAAAATTTCATTTGAGAGATTGGTAAAAGTATTTTTTCCATTTTCAACTCTATAGTCATCTTTATTGTTCCTTATATTCGTCTGTTCTATTAGTTTCTTCTCTGCCTTTTGATATAATTCGTCTAAAAGTTTCTCAAATTTATCTAATTCATTATTTCTTTGTGCAGAGTTATTTGATACTCCATTTATATAATTCATTTGTAGGTTTTCTGTAGCATTTGACAGGATTAATTCATTTGTATTCATAATTTCAAAATTGTTTGATTGTATATTTTGTGATCATAAAAAAAAAATCGCTTTTAAATAATTCATTTTCAAAGAAAGTTTCAATATCGAAATAATTTTGCATATTTATTTCGCGATTAATATATATTTTAATTTTTATATATAAAAGATAAATGAATATAAATATACTAATATATTTTATTTTAAAATTTAACATTTTAATTTAATTTTAAATTTTAGAAAAAATAAAATATATTTGAAATTAATATTGGTGCGCACTTATATCTTATTGTTTTTTTTTTAAATTCAATTTATTTTTTATTTGGAAAATATATAACTATATCAATTATTATTATTTTTTAAATTTACTTCCCAATGTTTCAATGATTCTCTGTCACTCTAACTATTTATTTTTCCAAACAAACTTCAAACAAACGAATTATGCATTATATTATGATCCATTAGGACGCCATCTGTTATCAAAATACGAAGCTATTATAGACGCGTATGATTCTTTTTATAAATAAAACAATTTCTACTGTCCTTACTGCAATGGAAAAATTAATGGGAGGGCCTGGATCATCAGTGGTGAACCCTCCCAGCGGTTTCCCCAGTTTAATCTACCATACCGCTGTTATATTTTATTTTTCTATCTCCCTTTTATAAGTGATACTGATGCTAGGCTCTTGGAATGGGTATTTTAGATTAACTATGGACATAAGACATAATGAATTATACATTAATTAAATAAAATTCAGGTATGCAATTGCATCGTATTTTTTTTCCTGTAGAAGGGCTTTCATACCCGAAAGCTTGAGATCTAAATTAAACAATAATAAAAGAAATTTATTCCTGGAATTAAGTGGAATCGTACAACTAAAAAATGCTGATGGCTTGCACCATCTATCGGAATAAATATTAACTAATCGTTGATTTTTTTAATTATTCCAGAATTGGCCAAAAATACCTATTCTTGATTAATCAAGAAAAGTTAACCACGTATGCGTTTCAGACTGTTGACCCTCATCAGCGTGGTGCAATCTGTACCTCAACGACCAGAAAACTGGTCATTCAGGTATTAAAAATAAACAAATAGTTGATATTTATTCCGATAGATGGTGCAAGCTGTTGTGTTGCCTCTGTGTGGGTTTCTCATTACCAAGCCACTACATTCTCTTATAATTTATTAGAACACGAACTTCTACAATATGGACTGACTGACTGCTAACAACTTGTAGTGCTATTTATACATTAAGTCAGAATCGAGTATGCAAAGAGGATATTTGCATTTCTGCAAATATCCCAAGTATGCAAATACACAACACAAGCCATTAGCAATTTTCAGTTGCACGATTAGGAAATTCCTGTGATGTAATCTGTAAATATTTCATAGAATGTTAAAAGAAAGGTTATCATCATGATTTTTGAATGTTCATGAATGTTTTTTTTTTATATATATAGAGACAGCTCGAGTTAGGCTGTATGCATATAGTTAATAGAAAGTCCATAAGTTAGGTAATTCCTTCTCTTAAAATAAATATAATAATTAATTTATAATACAATATAATGCGGTTTATGATTGTAAAACGACATTTGAAAATCATCCCGCATGTGTTTCTTTTAAACGAAAAATCGAAATTTATTTTTAAGGAGAAATAACGAAATTTCTAACCTTAAAGATGAGATATGAAAGGATGAATTGTGAAGAGTAATGATAAACGGAAAAATAAGTGTCCAGGGATGGGAATTGTAATATACAGTTACGAGGTCATGCGTGCGTTCTTCATCTCTGTCACCGTTTGCTTTTTTTTTTGGAATGGCGCTCTCCTATTGGTTGGCTACGATCACGCCACCACTACGCGAGACACTTTGTTTTTGCTTTGTCCCCCCCCCCCCCCCCCCACTCGCTTTTTGATTTTTGTAACTATTGTGTTGGAGCGGGTCGCTCCTTAAATAAATGCATATATTAGTTAATAACTAAATGGAATCCTCTCTTTCATTTTCCCAGTAAGAGACGCCTACGGAAGCCAACAGTACATAGACAGATAAAGTTATAATTCGGTACATAGACCATAAATCTGTACATAGACAGGAAAAGCACATAGGCTATAGTTATTAACTAATATATGCATTTATTTAAGGCGCCAATTTATAATTGTAACAAATAGTATTTGAATAAAAACATTCAATCGGGTAAAACACGGGCGTTGCCCGGGTCATTCGGCTAGTTTTACAATAATAATAAATTGTTCATTTTTGCATATTCTGATTTGTAAAGAAAACTTCAAAGAAAACAAAACAAATTCCTTTTTCTTAATTTATCCACCTTATTCCAGCATAATTTCACATATTGTACTATATTTTTTCTCATTACTCTTAGAAGCTTGATGATTTCAACTTATTTATGCATGAAAGTTCGGATAGTTCAATACGCATCTGGAGTCCATGTTTTGTTCCATGTTTTTGTCAAGGTAATAATCTAATTATTTTTCAACTAGCTGTAATAAACCAGTTGGAGATATGGACAGGATTATGGGATAATTATGGTACCTACCTGACCTTGGGATTATAGTTGGACATTGTTGATTAACTTTGGATAATTGGGCCTTCTTAGTTCTGGAGATAGTACGAGATATATCTTCTTTTTTTAGCTATTGTTCCATAGTTAAATAATCTATTCCCAAGCTTTCAGGTATATTCTCACTTCTTACAGGAATATACAAATATCTTATTTTTTCATTAAAAAATAGTTTTTCAATCTAGAGATATATTTTTTATCGCAGTGTAAAGACAGTGTGTTTTATGCTTAAAAGAAACTTGGATGCTTAAATGTTTTTGAAGCAAGAAATTGAATATTCTTTGAGTGTGAAAGCTTGCAAAAAATAGAACTTACCCTCTATTATTAATTTGTTTATTTCTTTTTCTTTGTCGTCTGTTTTCACAAGTTGAATCTGGTTAGAAAATGTATAAAAATTAGATGAATCTTTTGTTGCCTTAAATACGAGGTAATTAACTTGTTTCTATATATATCTTAAACTGTTTAATGTTTAATAAAATAATTTTATAAATCTGAGAGTTGTCTTCAAAAATGATCCAACAGTTTTCCTTTCTTATAATTCAATATGAAAATTCGGAACTATTATAGACGCGTATGATTCTTTTAAAAATCAAACAATTTCTACTGCACTTACTGCAATGGAAAAATTAATGGGAGAGCCTGGCTCATCAGTGGTGAACCCTCTTAAATTGGCAAAACCGCTGGGAGGGTTCACTACTGATGAGCCAGGGGCCCTCCCATTAATTTTTTCATTGCAGTAAGGGCAGATGGCGCGCTAATGTATCATAATATAATTCAATATATGTTTCCATTCCAATAAATACCAGATGAAATTTTTGTTTCATTTTTTTAAAAATCATATACAAAGATCTAATCTTAATACGCTTTTTGCTAAATATATATGAAAAAAATGAATTCAATGAAGGCTAGGTTATATTTGACAAAAATCATAGTTTACCCGATACATTACTTATGAAAATAGGCATCTCCTTATCGTGCAACTGAAAGTTGCTGATGGCTTGCGCCATCTATCCATCTATTGACATTTATTCCGATAGATGGCGCAAGCCATCAGCAACTTTCAGTTGCACGATAAGGAGATGCCTCTTTTCATAATTATGCACCTTATCCCAGTACAATATCACATTTGTACTATTTTTTCACGATACATTACTGTTTGTCCATACTGGTCAATTTTGGTTGATGACAAATCACAGTCTGACATTCTGTGGTGACAGCGTTGGGTCCACGTCAAGTCTCCATCAATCCACCGGACTCTAGGACTTTACTGAACATTACTGGAGTAGCTGAGGGTGGCAGGTCCATGGACTCAGAGGAGTGTAGATCCAGCCAGCGAGTAGCTATCCTGGTTCCCTATCGTAACCGCTCTCAGCAACTACAAGTTTTCCTGTCGCATCTCCATCCCATGTTGCAGAAACAGAGGCTCCGTTATGGCATCTTCCTCATAGAACAGGTAAAACTCCTTCAAGTTTCATTTCTATAGTCGATAATGGTAATGAAAGTATTTAAAAGAGATAACAAAACTTTTTGTATCAATTATCAATTATTTTATTTCCCAAAGCGCTATATCCCGCAAGGGATACTTGCGCCAAACAAGGAGAAAAGTTTATTTACATAAGTTATTTACATTATTCAACGCATGAAAACATTAGAGATCCAGATTTTGTAGAAAGTTCAGAATGTATTTACAAAATGAATTGAACTTTAAATATGATTTTTTTATCGGGAATCAAATCGTTAAGTTCACAAACAACTAGTTCATTCTTCATTCTATAATCTTGAAATG
The DNA here is from genome assembly GCA_030710605.1 of Cordylochernes scorpioides. Taxonomy (NCBI): domain Eukaryota; kingdom Metazoa; phylum Arthropoda; class Arachnida; order Pseudoscorpiones; family Chernetidae; genus Cordylochernes; species Cordylochernes scorpioides. Next base: position 60,455,206 of record CP092879.1, read on the forward strand.
CTGGGCAATCGATCAGTAGATGTCTTGAGGTTTGTTCCTCAATACCACAAAAGCAACTTAAATCCCTTTTTGTATAATTTAAGGAAACGATGCACGATAAGGAGATGCCTTTTTCTTAATTTATGCACCTAACCACAGTACAATATCACATTTGTACTATTTTTTTCACATTATTTTATAATGTTTCTTCTATAAGGTTGTCCCAAAAGTTCGTAAACACTTGCAAAAAAAAAAATTAAATACCAATATTATTCGCCGTTATTTATATGTCTTTATATTATCTATAAAGTAATGGTATTATGTATTATTATGTATTCGCCGTAATAATATTATTCGCCACGAACATGAACTTTTGGGACAACCTTGTATTTTAATACGCAGCCAGCTTATTGAATAACGAATGTTCAACAGTTCGCCGTGTTTTAATAAATGAATTCCTAAAGATTTTGAGATTTCTTAAAAAAAAAAAAGATTTGTCAATCCCAATGTTTGGATCTGAGTTAAATACTTTTGTCTTTCCCCTGCTCTCTTTTTTTTTTTTTTTTTTTTATGTGTTGAAGTGTTTCTTGAGAGTATTACAAGGTGCGTTCATTAATTTCCAGGACTGGTTAAAAAATAAAATAAATAAAAAAGCTAGAGAAAATATTTTTTTACAGAGTTGAATATTGGACATTCGACCACACCTGACTGAAAGCACGAGTCTCGTGGCGCACGCGCCGATCTAAAAATAGAGCAAAACAACTTCCTTGTAAGGTTCGCATTTCTAATTTTAAAATCGCCATTTTCGAAGAGCAGAGAATCTGCATTAAGTTTTGTTTTAAATTGAAAAAAGTGCTACTGAGACGTATGAATTGATTAAAGAAGCTTTTGGCGATGCAGCTTTATCCCGTTCAAGAACTTTTGAATGATTTTCACGCTTCCAAAAAGGTCGGGAAAAGGTAAACGATGATCAGCATACTGGGCGTCCAAGATCATTTCGTTGCGAGGAAAACTAGCTCAAAATAAAGGAGTTAATTAAATCTAACAGAAGAATTATCTTCAGTGACTGGACTATCTGTTTATTTGGGGATAATGAGGTGCTTAAGGGAGGCAGTGCGCCTTAAAAGACCTGAAAGATGGCAAAACAATGACTGGATACTTCACGTCGGTAATGCGCGGCCGCACACAGTCCATGTTGTTTTTCAGTTTTTGGCCAAGCATTCAACCATACAGATCCCTCATCCACCCTATTCCCCCGACTTAGCCCCCAATGACTTTTTCCTCTATCCTAAATTGAAAATTAACTTGAAAGGACGGGAATTTGACAACGTTGATATGATACAAGCTGAATCGAAGGCAACCTTGAGGAACCTCTCAAAAAGTGATTTTATCTCCTGCTTCGACAATTGGAAAAAAAGATGGAACGGGTGTATTGAGGCAGGAGGGGCATATTTTGAAAAATATTAAATTAGTTTTTTTATTTGTTTTATTTTTTCAAAGATACAGAGCAGTCCTGGAAATTAATGAACGCACCTTGTATAACTTATTTAGGGCTCACAACTTTCCATTTTCTTGGTTTCATAATATGAATTGGACATTTTTAGGAGCTGTGTATGTACCTAATGGAAAGATAGTCAAACCCCTCTAATTATCGCTTGAATCATAGGTCTTCTAACTTTTATTATTACACTCATGGACAAAATAAAGTTGTACCTTTCAGCATGTATATCAAGATTTAGACAATAACTCTGAAAGATATTACAGTGATCTTTATTGAAGATACACGAGATAACTAAGTGTGAACAACATTGCCTCTGTCTCCTTAAAAAATAAAAAAATAGACGCCAGGCGACATAAAGACTTTCTACTTCCATAAGTTTTGTCCATGAGTGTATATTAAAAATATAAAGTAAACCCAGATATATAGAGCTATGTATAACGACAAAGGTATATTCCAGCCCCTATACAGTTATTCCCAGGGATCCAGATTATATTTTGGGCAGCTAAAAGACAGTTTTTGTGTCACAGAACGACAATCTCGACTTCAACCGAGCTGCCCTCTTCAATGTCGGTTACCTGACAGCCGTTAAGGAGGACTTTGACTGTTTCTTCTTCCATGACGTGGACCTAATCCCAGAGGATGAGAGATTACTGTATACATGTTGCCTGGACTTCCCCGCGCACTTCTCTGTGGCCGTGGATGAGCTGGACTACGAGTAAGTGGTGGACCCCCTGGCTAGATAGATAGATAGGATGGGTGGACTGGTAGTGGACTGGTTTTTTTTATAGTCTACCAGATAGTGCTTCATACTCACTTCTCATTTTGTTGAAAGTGACAATTCCAGATATTCTACGATGGAATACTCCTGTGATTTGCATAGCATTATAGTATTGTCTATGCTAATTTACCAGATAGTTCTTCATACTCACTTCTCATTTTGTTGAAAGTGACAATTCCAGATATTCTACGATGGAATACTCCTGTGATTTGCATAGCATTATAGTATTGTCTATGCTAATTTACCAGATAGTTCTTCATACTTACTTCTCATTTTGTTGAAAGTGACAATTCCAGATATTCTACGATGGAATACTCCTGTGATTTGCATAGCATTATAGTATTGTCTATGCTAATTTACCAGATAGTTCTTCATACTTACTTCTCATTTTGTTGAAAGTGACAATTCCAGATATTCTACAATGGAATACTCCTGTGATTTGCATAGCATTTTAGTATTGTCTATGCTAATTTACCAGATAGTTCTTCATACTCACTTCTCATTTTGTTGAAAGTGACAATTCCAGATATTCTACGATGGAATACTCCTGTGATTTGCATAGTGTTCTAGCATTGTTTATGCTAATTTACATATCTGCCTATTAAAAATAAAAAAGGCATATCCTGACCAGGAGCAACATGTGCTTTTCAGAAGGCAGAGCGCCATCTGGTGGAACAGAAATCAACTATTCATTGATTTTGCCTGTTCGCTGATATTTGGCCAACCCAATTTATTGATAAATCATAGGTAGCTTTTCTTGATTTATTAAGAAATTGGGTTGGCCAAATATCAGGGAACAGGCTAAATCAATTATTAGTTGATTTCTGTTCCATCAGATGGCGCTCTGCCTTCTGAAAAGCACATGTGCTCCTAGTCAGGATATGCCTTTTTTAATATCAACACCTGATATTTTAATTTTTTCTATTGTTTTTTAATATCTGTCTATATAACGCAGCTTTGTTGGATTGTTAGTTGGCTAGCGGTTATTGGATAGGACAGGCCGGCGTGAGCTAATGATGTACATATAATTTGATCTCTTTTTTCTTCTTTTATAGCTTTATATCTTTAGGTAATAAAGGATCTTTCTCTTCTTCTAGGAATCTATAATTTTTACCAACATATATAAACTCTGTCAAAACACTTTTTTTCAATTGACTTTGTCATCTATACTCGACTTAAAAAGTTCTGCCGAATGACTCTGTTATCTAGACTTGGATAAAATAGATCTCCAAACTGAATCTGTCATCTGGATTTGGAAAAAAATAGTCGTGTCAAAACTGACAATGTTATATAGACTTGGAAAAATAGACGTGTCAAAACTGACTCTTTTATTTGGACTTGGACACAAAATAGTTATTTAAAATGAGTCTTTTATATAGACTTGAAAAAAATATTCGTGTCATCTAGACTTGGATCCAGACGTTTTCTTCGTAGATCGCGAAATACGTGGTGTCGCTGGAGACCCACTGGCGATTCTCCACCAAACTCTGCAGCGCTGGCAGAGGCGCCATATTTATTGTACATAGTGTATATAATACATACACCCATACCTCGCTTTGCGTCGGGGTTACGTTCCAAAAAAACACGACGCAAAGTGAAAATATGTGAAGGCGCAATAAAAAACAAAGGTGTTGCCATATTTTAGGAAAACAAATTTAAAAAAAAAAATTAAAGACTCGAATCCAAAACAACGCAACTTCCAAAATCTAACGACGCACAGTGAAAATCAGTAAAAATTAAGCAGCGACGCAAATTCGAAAAAACGCAAAACGAAACGACGCAAAGCGAGGTATTGGTGCTTTATCTTTTTTAAATAGTGCAGACTCTGCACTTTGCATGTATTGACAAGATGTCAATAAAATTATTTTAATTATCAATTGTCAAGACAGGCTGGTGTGTGGATGCAGATTGCTCTACCCAGAACTCTACGGTGGAGTGAGTGCCATGACAGCAAGGCAGGTGGAAGCTGTGAACGGCTTCTCCAACAAGTTCTGGGGCTGGGGAGGAGAGGATGACGACATGTACAAGAGGTGAGTAATACAAGTTCGTACAAGTTTCTTACTTCCAACACTTCCTAGATTTTGAATGTATCTAAGATTTTAGTTCAGTTTTCTAATAACAAAGTGGAATTTCTCTTCAAATTAAATATACAGTTAAACCTGTCTATAGCGCCCCCTCTAAATAGCGCCTCACTCTCTATAGTGCTCGATTTTAAATACGTAGTACGATGCGATTTACATTAAAAGTGACCTATCTATAGCACACTATTTTGGTGAGTACCAAGAGCGGGCGCTATAGACAGGTTTAACTGTACTTCGGTCTGTAAATCTTTTTATTATCCTCGACATTTTGAAGAATGCAGGACAGGCAACCTCTATCTTTGCGATAATTAAGATCAATTTTGGTCCCAAGGTATTCAAGATGGTGTCGAAACGTCGAGATAATAAAAAGGTTTACTGGCCGAAGTATCTCTAATTTGAAGATCTATGAATGCCGGCCCCAGGCAGCTTCTATCTTTACAATAAAGTGGAATTTGGAATACCATAACATTATCAATTGATAACGCAGAGTGTCTTTATTATAGATTCTGTTTGAAGTTTATATGTTAATTTTGTAATTATTCTTTTTTTTTTTAATTAATAGAAGCATCTTTCTGGAAGACATATTCAATTTTTTTTAACATCATCAGCTTTTTTTAAATTATTGTTTTTTTTTTCTTAAGTAGTTATCAAATCATTTGCAATTGTAGTTTCTTTTTTGTTTTGTTCCTTTTTAAGCAATAAAATATATATAGAACTAAGGTGTAATATTCAATTCAAGCATATGGAACCAACATCGATTCATTTTTTTAAAACAAAGCAAAATAATAAGCTTATACAACTTTCACTTTTTCATACAGATTCTTTTTCAGTAAAAAAATTCTTTTTCTTATACACTCCTGTCGAAGGGTTTACGATACCCGAAAGCTCGAGATATCATTTATGAAATAAAGAAACTTATCCTCGGAGTTTTCATGTGTTACTGCAAAAAACATTGTGTTAATAACCCACTTTTCTCTGAAGTCTAAAATGGTAAAAAAAAAAAAAAGAAGTGAATAATGATGCTTATAAAAATCAATTTGATGATGCAATTTCGTTCGCTGTTTTTTTTTCCCTTTATATTCTTTTGTAGAAATCAATAAAAAAAACTGTCAAAATCTAGGTTGTTTATCTTGCAAAAGTCCAACCCCAACAGCGAGTACAAGTAACCAAACCAGAGCTCTGGCACATTTGTAAGTGCAAATTTGAGCTGCTTTTCACATGTGTAGATTTGTGGTGTACTTACAGTAAAAGCAGTCGCCTACTTCTAACCACCATGATTATCGTTGCCTGTACCACGTGTACTAGGGATAAGCAAAAAAAAAACTAGGGTGTTTCTATGAGAGGGCAAGAATCACTATCACAGATAATAATGATAATTTATATCACAGAATTCAGTTAACCTATTTGAAATTAGATTTTGAAAAATGTATATTCTCTTTATTTATCTTCTGGGGAATCTCGGTCATTACCTGGGGCATTCGTCTTGTATACATATAGCTTTTCATTTCAATCTCTTGGATATCAATCAAACAAATGCTACACAGATTTCTGGGGATGTGTTTATTTATCTTTATTGTATGTAATCTCAAGTTTTCAGACATCCCTGCCCTTCTACAGGACTACATAGAAACATATAAACGCCGTTAAGATGCTAACTGATTTATATATACATTTGAAGTAAATATGTATTTATAAATCAGTTAGCATCTTAACGGCGTTTATATGTTTCTATGTAGTCCTGTAGAAGGACAGAGATACCTGAAAGCTTGAGATTACATACAATAAAGATAAAGAAACAAATTTCCAGAAACCATTAGCATTTCTTTGATACATATAGCTTACCAAGTGTACAGGAGATGACGCAGAGTGTCTTGACAAAACAAGTTTTTCTGTGGTCATACAATTCAAAATCCAATAATTCTTCTCAATAATGTATTCTACTCAATTATATATGTCGTAAACCCAGGTAAGACAACAAGCGAATTGGAAGCAGTCGGGGTTGAGTGGCAAGGTTTGCAGAGTGGGAAGTCCGCACGGGACAGTAAGGACAAAGTTTGGGATCAAAAGACGCTGTCCTAGTACGTCTCACGTGGCACCAAGACTAGGGGAAAGCTGAGCATTAACTGAGGAAAGCTCGGCGTCTTGCATGAAGCCGCGGAGGCAGGGAGGAACCAAAACGGCGGCCACGAGGGCCGCCGTGAGACCTAGCACTGAGCGGGCCTCTCCGAAAATATCCACTGTAACCTAACTAACTGTCAACATCAGGACCAACGCCCCTTCTTTGTCCCTCTCTGGATCCCCCGGGTGTTCCGTGGCAAGCTGGTGTCACTTTGAGACGACTAGAAAAGACGTCATACTTTATTACTTACATATCACATTGTTTAAATTACGATATATATATTCATATATATTCTCTATATGTACATTATAATGCCTATTAGATAAAATCCCTAATCAATAATCTACACGATTCTAATCAAGACTTCTCAGCTAAAAAAAAAGTTTAAATTATTATTATGCCTTACAATCTTGTGTAGATTGCAGTAGATTAAGATCACACAGAAACCTGCAGCATTTGTTTGATTCATATAGATTACAAAGTGTACAGGAATACACATTGAAGAATTTAAATAGATTAAAAGACTTACCATGGAGTATTCACCAAGATCGATGTTCCAGGATTGTGGCCCGTGGGATGAAAATTGCAAGACCACCAGCATCCATAGCCCGATATGTGGCACTAAGGCATCCCAAAGCAAAGCCCAATCCACACAGGTATGTTGAAATCTGTTGATAAAGCGTTCTTTATTAGTTTTTTTTCCTGGAATCCTGATATTTTCATCTTAATATTTAAACAAAGTATTATTTTTATTGAAAAGCCTTCTTTCATTTATATCTTCTTTTATCCTATTGAATTTGAATGTTGTTTTGAAGAGTCTTGCTTACTGGAAATATTTAGCCATGAAATTGGCCACAGGTATGTTTGAATCTGTTGATAAACCTTTCTTTTCCTTGGAAGACTGGTATTTTCATCTTGATATTGAAACAAAGGATCATTTTTATTGAAAAGCGTTCTTTCATTTATATCTTTTCTATCCTATTGAATTTGAATGTTGATTCGAAGGGTTTTGGTTCTTGGCAATATTCAGCCATGAAATTGGCCACAGGTATATTTGAATCTGTTGATAAACCATTCTTTTCCTTGGAAGTCTGGTATTTTTATCTTAATATTAAAACAAAGGATTGTTTTTATTGAAAAGCGTTCTTTCGTTTAGATCTCTTTGATTCAATTGAATTTGAAAGTTGATTCGAAGGGTCTTACTTCTTGACAATATTCAGCCGTGAATTTGGTTGGCATTTCTCGGATGGCTTTTACGATGTGTTGATATTGGATAAGGGAGATCTTAAGATAGTACTGAGTTATTTAATCAATTTTGAATATCAAATAGATATATCGTCTTTTTCCCGCCAATTTATAAATAAATAAAATGCCAGACGAATATTATTTTAACTCTAAAAAATAGTCATCATAATTTGAATTAATAAATCATTATTACTATCACCACACACATTGTACGTTTTATTTGAAATTTTTATTTTCAAATTATTTAACTTTAGAATAAGAGAAAATTGACTATTTTAAGTTGAAGCATTGAGTTGTCTTTGGTCAAAGCAAACATCAATAAATTAAGATTGACCAGGCTAAGTTGAAAGATTGATTTCCTTAATTTCATCAAAATAAATATAATTGAATGAACATTGGAGCCACGTTAAATTGAAACATTGATGTCTTAAAATTGATCAAATCAAATATCAATGAATGAAGATTGATCAGGTCAAGATGAAACATTGATATCTTCAATTTCATCAAAATAAATATAATTGAGTGAAGATTTGTCGCGTTAAGTTGAAACATTGATATCTTAAAATTGATCAAATCAAACATCAATGAGTAAGTTATGTCTTTAAGTTGATCAAAATAAATATAATTGAGTGAAGATTGGTCACGTTAAATTGAGAAAATTCTGTCTTCAGATTGATCAAAGCAAACACCAATGAGTAAAGATTGACCTGGTTAAGTTGAAACATTGATGTCTTCAAGTTTCTCAAAAAGCAAGCATCGATGAGTGAAGATTGAACAGGTTAAAGTTGAAACATTGATGTCTTCAAGTTGATCAAAAATCAAGCATCGATGAGTGAAGATTGACCAGGTTAAAGTTTAAACATTGATGTCTTCAAGTTGATCAAAAAGCAATCATCGATGAGTGAAGATTGTCGCCAGAGGTTAAGTTGAAAGATTGATGTCTTCAAATTGATTGAAGCAAACATCAATGATTAAAGATTAATCATGTCAAGATGCAACATTGAAGTTTTAGAGTCGATCAAAAGAAAATATCGCTGAGTTAGAACGATGATTTGATTGAATTGTTTACTAGAGAGATCAAGAATTTAATTGTTGCAAAGAAAATAACTTTTTGTTTCTATGTGAAGTTAGATATATACCATATACCCAACATGCCTAACATGTAGAATTCTTTCTTAGAAATACACATGTGTATAAAACCTGAGAGTTCACATTCTCTACCTTGTCAAGTCGCACATTCTGGCACCTAATACATATATATATAAAATGAAGGATTTAAAAGCACGAATGTTTCCTTTATACACAATAGAAACTTCTACTGCCCTTACTGCAATGAAAAAATATATTGGGAGGGTTTGGCTTATCAGTGGTGAACCCTCCCAGCGGTTTCGCCAATCCAATCCACCAGACCGCCTCTCAGAGCTCCAATACTGCACTGAACAACTCTGCCTATATACGCAGCACTGAAGGGTGGATTCTCACCCATGGTTTTCTTGAAAACCATGCTTTTAAATCCCTTCATTTTATATGTATAGATGGCGCGTTATTGCTTTGTGTTAATTTAGACCTAATACATAGTATGACGCTCTCCCTAGTTCTGTATGTAGGTTTCCCACAAGTTAAAGATATACAGCACGGTATGTGAAAAGTGTCTATAGGTTAAGAACACATTTCACATGATCTGTGTGCCGAGATCTCTAAATTTGGAACGTTGTTTAATAACACTGATTGAGTACTTTGATTAAACAGTAAATTTCGTCAAGTGTAGAGTGATCAGGCTAAGCACACGCTGTATGCAGTTATCCCTAACTTGAAAACCCACACGTCAGATACTGTGTACAAAGTGTCTATATTTTGAACACATACATACGGTCACTTTTTGGGAGAAGTTGAAAGGGCAAGTTGAAAACATCACATGTTCTATCCAGCTGTTATTAAGTTGTGAAGCTATTACACATGCTATATCATCACATGCTCTTTCCAGTTGCCCTTAGGTTTAAAAGGTACCGCACATTCTGTATGTATCTACAGATGCTCAGTCCAGCTGTTCTTAAGTTGTGAAGCTATCTCATATGCTGTATGTATCTACACATGCTCTTTCCAATTGTCCTTAGGTTGCGAAGGTATCGTACATTCTGTTTGTATATACACATTCTGTATGTATCTACACATGCTCTATCCAGCTGTTCTTAAGTTGTGAGGGTATCACACATGCTATATCCAGTTTCCCTTAGGTTGAGAAGGTTTCCGACGTGCTGTATGTATCCACACATGCTGTATGTATCTACACATGCTCAATCCAGCTGTTCTTAAGTTGTGAAGGTATCTCACCTGCTCTATCCAGTTTTCCTTAGGTTCAGAAGGTATCTGAACATGCTGTATGTATCTACACATGCTGTATGTATCTACATATTATGTATGTATCTACACAGGTTCTATGTGTCCAGACATGAGATCCTGGAGACCGGAGTTCAGAGGATCTCCACCGACGGCCTCAATTCCGTGCGGTACAACTCCTCAGTGATACTGCAACCTCTCTACACCCACATCCTGGCCTCCCTGGATCCTAATATGTAATTGGCTTCTTTATATGTAAATAGACGTGCCAATATGTAAATAACTCTTGTTTATTTGTATATAAATATAGACATACCAATATGAAAATAACGTTTGCTCTCTCTGTTTTTTTTTTTTAATATAATGATTACTTCTTTATATGCAAATATAGTAGGTTCCAATATGTAAATAATTTCTGCTTCTTTATATGCAAATATAGGTTCCATTATGTTAAAAAAAAAAAAAAAAACTCTTGCTTTATGTGTCAATAAACGTTTCAATATGTAAGTACTATTTGTTTATCAGTAATTTATCTTTATTGTATTTTCATATTGTGTTTCAAATGTATATGATCCTAACGTCTTTCTAAGTACTATGTAGGTAGCTGAACCATCATATTCTCCTCTACTTATGCCATGTAGGACTTCGCCTTTGCCGGTCCCAAGCCCGGATGAAAAAAAGAGGAGGGGGGGCAGTAACAAGCTCACTAAAAACCTGGGCTCAGCTGGCCTGGCTGATAGTACCCTGTAAGGGCTCCTAATCCAGGGATACAGGATGAGTCTGTACTCCATGTTAGGAGCAGCTGTACATGGCGTCTGTTCCTTATGTCAGAGGCGGCCATTTCTTCTGGAGCTAAGTCGGCCTGCCACTGAGTAGTGCTCCCAGTCTTAATGACAAAGGCAGACGCATTCTACTTCACCCAGACATGATCTCAAGCTTTACAAGCTTGATAACCTAATATGATTGAGTGGAGATAAGAAAGAAGAAGAGGACAGGTCTCTATTCTTTAGTTTCTTCATAACTTGAAGATGACTATTATGTTTCAGTGATAATTACCATTTTGTTGGTCAAAAATTTAAATAATATTTATATTGTAGACGTTTGACAAGTTTCACCGCAAATGTTTCTTTTGAACGAAGAATCGTAATTTATTTTAAGAAGAAATAGCGACTTTTTCTAATCCTTATGGAAATTCACATCCCTGGACACCGTTTATCATTACTCTTCACAATTCATCCTTTCATACTTCATCCCTAAGGACAGAAATATTCGTTATTTCTCCTTAATTTAATTTCGATTTTTCGTTCAAAAGAAACATTTGCGGTAATTTCGTTAAATTTCGTTTTACAATCACGAGCCGCATTATATTGTATTATAAATATTTATATTAATAAATAGGCTTATTTTGGGGATCGACAAATATTGATTAATATATAGCATTTGATCGAATTCTCATCGCGAGTTAGCAAGTTGAAATTAAATAGTCAAATTTATATAAAAACGCTTTTCTTCTTCTTCTTCCTTAACTCCACACTGGGTGAAGTAGATGCATCTGCCTTTGTCATTAAGACTGAGAGCACTACTCAGTGGCAGGCCGACTTAGCTCCAAAAGAAATGACCGCCTATGACATGAGGAACAGACGCCATGTGCAGCCGCTCCTAACATGGAGTACAAACGCTACTCATCCTGTATCCCTGGATTAGGAACCCTTACAGGGTACTATCAGCCGGGCCAGCTGAGCCCAGTTTTTTAGTGAGCTTGTTACTGCTCCCTCTTCTCCTTTTTCACCCGGGCTTGGGACCGGCAAAGGCGGAGTTACAAAACAATAAACATCAACATTCGAAACTATTATAGACGCTTATGATTCTTTATAAAAATGAACAATTTCTACTGCCCTTACTTCAAAGGGAAAGATTAATGGGAGGGCCTGGCTCATCAGTGGTGAACCCTCCCATTAATTTTTCCATTGCAGTAAGGGCAGTAGAAATTGTTTATTTTTATAAAGAATCATAAGCCTATATAATAGTTTCGAATGTTGATAACAGATGGCGCGCTAGTGCATCATAAAATAAAACATGTAGTGTAGAAATACAAAACTATATAAAACACACTATATATTGATAATAAGTTTTCCCATTTATTTATATTAGGTAGAAAATTCAAGTATTTTATAATGAAACACATAAAGTCTCAGTTTATTTTTAGTTTTATTGAGGAAAAACCTTAATAAGGTTTTGAATTGGCGTCTGTCATTCTAGACTCGTTCACAGAACGGGCTAATGTTCTAGTATTTTTTAAACTTAGCTTAAAATAGTAAATAGACATGTTTACTATAAGGGCTATAGAGGAAAGTAAACTATTGAGAACACATTTTTTTTTGTCGTAATAAGGACAGTAAGAAAAGTTTTTTTTTTTGTTTGATAAAGAAAATATAATTCATAATGTTGTGAGTTGATAGAATTAATGAGTTATTGTTGTCTTTCCAATGAAGAGTCTCAGATGTCTCCATTCATCTTTATCACAGCAGTCACAATGTCCTCTATCTTGGGTGCTTAAAGATGCTGTTCTGGGTCTATGTCAATTTTCTGTTGTTGTTGTCGTGTCCAATGAAGAGCCACAGATGTCTCCATTCATCTTTATCACAGCAGTCACAATGTCCTCTATCTTGGGTGCTTAAAGATGCTGTTCTGGGTCTATGTCAATTTTCTGTTGTTGTTGTCGTGTCCAATGAAGAGCCACAGATGTCTCCATGCATCTCTATCACAGCAGTCGCAATGTCCTCTATCTTAGGTGTATAAAGTTGTTGTCGTGTCTAATGAAAAGCCTCAGATATCTCCATACATTTCTATCACAGCAAGTCGCAATGTCCTCTATCTTGGGTTGAAATAATGAGTTAGTTGCTCTTTAATACATAGTGCTATTTATTGAACACAAACAGTAATTGAAGTTATCATCATAGTTTCTAACAAAGATTATGATGATAGGCAGAATATCCAGTTTATATTCTGCTGTAATACAAATATTTTCATTTTGTATACATAAAGATGGTGTTGTTATTGACTTTTTGAATAAAATGTGCTCAAAATATAAAGATAAGGAAAGAATATACTCATACCGCTGTACATCTCAACTTCACAGTGTATATCAAAATTCGAAACTATTATAGACGCGTATGATTCTTTTTAAAATTAAACAATTTATACTGTCCTTACTGCAATGGAAAAATTAATGGGAGGGCCTGACTCATTAGTGGTGAACCCTCCCAGCGGTTTTCCTAGTTTAATCTACCATACCGCTGTTATATTGCATTTTTGGGACTTCCATTTATAGTGATACTGATGCTAGACTCTTGGAATGGGTATTTTAAATAAACTATGGACATAAGCTTCACAGTGTATACTTGTATATAGTATAAATAATAAACAGAACGACTTCCGAAGGTAAATCTTTAGCTTGAAACAGCAAGAAACAAACTCGAAAGACGTTTTACGTATTGCAGAAGATTATACTTTTCCGAACTTGTATATACATCTTTTTTTGTACATATTCAGCATAATTATGTAAATTTGGCCTTAAATATTCTTTTATTGATTTATCAAGAAGCCTCATGGACTAACTTTTTGGTCACTGATGAGGGCCAACAGCCCGAAATGTGTTCGTAGATTTTTTCTTGATTTATCAAGAAAATTGGTTATCCAAATATTATGGAACAAGCCTAAATCAACGTTTAGTTGATTTTTATTTCACTAGATGGCGCTCTCTCTGCCATGCTATATGTTTTGTTACTCTGAAAACTTTCCCTTCCTTCTAAACTCAAGGAACCTGAGTTACAAACATATCCCTCTTTTCTTGCCTATGTATGTAAATATGGTTGAATTGTTTTGATAGGAATAAATTGCATAGTCATCCTTACGTTTTTCGATGCAGGTTATAATTGGATTCTTCATGGCGATTCTTGGGGTTTCTCCTCTTTTTATACTTATTCAGCTTATGATTCAGATTTCTTTTACCATTTCAATTACCAAATATCTATACCTAACCTATCCACATCCCTTGGAGGGGTTGGGTGGAAGGATGTTAGACCATTGGTTTTCGACCGCTACGACCCGGCTTCGATTCCCTCATTGGGCACTTTTTTTCTAATTAATAAATGCTCCAATGGCACCCGATTCTTGCAAAAGTCTAACCCCACCAACGAGTGCAAGTAATCAAACAGGGCTCTGGCATATTTGTAAGTGCAAAGTCGAACTACTTTTCACATGTGTAGACATGTGGTGCACTTACAGTAAAAGTAGTCGCCTACTTTACCCTCTATGATTACCATGGCCTGTACTATGTGTACTAGGGATAACAAAAAAAAAAATACATTCCTTGGAACAAAGAAAAGGTAAAACAAAAACTATTTTGGCTGTAGATAACGCAGTTACCGAAACTGTCACATGTTTTCAATCTATAATTCAAATTATACCAAAATCCTACATCACAAAGCAGCAGTTTCTAATGCATTAGAATCTTCCACGATAGAAGGAGAATAGCAATTTTATTAGTATAATTATCATTTGTTATTTTTTAGAACTATTTTGAGTTTGCATAGATCGAGTGTTGCACGCGAAAGAAACTTTTTTTTTTTACGCCCAAAAATCTTAAAGGAATTTGATTACTTTGTATCGTAACGTGCTTTGGTCTTCTAAAAAGTAGTGCACTCCATGAAATATTAAGATTCTAACATATCCTTTGTAAGATGATAATTTATATTATGCTGATTGTACATATTGCCATACACTTCTTTCTTTTGTACACAGTTCTTTTTTCGCTCTTTCTCATTGTTAATATCATATGACTATTCTATTCACGGCCTAAAATTATTGTATATATATATGTATAGACAAATGTAAAGGCATACATGTATGGCAGCGTAAGTATCCCTAGGGGGACATAGCGCTTTAAATTGAAATAAAAATTCCTAAAAAATGTCCTTTGTAAGATTCAATTTAGTTCATAAGATTGGTAACCTAAAAAAAAAAAAAAAAACTCGTAAATATATATAATTTTTAATAGGTCTAAAATTTTACGATGAAGGTCAATAGAAAATATACACATGGTTACAGAAATACTAATTTCAAATTAAAGTTTAGGCATAAAAAATGTATATTCCTAAAATAGTAAAACACATATAGTAGAACAAGGTTTTCCAGTTAATCAGATGCATTTCTTTGCTTTCTTTTTGATAACTTTTCATATCAAGTTTAGAGTATGAATGGTCAAATCCTTTAGAATATTTGCATATCTGATTCTTTTCTTCTTTTGACGGATTCAAATCCCTTTTAACCATTTTATTTGTCTGGGATTCTTTGTTTGCAAGTACCATTATAGGTTGTGTTTCCTTAATTTTCTCTAAAGTCTCTAAATTTTGTATAGCTTGATTCTTAGCAGAATGGATTTCTTTATCATCTTCGAAAGCTTGGTTCTCTTCTTCCCTACCTTTTTTTTTCTTGGATCAATTCTTTTTTATCTTCGGCTTCTTTAGCTTTCATTTCCTTTTGTCTTTCAAAATTATCCATTCTGATTTTACACCATCCATCAAAACGTTTTTCTTTCAAGTCTGTTACTTCTTCTTTTAACTGTATCTTTTGACAAACTAGTTTAACACATTCACTAAAGTTTTTAAGACACCTATTATTGGTTAATTCTGTTTGAAAAGGCTCTACTTTGATGTGTTTTCGATAAATTCCTGGTTTATTAGAAGAGAAATTGTTTACTCGATTATTCTCAACTCTTCTAGAACCTGTGTATCGAACATTTGGTTCATTTTGATTCTGAGAGTTTTGAAGGTTTTCGTGATTTCTATCAGAGTTTTCAACAGATATTAGATTGCAAGACTTTAATCTGTTTGGATTTTTTTGAATAGCTTTCTTCGAATTTGATCTATAATTGAAAAGAAATTGTTTATTCCAATATGTAGAGTAAAATTTTACTATAAAAAAATAAATCACTAGGATTGTCGCGACTTCCTTGAAAATTTTCAATCGTGGAATTCTAGAAAGTTTAACAATGTTTTGAAGAAGGTCTTTCATCTTTTCTTTTTAGTTCGGAATTTCAAGATTTTTTTTCTTTTTGAATGAAGTCACGTTTCTCTTACAAGTTCAACTTATTTTTTATAACCTCAACTAACTTGATCTATAATAACTTGAAATTCTTACAATTTTTCCCTATCTTTTGAACGTATCAGGTCAACGATATGCATTTATATACCGTTAATTTTAATTTGCATAACGAATTCTAAGAAATTTGAGAAGATTAATGTACAAATTATATTTTAATGCAATATATATTTTTAGACAATATGTAAATATACTCTCCTAATATAATTTGTATTTTGACTCTATTCCTGAATACGGTTTTTAAGCATATGCGTGATTAAACACAAAATTTTGTATATGAGAAAACAACTATATATGTATATATATTGAGATACATATGCAAATATGCAACTATTCTATAATCTTCGAATTTATGAAAATTGTTGTCCGAATGAAGAATTTACGTTTTTAATTCGAATTTTTGGATAATTGGGAATTTTTTTGGTCCCTAAGACTTCGAATTATCTGAGTTTGACTGTATACTCAAAAATATATTTCATTTTTATGAAGTGTTTGAAGGTTGTGGTATAAGACGTCGAATTTTTAATGCAACAAGAATCCATGCTAGAATCGATCATTGAAATATTTGAAAAATAACTTCAATGGTCTCTGAGTCAATTTCAACATTGCTATTGAGCGTAAGTAACCAGATGATGAAGTTCTTTCACTTTATAAATGCAAAATTGGTGTTAAAAGAAACATTCGTGTTTTTTGTTCAATTTGTTATATATAAACGTTCGTCCCTGATTTATAATATTGTAAAATAAATAAAGCTTCTAGGGCAGTGATTCTCAACCAATGTGCCGCGGTAATTTTGTGTGCCGCGAAATTCTAAAAATGTGCCGCCGAATTTTAGTCATATGATTATGTTCACGTTTGTATTGGTTTTTCTTTTTTTCTTTTTCATTTTTTTACTTTTTAAAATAACGAAATTAGCAAATTGAATGTTAGAGATGTATATTACTTATATTTTGCATAGAAATATTGATACATAATTTGAATTTTCTTGCATTCAAGTTAGCAAAAGTGTGCCGCGAAATTCTAAAATTGTGCCGCCAAATTTTCAAATCTTTAAAATAATGCCGCAACAACAAAAAAAAAGGTTGAGAATCACTGTTCTAGGGTTAAGTTTCTTGTTCAAATATTTATTTTCACTCAAAAGCTTTCGGACTTGTCAGTCCTTCAATTTGAAAGGGGAAGAAAATATATATTACATTCTTTGTGTCAAAATTCGAAACTATTTTAAAGGCGTAAGATTCTTTTTGAAATTAAACAATTTCTACTGCCCTTACTGCAATGGAAAAATTAATGGGAGGGTCTGGCTCATCAGTGGTGTACCCTCCTAGCGGTTTCCCCAGTTTAATCTACCATACCGCCGTTATATTGCATTTTTGGAACTTCCTTTTATAGTGATACTGTTGGTAGACTCTTGGAATGGGTATTTTAGAAAAACTATGGACATAAGCTTTGAGGACAGTAGAATTACATTCAATTATTAATATATTATTTGTGTGTTACAAGCAATTTTTGAAAATAAATACGTGCATGGTGGAGGATACCTACTGGTCGAATGATATCTCGAGATCTCAATTTATTATCGTGATACTCCTGTTGAAGGACTGACAAGTCCGAAAGCTTTAAAATAAATATTTGAACAAGAAAATTAACCCTGGAAGCTTTATTTATTTTCTAATTTGTTAATAATTTGAAAATAAAGATACTTCGGCCAGTAAATCTTTTTATTACCTTGACGTTTCGACAAAAAGCTTTTGTCCTCGTCATGAGCAAACAAAATCTTTATTTTTCAAGAAATATGAATGTCGGCCAGGCAACCTCTTATCTTTAAGATTGTTATATATAGATGGCGCGTTATTGTTCTTATGTTTAATAAATGCGAAAGTTGAGCGTTCTTTTTCATGTGATAAACATGTTGTGAACTTAGAGTGTACACCTACTGCTATCTTATGTTTTCTTGTAAATTCCTAAGATGAGAATATGATGTTGGATTAAGACGAATCTGCGGTTTGTACTGAATGCTTATTTGAATAAAATGCATTAATGTTTGCTACGTTATTTTATTCCATTACAGTATTACAATGAGTTAAGCTCAGTCTAGATCATCTCTGTCCAACCTAAATGACGCCACGGGCTGCACGGAATCGTAAACAAGGTCTAAAAACTTGAACTATATCAAAATTTTAACTTTAAAATGTATTTTAAAAAATTCTTAATACTTCTTTGATGCTTAATGTTTTTATTTATTATTTTTCGGCTGCTTTTTTAAAATAAAAATAATAATAATAACAATTTAAAATATAAAAAAAATATTTCTCTATTAATTACCATTATTCCTAACTTTTTTCTTCCTTTTTATGGAATCAAATATGTATTTTAAAAATTGTGGGACACATTTTAAATTAAAAAAATTATTATAATTATTTCAATATATTTTCTGTTTTTGAATATACAGACGAGAAATGAAAGTTACAAAAGAAATATAAAGTTAAATGGCGAGCTGCAAAATTTTTTTACGGCGGGCCGCGGGTTGGCCAGGTCTGTTCTAGATCCTTACCAGAAGTAAGCCTAATGTCGGTTTTTACAATATCCAATTCCTCAAATTCAAAAATGACATGTTGTTTCTCAAATCTATTTTAGTTTCAGTAGTAAATGGAAGGCTGTACATGTCTTATTATCTTGTCTAATCATCAGTATGCCAATCAATAGGTATTCAGTAGACTCACACAATTTATTTATTTATTTCAACACACAAAACGCGATATTCCGGCTAGGGATAATTGCGTCGATTTACATTTTTTAAAAAACAGAAACAGTTATAAACATATTATACAAGAAAAAGTAATCAAAAATAAAAAGAGAAACAATAATATCTATTAGGAACCTGAACCTTTCAGGTTAGAAAGATAATCATAAATATATTTACAAAAATAGTTAAACCTATGATAATTCTCTCTTCTATTTACAAATTGATATAAATCTTATGGCTCTCAAATGTCGGTCAGGGTAAGGAGGTGTAACTAGTTGTCAAGCTTAGAGAGGAATCTGTTTTCCCAGACTACCTCCTGCAGATTGCTGATTTGGCATACGACAGGGGTATCAGATCCCGGGAGATCTGACTTGGCAGAACTCCTCGTGAGATCGTCTGCTATCTTATTTCTCTCACTCTGACCTTTGACCCATTGTAAGCTAGCAGTTTTACCTCTACTCTCTACTCGGGGAAATTAAGAGCCTTGTTGATGAGATTATTTGCAGTTATAGATTTTTCAGTCCAACAGGACTCTCACTTAGATGTTTTGAGGCATCCTCGGTTCAAAATCACATTAATAGGTACCGCTCAACAAGAGCAACCTAGTTCATGATAATTGAAACAGTGAATAATATGTGAAGGTTATTCACATATTAAACAAAAATTTAACGCGGGATTCAATCCCGGTTCATGAGTGTCGGGAATCGAGGGTGTTACCCACTCGTCCACCGACTTTTTGTTTTCTTGAGGCATCCTGAAGCACTTTGAACCAATTATCCACAACATTCAGGTCCGTTTTACGTGTTTCATTTGGGGGCCAGAGCGAAATACCTGGTTGCCCGGCAGTGTCTTAGAGAGGTCAATTTCTCTAGGAGGATTCGGATTCATTGACATTTGGGACCAGCTTTGTATTGCTTCAAGGGCGTTCAGGCCAAGCTGCATGGAAAATACATCGGGTGTTTAGTTATTTGAATGCAGAATCAACACGGGCCAATACTCCAAACTTTTTATTGTAACTCTAATTCTTTTGTGATATTAATCTGGGATAAGGTTCATAAATTATGAAAAAGGCATCTCCTTATCGTGCAACTGAAAGTTGATGGCTTGTGCCATCTATCGATATAAATATCAACTATTCTCTTTGATTTCTAATTATTCCAGAATTGGCCAATTACCCATACATGGTTAGCTTTTCTTGATTAATCAAGAATGGGTAATTGGCCAATTCTGGAATAATTGAAATTCAACGAGAATAGTTGATATTTATTACGATAGATGGCGTAAGCCATCAGCAACTGAAAGTTGCATGATAAGGAGATGCCTTTTTCATAATCTATTTCTTTTGTCTATTTAATGTAAAATATTTTCTCCTGTAGAAGGTCTTTCTTTCCCGAAAGATAAAGATTTGTTAATTGAAACTTTTCTCTTGAGACCTGATGTTTTAACTTTAATATTAATACAAGGGATTATTTTATAGAAATATGAAAACGATGTAACAATGAGACCATCTTAATCTTCATTGTAAACTGCAAGAAAATAAGACCTAAGATAGAAACTACAGTTCCGATTGAAAACTGAAAAATTATGATAGTGCTCTCATGAAGCAAGTCTAGCTTTTACAGGAAGAATAAAGAAACTATGTATATCTATATATACAACTATCCCCCGATTTACACGTTACTTGTTTTACACGTTTTCGCTTTTACACGGTTTTCCAAATATGTTTTTTTTTTTTTATCGCACTATACTAAATGCTACTGTGATTGAACACATGCGCTGTGTACACATCTCACGAGGAATCCCGAGCTTATGTGCTGACTACATATTTTAACCTGTCAATGCATTTTATTTTTATTTCTGTGTACACCTATCCCCCGATTTACACGTTTTTCTCAGGAACGTATCTACCGTGTAAATCGGGGGATAGGTGAATCTATATATATAAAAATAAATGTATGTGTGTGTGTGTGTGTGGTCTGTTTGTCCTTTATGCCTGACCAAACCACTCATTGGAACGCCATGAAACTTTGGGAAGTTATTTAGTATAGTATTGGGAAGGTTTCTAGCAAATAAAATTTTTGAAATAACTTTTCGCTTTAAAATAATCAAGATAAATATTCTAATTTATCTGTTATAATTCAACAATCTGCTCTAAATATTATCATGATGATACGATGATTTTGTAATGTAGAAAATTAGGAAAGACAAAATTCAGGATGACAAGGCAATTTATTTGAGACAAGAATAATGATACAATTCCAAGGCAAGATACTATTCCTTTAACTTCCAATTACCGAGGGAACCAATTAATAATGATTTTATTCAACTTATCGAGTATTTTTCAAGGGACCGGGAAAAAATGTTCACTTTATCGAGAGATTCGTTAGACAAACCTTTACTCGGGTAAAACCCGGGCGAAGCCGGGTACGTCCATACAAGAATAATGATACAATTCCAAGGCAAGATACTATTCCTTTAACTTCCAATTACCGAGGGAACCAATTAATATTGATTTTATTCAACTTATCGAGTATTTTTCAAGGGACCGGGAAAAAAATGTTCACTTTATCGAGAGATTCGTTAGACAAACCTTTACTCGGGTAAAACCCGGGCGAAGCCGGGTACATCCGCTAGTATATATATATATTTCTATTTATCTCTATTCATGATAAAATTGTGAAAAAAATATTAAAATTACAAATATATTATCACAATGAGTATCTTTTTTTTAATTTAAAAAACGCTAGCTTTCAAGTGATAATCGCTCTTCAACGGGCTTATTTTAATATCCTGGTGGGATAAAGTCGATATTATAGTAAGCCCGTTGAAGAGTGATTAACACTTGAAAGCTAGCGTTTTTTTAAATAAAAAAGATACTCATTGTGAGAATATATTTGTAATTTTAATATCTATATATATTTATATATATATTGAAAATAGAGCAATCCATATTTAAATCATTAGATAATAAAAATACATATATTGGATTTAATAAAAGATTTATTTGCCAATATTTCGGTTTGCTGAACGCCAACCTTTGTCAAGGCATTACATTTTTGTATAAACAAACTCAGCGCCGCATAGTGTTATAATATCACAGTTGAAATATTTATAAATAGATTACAACTGTGATATTATAACACTATGCGGCGCTGAGTTTGTTTGTTGATACAAAAATGTAATGCCTTGATAAAGGTTCGGCGTTCAGCAAACCGAAATATTGGCAAATAAATCTTTTATTAAATCCAATATATGTCTTTTTATTATCTAATATATATAATTATCTTTTTGAAAATAGAGCAATCCATAATTAAATATTTAATTAAAAAGACATATATTGGATCAAAATATCATTTATTTTACCAATATTTCAGTTGACTGAACGCCAACCTTTATTAAGGTGTTATAACATGTTAAAATGTTTAGCCAACTGAAATATTGGTAAAATAAATGATATTTTGATCCAATATATGTCTTTTTAATTAAATATATAATTATCTTTTTTAAATAGTACAGACTCTCTGTGCACTTTTGCATGTATAGATATCAATAAAATTATGTCAATTGTCTAAAATGGTATTACCCCTCATCGTAAAATGACCGATCTCTTTCCCGGTAAGGGTGACGGGACCCTCGCCCGCCTAGAGGCTACCGGTAGATTGTCGGGCGCTGTTGCCGCTAGGGGAGTCAGTTTTCCAGTCGTTGTCCCACCACGATGGCGGAATGTTGTTCGGCCCGGTGCTAAGTGTTGTTCTCGCTGTGGTGGCCACGGCACCTGCTGCCGCTGAGGATTGTTGGCCTCTCTGCACCCAGGTAGGTTCCTTCAGCACACTCATTCTTCACTGAATCCTCACTACAAGGTTATTCCAAAAGTACGGTTTTTTTTTTTTCATTATAAGGTTATCCCAAAAGTCTTTAAAAAGTATTTTTATTCATAAAGATAGAAGCTGCCTGGCCGGTATTCATAGTTCTTCAAACTTAATACACTTCGATCAGTATGAATCTGTTTATTATCTCAAAATTCTCTAGTTGCCATCTTGAATACCTCGGAACTAAAATTGGTCTTAATTGTAAAGATAGAGGCTGCCTGGCCGGCATTCACAGTTCTTCAAACTTAATACTTCAATCAGTATAAATATTTTTATTGACTCGACGTTTTGACAAAAATCTTTTGTCCTTGTCAGGAGCAAACAAAAATGAAAACATTTGTTAAAAAAAAAGCGGTAAAATTTATTCTATATTATTGTTTTTCTTATTATTTGGCGAATAATATTATTACGGCAAATACCTAATAATACATAATACAATTACTTTATATATAATACAAAGATATTATACATAACAGATAATAATATTGGTATTTCAATTTTTGCAAATGTTTACGAACTTTTGAGACAACTTTGTATTTGGGAGAATCCAGAGAAAAATCACATGGAAAACATTAGACAATTATTCATAACATTAATGCCTTACCAAATACTTCAATTTTTTACTTTTCCTGACCAAGACAAAATAATTTTGTCGAAATATCGATAAATGAATCTTTTCTAGACGAATATTGTCTCTTACTTAAAGAACTATTGATGAAGTTATTCTGATTTTTCTATTAAAATACTATTTGATGGGATAAAAAGCAACAATGAAACTTTTTTCCATACTTCATATAGTAGAATTTTGTACTTTTCTCTATTTACATGTTTGTTCGACTATGCAAATACAGTTTCAATAAGGTTGTTCCAAAAGTTCTTAAACATATTATGATTTATATTTTACAATTGTTTACGAACTTTTGAGACAAACTTGTAATTCTGTAACTTGGCCCACCTGCTGATTGTCCATCCTTGATATAGAACATCAGAGATTAAATCATTCTTCTATAAGACTTCTGTTATAATTTAACCAAGGTTACCAATATTACTAAGGTTGTCCCAAAAGTTCATAAACACTTGCAAAATATAAATCATAATATTTAAATAAAAAGGCATATATTGGATCAAAATTTTATTTATTTTACCAATATTTCAGTTGGCTGAACGCCAACCTTTATTAAGGTATTATAACATTTTAAATGACTTTAAATTGACAAATCGACTTTAAAAAATGTTATAATACCTTGATAAAGTTTGGCGTTCAGTCAACTAAAATATTGGTAAAATAAATAAAATGTTGATCAAATATATGCCTTTTTATTTGAATATTTATTTATGAATTGCTCTATTTTCAAAATCATGTTTACGAACTTTTAGGACAACCTAATACTTACCTAGTATTACAGTACTCAACAAATCATTGTCTATTCAAGAGAAGTCTTTCTTTTCAACATTTAGAATGGACCCTGTGACCCAAGAATCATGATAACTGGAATTCGCTTTTTTTTGCGCCTTGTGTACATAATATACTAACATTGCATGAAAGACCGTCATGAATATGAAAATGTCTAGTCTCTCCTGGAGATAGTCGTTCATTAGAGGTTGGATTAGAGTGGTATACTCCTGAAGATATTTATAAAATAATATGTAATCTTTGTGATTATTATATTACTTTATTTATTTAATTATAATTTTATTATTATATATTCATTTATTAAAATTTTACACAAATAAATTTACTGGCATTGCGTTTCTTTTTTTTTTTTTAAATCTCTACAGACCTTACTGCAATGATTTTTTGCAGTAAGGTCTGTAGAGATTTAAAAAAAAAAAAAAAGAAACGCAATGCCAGTAAATTTATTTGTGTAAAATTTTAAAATCATATCATTGCAGTAAGGTCTGTAGAGATTTAAAAAAAAAAAAAGAAACGCAATGCCAGTAAATTTATTTGTGTAAAATTTTAACGATAGAGGGCAATAAAATTTAATTTACTAATATTCATTTATTTCCAAGATCATAGTCTTTGACGAGTTTAATATTTGTTTTTGACTCGTGCTTTAGATGTTGTACTAAATTCGAAAAATCACGTGAGAACGCCCTTGAAAACCTTAGAACAATTTTTAACGCTTTGCCAAATGCTTTATTTTTATTTACTTCTGACGGAGACAAAATATTTTTGTTGAAACGTTGAGGAAAAAAAAAAACAAAAAAAAAAAAAAAACTCTAACTGGCCGAATTGTCTACTTTTCATAGAAATATAGTGGTATAAGTTATTTTTATTGATTTCACGGCAGTGACCACTCTTAGGACGATTGTCCTTTATCAGTAGATCGCCTGGGCTTCTATAACACCCATTCTACTGTTTCACAAGGAGAATATTATGGAGAAAATCTACAATTGTAACTTTTAATTAGACGAAAAACATGGTGAAGGAAGACGAGTTTCTTTTATTGATGAATAGGTGCAAGCTTTCGGGTAAAAACCCTTCAACAGGCGAGCATTGAAGCGTGACTGATAAGAACTATGGTACAAATCTTAGTTCTTATAAGAGTCGCGCTCGCCTGTTGAAGGGTTTTTACCCGAAAGCTTGCACCTATTCATCAATAAAAGAAACTGGTCTTCCTTCACCATGTTTTTCGTCTAATTTCAATCCAGGAATAATTCTTTATCTATATTTCTAACTTTTAATATTGATTTAAATCTCCTGGATATTAATTCAAATAACACAAGAGGTATGTTTCAGTATAGTACAGTATTGTATGAGGTATAGTTTCATATTTATTAATGTAATATCAAGCTTTCGGGCTTCTCTGTCCATCTACAGGAGTACACAAAGTACATTAAGTACTTCTGTAGACAATTGACAATTAAAATAATTTTATTATCTCTACAGACCTTACTGCAATGATATGAGTTATTGAAACGCATTGCCAGTAAATGTATTTGTGTAAAATTTTAACGACATTCAAAGTGCATAGTCTTCACTATTTAAAACCCACTGGCGATTCTCCACCAAACTCTGCAGCGCTGGCAGAGGCGCCATATTCATTGTACATAGTGTACATAGTGCTCCTGTTGAAGGGCAGAGATGTCCTAAAGCTTGAGATTGCATTAATAAATTCTCCAGAAACTTGTTATGTTATTTAATTGTATATTTTACAAGGATGTTTTTTTGTTGCTCCATGGATCCTACAAGAACTGTAATAACTATCACAACACCCAACTCACTCCGGACCATATATACAGTTGCCCGGATATCCTTGCAGCCCTCTATATGGCAGACATCAATCCAGAAGAAGACATTCATACGGACAAGACACCTCAGTTGGCCGGTATTGTGATCAGGGTGTATGGACCGATCTGATCTGCTCCATGGACAAGACACCACCACCACCGGGTTCCATTTTGAAGTATTCTTATCAGTACTAACGATTTTTAAAATCTCTTCTGAAATTTGGGAGCGTCTATAACCACAATGCTCAGCTTTTCTTAGCGGTTTGGATAATCGATTCACCATACTACTTCCTTAATACAGTCTTACTATTTGATAAGTGCGTACTTTAGTAACGTGTACGGATGTCTGCTTAATCAATTTTGACATCTAGTATTCGTACTAAAGTAAACTTAACATTTGAGAATATACTTTATATACAGTATAACATACTCCATGAGATGACACTCACGCTAAAGGACACCTCTCTATAAAGAACAATTTTCATTAGTAAAATTACAATTTTTTACTATTTAGTAGCTCTACGGAAAGAGGATACCTCTCCTTAAAGGACACTTTGGCTCTGTAATTAGGTGTTGTCCTTTACAGGGAGGTTCTACTGTATTTCTATCTTTATTATTAACACTTTTAAAGATATTTTATCTGAAGAAAAAAATTGCTTCAAAAGGCCCTATGATTCTTACAAAAGTCTAACCTTACCAGGGAGTGCAAGTAACAAAATGTGGCTTTCTAGAACATTTGTAAGTGAAAAAGTCGAACTACACTTGCAATAAAATTAGTCATTGATTACTACCCATGATTATCATGGCCTATACAACGTTTACTATGGATAATATATAAAAGGAATATATATATTCAAAGATCATAACGTACATGTAAAAACATATTATTTTTTATTACTAAAAATAGTAGTATTTATTTTTAATGAATCTTAAATATACAATTTTAATACAAAATTATTTTTCATAAAAGGATTTAAAATGGTTTAAAATATGTTTAAACAGTTTAATGGAAGACAAAATGATATTTTAAAAGTGTATGGAAGAAAGAAAAAACAACTTTCGAACCGAAATAAATATTTATAGAAACTTTTTGTAGAACTTTTATATATATTACTCTTTTCAATTCAATAAAATAATATTTATATCATTATTAAGGTAAAAACATCAGATTTCCAAGGATAAAATGAAGTAAAATTTGCTTAAAAGAATCTTATCCCTGTAATTCTGAATATTTTCACCTAAATATACATGTATATCTACAATATTGTCCTAAAAAGTTCGTAAAGACTTGCAAAAAATTGAAATACCAATATTATTCGCTGTTATGTATAATGTCTTTGTATTATGTATAACATTTTTTTTATTATCCCTAGTACACGTGGTACAGGCCATGATAATCATGGTGGGTAGAAGTAAGCGACTGTTTTTACTGTAAGTACGCCACATGTCTACACATGTGAAAAGCAGTTCGACTTTGTACTTACAAATGTGCCAGAGCTCCATTTGGTTACTTGCACTCGCTGGTTAGATTGGATTTTTTAAAGAATCGGGGGCCATTGTAGCTTTTTAAAATTATTATTTAATCAGAAAAAAAAGTGCCCAATGCGGGAATCGAACCCGGGTCGCAGCGGTCGAAAACCAACGTTTAAACCATCCTTCTACCGACTCCCCCAATGTATAAAGTAATTGTATTATTATGTATTCGCCGTAATAATATTATTCGCCACGTAATAAGAAAAACAAAGTTTTAAGAAAACACGAACTTTTGGGACAACCTTATATATTAATATATCAAGAAATTAGTGTATATTTTAGAGATGAAATACACTCTTGTGTCTATTCATGATAAAATTGTGAAAAAAAGTATTAAAACTACAAATATATTCTCACAATGAGTATCTTTTTTATTTCAAAGGGCTTACTATAATATCGACTTTATCCCACCAGAAATTGGTGGCTTAGTGGGATCAAGTCGATATTATAGTAAGCCCGTTGAAGAGCGATTAACGCTTGAAAGCTAGCGTTTTTTAAATATAAAAAGATACTCATTGTGAGAATATATTTGTAATTTTAACACTCTTGTGTATAGACATGTTAAAAAACATATATTTTTCCATTCTTTTACTTCATCAATTCAGTCAATAATTCTAACTGGGGCGTATCTAGCATTCTTTTACACATACTTTACATTCTACGTACTCATTGTTCCATTGCGCGTCTATTTACATATTTTATTAGTACAAAGAAATAACATGCCATCTTTATACACCCATATATTGCTTTGCGTCGGGGTTACGTTCCAAAAAAACACGACGCAAATTGAAACGACGCAAAGTAAAAATATGTGAAGGCGTAATCAAAAACAAAGGTGTTGCCATATTTTAGGGAAAAAATTAAAAAAAAAAAAGAAAATTAAAGACTCAATCCAAAACAACGCAACTTCGAAAATCTAACGACGCACAGTGAAAATCAGTAAAAATTAAGCAACTTCGAAAAAAAAACGCAAAACGAAACGACGCAAAGCGAGGTATTGGTGTATAACAAATGAAGACATTAAGACGCGAATGTTTCTTTTCACAAATAAATCAAACTTCTACTATCCTTACTGCGATGAAAAAATATTGGTTATATTGTAATTCTACTGTCCTAAAAGCTTATATCCATAGTTTGATCAAATACCATTTCTAAGATTCTACCCTTCAGTGTAGCATATAAAAGAAAAATGATCCAATACAGTATTAGAGCTCTAAAGAGGCGGTCTGGTGGATTAAATTGGTGAAACCGCTGGGAGGGTTCACCACTGATGAGCCAAGCCCTACAAATATTTTTTAATCGCAGTAAGGACAGTAGAAGTTTGATTTATTTGTGAAACATTTGAAAATGAATTATATACTAGTATAATGCACTTTTTCTTTTTTCCAATGTTGATATGAAACTAGGTTCCACAGATTCAAGTAATATATTTTGTTGAGCTATTTGTTAATGTTCTATTTAGCATTATTTTTGATCATAAATGATGATAATAATTATTTATCTTCTTCTTTCTTATATCCACTCAATCATATTAGGGTATCCATCAAAACTCAATGCCCGCAGGAATGGAAATCTAATGCTGCACATGACTGGTACAGAGCAGGAGGGACAAGCACCGGTTCTGTCCCCCCCAAAAAACAACAGTCTTTGATTTCCAGACTTAAGTCTGGTCATCTACGGACAATGACTTTCCAGAATGGTTGCAGGGTTTTCCCACTATGTACTAAGTGCAATTCTCAACCTGCAACCCCAAGACATATTATTGACTGTATTGACTCATCTATTGATGAGCTCTACTCTTCACCGGCAGACACCATTAAAAATCTCAAGCTTTACAAGCTTGATACTTTAGTGTGATTGAGTGGAGATAAAGAAGAAGAAGATATCAAGGTATCATGCTTGTACAGCTTGTTGATGGTGTCTGCTGGAGATGCTCATCAATGGATGAGCCAATACAGTCAATGATATGGTTTGACAATCATCATGAATGGGTGAAGATGGAGTTCCTTAATTCCTCTTTTTTTACTGATCCCCCCGGTCGTCTGCTTTTTTTAAAGGCTTGTTTTGCGGCTTGTCTGCTTGCTACGTCCATTTTGGACTGAAAATCATACACTTTAGTTATTATCCCGTAAAACTATATTTTCTCGAATCACGATATCTATCCTGGAATGTGCATATCCTTCCTTCAGGTGGCTGGATGGTTATCAACACGTGAAATTACGTGATTAGGAATGCTGATAACGTTTCCAAGCTGCGCAGCTAAGTTCTGATAAGGATTCATAATCATCAGATTTATCACTAATGCCACTGCTCTTCCTCTCTCCTTCCAGTATATGCAAATACTGTAGACTGTGACAGGTACTGTAGAATGTGACAAGTACTGTAGATTGTGACAAGTAGTATAGGTAGTGAGAAGTAGTGAAGATAGTGACGGGTAGTGTAGACAGTGACAAGTACTGAAGATAGTGACAAGACAGTGAAAATTACTGTAGACTGTGGTAAGTAGTGAAGACCGTGGCAAGAACTGTAGACAGTGACAAGAACTGTAGACAGTGACAAGTACTGAAGATAGTGACAAGACAGTGAAAATTACTGTAGACTGTGGTAAGTAGTGAAGACCGTGGCAAGAACTGTAGACAGTGACAAGAACTGTAGACAGTGACAAGTACTTAAGACAGTGACAAGACAGTGAAAATTACTGTAGACAGTGACATGTGCTGAGACAGTGACAAATACTGTAGACAGTGATATATGCTAAAGACAGTGACAAATACTGTAGACAGTGAAAAATACTGTAGACAGTGACATGTGCTAAAGACAGTGAAAAATACTGTAGACAGTGACATGTGCTAAAGACAGTGAAAAATACTGTAGACAGTGAAAAATACTGTAGACCGTGAAAAATACTGTAGACAGTGACATGTGCTAAAGACAGTGAAAAATACTGTAGACAGTGACATGTGCTAAAGACAGTGAAAAATACTGTAGACAGTGACATGTGCTAAAGACAGTGAAAAATACTGTAGACAGTGACATGTGCTAAAGACAGTGAAAAATACTGTAGACAGTGACATGTGCTAAAGACAGTGAAAATACTGTAGACAGTGAAAAATACTGTAGACAGTGACATGTGCTAAAGACAGTGAAAAATACTGAAGACAGTGAAAAATACTGTAGACAGTGAAATGTGCTAAAGACAGTGAAAAATACTGTAGACAGTGACATGTGCTAAAGACAGTGAAAAATACTGTAGACAGTGAAAATACTGTAGACAGTGACATGTGCTAAAGACAGTGAAAAATACTGAAGACAGTGAAAAATACTGTAGACAGTGAAATGTGCTAAAGACAGTGAAAAATACTGTAGACAGTGACATGTGCTAAAGACAGTGAAAAATACTGTAGACAGTGAAAATACTGTAGACAGTGACATGTGCTAAAGACAGTGAAAAATACTGTAGACAGTGACATGTGCTAAAGACAGTGAAAAATACTGTAGACAGTGCTAGAAATACTTCTTCTTTCTAGGACATCTCTGATCCATCGTTGACATCCCACAAGAGAATTAAACATGGAGCAATAACGCGCGCCATCTATAGTCAAGGAATAAAACTATTAAAGCTCGAATTTTTCTTTTCAAATAAATCACACTGCGGGTTCACCACTGATGAGTTACACCATCCAAATATTTTAAATCTCAGTAAAAGGACAGTAAGAAGCGTGTTTTATCTGAAAATAAAAATTCGTGCTCTAATGGTTTCATTTCTTGAATACAAGGGACTTGCACAAAAGCTGTTTTACGCGCCTCGCAAAGGGCTTCGCCCCATGACAAAGAAACTGAACGTCGTTCTGGTTATTTCTATTATGATTAATCATTATGATAACAAATGGTCGACACATATGGCTATATACACTCATGGAAAAAACTTAAAGAAGTCATATCTTTTAGTATGTATATCAGGATTCAGACAATAACTATGAAAGAGATTTGATATACAGTGACCTTTATTGAAGACACGAAATAACCAAGTGTGAACAGAATTGCTTGTTTCCTTAAAAAAAAAAAAAATGCCATGCAACATGAAAACGTAGATCGTATATTAGGGGGTCGGTGGAAGGATGGTCTAAACCGTTGGTTTTTGACCGCTACGACCCGGGTTCGATTCCCGCATTGGGTATTTTTTTCTGATAAAAAAAAATGCTTCAATGGCTCCCGATTCTTGCAAAAGTCCAACCCCACCAGCGAGTGCAAGTAAACAAAACGGGGCTCTGACACATTTGTAAGTGCAAAGTCGAACTGCTTTTCACACGTATAGACATGTGGTGCACTTACAGTAAAAGCACGCCTACTTCTAACCATCATGATTATCAAGGCCTGTACCACGTGTACTAGGGATGAGCCAAAAAAAAAAACACTATTTCAGTCCTCTCTACCAAACTCCATGCTTCTCCAGGTAGATCTGTGGTGTACTTAGCGATTCCTGTCCATTGTGATGATTATCATGGCCACAGGTTGGGATAGAAGAAGAGCTAGGTGGACTCCTGGACATACTGCGGGGGCGTAACGTTGACAACACGACAGGAAACGACCATCTCCTATCATTAGGTAACACTCCTATTTGGATTCCGGAACCACCCATGAGAGCTCGGCTTGCGTAACAGGACAGTCCTTTGGATCGCTACGACACGTGTCCCCTACCTAGAGTATTTTAGGAAATGGTGTACGTATATAAGTAGAAAAAGTCCTGAATCTTTCGTTACAATGCATCAATTTCGACCAAATTTTCAACATTTATGTAAAACGAGATGGAGCAGGTTTTGCTTAACATCAAAATATTTTTCCTAACTTTAACATGCGTAACTTCGCTGTTATCGATTAAATAAATAAAAAAAATCAACAGAGTTAATTTTATTTATATATAAATACAAAAAAAAATTCAGCGATTCATTCAACTCAATCTAAAAAAATATTCAAAACAAGCAATTTTAAGATAACACCATATGTAAAACAGTCGGCCAAGAAAACAACAACGATATTACATATTTCTCACATATTCACACACAATCTTGATTAATAATTAAAACTAATCTTTAACATTGTTTATTATACTTCATAATATATAATATTCGTTAGGCAAACTTTCACTCGGATAAAACCCGGGCGAAGCCGGGTACACATCCGCTAGTACATAATTATAAGGCACTTTATAGTTTTAAAATAATATCTAATACCAACGGGTAAGGTGGCATTTTATAGTTTAGGAAAGATATTATATTTAAAACTAGCTTCATGAATACACACAAACCTAGAGCTTTATTAAGACCACAAGTTTTATACAGATTCACCACAAAATGGAAGCAAAGATAGAGCTCCTAAACTCCAGGCAGCACAGAACCCCAAAACAGCCTCCAGGCCCAACTTCATTAATATAATAAAGAAATATATCGATGTGTTTTAAAAGTTGTATGAAACATTTAAAATCTTTGTTTAAACCTGTTTCACGATGTATTCCGATAAAATAGTAGAAATATTGGTATCTTAAGGTTCACAATGTGAATGAAGGTCTAATATCTAATATAAGGTTATCCCAAAAGTTCGTGTTTTTCTTATCACTTGGTGAATAATATTATTACGGCGAATACATAATAATACATAATACAATTACTTTATACATAATACAAAGACCAGCATGTATCATCCACCACGCACGTATATTTTCAAAAAGTTGTTTTTCACACAAAAATAATGTACTATATTTTTCTTTCAGTATATCATAAGTATTTAAAATATGTAAATAATAATGTGTATATAAAAATAGTATTTATCATTAATTTATTAACGTGATAATCCTGTTGAAGGACTGACAAGTCCGAAAACTTGAAAATAAAAAGTTGTACAAGAAACTTAACCCTGGAAGCTTTATTTATTTTCTAACAAAGACATTATACATAACGGTGAATGATATTACCAGTTGCAAACAAGACACGCTATATCTGATCTGGATAATTGCGTGTGAAACTATTTACAATAATTCATATTGTAGTAGAGTAGGTAACAGAATTATCAAAAAGAAAAAAACAATTAAGAAACGAATAAGAAGCGAATAATATTGGTATTTCATTTTTTGGGTTTACGAAATTTTGAGATAATCTTGTATATAAAAGAGTTTGTTAGGGGATGAAGCTTCTAAACCTGATGTTTTTAACGACGTCTGATAAACCAACAGCCATCAAGGTTGC
Source organism: Cordylochernes scorpioides (assembly GCA_030710605.1). NCBI lineage: Eukaryota > Metazoa > Arthropoda > Arachnida > Pseudoscorpiones > Chernetidae > Cordylochernes > Cordylochernes scorpioides. The sequence continues at coordinate 60,489,026 of CP092879.1, forward strand.
TGTCACCACCCCCTGGTTCATGTTCAGTAACCATCCTTTTAAAACCAGACGCCGCTTTTCTTCCAAAAATGGATCGTC
>CP092879.1:60489203-60499977 GCA_030710605.1 Cordylochernes scorpioides
AATATATATTTTAATTTTTATATCTAAAAGATAATGAATATATATATATATATATATATAAATATACTAATATATTTTATTTTAAAATTCAATATTTTAATTTAATTTTAAATTTTAGAAAATAAAATATATTTGAAATTAATATTATTATACTATTATTGTGCCTTCTACAAGCTTCGGTAAGCTTTTTAAGGCATAACTCATAGTTAGGTGTCTCCGAGCAACCCGCCGCAGAGGAGGGCCAAGGAGAGGGCTGGAGAGGCGACGGCAAGGCCGTGGGCGCCCCGGGGGAGAAGAGGGCTAGTGCACGCCGTTTTGAGGGAACCAAGGCAGCGCCGAGCACAACTCCGGCACTGAAGGCTTCAAAAATAGGGGATCATCAGAGATCAAAGGTCTGGCTTTTACCTTTCGACCTCCCGAAGGAAGAGCTGAAATTAATATTAGTGCGCACTTATATCTTATTGTTTTTTCAATTTATTTTTTATTTGGAAAATATATAACTATATCAATTAATTTTTTTTTAAATTTAATTCCTGATGTTTCAATGATTCTCTGTCACTAACTATATATTTTTCTAACAAACATCCAACAAACGAATTATACATTATATTATGATCCATTAGCGTGCCATCTGTTATCAAAATACGAAGCTATTATAGACGCGTAAGATTATTTTTATAAATAAAACAATTTCTACTGTCCTTACTGCAATGGAAAAATTTATGGGAGAGCCTGGATCATCAGTGGTGAACCCTCCCAGCGGTTTCCCCAGTTTAATCTACCATACCGCTGTTATATTGTATTTTTCGATCTTCCTTTTATAAGTGACTAGACGAATGGCCCGGGCAACGCCCGGGGTTTACCCGAGTGCGAATATATTCTAAAAACGTTGACTTGGGTGGTCGCTATTAACAGGGTGGTCTGTATAGACAGGTGGATGTATCACACAGCTGATAACAGGGTTGTCTAGAGTGGTCGCTATAGACAGGGTGGTCTGTATAGACAGGTTTATGAGAAAGGCACAAACTTACAGGTTGTTGACGCCGCAATCCCCAGAGAGAGTGTTTTTTGTTGCATCATGCTGTGACTCACACGACGACCCAAGGTCAACAGGGGTGGAGCAGCAAGCTTAAGTCTATCACCGTCTGGCGGCGCTGCTTGCGAGTTATATCTACAATTCTGTAAATAACTCTAAGGATATTCAAGATATTCAAGAAATTATTTTTCGAAAACCTTTCCGGGGATATACCTAATAATATCCCAGAATTTCATGGCGATTGGATGTATGGTTTTTGAATAACAGGGTTGTCTAGAGGGGGGCAGTGAGGCCACGTGTTCGCTGGCGGCCAATGGGCGCGCATTCTATCCGTGAGCTTCAGACAAACAGACAAACAAACAGACAGAATAAGGCAAATATATAAGTAGATACTGATGCTAGACTCTTGGAATGGGTATTTTAGATTAACTATGGACATAAGCTTTGAAGACAGCAGATTTACATATAATTATATATTAATTAAATAAAATAATTCCTTGTTTAACTCTTAAGGTGAAATCATCAGACTTTCAGGTATGCAATTGCATCGTTATTTTTTTCCTGTAGAAGGGCTTTCATACCCGAAAGCTTGAGATCTAAATTAAACAATAGTAAAAGAAACGTATTCCTGGAATTAAGTGGAATCGTACAACTAAAAAATGCTGATGGCTTGCACCATCTATCGGAATAAATATTAACAAATCTTTGATTTTTTTAATTATTCCAGAATTGGCCAAAAATACCTATTCTTGATTAATCAAGAAAAGTTAACCGCGTAGGCCTTTCAGGCTGTTAATCCTCATCAGCGTGGTGCAATCTGTACCTCAACAACCAAAAAAACTGTTCATTCAGGTATTAAAAATAAACGAATAGTTGATATTTATTCCGATAGATGGTGCAAGCTGTTATGTTGCCTCTGTGTGGGGTTCTCATTACCAGGCCACTACATTCTCTTAGAATTTATTAGTACACCAACTTCTACAATATGGACTGACTGACTGCTAACAATTTGTGGCGCTATTTATACATTAAGTCAGAATCGAGTATGCAAAGAGGATATTTGCATTTCTGCAAATATCCCAAGTATGCAAATACACAACACAAGCCATTAGCAATTTTCAGTTGCACGATTAGGAAATTCCTGTGATGTAATCTGTAAATAATTCATAGAATGTTAAAAGAAAGGTTATCATCATGATTTTTGAATGTTCATGAATGTTTTTTTTTTTTTTATATCGAGACAGCTCAAGTTAGGCTGTAGATATATAGTTGATAGAAAAGCCATAAGTTAGGTAATTCCTTCTCTTAAAATAAATATAATAATTAATTTATAATACAATATAATACGGTTTATGATTGTAAAACGACATTTGAAATTTATCCCGCATGTGTTTCTTTTAAACGAAAAATCGAAATTTATTTTTAAGGAGAAATAACGATTATTTCTAACCTTAAAGATGAGATATGAAAGGATGAATTGTGAAGAGTAATGATAAACGGAAAAATAAAAGTGTCCAGGGATGGGAATTGTAATATACAGTTACGAGGTCATGCGTGCGTTCTTCATCTCTGTTGTCACCGTTTGCTTTTTTTTTTTTTTGAATGGCGCTCTCCTATTGGTTGGCTACGATCACGCCACCACTACGCGAGACACTTTGTTTTTGACTTTGCCCCCCCCCCCCCCCCCCACTCGCTTTTTGATTTTTGTAACTATTGTGTTGGAGCGGGTCGCTCCTTAAATAAATGCATATATTAGTTAATAACTAAATGGAATCCTCTCTTTCATTTTCCCAGTAAGAGACGCCTACGGAAGCCAACAGTACATAGACAGATAAAGTTATAATTCGGTACATAGACCATAAATCTGTACATAGACAGGAAAAGCACATAGGCTATAGTTATTAACTAACATATGCAATTATTTAAGCCGCCAATTTAGAATTGTAACAAATAGTATTTGAATAAAAACATTCAATCGGGTAAAACACGGGCGTTGCCCGGGTCATTCGGCTAGTTTTACAATAATAATAAATTGTTCATTTTTGCATATACTGATTTGTAAAGAAAACTTCAAAGAAAACAAAACAAATTCCCTTTTTCTTAATTTATCCACCTTATCCAAGTATAATTTCACATATTGTGCTATATTTTTTCTCATTACTCTTAGAAGCTTGATGATTTCAACTTATTTATGCATGAAAGTTCGGATAGTTCAATACGCATCTGGAGTCCATGTTTTGGACCATGTTTTTGTCAAGGTAAAAATCTAATTATTTTTCAACTAGCTGTAATAAACCAGTTGGAGATATGGACAGGATTATGGGATAATTATGGTACCTACCTGACCTTGGGATTATAGTTGGAGATTGTTGATTGACTTTGGATAATTGGGCCTTCTTAGTTCTGGAGATAGTACGAGATATATCTTCTTTTTTAGCTATTGTTCCATAGTTAAATAATCTATTCCCAAGCTTTCAGGTATATTCTCCCTTCTTACAGGAGTATACAAAGATATATATTTTTCATTAAAACTAGTTTTTCATTCTAGAAATATATTTTTTTTATCGCAGTGTAAAGACAGTGTGTTTTATGCTTAAAATAAACTTGGGTGTTTAAATGTTTTTGAAGCAAGAAGTTGAATATTCTTTGAGTGTGAAAGCTTGCAAAAAAATAGGAACTTACCCTCTATTATTAATTTGTTTATTTATTTTTCTTTGTCGTCTGTTTTCACAAGTTGAATCTGGTTAGAACGATGTATAAAAATTAGATGAATCTTTTGTTGCCTTAAATACGAGGTAATTAACTTGTTTCTATATATATCTTTAAATGTTTAATATTTTTAATAAAATAATTTTATAAATCTGAGAGTTGTCTTCAAATACGACCCAACAGTTTTCCTTTCTTATAATTCAATATGAAATTTCGAAACTATTATAGACGCGTATGATTCTTTTTAAAAATCAAACAATTTCTACTGTCCTTACTGCAATGGAAAAATTAATGGGAGGGCCTGGTTCATCAGTGGTGAACCCTCTTAAATGGGCGAAACCGCTGGGAGGGTTCACTACTGATGAGCCAGGCCGTCCCATTAATTTTTCCATTGCAGTAAGTGCAGTAGAAATTGTTTGATTTTTAAAATAATCATAGGCGTCTATAATAGTTTCGAATTTTCATAACAGATGGCGTGCAAATGCATCATAGTATAATTCAATATATGTTTCCAATCCAATAAATATCAGAATAAATTTTTGTTTTATTTCTTTGTAAATCATATAAAAAGATCTAATCTTAATACGCGCTTTGATAAATATATATTTAAAAATGAATACAATGAAGGCTAGGTTATATTTGACAAGAATCACAGTTTACCCGATACATTACTTATGAAAAGAGGCATCTTCTTATCGTGCAACTGAAAGTTGCTAATGGCTTGCGCCATCTATCCATCTATTGATATTTATTCCGATAGATGGCGCAAGCCATCAGAAACTTTCAGTTGCACGATAAGGAGATGCCTCTTTTCTTAATTATGCACCTTATCCCAGTACAATATCACATTTGTACTATTTTTTTCACGATACATTACTGTTTGTCCATACTGGTCAATTTTGGTTGATAACAAATCACAATCTGACATTCTGTGGTGACAGCGTTGGGTCCACGTCAAGTCTCCATCAATCCACCGGACTCTAGGACTTTACTGAACATTACTGGAGTAGCTGAGGGTGGCAGGTCCATGGACTCAGAGGACTGTAAGTCCAGCCAGCGAGTAGCTATCCTGGTTCCCTATCGCAACCGCTCTCAGCAACTACAAGTTTTCCTGTCGCATCTCCATCCCATGTTGCAGAAACAGAGGCTCCGTTATGGCATCTTCCTTATAGAACAGGTAAAACTTCTGTTTTACTTGTTTTCTATTGCCGATAATGGTGTTGAAAGTATTTAAAAGAGATAACAAAACTTTTAGTATTTACAATTATTTTATTTCCAAAGCGCTATATCCCGCAAGGGATACTTGCGCCAAACAAGGAGAAAAGTTTATTTACATAAGTTATTTACATTATTCAACGCATGAAAAAATTAGAGATCCAGATTTTGTATAAAGTTTAGAAGGCATTTACAAAATAAATTGAACTTTAAATATGATTTTTTTCGGAAATCAAATCGTTAAGTTCACAAACAACTAGTTCATTCTTCATTCTATAATCTTGAAATGCTGGGCAATCGATCAGTAGATGTCTTGAGGTTTGTTCCTCAATATTACAAAAGCAACTTAAATCCCTTTTTGTATAATTTAAGGAAACGATGCATGATAAGGAGATGCCTTTTTTCATAATTTATGCACCTTATCCCAGTACAATATCATATTCGTACTATTTTTTTAACATTATTTTATAATGTTTCTTCTATAAGGTTGTCCCAAAATTTCGTAAACACTTGCAAAAAAAAAATGAAATACCAATATTATTCGCCGTTATTTATATTGTCTTTGTATTATGTATAAAGTAATTGTATTATTATGTATTCGCCGTAATAATATTATTCGCCACGAACATGAACTTTTGGGACAACCTTGGATTTTAATACGCAGCCAGTTTGTAGAATAACGAATGTTCGACAGTTCGCCGTGTTTTAATAAATGAATTCCTAAAGATTTTGAGATTAAAAAAAGATTTGTCAATCCCAATGTTTGGATTTGAGTTAGATACTTTTGTCTTTCCCCTGCTCTCTTTAGTTTGTTTTTACGTGTGTTGAAGTGTTTATTGAGAATATTTTAACTTATGTAGACTCAAGTTTTCCATTTTCTTGGTTTCATGATATGAATTGGACATTTTTGGGAGCTGTGTATGTACCTAGAGGGAAGGTCGCCAAACCACTCAAACCTTTTCTGATTGTCACTTGAATCATAGGTCTTCTAACCTTTATTATTACACTCATGGGGGCAAAAGGAAGTTGTACCTTTTAGTATGTATATCGGGATTCAGACAATAACTCTGAAAAATACTCATGGACAAAACTTAAAGAAGTTGTATCTTTTAGCATGTATATTGGGATTCAGACAATAACTCTAAAAGATACTCATTGACAAAAGGAAGTTGTATCTTTTAACATGTATATCGGGATTCAGACAATAACTTGAATACACTGTGACCTTTATTGAAGACATACTAGATAACCAAGTGTGAACAAAATTACTTCTGTCTCCAAAAAAAAAAAAAGACGCCCGGCGACATAACGACCTTTCACTTCCATAAGTTTTGTCCATGAGTGTATATTAGAAATATAAAGTAAGCCCAGATATAGAGCTATGTATAACGACAAAGGTATATTCCAGCCCCAATACCGATATTCCCCAGGGATCCAGAAGATAAGTTGAGCGTCTAACAGACAGTTTTTGTGTCACAGAACGACAATCTCGACTTCAACCGAGCTGCCCTCTTCAATGTCGGTTACCTGACAGCCGTCAAGGAGGACTTTGACTGTTTCTTCTTCCATGACGTGGACCTGATCCCAGAGGATGAGAGATTACTGTACACATGTTGCCTGGACTTCCCCGCGCACTTCTCAGTGGCCGTGGATGAGCTGGACTACGAGTAAGTGGTGGACTCCCTGGCTAGATAGATAGGATGGGTAGACTGGTAGTGGACTGTTTTTTTTTTAATAGTCTACCAGATAGTGCTTCATACTCACTTCTCATTTTGTTGAAAGTGACAATTCCAGATATTCTACGATGGAATACTCCTGTGATTTGCATAGCATTTTAGTATTTTCTATGCTAATTTACCAGATAGTTCTTCATACTCACTTCTCATTTTGTTGAAAGTGACAATTCCAGATATTCTACGATGGAATACTCCTGTGATTTGCATAGCATTTTAGTATTTTCTATGCTAATTTACCAGATAGTTCTTCATACTCACTTCTCATATTGTTGAAAGTGACAATTCCAGATATTCTACGATGGAATACTCCTGTGATTTGCATAGTGTTCTAGCATTGTTTATGTTAATTTACATATCTGCCTATTAAAAATAAAAAAGGCATATCCTGACCAGGAGCACATATGCTTTTCAGAAGGCAGAGCGCCATCTGGTGGAACAGAAATCAACTATTCATTGATTTTGCCTGTTCGCTGATATTTGGCCAACCCAATTTCTTGATAAATCATGGACGGCTTTTCTTGATTTATTAAGAAATTGGGTTGGCCAAATATCAGGGAACAGGCTAAATCAATAATTAGTTGATTTCTGTTCCACCAGATGGCGCTCTGCCTTCTGAAAAGCACATGTGCTCCTGGTCAGGATATGCCTTTTTTAATATCAACACCCGACTTTAAAAATTTTTTTTTCTATTGTTTTTTAATATCTGTCTATATAGCGCAGCTTTGTTGGATTGTTAGTTGGCTAGCGGTTATTGGATAGGACAGGCCGAGCTACTGATGTACATATAATTTGATCTCTTTTTTCTTCTTTTATAGTTTTATATCTTTAGGTAATAAAGGATCTTTCTCTTCTTCTAGGAATCTATAATTTTTCCCAACATATATAAACTCTGTCAAAACACTTTTTTCAATTGACTTTGTCATCTATACTCGACTTAAAAAGTTCTGTTGAATGACTCTGTCATCTAGACTTGAGCAAAACAAATTTCCAAACTGAATCTGTTATCTGGATTTGGAAAAAAATAGTCGTGTCAAAACTAACAATGTTATATAGACTTGGAAAAAAATAGTTCTTCAAAACTGAGTCTGCTATATAGACTTGGAAAAATAGACGTGTCAAAACTGACTCTTTTATTTGGACTTGGACACAAAATAGTTATTTAAAATGAGTCTTTTATATAGACTTGAAAAAAAATATTCGTGTCATCTAGACTTGGATCCAGACGTTTTCTTCGTAGATCGCGAAATACGTGGTGTCGCTGAAGACCCACTGGCGATTCTCCACCAAACTCTGCAGCGCTGGCAGAGGCGCCATATTTATTGTACATAGTGTATATAATACATACACCCATACCTCGCTTTGCGTCGGGGTTACGTTCCAAAAAAACACGACGCAAATTTAAACGACGCAAAGTGAAAATATGTGAAGGCGCAATAAAAAACAAAGGTGTTACCATATTTTAGGAAAACAAATAAAAAAAAAACTAATTAAAGACTCGAATCCAAAACAACGCAACTTCCAAAATCTAACGACGCACAGTGAAAATCAGTAAAAATTAAGCAGCGACGCAACTTCGAAAAAACGCAAAACGAAACGACGCAAAGCGAGGTATTGGTGTTTTATCTTTTTTAAATAGTGCAGACTCTGCACTTTGTATGTATTGACAAGATGTCAATAAAATTATTTTAATTATCAATTGTCAAGACAGGCTGGTGTGTGGATGCAGATTGCTCTACCCAGAACTCTACGGTGGAGTGAGTGCCATGACAGCAAGGCAGGTGGAAGCTGTGAACGGATTCTCCAACAAGTTCTGGGGCTGGGGAGGAGAGGATGACGACATGTACAAGAGGTGAGTAATACAAGTTCGTACAAGTTTCTTACTTCCAACACTTCCTAGATTTTGAATGTATCTAAGATTTTAGTTCAGTTTTCTAATAACAAAGTGGAATTTCTCTTCAAATTAAAGATACAGTTAAACCTGTCTATAGCGCCCCCTCTAAATAGTGCCTCACTCTCTATAGTGCTCGATTTTAAATACGTAGTACGATGTGATTTACATTAAAAGTGACCTGTCTATAGCACCCCTTCTCTATAGCACCCTATTTTGGTGAGTTCCAAGAGGGGGCGCTATAGACAGGTTTAACTGTACTTCGGTCAGTAAATCTTTTTATTATCTTCGACGTTTTGAAGAATGCAGGACAGGCAACCTCTATCTTTGCGATAATTAAGACCTATTTTGGTCCCAAAGTATTCAAGATGGTGTCGAAACATCGAATTAATAAAAATATTTACTGTCTGGAGTATCTTTAATTTGAAGATCTATGAATGCCGGCCAAGGCAGCCTCTATCTTTACAATAAAGTGGAATTTGGAATACCGTAACATCAATTGATAACGCAGAGTGTCTTTATTATAGATTCTGTTTGAAGTTTATATGTTAATTTTGTAATTATTCTTATTTTTTAATTCATAGAAGCATTTTTCTAGCAGACATATTCAATTTTTTTTTAATTATCATCAGCTTTTTTTATTATTGTTTTTTTTTTCTTTTAAGTAGTTATCAAATCATTTGCATTTGCAGTTTATTTTTTGTTGTGTTCCTTTTTAATCAATAAAATATATATAGAACTAAGGTGAAATATTCAATTCAAGCATATGGAACCAACATCGATTCATTTTTTAAAACAAAGCAAAATCATAAGCTTATACAACTTTCACTTTTTCATACAGTTTATTTTTCAGTAAAAAACATTGTGTTAATAACCCACTTTTCTCTGAAGCCTAAAATGATTTTTTTAAAAAAGTGAATAATGATGCCTATAAAAATCAATTTGATGATGAAATATTTCGTTCGCTGTTTTTTTTTTCTTCTTCTTTATATTCGTTTGTAATAATCAATTAAAAAAAACTGTCAAAATCTAGGTTGTTTATCTCGAAAAAGTCCAACCCCACCAGCGAGTACAAGTAACCAAATGGGGTGCTCTGGCACATTTGTAAGTGCAAAGTTGAACTGCTTTTCACATGTGTAGACATGTCACCTACTTCTACCCACCATGATTATCGTGGCCTGTACCACGTGTACTAGGAATAAGAAAAAAAAGTTGTTTCTATGAGGGCAAGAATCACTATCACAGATAATTATGATAATTAATACCACAGAATTCAGTTAACCTATTTGAAATTTGATTTTGAAAAATGCATATTCTCTCTATTCACCTTCTGGGGAATCTCGGGCATTACCTGGGACATTCATCTTGTATACATATAGCTTTTGATTCCAATCTCCTGGATATCAATCAAACAAATTCTATAGGTTTTCTGGAGTTGTGTTTCTTTATCTTTATTGTATGTAATCTCAAGTTTTCAGGTATTTCTGTTCTTCTACAGTAGTTCATGGAAACTTAGAAACGCCGTTAAGATGCTAACTGATTTATACATTTGAAGTTTTATTTATGCTTATGAGGTGATACAGCAACATCTTTACAATTAGAGAGGAGACAAAATGAACCAAATCTAGAAAAAAGAAGTGAGGACATATCGGTCATTAAAGTCTGAGAGGCAAGGCCTTCAGCCAGTTCAGGGCTTCCGGGGTGACAGAGTGGAGTAAATATGTATTTAAAAAATAGTTAGCATCTTAACGGCGTTTATATGTTTCTATGTACTACTGTGGAAAAACAGAAATGCCTGAAATCTCGAGATCACGTTTAAGAAAAATAAAGAAACACATCTCCAGAAACCGTTAGCATTTGTTTAATACATATAGATTACCAAGTGTACAGGAATACACATTGAAGAATTTGAAGAGATTAAAAGACTTACCATGGAGAATTCACCAAGATCAATGTTCCAGGATTATTGCCCGTGGGATGAAGATTGCAAGACCACCAGCATCCATAGCCCGCTATGTGGCTCTAAGGCATCCCAAAGCAAAGCCCAATCCTCACAGGTATGTAGGCATATGTTCAAAAAGCGTTCTTTATGAGTTTTTTCCCTGGAATCCTGGTATTTTCATCTTAATATTGAAACAAAGGATTATTTTTAATTGAAAAGTATTATTTCATTTATATCTTCTTTTATCC
>CP092879.1:60501611-60539968 GCA_030710605.1 Cordylochernes scorpioides
ATCGATGAGTGAAGATTGAAAAGGTTAAAGTTGAAACATTGATGTCTTCAAGTTGATCAAAAAGCAAGCATCGATGAGTGAAGATTAAACAGGTTAAGTTGAAACATTGATGTCTTCAAGTTGATCAAAACAAGCATCGATGAGTGAAGATTGAACAGGTTAAAGTTGAAAAACTGATGTCTTCAAGTTGATTAAAGCAAACATCGATGATTGAAGATTAATCATGTCAAGATGCAACATTGAAGTTTTAGAGTCGATCAAAGAAAATATCGCTGAGTTAGAACGATGATTTGATTGAATTGTTTATTAGAGAGATCAAGAATCCGATTGTTGCAAAGAAAATAGCTTTTTGTTTCTATGTGTAGTTAGATAAGATCGCATATACACAACATACCTGACATGTAGAATTCTTTCTTAGAAATACACATGTGTATAAAACCTGAGAGTCCACTTTCTATACCTTGTCAAGGCACACATTCTGGCACCTAATACATATATGTGATATGATCCTGTCGACTCTTTCTGTGTTATGATCCTGTCGACTCTTCTGTGATATGATCCTGTCGACTTTCAATGCGGCAATATGATAATAATGTGGAGAGAGAGAAATAAGGAAACCACAAGTTTGGAAAAAAATTCCAGGCAACCAGCGAGAGAGAGGTAGCGCGAGGGGCTGCCACCGCTGAACGACCGTTCGTGTCGCACACCACCCCCCGACTGTCCAAAAATAGTCCTGAGGTTCTACGAAAATGGGCCCCTTGGAATGTGACTGATATATCAAGTGACCGGCCTTTACATCCTCCTCTCTACGTCTCTCTCTGGTCGACTGTAGATTTACTTTATTATTCCTGGAAGGGTAATATTATGACATATATATATGACATAATAAAAATATGATTTTTATTATTCATTAATATAATTATAATTTAAATAATCATAGAATTAACACAGAGTTAATTCTTTAAAATCCTTAACAAAAGGAGTACAACCCAAGATGTTTTTTGTATTTACTTAGATTATATTTATAAAATTGTATGTATGCAAACTGTTTTGTTCTTAAAATATAATCATTAAAAAAAATACAATTTTGGATATAAAAGTTATCATTTCACTTCAATCCACGACTGCATGAATGAATTGGTAACGTACCTAAAATACATCTTTTTTTATGACATCTTTTTTAATAGTCGACAGGATGTATTTTAACCCTGTACGAGAAGAATTCAAATAGATTTCAAAGCCATATATTGCAACTAAGATATTTGGGAAAAGATATAGATAAAAGAATAGCAATTATGGAAGTCGAAACTTTAATTAAGAAATTAAAAAGGATAAAAAAAAGTATAAAAGGCATTGAAGAAAATATCGAATCCATTGTGTCTATGGTAGATGTAAATGCAACGAAATGCAAACTAGAGTATGCAAATAATGATTTGATGAAATGAGTGATATTTTCTTGCAGAAACTTGAGGATGAGGATTTGAATGACGAAGTGGAAAATTGCATAGATAAGTGTATAAGATTAAAGTGTGAATTGGATTTAAGGCATAATGGGCAAGAAACATCTGAAAAAAAAGTAAATTTACATGTTAAAATGCCTAAACTTGAATTGCCAACTTTCGATGGTAGATTAGAATCATGGCTTTCATTTAAGGATTTATTTTATTCTGCAATTGGTTCTAATTCACAAATACCGGAAATTGAAAAGTTACAATATTTGAAAGGCCAACTGAGAGGCGAAGCCCTAAGACTGGTCAACGCATTTCCAATTACAGCCGATAATTATGTTGAGGTTTGGCAAACCTTATTAACAAGATATGATAATCCAAAGGATCTGATTTTCACCCAAATAGATAATGCATTAAGATTACCAAAGTTAGCCGATGACAACCATAAGTCAATGTTTAAACTTCTAGATAGTTGCAACGAGATAGTAAGAACAGTGAAGGTATTAGGTTACCAAATCGATAGTTTATCTGATGTGTTTTTCGTCGAGATCATACAAGATAAGCTTGATAAAACCACAAGAAAACAGTGGGAATTGCAGAACAACCCAAGGGTTGTGCCTTCAATTAAGGATTTAATGGAATTTCTAGAAATTCACGCAAAAAGCTTGCAGAATTTGCCAAATAAAGATGCAAATGTGGAGAAACATTCAATAAGAAGGGAATCACATAAGGAAATGGAGGAGTCATCTATTAAAAGGGAAACAGCCCCAAGAATGGAAGTACAACAAAAGCAATGGGGACATCCAGGTAGAAGCCCTATGGACTATAGTTCTAAAAGACGTCCTTGCCGAATTTGCCTGAACCGGGGACATGCCGGACGCTTCCATCCTGAGAATAGGTGCTGGTTTCGCGAGAGGGCCGTGCAAGCCCCCCCCGCTGCAAGCTTCATGTCCGTGCCGTCTCGATCCATGGACACCTTGACGCAGACAACAGCCCCTTCGAGCGAATGCCGACCAGCTCCGTCTCAACACTCCTGACGCCAAGGTCTGTATATAAATCTAAATGTGAATAATAACAGTATTGTAGCTCTCATGGATACTGGCTGTACCTTCTCTATAATTCCTCAACATATGATAGATAAGATTCAACCAAACTATGTTGTTTTTAATAATTTACCTCTTATTAAACAGACATCCGGTCTGCTAAATATAAATTCAAAAATTAATGTTAATACAACTATAGGATTTATTACTAGAGATATTGATTTTTATTCCTCTGATATTAATTTGCCATATGTATTGCTTTCTTTACACCATATAAGATTATTTAAATTAGACATTGATTTTCAAAGTTTTACAATTACTCAATTTGGTAGAATTCTTAATGTTAATTACCATAACCCTAATAATAATAATTATACACATCATAATGTAATTCCTTTATTTAAATCTATTATTCCTCCTAATGAAAATGATTTTAGAAATTTTAATAGTTTAGAATTTGATGAAAAACTTTCACCATATGAAAAATATGATTTAATTAAATTAATTAAGGAAAATAAGGAAGCGTTTGCTGCCCATAAAATGGATATAGGACATATTAAAGCAGATCCAATTAGAATTAAACTTACCTCACAAACACCTATTTCATTAAAGCCTTTTAGACCTTCCTTCTCGGACAACATTGAAATTAAAAGACAGATTGAAGAACTTTTAAAATATAATGTCATTAGACCATCTTATTCCTCCTATGCATCCCCTGCTATGTTGGTGAATAAGCGAAATGAAGGTAAAATTCGACTAGTAATAGACTACAGAAAATTAAATGATATAATAAAAAGAGATTCTGAGCCCATACCAAGAATAGATTCTATATTAGATAAGCTTTCAGAAGCTAATATCTTCACTACACTAGATCTTTTATCAGGTTATCACCATTTAGATATACACCCAGATGATAAAGAATACACAGCTTTTACTACCACTCACGGACTTTACGAATTTAATAAATTATCTTTTGGATTAAAAAATAGTCCAAGTCAATTCCAAAGAGTTTTAAGGCAAATTTTAAATAAATATGATGTTGATTTTTGCATGAATTACTTCGATGACTTCATTATATTTTCAAATAATTTTCAGGAACATTTGACCCATTTAAAAGTAATTTTAGATATTTGCATAAAGGAAAATATTAAGCTAAAACTAAGTAAATATAAATTCGCTACTTATCAGATTTCTTTTCTAGGATATGAAATATCAAACCATCAATTTTCACCCAGCACTAATAATATAGAAACGATTAGAAAATCGAATTCCCCAAGGAATAAAAAGGATTTACAACGAGTTTTAGGATCTATTAACATTTACTCTAAATTTATCCCTAATTATGCTAAACTCAGACTCCCTTTGAATAATTTGTTGAAAAAAGATGTAAAATGGAAATGGGATGAAGAATGCGAAACCGCATTTTCTAAATTAAAAAATATGATAACCTCAAAACCTATATTAGCTATCTATAATCCCAAATATCCTATACACCTTTACACGGATGCTAGCCAAGAACAGATCGGATCTATCCTAAAACAAGAACAACCCGATGGGCTTTTAAAGCCAATAGCGTATAGAAGCCGTAGAATGACATCTTATGAATCAAACTATTGTGTAACTGAGCAAGAATGCCTTGCTATTATTGATGCTGTGGATTTCTTTTTACCCTACTTAGATGGCGTGCATTTCACCATCCATACAGACCATGCTTGTCTAAAGTATTTGAAGAACATAAAGAACCCAAAAGGACGATTATTTAGATGGAGCTTAAAGCTCTCAATGTTTGACTTTGAGATAAAACACATAAGAGGAACTGAAAATAAAGAAGCTGATTTTCTCAGCAGATACCCCATAGCTCATTTTGTTTCTGACCCAGAACTAAAACAAGCTCAATTTGATGATAACATCAATGATAGGAAATATACTAAATTTAATGGACTTTTAACAATAAAGAAAAAAGGATTAATCAAAAGTGTTGTTCCACCATCATTAAGAGAAAAAGTATTAATAAGAGCTCATCAAGATTACGGCCATATAGGAGTATCTAAAATGTTAAATCTAATTTCCCCTATCTATTATTGGCCCTACCTAATTCAAGATATTTCTAATTATGTAAAACACTGTGAGGTGTGTCAACTCAATAAAATATCTCACCAGAAGAAATTTGGTCTGTTGGAAAGTCTCCCCCCAGCTAAGGATCCTTTTGATCTTGTGTCTATAGACACAGTAGGTGGACTAAATTACTATAATTCCACAAAGAAATTCCTTCACATCATCGTAGATCATGCTACTAGATACATTTGGGCTTTCCCCTCAAAAAGTCAAACTACTGACTCATATATAAATTGCCTAAACAAAATTTTTCAAATACAAAAACCCAAACAATTTTTAAGTGACAGGGCACCATCATTTACTTCACCAAGACTTAGAAAATATTTGATTAACAATAACATTAAACAATTATTGACTTCATCATCAAGACCTCAGTGTAATGGGTTAAATGAACGACTTAACCAAACTATAATAACCAGGTTAAGATGTAAATTCAATAACTTGAAAGGAAAATCAATACCATGGACGAAATTGTTAGATTCAGTACTAAATGAATATAATAATACTCCCCATTCCATAACAGGCTATACTCCTACTTACCTTTTGTATGGTAAGCTCCCTTATGATCCCCCCTTAAAAGAATCAGAATTTTACCCCCCTATAGACACTGCCAGAACAAATGCCTATAATAATACATTAAAATTTCATCAGATAAATAAAATTAGATATGATCAACATTATCAACCTTCCACCTTTAAAGTAGGCGATAAAGTTTGGTTACAAACCTTTTACCATCCAGATAACCGAAAATTAATGCCTCCAATGTCTGGGCCATTTACAATCTTAAAACAGATATCCCCAGTCAATTATGAAATTGATAAACCCCAATCTAATTTAGGAAAAACTACCATGGTAATTCATTCATCCAAATTGAGGCCATACTACTCAAAAGAAGGATTTGAGTTAAAACTGACAAAAAGTAAAATACCCACTTTAGAGAAAAAAACAAACCAACAAGTGGCACCTAAGGTAGTGAAAAGTAGAATCCCTCTTCTTACTAAATAATGGTAGGGAAATCTTAATATAAATAAGACAATACCAAAAATAACTACGCCTAAAAATTAAGCCTTGAGAATATAATTTTTGTGCACACATAAGATATAACTTGACACTTTTCTTTTCAATTGTTGTAAATATTTTACATTTTGATTTTATTTGTTGAGAAATTCACTCATATGATTCTATATATTTTTCCCTCACAAATTTTATATGGAACATTTCATATTCGAACATTCTTTTTTTTTTTAAATGTAAATAGTAAAACTTCATGTGTAAATATTTTTCATTATGTGGAAGTAAATAACCCATTATTTTATGTTTTTATTCTGATCAAACCAAATAAATGTGAAACAAGATGTTGGATACCACTCGTCATTATGAGAAATAAATTTGTGATTTTCAAAAATATATTTTTTTGGCATGTGGCAAAATACCTTTTGAATCTTGAGAGCCTGAGAAGGCCTACTCAATTCATGAGGTAAATCCCCTTATGAATTATAGGAAGGAGACACCTATAAATTCAAATAAGATTGGATAATTTTCAGCTACTGTCAAGAAAAAAGGTACCAATAGGAATATGTAGAAGGAATAAAGAGCATCATTGATATAGTTTCAATTGGTATCCTCCATCTTAATTGATAATCTATGTAAATAATAATGATACTTTTTTTTTTACTTTGAAAATTACTCCCTAATTTTTATCCTTGGAGGGAAGAAATGACATAATAAAAATATGATTTTTATTATTCATTAATATAATTATAATTTAAATAATCATAGAATTAACACAGAGTTAATTCTTTAAAATCCTTAACAAAAGGAGTACAACCCAAGATGTTTTTTGTATTTACTTAGATTATATTTATAAAATTGTATGTATGCAAACTGTTTTGTTCTTAAAATATAATCATTTTAAAAAATACAATTTTGGATATAAAAGTTATCATTTCACTTCAATCCACGACTGCATGAATGAATTGGTAACGTACCTAAAATACATCTTTTTTTATGACATATATATAATGAAAGGATTTAAAAGCACGAATGTTTCCTTTATACACAATACAAACTTCTACTGCCCTTACTGCGATGAAAAAATATATTGGGAGGGCTTGGCTCATCAGTGGTGAACCCTCCCAGCGGTTTCGTCAATCCAATCTACCAGACCGCCTCTCAGAGCTCCAATACTGCACTGGACGACTCTGCATATATACGCAGCACTGAAGGGTGGAATCTCACCTGTGGTTTCCTTGAAAACCATGCTTTTAAATCCCTTCATTTTATATGTATAGATGGCGCGTTATTGCTTTGTGTTAATTTAGACCTAATACATAGTATGACGCTCTCCCTAGTTCTGTATTCCCCAAGTTAAAGATATACAGCATGGTATGTGTAAAGTGTTTCTAGGTTAAGAACACATTTCACATGATGATCTGTGTGCCGATATCTCTAAAATTGGAACGTTGTTTAATAACATTGATAGAGTATTTTGATTAAATAGTAAATTTCGCTGAGTGACCACGATAAGCACACGCTGTATGCAGTTATACCTAACTTGAAAACTTACACTTCACATACTGTGTACAAAGTGTCTATATTTTGAACACATACATATCGTCACCTTTTGGGAGAAGTTGAAAGTACAAGTCGAAAATATCACATGCTCTATCCAGCTGTTCTTAAGTTGTGAAGCTACTCATATGCTCTATCATCACATGATCTTTCCAGTTGCCCTTAGGTTGAGAAGGTACCGCACATTCTGTATGTATCTATACATGCTCAATCCATCTGTTCTTAAGTTGTGAAGGCATCTCACCTGATATAGCATCACATGCTCTATCCAGTTGCCCTTAGGTTGGAAAGTTACCGCACATTCTGTATGTATCTACACATGCTCAATCCAGCTGTTCTTAAGTTGTGAAGGCATCTCACCTGCTATATCATCACATGCTCTATCCAGTTGCCCTTAGGTTGAAAAGTTACCGCACATTCTGTATGTATCTACACATGCTCAATCCAGCTGTTCTTAAGTTGTGAAGGTATCTCACATGCTCTATCCAGTTGCCCTTAGGTGGGGAAGGTTTCGCACATGCTGTATGTATCTACACATGCTCAATCCAGCTGTTCTTAAGTTGTGAAGGTATCGCACATTCTGTATGTTATTTACACATGCTCAATCCAGCTGTTCTTAAGTTGTGAAAGTATCTCACATGCTCTATCCAGTTGCCCTCAGGTTGTGAAGGTATCTACACATGCTGTATATATCCACACATTCTGTATGTATCTACACATGTTCTATGTATCCAGACATGAGATCCTGGAGACTGGAGTTCAGAGGATCTCCACCGACGGCCTCAACTCCGTGCGGTACAACTCCTCAGTGATACTACAACCTCTCTACACCCACATCCTGGCCTCCCTGAATCCTGATATGTAACTGGCTTCTTTATATGTAATTAGACGTGCCAATATGTAAATAACTCTTGTTTCTTTGTATATAAATATAGATGTACCAATATGAAAATAACGTTTGCTCTCTCTGTTTTTTTTTAGTAATGATTACTTCTTTATATATGCAAATATAGGAGATTCCAATATGTAAATAATTTCTGCTTCTTTATATGCAAATATAGGTTCCATTATGTTAAAAAAACTCTTGCTTTATGTGTCAATAAACGTTTCAATATGTAAGTACTATTTGTTTATCAGTAATTTATCTTTATTGTATTTTCATATTGTGTTTCAAATGTATATGATCCTAACGTCTTTCTAAGTACTATGTAGGTAGCTGAACCATCATATTCTCCTCTACTTATGCCATGTAGGACTCCGCCTTTGCCGGTCCCAAGCCCGGATCAAAAAAGGAGGAGGGGGAGCAGTAACAAGCTCACGAAAAACCTGGGCTCAGCTGGCCCGGTAGATAGTACCCTGTAAGGGCTCCTAATCCAGGGATACAGGATGATCAGCGTTTGTACTCCATAGACGTTCCTCATGTCAGAGGCGGCCATTTCTTCTGGAGCTAAGTCGGCCTGCCACTGAGTAGTGCTCCCAGTCTTAATGACAAAGGCAGACGCATTCTACTTCACCCAGACATGATCTCAAGCTTTACAAGCTTGATAACCAAATATGATTGAGTGGAGATAAGAAAGAAGAAGAGGACAGGTCTCTCTTCTTTAGTTTCTTCATAACTTGAAGATGACTATTATGTTTCAGTGATAATTATCATTTTGGGTCAAAACTATAAATAATATTTATATTGTAGACGTTTGACAAGTTTCACCGCAAATGTTTCTTTTGAACGAAAAATCGTAATTTATTTTAAGAAGAAATAGCGACTTTTTCTAATCCTTATGGAAATTCACATCCCTGGACACCGTTTATCATTACTCTTCACAATTAATCCTTTCATACTTCATCCCTAAGGACAGAAATATTCGTTATTTCTCCTTAATTTAATTTCGATTTTTCGTTCAAAAGAAACATTTGCGGTATAATATTCAAATTTCGTTTTACAATCATAAGCCGCATTATATTGTATTATAAATATTTATATTAATAAATAGGCTTATTTTTTGGGATCGACAAATATTGATTAATATATAGCATTTGATCGAATTCTCATCGCGAGTGAGCAGGTAGAAAATAAAGAGATAGTCAAATTTATATAAAGACTATTTTCTTCTTCATCTTTCTTATCTCCACACTGGGTGAAGTAGAATGCGTCTGCCTTTGTCATTAAGACTGGGAGCACTACTCAGTGGCAGGCCGACTTAGCTCCAAAAGAAATGTCCACCTCTGACATGAGGAACAGACATCATGTACAGCCGCTCCTAACAAGGAGTACAAACTCATCCTGTATCCCTGGATTAGGAGCCCTTACAGGGTACTATCAGCCGGGCCAGCTGAGCCCAGGTTTTTTTAGCGAGTTTGTTACTGCTCCCCCTCCTCCTTTTTCATCCGGGCTTGGGACCGGAAAAGGCGAAGTTACAACACAATAAAATATCAACATTCGAAACTATTTTAGACCCTTATGATTCTTTATAAAATAAACATTTTCTAATGCCCTTACTGCAATGGATAAATTAATGGGAGGGCTGGGCTCATCAGTGGTGAACCCTCCCATTAATTTTTTTATTGCAGTAAGGACAGTAGAAATTGTTTATTTTTATAAAGAATCATAAGCCTCTATAATAGTTTCGAATGTTGATAACAGATGGCGCGCTAGTGCATCATACAATAAAACGTGTAGTGTAGAAAGTCAAAACTATATAAAACACTATATATTGATAATGTTTCCCATTTATTTATATTACGTAGAGTAGTCAAGTATTTTATAATGAAACACATAAAGTCTCACTTAGTTTATTTTTAGTTTTATTGAGGAAAAACCTTAATAATGTTTAGAATTGGCGACTGTCATTCTAGACTCGTTCACAGAACGGGCTAATGTTCTAATCTTTTATAAAATTTGACTAAAATAGTAAATAGACACGTTTATTATAAGGGCCATAGAGGAAAGGAAACAATTGAGAACACAAATTTTCTTTTTTTTTTTTTTTTGGTCGTATTAAGGACAGTAAGAGAAGTTTTTTTTAATTATTATTTGATAAAGAAAATCTAATGCATAATGTTGTGAGTTGATAGAATTAATGAGTTATTGTTGTCTTTCCAATGAAGAGTCTCAGATGTCTCCATTCATCTTTATCACAGCAATCACAATGTCCTCTATCTTGGGTGCTTAAAGATGCTGTTCTGGGTCTATGTCAATTTTCTGTTGTTGTTTTCGTGTCTAATGAAGAGCCACAGATGTCTCCATGCATTTCTATCACAGCAAGTCGCAATGTCCACTATCTTGGGTTGAGAGAAATAATGAGTTAGTTGCTCTTTAATACATAGTACTATTTATTGAATACAAACAGTAATTGAAGTTGAGTAATCATCATAATTTTTCTAAGATTATGATGATAGGCAGAATATCCAGTTTATATTCTGCTACAACACAAATATTTTCATTTTGTATACATAAAGATGGTGTTGTTATTGACTTTTTGAATAAAATGTGCTCAAAATATAAAGATAACGTAAAAATATATTGTTTTAATTCACTCAATTTATTCATACCACTGTACATCCATCTCAACTTCACAGTGTATATCAAAATTCGAAACTATTATAGACACATATGATTCTTTTAAATTAAAACAAATTCTACTGCCCTTACTGCAATGGAAAAATAAATGGGAGGGCCTGGTTCAATAGTGGTGAACCCTCCCAGCGGTTTCCCCAGTTTAATCTACCATACCGCTGTTATATTGCATTTTTGGGACTTCCTTTTATTGTGATACTGATGCTAGACTCTTGGAATGGGTATTTTAAATAAACTATGGACATAAGCTTCACAGTGTATACTTGTATATAGTATAAATAATAAACAGAACGACTTCCGAAGGTAAATCTTTAGCTTGAAACAGCAAGAAACAAACTCGAAAGACGTTTTACGTATTGCAGAAGATTATACTTTTCCGAACTTGTATATACATATTTTTTTTGTACATATTCAGCATAATTATGTAAATTTGGCCTTAAATATTCTTTTATTGATTTATCAAGAAGCCTCATGGACTAACTTTTTGGTCACTGATGAGGGCCAACAGCCCGAAATGTGTTCGTAGATTTTTTCTTGATTTATCAAGAAAATTGGTTATCCAAATATTATGGAACAAGCCTAAATCAACGTTTAGTTGATTTTTATTCCACAAGATGGCGCTGCCATGCTATATGTTTTGTTACTCTGAAAACTTTCTTTCCTTCTATACTTAAGGAACCTGAGTTACAAACATATCTCTCTTTTCTTACCTAACGTATGTAAATATGGTTGAATTGTTTTGATAGGAATAAATTGCATAGTCATCCTTACGTTTTTCTATGCAGGTTATGATTAGATTCTTCATGGCGATCTTTTCTTGGGGACTCACCTCTTTTCATACTTTCTTAGCCTATGATTCAGATTGCTTTTATTATTTAAATATTACCAATAAACTATCTATACCTAACCTATCCACATCCCTTGGAGGGGTTCGGTGGAAGGATGGTCTAAACCGTTGGTTTTCGACCTCTACGACTCGGGTTCGATTCCCGCATTGGGCACTTTTTTTCTAATTAATAAATGCTCCAATGGCACCCGATTCTTGCAAAAGTCTAACCCCACCAACGAGTGCAAGTAATCAAACAGGGCTCTGGCATATTTGTAAGTGCAAAGTCGAACTACTTTTCACATGTGTAGATATATGGTGTACTTACAGTAAAAGCAGTCGCCTACTTCTACCCACCATGATTACCATGGCCTGTACCACGTGTACTAGGGATAAGCAAGAAAAAAAAAAACATCCCTTGGAACAAATAAGAACATAAGATAAAACAAAAACTATTGGTTGTAGATAACGCAGTTACAGAAACTGTCACACACACACACATGTTTTCAATCTATAATTCAAATTATACCAAAATCCTACATCACTAAACATCAGTTTCTAGTACATTAGATCCTTACACGATGGAATGAGAATAGCAATTTTATTAGTATAATTATCATTTGTTATTTTTTAGAACTATTTTGAGTTTGCATAGATCGAATGTTGCACGCGAAAGAAATAAACTATTGTTGAACTTTTTTTTTTACGCCCAAAAATCTTAAAGGAATTTGATTACTTTGTATCGTAACGTACTTTGGTCTTCTAAAAAGTAGTGCACTCCATGAAATATTAAGATTCTAACATATCCTTTGTAAGATGATAATTTATATTATGCTGATTGTACATATTGCCATACACTTCTTTCTTTTGTACACAGTTCTTTTTTCGCTCTTTCTCATTGTTAATATCATATGACTATTCTATTCACGGCCTAAAATTATTGTATATATATATGTATAGACAAATGTAAAGGCATACATGTATGGCAGCGTAAGTATCCCTAGGGGGACATAGCGCTTTAAATTGAAATAAAAATTCCTAAAAAATGTCCTTTGTAAGATTCAATTTAGTTCATAAGATTGGTAACCTAAAAAAAAAAAAAAACTCGTAAATATATATAATTTTTAATAGGTCTAAAATTTTACGATGAAGGTCAATAGAAAATATACACATGGTTACAGAAATACTAATTTCAAATTAAAGTTTAGGCATAAAAAATGTATATTCCTAAAATAGTAAAACACATATAGTAGAACAAGGTTTTCCAGTTAATCAGATGCATTTCTTTGCTTTCTTTTTGATAACTTTTCATATCAAGTTTAGAGTATGAATGGTCAAATCCTTTAGAATATTTGCATATCTGATTCTTTTCTTCTTTTGACGGATTCAAATCCCTTTTAATCATTTTATTTGTCTGGGATTCTTTGTTTGCAAGTACCATTATAGGTTGTGTTTCCTTAATTTTCTCTAAAGTCTCTAAATTTTGTATAGCTTGATTCTTAGCAGAATGGATTTCTTTATCATCTTCGAAAGCTTGGTTCTCTTCTTCCCTACCTTTTTTTTCTTGGATCAATTCTTTTTTATCTTCGGCTTCTTTAGCTTTCATTTCCTTTTGTCTTTCAAAATTATCCATTCTGATTTTACACCATCCATCAAAACGTTTTTCTTTCAAGTCTGTTACTTCTTCTTTTAACTGTATCTTTTGACAAACTAGTTTAACACATTCACTAAAGTTTTTAAGACACCTATTATTGGTTAATTCTGTTTGAAAAGGCTCTACTTTGTGTTTTCGATAAATTCCTGGTTTATTAGAAGAGAAATTGTTTACTCGATTATTCTCAACTCTTCTAGAACCTGTGTATCGAACAATTGGTTCATTTTGATTCTGAGAGTTTTGAAGGTTTTCGTGATTTCTATCAGAGTTTTCAACAGATATTAGATTGCAAGACTTTAATCTGTTTGGATTTTTTTGAATAGCTTTCTTCGAATTTGATCTATAATTGAAAAGAAATTGTTTATTCCAATATGTAGAGTAAAATTTTACTATAAAAAAATAAATCAGTAGGATTGTCGCGATTTCCTTGAAAATTTTCAATCGTGGAATTCTAGAAAGTTTAACAATGTTTTGAAGAAGGTCTTTCATCTTTTCTTTTTAGTTCGGAATTTCAAGATTTTTTTTTTCCTTTTCTTATTGAATGAAGTCACGTTTCTCTCACAAGTTCAATTTATTTTTTATAACCTCAACTAACTTGATCTATAATAACTTGAAATTCTTACAATTTTTCCCTATCTTTTGAACGTATCAGATCAATGATATGCATTTATATACCGTTAATTTTAATTTGCATAACGAATTTTAAGAAAAATTGAGAAGATTAATGTACAAATTATATTTTAATGCAATATATATTTTTAGACAATATGTAAATATACTCTCCTAATATAAGTTGTATTTTAACTCTATTCCTGAATACGGTTTTTAAGCATATGCGTGATTAAACACAAAATTTTGTATATGAGAAAACAACTATATATGTATATATATTGAGATACATATGCAAATATGCAACTATTTTATAATCTTCGAATTTATGAAAATTGTTGTTCGAATGAAGAATTTACGTTTTTAATTCGAATTTTTGGATAATTGGGATTTTTTTTGGTCCCTTAGACTTCGAATTATCTGAGTTTGACTGAATACTCAAAAATATATTTCATTTTTATGAAGTGTTTGAAGGTTATGGTATAAGACGTCGAATTTTTAATGCAACAAGAATCCATGATAGAATCGATCATTGAAATATTTGAAAAATAACTTCAATGGTCTCTGAGTCAATTTCAACATTGCTATTGAGCGTAAGTAACCAGATGATGAAGTTCTTTCACTTTATAAATGCAAAATTGGTGTTAAAAGAAACATTCGTGATTTTTGTTCAATTTGTTATATATAAACGTTCGTCCCTGATTTATAATATTATAAAATAAATAAAGCTTCCAGGGTTAAGTTTCTTGTTCAAATTTTTATTTTCACTCACAAGCTTTCGGACTTGTCAGTCCTTCAATTTGAAAGGGGAAGAAAATATATATTACATTCTTTGTGTCAAAATTCGAAACTATTTTAAAGGCGTAAGATTCTTTTTGAAATTAAACAATTTCTACTGCCCTTACTGCAATGGAAAAATTAATGGGAGTGTCTGGCTCATCAGTGGTGTACCCTCCTAGCGGTTTCACCAGTTTAATCTACCATACCGCCGTTATATTGCATTTTTGGAACTTCCTTTTATAGTGATACTGTTGGTAGATTTTTGGAATGGGTATTTTAGAAGAACTATGGAAATAAGCTTTGAGGACAGTAGAATTACATACAATTATTAATATATTATTTGTGTGTTACAAGCAATTTTTGAAAATATATGTGCATGGTGGAGGATACCTCGAATTCTCAAATTATTATCGTGATACTCCTGTTGAAGGACTGACAAGTCCGAAAGCTTGAAAATAAATATTTGAACAAGAAACTTAACCCTGGAAGCTTTATTTATTTTCTAATTTGTTAATAATTTGAAAATAAAGATACTTCGGCCAGTAAATCTTTTTATTACCTTGACGTTTCGACAAAAAGCTTTTGTCCTCGTCATGAGCAAACAAAATCTTTATTTTCAAGAAATTGAATGTCGACCAGGCAACCTCTTATCTTTAAGATTGTTATATATAGATGGCGCGTTATTGTTCTTATGTTTAATAAATGGGAATGTTTAGCGTTCTTTTTCATATGTGATAAACATGTTGTGAACTTAGAGTGTACACATACTGCTATCTTATGTTTTCTTGCAAATTTCTAAGATGAGAATCCTATGTTGGATTAAGACGAATCTGCGGTTTGTACTGAATGCTTATTTGAATAAAATGCATTAATGTTTGCCACGTTATTTTATTCCATTACATTATTACAATGAGTTAAGCTCAGTCTATTTTCTTAATAGAAGTTATCATAGGGCAATATACCGCGTCTTTTCTATATATATAAGAAAATATAACATTAAAGCACGAAAAACAAATTACTAGTGTCCTTATTGCGATCAAAAATATATTGGAAGGTCTTGGCTCATCGGTGGTGAACCCTTCCAGCGGTTTCGCCAATTTAATCTATCAGACCGCGCGCGCGCTTTCTTTAGATCTCTAATATTGTATTTGACCATTCTGCTTATATATGTTACACTGAAGGGTGGAATCTTAGAAATGGTATTCAAGAAAACTATGAACATAAGCATTTATAACAGTAGAATTACATATAAATATTTTTTATTCTGAAAATAGAGCAATCCATACTTAAATCATTAGATAGTAAAAAGACATATATTGGATTGAATAAAATATTTATTTGTCAATATTTCGGTTGGCTGAACGCCAACCTTTATTGAGGCATTACATTTTTGTATATTGAGATATATGTATTTTGAGATACAAAAATATAATGCCTCGATAAAGGTTGGCGTTCAGCCAGCCTAAATATTGGCAAATAAATATTTTATTTAATCCTATATATGTCTCTTTACTATCTTATATATATATTTGTTAAAACAGGAAGTAGGTGAATAGCGTGGTAAGTTTCTTTATAATTTGTATCGAGCAATGCTCTTCCGTAAACAATAAGGATAAGGTCAGTTAGACATAAATTAATCATTGGTCAATATTCCGCGCCTTCTATATATAATAAAATAAAACATTAAAGTATTGTAGTAAGAATTGTAGTAATTTGTTTTATGTATAAAAGTATCTTTCGTGCTTCAATTTTTAATTTCTTATTACTAGAAGAGCAAGCCTTACGTCGGTTTTTACGATATCCAATTCCTCAAATTCAAAAATGATACGTTGTTTCTTAACTCTATCTGAGTTTTTCAGTAGTAAATGGAAGCCTGTACATGTCTTATTCTGTTGTCTAGTTATCAGTATGCCAATCAACAGGTATTCAGTAGATTCACACAATTTATTTATATATTTCAACACACAAAACGCGATATCCCGGCTAGGGATAATTGCGTCGATTTACATTTTTTTTAAAACAGAAACAGTTATACATATATTACACAAGAAAAAGTAATAAAAAAAAAGAGAGAAACAATAATATATATTAGGAACCTGAACCTTTCAGGTTTGAAAGATAATCATAAATATATTTACAAAAAGAGTTAAATCTATGATAATTCTCTTTGCTATTTACAAATTGATATAGATCTTATGGCTCTCAAATGTCGGTCAGGGTAAGGAGGTGTTACTAGTGTCAAGCTTAGAGAGAGGAATCTGTTTTCCCAGACGCGCGCGCGCGAACTCCTGTAGATTGCTGATTTGGCATACGACAGGGGTATCAGATCCCGGGAGATCTGACTTGGCAGAACTCCTCGTGAGATCGTCTGCTATCTTATTTCTCCCAGTGTGACCTTTGACCCATTGTTGGCTAGCAGTTTTACCTCTACTCTCTACTCGGGGAAATTAAGAGCCTTGGTAATGAGATCATTTGCAGTTATAGATTTTTCAGTCCAATAGGACTCTCACTTAGATGTTTTGAGGCATCCTTGTTCAAAATCACATTAATAGGTACCGCTCAGCAAGAGCAACCTAGTTCATGATAATTGAAACAGTGAATAATATGTGAAGGTTATTCACATATTAAACAAAATGTTAACGCGGGATTCAATCCCGGTTCATGAGTGGCGGGAATCGAGGGTGTTACCCACTCGTCCACCGACTTTTCGTTTTCTTGAGGCATCCTGAAGCACTTTGAACCAATTATACAGAATATTCAGGTCCGTTTTACGTGTTTCATTTGGGGGCCAGAGTGAAATGACTGGTTGCCCGGCAGTGTCTTAGAGAGGTCAGTCTCTCAAGGAGGATTCGGATTCATTGACATTTGGGACCAGCTTTGTATTGCTTCAAGGGCGTTCAGGCCGAGCTGCATGGAAAATACATCGGGTGTTTAGTTATTTGAATGCAGAATCAACGCGGGCCAATACCCCAAACATTTTATTTTAACTCTAATTCTTTTGTGAAAAAATAGTACAAATGTGTGATATTGTACTGGAATAAGGTGCATAAATTATTAAAAAGGCATCTCCTTATCGTGCCACTGAAAGTTGCTGATGGCTTGCGCTTGTACTATTTTTTCACATTGTGTAGCGTTCTCACGCAATTCTGGCCTTAACTACCCGTTTCATGATTTTTCAAGATGTCTGAAGGACCAGTTTTATGGTCGTTGAGGTACAGCTTGCATCACGCTGATGAGGGCCAACAGCCCGAAACGCGTACGTGGTTAGCTTTTCTTGATTAATTAAGAATGAGTATTTAGTCAATTCTGGAATAATTAAAAATCAACGAGAATAGTTGATGTTTATTCCGATAGATGGCGCAAGCCATCAGCAACTGAAAGTTGCCTGATATGGAGATGCCCTTTTCATAATCTAATTCTTTTGTCAATTTAATGTAAAATATTTTCTCCTGTAGAAGGTCTTTCTTTCCCGAAAGATTTGTAAATTGGAACTTTTCCCTTGAGACCTCATGTTTTCATTTTAATATTAATACAAGGGATTATTTTATAGAAATATGAAAACGTTGTCACTATGAAACCATCTTAATCTTCATTGTAAACTGCAAGAAAATAAGACCTAAGATAGAAGCTACAGTTCCGATTGAAAACTGAAAAATCATGATAGTGCTCTCTTGAAGCAAGTCTAACTTTTACAGGAAGAATAAAGAAACTCTATGTATATCTATATATACAACTATCCCCCGATTTACACGGTACTTGTTTTACACGTTTTCGCTTTTACACGGTTTTCCAAATAAGTTTTTTTTTTTTAATCGCACTATACTAAATGCTACTGTGATTGAACACATGCGCTGTGTACACATCTCACGAGGAATCCCGAGCTTATGTGCTGACTTGCTGCACACGCACACTGTGTCTGTATTTCTATTTTTTAATTTTTTTTAATTTTCGATTTACACGTTTTTCTCAGGAACGTATCTACCGTGTAAATCGGGGGATAGGTGTATATTTATATTTCTATATATCTCTATTCATGATAAAATTGTGAAATAAGTATTAAAATTACAAATATATTATCACAATGAGTATCTTTTTTTATTTAAAAAACGCTAGCTTTTAAGCGATAATCGCTCTTCAACGGGCTTATTTTAATATCCTGGTGGGATAAAGTCGATATTATAGTAAGCCCGTTGAAGAGCGATTAACACTTGAAAGCTAGCGTTTTTTAAAATAAAAAAGATACTCATTGTGAGAATATATTTGTAATTTTAATATCTATATTTATTTATATATATATATTTTTATTTCAACTATAAATACAAAGCGCGATGTCCCGCCAAGGACACTGGCGCCCAAAGGAAAGCAATACAAGAGAGAGAGAGAGAGAGGGAGAATCTATTTATATATCCAAAAACATATGCTCAAGGCATTTACCATATTCTTGAAATTGGTTTCAAACAAGCATACTATATACATAGGTAATTTAATTTAAACACACCTCAAAATAAAGAAAAAGGAAAAAAATCATATATACAGCACACATACAGTTACAATTATACCTAACACTTGAAATTATTTAAAAACTTTGATATAAATTTACAAAATCTATTGAATACAATGTATGAATCCCTGCTGGATATCAGTTCTCTTGGATCGGTACAGAGAATACCGTTATTGAGTCTGTAGTCTTGAAATGCTGGGCACTTAAGTAAAAGATTAGTAGAATCTTGAATGCGTATATATTGAAAATAGATCAATCCATATTTAAATCATTAGATAATAAAAAGACATATATTGGATTTAATAAAATATTTATTTGCCAATATTTCGGTTTGCTGAACGCCAACCTTTATCAAGGCATTACATTTTTGTATACACAAACTCAGCGCCGCATAGTGTTATAATACCACAGTTGAAATATTTATAAATAGATTACAACTGTGATATTATAAAACTATGCGGCCCTGAGTTTATTTGTTGATACAAAAATATAATGCCTTGATAAAGGTTTGGCGTTCAGCAAACCGAAAAATTGGCAAATAAATATTTTTATTAAATCCAATATATGCCTTTTTATTATTTAATATATATAATTATCTTTTTGAAAATAGAGCAATCCAAAATTAAATATTCAATTAAAAAGGCATATATTGGATCAAAATATCATTTATTTTACCAATATTTCAGTTGGCTGAATGCCAACCTTTATTAAGGTGTTATAACATGTTAAAATGTTTAGCCAACTGAAATATTGGTAAAATAAATGATATTTTGATCCAATATATGTCTTTTTAATTAAATATATAATTATATTTTTTAAATAGTACAGACTCTCTCTCTCTCTCTCTGCTCACTTTTGCATGTATAGATGTCATTAAAATTATGTCAATTGTCTAAAATGGTATACCCCTCATCGTAAAATGACCGATCTCTTTCCCGGTAAGGGTGACGGGACCCTCGCCCGCCTAGAGGCTACCGGTAGATTGTCGGGCGCTGTTGCCGCTAGGGGAGTCAGTTTTCCAGTCGTTGTCCCACCACGATGG
Source organism: Cordylochernes scorpioides (assembly GCA_030710605.1). NCBI lineage: Eukaryota > Metazoa > Arthropoda > Arachnida > Pseudoscorpiones > Chernetidae > Cordylochernes > Cordylochernes scorpioides. The sequence goes on from CP092879.1 coordinate 60,521,775, forward strand.
CGGAATGTTGTTCGGCCCGGTGCTAAGTGTTGTTCTCGCTGTGGTGGCCACGGCACCTGCTGCCGCTGAGGATTGTTGGCCTCTCTGCACCCAGGTAGGTTCCTTCAACACATTCATTCTTCAATGAATCCTCATTACAAGGTTATCCCAAAAGTACGATTTTCTTCTTCATTATAAGGTTATCCCAAAAGTCTTTAACAAGTATTTTTATTCATAAAGATAGAAGCTGCCTGACCGGCATTCATAGTTCTTCAAACTTAATACACTTCGATCAGTATGAATCATTTTATTATCTCAAAATTCTCTAGTTGTCATCTTGAATACCTCGGGACTAAAATTGGTCTTAATTATTGTAAAGGTAAAGGCTGCCTGGCCGCATTCATAGTTCTTCAAACTTAATACTTCGATCAGTATAGATCTTTTTATTATCTCAAAATTCTCTAGTTGTCATCTTGAATACGTCAGGACTAAAATTGGTCTTAATTGTAAAGATAGAGGCTGCCTGGTCGCATTCATAGTTCTTCAAACTCAATATTTCGGTCAGTATAAATCTTTTTATTATCTCGACGTTTTGACAAAAATATTTTGTCCTTGTCAGGAACGAACAAAAATGAAAACATTTGGCAAAGCGTTAAAAATTATTCTAAATTATTGTTTTTCTTATTATTTGGTGAATAATATTATTACGGAGAATACATAATACAATTACTTTATACATAATACAAAGATATTATACATAACAGCGAATAATATTGGTATTTCAATTTTTGCAAGTGTTTACGAACTTTTGAGACAACCTTGTATTTGGAAAAATAAAAAAAATAAAAAAAAAATCACATTGAAAACATTAGAAAATTATTCATGACATTAATGCCTTACCAAATTCTTCAATTTTTTACTTTTCCTGACCAAGACAAAATAATTTTGTCGAAACATCGATAAAAGAATCTTTTCTAGACGAATTGTGTCTCTTACTTAAAGAATTATTGATGAAGTTATTCCGATTTTTCTATTAGAATCCGATTTGATGGGATAGAAAGCAACAATTCAACTTTTTTCCATACTTTCTATAGTAGAATTTTGTACTTTTCTCTATTTACATGTTAGTTCGACTATGCAAGCACAGTTTCTATAAGGTTATCCTAAAAGTTCGTAAACAAATTATGATTTATATTTTACAAGTGTTTACGAACTTTTGAGACAACCTTGTAATTCTGTAACTTGGTCTACCTGCTGATTGGTCACCCTTGATATAGAACATCAGAGATTAAATCATTTTTCTATAAGAATTCTGTTATAATTCTACCAAGGTTACCAATATTACCAAGGTTGTCCCAAAAGTTCATAAACACTTGCAAAATATAAATCATAATATTTAAATAAAAAGGCATATATTGGATCAAAATTTTATTTATTTTACCAATATTTCAGTTGACTGAACGCCAACCTTTATCAAGGTATTATAACATTTTAAATGACTTTAAATTGACAAATTGACTTTAAAAAATGTTATAATACCTTGATAAAGTTTGGCGTTCAGTCAACTAAAATATTGGTAAAATAAATAAAAATTTGATCAAATATATGCCTTTTTATTTGAATATTTATTTATGGATTGCTCTATTTTCAAAATCATGTTTACGAACTTTTAGGACAACCTAATACTTACCTAGTGTTACAGTACTCAACAACTCATTGTCTATTCAAGAGAAGTCTTTCTTTTCAACATTTGGAATGGACCCTATGATCCAAGAGTCATGATAACTGGAATTCGCTTTTTTTTGCGCCTTGTGTACGCAATATGCTAACATTGCATGAAAGACCGCCAAGAATATGAAAACGTCTAGTCTCTCCTGGAAGTAGTCGTTTATTAGAGGTAGTATTAGAGTAGTATAATCCTGAAGATATTTATAAAATAATATGTAATCTTTGTGATATTACTTTATTTATTTAATTATAATTTTATTATTATATATTTATTTATTTCCAAGATGATAGTCTTTGACGAGTTTAATATTTGTTTTTGACTTGTTCTTTAGATGTTGTAATAAATTCGAAAAATCAAGTGAGAACGCCCTTTCAATCTCAGAACAATTTTTAACGCCTTGCCAAATGCTTTATTTACTTCTCCTGACGAAGACAAAAGATTTTTGTTGAAACGTTGAGAAAAATAAAAAAACTCTAACTGGCCGAAGAGTCTATTTTTCATAGAAATAGAGTAGTATAAGTTATTTTTATTGTTTTCACGGCAGTGACCACTCTTAGGACGATTGTCTTTTATCAGTAGGTCGCGTGGGCTCCTATAACACCCATTCTACTGTTTCACAAGGAGAATATTATGGAGAAAATCTACAATTGTAACTTTTAATATTGATTTAAATCTCATGGATATAAATTAAAATAAAACAAGAGGTTTGTGTAGATAGTTTCATATTTATTAATGTAATCACAAGCTTTCGGGCATCTTGTTAATACATTCAAAGTGCACAGTCTGCACTATTTAAAACCCACTGGCGATTCTCCACCAAACTCTGCAGCGCTGGCAGAGGCGCCATATTCATTGTACATAGTGTACATAGAACTCCTGTTGAAGGGCAGAGATGTCCTAAAGCTTGAGATTGCATTAATAAATTCTCCAGAAACTTGTTATATTATTTAATTGTTTATTTTACAAGGATGTTTTTTTGTTGCTCCATGGATCCTACAGGAACTGTAATAACTATCACAACACCCAACTCACTCCAGACCATATATACAGTTACCCGGCCATCCTTGCAGTCCTCTATATGGCAGACATCAATCCAAAGAGGACCTCCATACAGATAAGGTACCTCGGTTGGCCGGTATTGTGATCAGGGTGTATGGACCGATCTGATCTGCTTCATGGACAAGACACCACCACCACTCTAAGAGAGAGAAATAAGGATAACCCAGGCCCCTGGAGCGCAAAAAAACTCTAAGAGAGCTTGCAGCCCTCTATATAGCAGACATCAATTCAGAAGAGGACATCCATACAGATAATGTACCTCGGTTGGCCGGTATTGTGATCAGGGTGCATGGACCGATCTGATCTGCTCCATGGACAAGACACCACCACCACCGGGTTCCATTTTGAAGTATTCTTATCAGTACTAACGATTTTTAAAATCTCATTCTGAAATTTGGAAGCGTCTAGAACCAAAATGCTTAGCTTTCTTAGCGGTTTGGATAATCGATTCACCATACTACCTATCTTAACACAGTCGTACTATTTGATAAGTGCGTACTTTAGTAACTTGTTCGGCTGTCTGCATACTCAATTTTGACATCTAGTATTCGTACTAAAGTAAACTTAACATTTGAGAATTTCTTTATATAGTAGAACCTCCATGAGAGGACACTCGCGATAGAGGACACCTCTCTATAAAAGACAGTTTTAATTAGTAAAATTAAAATTTTTACTATTTATTAGCTCACCGCTAAGAAGATATCTCTCCTTAAAGGACACTTTGGCTTTGTAACTAGGTGTTATCCTTTACATGGAGGTTCTACCGTATTTCTATTTTTATTATTAACACTTTTAAAGATATTTTATCTGAAGAAAAAAATTGCTTCAAAAGGCCCTATGATTCTTACAAAAGTCTAACCCTACCAGGGAGTGCAAGTAACAAAACGTGGCTTTCTAGAACATTTGTAAGTGAAAAAGTCGAACTGCACTTGCAATAAAATCAGTCATTGACTACATACCATGATTATCATGGCCTATACAACGTTTTATTATGAATAAAACATAAAAGGAATATATATATATTTAAAGATAATAACGTACACGGTAAAAACATATTATTTTTTATTACTAAAAAAAGTAGTATTTATTTTTAATGAATCTTAAATATACAATTTTAATACAAAAGTATTATTCGTAAAAGGATTTAAAATGGTTTAAAATATGTTTAAACAGTTTAATGGAAGACAAAATGCTATTTTAAAAGAGCATGGAATAAAGAAAGAAACCGCTTTCAAATCGAAAAAAGTATTTATAGAAAACTTTTGTCGAACTTTACTATATATTACTCTTTTCAATTCAATAAAATAATATTTTATATCATTATTAAGGTTAAAGATAAGACTTCAAGGAATAAAATGAGGTAAAATTCGTTTAAAAGAATCTTATCCCTGGAATTCTGAATATTTTCACCTAAATATACATGTATATCTACAAGATTGTCCCAAAAGTTGGTAAACACTTGCAAAAAATTGAAATACCAATATTATTCGCTGTTATGTATAATGTCTTTGTATTATGTATAACATTTTTTTTTATTATCTCTAGTACACGTGGTACAGGCCATGATAATCATGGTGGGTAGAAGTTAGCGACAGCTTTTACTGTAAGTACACCACATGTCTACATGTGAAAAGCAGTTCGACTTTGTACTTACAAATGTGCCAGAGCTCCATTTGGTTACTTGCACTCGCTGGTTAGATTGGAATTTTGCAAGAATCGGGGGACATTAGCTTTTTAAAATTATTATTAAATCAGAAAAAAAGTGCCCAATGCGGGAATCGAACCCGGGTCGCAGCGGTCGAAAACCAACGTTTAAACCATCCTTCCACCGAATCCCCCAATGTATAAAGTAATTGTATTATTATTTATTCGCCGTAATAATATTATTCGCCAAGTAATAAGAAAACTTTTTAAGAAAAACACGAACTTTTGGGACACAGCCTTATATATTAATATATCAAGAAATTAGTGTATATTTTAGAAATAAAATACACTCTTGTGTCTATTCATGATAAAATTGCGAAAAAAAAAATTAAAATTACAAATATATTCTCACAATGAGTATCTTTTTTATTTAAAAAAAGCTAGCTTTCAAGCGTTAATCGCTCTTTAAGGGCTTACTATAATATCGACTTTATCCCACCAAAAATGTGTGGCTTAGTGGGATCAAGTCGATATTATAATAAGCCCGTTGAAGAGCGATTAACGCTTGAAAGCTAGCGTTTTTTAAAATAAAAAAGATACTCATTGTGAAAATATATTTGTAATTTTAACACTCTTATGTATAGACATGTTAAACATATAAATGTACTTTCATTTAATTAATCAATTCAGTAAATAATTCTAACTGGGGCGTAGCTTACATTCCTTTATACATACTCTACATTCTACGTACTCATTGTTCCATTGCGCGTGTATTTACATATTTACATATTTTATTAGAACAAAGAAATAACATGCCATCTTTATACACCCACACCTCGCTTTGCGCCGGGATTACGTTCCAAAAAAACACGACGCAAATTGAAACGACGCAAAGTAAAAATATGTAAAGGCGCAATCAAAAACAAAGGTGTTGTCATATTTTAGGGAAAAAAAAAAAATTAAAGACTCAATCCAAAACAACGCAAATTCGAAAATCTAAAGACGCACAGTGAAAATCAGTAAAAATTAAGCAGCGACGCAACTTCGAAAAAAACGCAAAACGAAACGACGCAAAGCGAGGTATTGGTTTATAACAAATGAAGACATTAAGACGCGAATGTTTCTTTTCACATATATATCAAACTTCTACTATCCTTATTGCAATGAAAAAAATATTATTTATATTGTAATTCTACTGTCCTAAAAGCTTATATCCATAGTTTGCTTAAATACCATTTCTAAGATTCCACCCTTCAGTGTTGCATATAAAAGCAGAATGATCCATTATAATATTAGAGTTCTAAGAAGTGGTCTGGTAGAATAAATTGGGGAAACCGCTGGGAGGGTTCACCACTGATAAGCCAAGCCCTCTAAATATTTTTCAATCGCAGTAAGGGGGGGGACACACAGTAGAAGTTTTATATATTTGTGAAACAATTGAAAATAAATTATATGTAGCGCGCTTTTTCTTTTTTCCAATGTTCATATGAAACTAGGTTCCACAGATTCAAGTCATCTATTTTGTTGAGCTATTTGTTAATGTTCTATTTAGCATTATTTTTGATCATAAATGATGATAATATTTATTTATCTTCTTCTTTCTTATATCCACTCAATCATATCAGGGTATCCATCAAAACTCAATGCCCGCAGGAATGGAAATCTAATGCTGCACATGACTGGTACAGAGCAGGAGGGACAAGCACTGGTTCTGTCCTCCCAAGAGAACAACAGTCTTTGATTTCCAGACTTAAGTCTGGTCATCTACGGACAATGACTTTCCAGAATGGTTGCAGGGTTTTCCCACTATGTACTAAGTGCAATTCTCAACCTGCAACCCCAAGACATATTATTGACTGAATTGACTCATCTATTGATGAGCTCTCTACTCTTCACCGGCAGACACCATTAAAGATCTCAAGCTTTACAAGCTTGATACTTTAGTGTGATTGAGTGAAGATAAAGAAGAAGAAGATATCAGGGTATCATGCTTGTACAGCTTGTTGATGGTGTCTGCTGGAGATGCTCATCAATGGATGAGCCAATACAGTCAATGATATGGTTTGACAATCATCATGAATGGGTGAAGATGGAGTTCCTTAATTCCTCTTTTTTTTACTGATCCCCCCGGTCGTCTGCTTTTTTTAAAGGCTTGTATTGCGGCTTGTCTGCTTGTTACGTCCATTTTGGACTGAAAATCATACACTTTAGTTATTATCCCGTAAAACTATATTTTCTCGAATCACGATATCTATCCTGGAATGTGCATATCCTTCCTTCAGGTGGCTGGATGGTTATCAACACGTGAAATTACGTGATTAGGAATGCTGATAACGTTTCCAAGCTGCGCAGCTAAGTTCTGATAAAGATTCATAATCATCAGATTTATCACTAATGCCACTGCTCTTCCTCTCTCCTTCCAGTATATGCAAATACTGTAGACTGTGACAGGTACTGTAGAATGTGACAAGTACTGTAGATTGTGACAAGTAGTATAGGCAGTGAGAAGTAGTGAAGATAGTGACGGGTAGTGTAGACAGTGACAAGTACTGAAGATAGTGACAAGACAGTGAAAATTACTGTAGACTGTGGTAAGTAGTGAAGACCGTGGCAAGAACTGTAGACAGTGACAAGAACTGTAGACAGTGACAAGTCATCAGATTTATCACTAATGCCACTGCTCTTCCTCTCTCCTTCCAGTATATGCAAATACTGTAGACTGTGACAGGTACTGTAGAATGTGACAAGTACTGTAGATTGTGACAAGTAGTATAGGCAGTGAGAAGTAGTGAAGATAGTGACGGGTAGTGTAGACAGTGACAAGTACTGAAGATAGTGACAAGACAGTGAAAATTACTGTAGACTGTGGTAAGTAGTGAAGACCGTGGCAAGAACTGTAGACAGTGACAAGAACTGTAGACAGTGACAAGTACTTAAGACAGTGACAAGACAGTGAAAATTACTGTAGACAGTGACATGTGCTGAGACAGTGACAAATACTGTAGACAGTGACATATGCTAAAGACAGCGACAAATACTGTAGACAGTGAAAAATACTGTAGACCGTGACATGTGCTAAAGACAGTGACAAATACTGTAGACAGTGAAAAATACTGTAGACAGTGACATGTGCTAAAGACAGTGAAAAATACTGTAGACAGTCAAAAATACTGTAAACAGTGACATGTGCTAAAGACAGTGAAAAATACTGTAGACAGTGAAAAATACTGTAGACAGTGACATGTGCTAAAGACAGTGAAAAATACTGTAGACAGTGAAAAATACTGTAGACAGTGACATGTGCTAAAGACAGTGAAAAATACTGTAGACAGTGAAAAATACTGTAGACAGTGACATGTGCTAAAGACAGTGAAAAATACTGTAGACAGTGAAAAATACTGTAGACAGTGACATGTGTTAAAGACAGTGAAAAATACTGTAGACAGTGAAAAATACTGTAGACAGTGAAAAATACTGTAGACAGTGACATGTGCTAAAGACAGTGAAAAATACTGTAGACAGTGAAAAATACTGTAGACAGTGACATGTGCTAAAGACAGTGACAATCACTATAGACAGTGAGAAATACTGTAGACCCTGACATGTGCTAAAGACAGTGAAACATACTGTAGACAGTGAAAAATACTGTAGACAGTGCTAGAAATGTCTCTTCTTTCTAGGACATCTCTGATCCATCGTTGACATCCCACAAGAGAATTAAACATGGGGCAATAACGCGCGCCATCTATAGTCAAAAAATAAAACTATTAAATCTCGAATTTATCTTTTCAAATAAATCACACTGCGGGTTCACCACTGATGAGTTACGCCCATCCAAATATTTTAAATCTCAGTAAAAGGACTGTAGGAGATGTGTGTTTTATTTGAAAATAAAAATTCGTGTTTTAATAGTTTCATTTTTTGAACACAAGGAAATTGCACAAAAGCGGTTTACGCGCCTCGCAAGAGGCTTCGCCCCATGACAGAGATACTGAACGTCATTCTGGTTATTTCTATTATGAGTAATCATTATGATAATGAATGGTCGACACATATGGCTATATACATTCATGAAAAAAAAATTAAAGAAGTTGTACCTTTTAGTATGTATATCAGGATTCAGACAATAACTATGAAAGATATTTGCTACACAGTGACCTGTATTGAAGACACGAGATAACCTAGTGTGAACAGAATTGCTTCTGTTTCCTTAAAAAAAAAAAAAAAAAACAGATGCCAGGTAACATGAGAACGTAGATAGCATACTAGGGGGTCGGTGGAAGGATGGTCTAAACCGTTGGTTTTTGACCGCTACGAACCAGGTTCGATTCCCGCATTGGGGTTTTTTTTTCTGATAAAAAAAATGCTCCAATGGCCTCCCGATTCTTGCAAAAGTCTAACCCCACCAGCGAGTACACGTAATCAAAACGGAATTCTGGCACATTTGTAAGTGCAAAGTTGAACTGCTTTTTACATGTGTAGACATGTGATGCACTTACAGTAAAAGCAATCGCTAACTCTTACCCAACATGATTATCTTGGTCTGTATCACGTGTACTAGGGATAAGCAAAAAAAGATCGCATACTATATCGCTGAAGAGATGGTGATGATGGGATTCTTGAGAACAACTGGAAAGATCCAGGACTTTTTCTTCTTATATATGTACAACACATACTAAAAATACTCCAGGTAGGGGACACGTGTCGTAGCAATCCAAAGGACTGTCCTGTTACGCAAGCCGAGCTCTCATGGGTGGTTCCGGAATCCAAATAGGAGTGTTACCTAATGATAGGAGATGGTCGTTTCCTGTCGTGTTGTCAACGTTACGCCCCCGCAGTATCTCCAGGAGTCCACCTAGCTCTTCTTTTAACCCAACCTATGGTCATGATAATCATCATAATGGACAGAACTCGCTAAGTACACCATAGATCTACCTAGAGTAACATGGAGTTTGGTAGAGAGGACTGAAATAGTGCTTTTTTTCTTGCTTATCCCTAGTACACGTGGTACAGGTCATGATAACCATGGTGGGTAGAAGTAAGCAACTGCTTTTATACTGTAATTGCACCACATGTCTATACATGTGAAAAACAGTTCGACTTTGCACGAAATAGTGTATTAATACAAGGTTGTCCCAAAAAGTTCGTAAACACTTGCAAAAAAATTGAAATACCAATATTATTAGCCGTTATGTATAATGTCTTTGTATTATGTATAAAGTTATTATATTTTAAATTATATATTAACGTGATACTACTATTGAAGGACTGACAAGTCCGAAAGCTTGAAAATAAAAAGTTGAACAAGAAACTTATATTATTTTAAGAAAAAGGCATCTACTTATCGTGCAACTGAAAGTTTCTGATGGCTTGCGCCATCTATCGGAATATATATAAGTAGATGCCTTTTTCTATTCCGATAGATGGCGCAAGCCATCAGCAACTTTCAGTTGCACGATAAGTAGATGCCTTTTTCTTAATTTATGCACCTTATCCCAGTACAATATTACATTTCTACTATATTTTCACAAGAAACTTATAGCCCTGGAAGCTTTATTTATTTTATAACAAAGACTGTTAGAAAAAAAAAAGAAGGAAAATGTTTTAAAATAATAAATCAATGATCTTAAAATACTTTTAGGCTGACAATACTGTAATACAAAAATAAGAAAGAACGAGTGATATTTTTGTTTACATAATTAGTAAGTGTAATTGTTAAGTGTTTTTTCCCTATATATATCTCTCTCTTTGAAAATAATAAATTTAAAATACTTTCTTCTCTTCTTCTTCTTTCTTATCTCCACTCAATTATATTAGGATATCAAGTTGTGACCCTTGATGGTGTCTGTTTGACAACAATCATGACTGGGTGAAGTAGAATGTATCTGCCTTTGTCATTAAGACTGGGAGCACTACTCAGTGACAGGCCGACTTAGCTCCAAAAGAAATGGCCGCCTCTGACATGAGGAACAGACGCCATGTGCAGCTGCTCCTAACATTACCAGTTGCAAACAAGACACGCTATATCCAATCTGGATAATTACGCGTGAAACTATTTACAATAATTCATATTGTAGTAGAGTAGGTAACAGAATTATCAAAAAAAAAAAAAAATTAAGAAACGAATAAGAAGCGAATAATATTGGTATTTAAATTTTTGGAAAGTGTTCACGAACTTTTGGGATAATCTTGTATACAAAAGAGTTTTCTAGGTCGACGAAGCTTCTAAACCTGATGTTTTTAACGACGTCTGATAAACCAACAGCCATCAAGGTTGCTGTCACCACCCCCTGGTTCATGTTCAGTAACCATCCTTTTAAAACCAGACGCCGCTTTTCTTCCAAAAATGGATCGTCCCTCAAGATAAGGTTATTTGTGGGGCACTTGTCGCGTGCCATCATGGCGCCTGACTTCCGAATTGACTACAATTCCTATTTTATTCTAAGAATGGCTGTTAGAATTGACCATATATACTTGAATTTAAGGAAATTTTGAATCTATTCAACGTAAATTTACTTTTCATGTCGCGTGCCATCATGGCGCTTGACTTCCGAATTGACTACAATTCCTATTTTATTCTAAGAATGGCTGTTAGAATTGACCATATATACTTGAATTTAAGTAAAATTGAATCTATTTAACGTAATTTTTTCTTTTCATACAAGATAAGGTTATTTATAGGGCACTTGTCACGTACCATCATGGCGCCTGACTTACGAATTGACTACAATTCCTATTTTATTCCAAGAATAACTGTTAGAATTGCCCATACACTTGAATTTAAGTAAAATTGAATCTATTTAACGTATTTTTTTTTCTTTTCATACAAGATTAAGTTATTTGTGGAGCACTTGTCACATGCCATCATGGCGCCTGATATACGAATTGACTACAATTCTTATTTTATTCCAAAAATGACATGAGAATTGACCATAAATCCTTGAATTTAAGATTTTTTTTTTGCTTATCCTTAGTACACGTGGTACAGGCCATGATAGGTGGGTAGAAGTAGGCGACTGCTTTTACTGTAAGTGCACCACATGTCTACACGTGTGAAAAGCAGTTCGAAGTTCGAATCAGTTCGAAGAAATTTTGAATCTATTTAACGGAAATTTTTCTTTTCATACAAGATATCGTTATTTGTGGGGCACTTGTGGCCTGCTAGCATGGCACCTGACTTTCGAATCGACAACCAATTTTTAAATCCATAAATAAATCTCTAATTAAAAAAAGTCATATATTGGATCAAAATATCATTTATTTTACCAATATTTCAGTTGGCTGAACGCCAACCTTTATCGAGGTATTATAACATTGTGTGTCAACAACAAACCCAGCGTCTTGATAAAGGTTGGCATTCAGCCAACTAAAATCTAGGTAAAATAAATTATATTTTGATCCAATATATGTCTTTTAATTAAATATTTATTTATGGATTGCTCTGATAAAGCCCAATTCGGATTATAGATTATAATACAAGAAAATAAGACCTAATCCAAATAATTTATTAGTGTGTGACGTTATTCTTTTGTCTGATGATGGTGACAATGTTGTTGCCGAAACGTCACACACTATTAAATTATTTGGATTAGGTCTTATTTTCTTGAATTATGGATTGCTCTATTTAAAAATATATATGTATTTTTATTATATAAAAATTAAAAACTATCTTGTAAGTTGTTGGTCTGATGTAAAGTCTGTGGTTTGAAAGAGAGAGAGAGAGATAGAGACAACCTCTAGATTTTAATTAAAAAATAAAATTTTGCGCATTTTGTTGCGAAATATTTTGATTGAAATTTTATACTGGTTATTTTAGTACTATGAATCATGTTGAATTTACATTTTAAATCAATAGATGGCGATATAAATACAGTAGAACAAACTCCCTGTAAAGGACAATACCTAATTGCAGAGCTAAAGTGTCCTTTAGGGAGAGGTGTCCTCTTACCGGAGAATTACTAAATAGTAAAAATGATATTTTGCAAATGAAAACTGTACTTTATAAAGAGGTGTCCTCTTACCAAAGAGTTGCTAAATAGTAAAAATGGTAATTTTGCAAATGAAAACTGTTCTTTATAGAGATGTTTCCTCTTACCAAAGAGTTGCTAAATAGTAAAAATGATTATTCTGCAAATGAAAACTGTTCTTTATAGAGATGTTTCCTCTTACCAAAGAGTTGCTAAATAGTAAAAATGGTTATTCTGCAAATGAAAACTGTTCTTTATAGAGATGTTTCCTCTTACCAAAGAGTTGCTAAATAGTAAAAAATGGTTATTCTGCAAATGAAAACTGTTCTTTATAAAGAGGTGTCCTCTTACCAGAGAGTTGCTAAATAGTAAAAATGGTTATTTTTCAAATGAAAACTGTTCTTTAAGGAGATATGTCCTCTTACCGGAGAATTTCTAAATAGTAAAAATGGTTATTCTGCAAATGAAAACTGTCCTTTATAGAGAGGTGTCCTCTTACCAAAGAGTTACTAAATAGTAAAAATAGTTATTTTTCAAATTAAAACTGTCATTTGTAGAGAGGTGTTCTCTTACAAGAGAGTTGCTAAATATAAAAAATGGTTATTCTGCAAATGAAAACTGTTCTTTATAAAGAGGTGTCCTCTTACCGGAGAATTGCTAAATAGTAAAAATGATAATTTTGCAAATGAAAGCTGTCCTTTGTGGAGAGGTGTCCGCTAAAGGGAGGTTCTACTGTATTTATTATTTTCTAAACTCAATCCAAGGTCAACTCTTGGAACTGGAGAAACATACATCTCTATTTATTTCAATTTTATTTCAATTTAAAGCGCTATGTCCCCCTATGGACACTTGCACTGTCATACATGTATGCCTTTACATTTGTCTATATACAGTTAAACCTGTCTATATCGCCCCCTCTAAATGGCGCTTTCCTCTCTATAGCGCCCGATTTTAAATACGTAATACGATGCGATTTACATTAAAAGTGACCTGTCTATAGCACCCTCTCTCTATAGCACCATATTTTGGTGAGTCCCAAGAAGGGGCGCTATAGATAGGTTTAACTATATATATACAATAATTTTAGGCCGTGAATAGAATAGTCATATTTGATATTAACTTAATCCAAGTTCCACTCTTGTAACTTGAGAAACATATATTTAGATATTTGATATAAACTCAAAGGTTTTTTCACCTACTAGCTAAAACCTACTTCCGGCACTTAGAAGAGCTTAATTAAAAAAAATTGTACAATTAAAACAACTTGACGCAAGGATGATTCGCAATTAGCAATTTGAGATGACTATGTAACCTAGTTAGTCGTAAAGCGGAACGGGGCGGTATGTGGGGCCTCTGTAATGTCAATTTAGGAACGGATTGCATAACCAGGAATCAGGCTACTAATTAGACAACTTAATATTTTAATTATAATATATTATAATAATAATTATTATTATTTATTTTATTTCAACACAAAGACATTCACATATCTTTCATGACGGAGGAATACCTTTTAGGGGATTTTTCTTTCCCGGCTGTAAGACTACTCGCACAAGTTAAAATACTTTCAAGTTTTTTTTAGAGAAAACCACACCAAGATGCTCTGCGGTGAGGACCCGATTTGTACCTTCTGTAATTCAAAACTAAAAAATGCAATCACTCACTATATTTTTGATTGCTCTGCTCTGAAAGAAGAACCCTTATGCTCAAAACTGGGCAACTCTGTGCTTCACTTCCATCAATAATTGACAATATGACCCAGAATAAGTATATTGCTACGGCGTTTTATGGTTTCCACAAGTCCATATCTCAGAAGAAGGCCAAGTGACACTCACTCCTCACTTTCTTACTGCTACTCTTTTTGTGTTGTTTTTCTTGCTTCCCTCTTTCTCTTTCTTGTTTTTTTTTCTTTTTTTTTCTTTTTCTTCTGTCTATATCGTTATTTCCTTTGTCTCACTGCTTTGTTCTTATGCATACCTCTGGTGAATCCTGTATAGGGTCAGTGACCCTAAATAAAGGCTTTTTGTTGTTGTTGTATTTTATTTCAACACACAAAACGCGATATCCTGGCTAGGGATAATTGCGTCGATTTACATTTTTTTAAACAGAAACAGTTATATACTACATATTTATAAATGTATGTAAATCTGCTGTCCTCAAAGCTTTTGTCCATAGGTCATCTAAAATACCCATTCCAAGAGTCTAGAATCAGTATCACTATAAAAGGAAGTTCTAAAAATACAATATAACAGCGGTATGATAGATTAAACTGGCGAAACCGCTGGGAGGGTTCACCACTGATGAGTCAGGCACTCCCATTATTTTTTCCATTGCAGTAAGGGCAGTAGAAATTGTTTTATTTTTAAAAATAATCATACGCGTCTATAATAGTTTCGAATTTTTAGAAACAGTTATAAACATATTATACTGTCCTGAAAACTTATGTCCATAGTTTGCTAAAATACTATTTCTAAGATTCCATTCTTCAATGTAGCCTATGCAGAGATAATATTTGATGATATTATCGAAAATAAACACATTGCCAGTAAATTTATATGTTACAAATTTAAACGATAGATGGCAATTAAATTTATAGACACAATAGTCTTATAAATGCAAATTTTGCCGGGAGGATAATGATCTAAAGAGACAAGGGTCGCCTCTCCAGTCAAAATAGACGTCAAAATCCGACGCCATTTGGCCTAGCCACTTTGCCAGCTAAACACCTCTTTGGCAGATTGTCAATATTCCATTAGATCCATGGATCTCATGGAATAAAGACTGGACGAGTGGGTAACTCTCTCGATTCCCGACAGTCATGAACCGGGATTCAATCCCGCGTTAAAATTTTGTTTAATATGTGAACTTTACATATTATTCACTGTTTCAATTATCATAAACTAGGTTGCTATTGTTGAGCGGTACCTAATAAAGTGATTTTGAACTGGAATAAAGACTGCCCTAGGCTGAGGAGGGCCATTAGCCCGAAACCATGGTCTCTAGGTGGATGCTTTTCAGTTTGCTGGTGTTGTGGCTTTGTCACCGACCCGAGGCCGCTAGTTTTCGGCGATGGTCAATAGATGGCGTCTGATTTTGACGTCTATTTTGATGGGAGAGACGACCCTTGTCTCTTTAGAACAATAGTCTTAATACAAATATTGATGGAAATGGTAGCTCTCAAAGAGTAATGGTCAGAGAGTCTACATTGCCTAAAGAGACCGGCCATTTAAGACTGTTTACCACAGCGCCAGATAAGTGATATGTCGTGATTGGTACGGGGTGACGTACAGTGATGTTTCCTCGACGTTGGCGCCTGGGGAAACGTACACCGTCTAGCTACGTGGGGAACAGCTACGTGGCTTAGGATTACATCCATAGATGTAAGGTCTTAGTAAAACTAAGGATCAGACATGACATAGCCACGCAATAATATTTGAAATGAAGGCGATAAAAACGTGGTGATTTTCTTTTAATGGTAAAAAAACAAGCTTTCAGGCAAGAATGCCCTTCTTCAGGTTACAACTGGGCAATATTTTAAAATTATGGATATGAAAGATCTCCCCAGATGAACTATTTACCTACTGTTTTGGGATATCTTTCATATCCATAGTTTTAAAATATTGCTCAGTTGTAACCTGAAGAAGGGCATTCTTGCCTGAAAGCTTGTGTTTTACCATTAAAAGAAAATCACCACGTTTTTATCGCCTTCATTTCAAAACTAAGGATATCAACAGAAAACATACTTTATTAACAGATTTCGTCTTCTTTATCTCTATCTCTCTCTCTCTTGGATTTAACCTTATATAATCTTATATGGACATTGAAATAAAGTAGTTTCAATCTCAATCTCTCTCTCTCTGTGGGAAAGAACTCTCGCAGTCCACCGGTGGCGGAGTCTTTCCCGCGGTGGGCACCACCAATGAAGACCTTGTATATATATTTATATATATGTATATTTATCAATTATTTTTATCTATTTATATCAACAACAACAAAAGCCTTTATTGAGGACCTCTCGTCCTATAAAGGATTCGCCAGTTTACAGAGTAATTGAAGAGAAGAGAAATAAGAATACAGAGAGAAACCTATAAGTAGTAGGTATAGTATAGTATTTTCTACACTGTATATACAACAGCAGCAACAAGCCTTTTACTGAAATCAAGGTCCCATACATTATTTATATCTATTTATTCATATTTTCATCATTATATAATCTTATTTATTCGTATTTATTCAATTTTGTATTCAACCTTATATAATCTTATATGGACATTGTAATAAATCAGTTTCAATCTCAATTTCTCTCTCTCTCTCGATTACGTACAATATTTCATATTGAAGTGAATTTAGTAAAGGAGAATTGTTGGATGTAATTAGACAAGTTTTAAACGGAGCATACAAGTGTCTCCTACCTTTCTAAAATAAAATTTGAGATGATTTGAAAATGTCTAAGGCTTTGGTGGTAAAACCTAACTCCCTACATTGCTAATTGTTGGCAGTTGTACATCAACAATTTAATCCTTAGTTTTGACTCTGTTAATTTAACTTTAGGTAAGCACAACCTAATGAAGCCATCACTGCAAACATTCAAATTAAACTTAAAAAAAAAAGTAGAAACCAACTTAGTGTTGCTCACTCCACACTGAAGTGGATACTAAGCATATTATCAACCAGCAGGTTATTCTTCTTCTCTCTCGATTGAATCGTTCATTAAAATAGGAATGCATTTATTGATTTTAAAACGTTTTGCATTCAAAATTTTATCATTTATTGTCAGTGGTTCGGTGGAAGGATGGTCTAAACCAGGGATCTGCAATCTTTTGAGTTGGAAGAGTCAAAAATTACAATTTACAAAATTTCAAAGTTGTATATTTAAATAATAAAAAAACAAAAACAATGAAAGCTGAGACAGAAAGCTCGGCAAAACAATAAAAATCTTCGAAAGAAACGTTCCGCTTTATGATTTGGCGATTTTTATGAAAGCCTTTATTAAGACATATAGAATTATACATGTATTTACTACGGTGTGTCTGGGTGAAACCATGATGCTTGAAGATAAAAACAGAGAAAAACGACAAAAAAGTAAAAGCTAAACAGTATCGGGACAACAATGGCGGCAAAAATGATTACGATCCACATTTGAGAATGGTCCTCTGAGATGATTATTTAATTCGGCAACCCTGGGTCTGAGTCACGTGGGCTAATTGTCCTTGATCTACCCTCTCCCATCCATCTACTCGATGCTGACTCCAGCTAACGTCGTGGGGTCTACACTCATTTGTCAGCATCACCCCATTGGTAGATACACACAACTTTCTTTCGGAGTTTATAGATGTCCTTCATGGTGGACCATGTTTCCACTTTGTCCTCTGCTCATGTCTTCTGCCATTTCCCGCCATTTTCCTTCTTCTTTATGGTAATGACCATTTTCTAACTTTTTCATGATCTCCCCTTTTGCATATATACAGAACTATCCGAGTTTATAGATGTCCTTCATTGTAGACCATATTTCCACTTTGTCCTCTGCTCATGTCTTCTGCAATTTCCCGCAATTTTCCTTCTTCTTTATGGTAATGACCATTTTCCTAACTTTTGTCATGATCTCTCCTTTTGCATATACACAAAACTGTCCGAGTTTATAGATGTCCTTCTTTATGGTGGACTACATTTCTGTCCTCTGCACTTTGTCCTCTGCTCATGTCTTCTTCCATTTCCTGCCATTTTCCTTTTTCTTCATGCTAATGACCATTTTCCAAACTTTTGTCATGATCTCCCTTTTTGCATATATACAAAAATTTCTTTCGGAGTTTATAGAT
>CP092879.1:60546479-60570509 GCA_030710605.1 Cordylochernes scorpioides
AATTTAAATATAAAAATTTGGTGCGCTAGCGGTATGAAAGACACATTGTACAGAATTGTCCATTTGTTGTTTGATGCATTTCTTTATCCATGTTGATATTTAATATTTGAAACGCGTGTTTAACACGCGTTATAATTCGAATTATCTATTTTTAGGACATCCAGCGAGTGAAAGATTGCTAAAGATTGTCAATGTTAGAGAATGAAGATTCCCAATATAAATAGCAGAGCAAGTGAAGATGACCCACCAAAGATTGTCAAATCAGAGAATGAAGATTATAAATAGCTGTTATAGGACACATAATAAGTGAAAGATTGGCAAATATTGTCAATGTCATAGAATGAATATTCCCAATATAAATAACTGTTAGAGGACACACAGCAAGTGACATATTGTAAATTTCATAGAATGAAAATTCTCAATATAAATAGCTGTTATAGGACACACAGCAAGTGAAAGATTACCAAAGATTGTCAAAATTGTCAAAGAATGAAGACTCCTAATATAGATAACACAGCAAGTGATGATACACCGAATATTGTCAATGTCATAAGAAGATTCTCAATATAGATATCACAGCAAGTGAAGATGATCCACCAAAGATTGTCAATGTCAAAAGATGAAGATTACTAATATAAATAACACAGCAAATGAAGATGAAGATTCCCAATATAAATAACACAGCAAATGAAGATGAAGATTCCCAATATAAATAACACAGCAAATGAAGATGAAGATTCTCAAAATAGATACCACAGCAAATAAAGATGATGCACCGAAGATTGTCAATGTCAGAGGATGAATACTAGATAACACAGAGAACAAATGAAGATGAAGACTCCCAATATAGATAACACAGAGAACAAATGAAGATGAAGACTCCCAATATAGATAACACAGAGAACAAATGAAGATGAAGACTCCCAATATAGATAACACAGAGAACAAGTGAAGATGAAGACTCCCAATATAGATAACACAGAGAACAAATGAAGATGAAGACTCCCAATATAGATAACACCGAGAACAAATGAAGATGAAGACTCCCAATATAGATAACACAGAGAACAAATGAAGATGAAGACTCCCAATATAGAAAACACAGAGAACAAGTGAATATGAAGACTCCCAATATAGATAACACAGAGAACAAATGAAGATAAAAACCCCCAATATAGATAACACAGAGAACAAGTGAAGATGAAGACTCCCAATATAGATAACACAAGAACAAATGAAGATGAAGACTCCCAATATAGATAACACAAGAACAAGTGAAGATGATACACCGAAGATTGTCGGAAGGCTCCAGGCACTAGCCGGCCGCCTGACCTTGATACACTTCCGCGGAAGAGACAGTTAAAGATGATCCATGGCGACCTACTTCAGGACCTACTGCAGCAGGTCTTTGAGTCGCATCCTGACCGTGAGAATGGATTCCTGGCCAACACCATGGAACAACACCTCTGTGTGCATTCTTATCTTCATTTTATATTATTACTGGAGACACGACAACATCTTATTATTATAAAAATGATAGAAACATATTCTTTAATTAATCTAGGTAGCTTGAATACGCCTAGGAGTAACCTATAATGTAATAAACAGATCTATATTTTGAGTAAACCAAGATGAAAGAAAATGCAAATCTTAAACTGTATATAGTTTTAAGTAATATTAATATTGTTGCTAACGAGCTTCTATCCAACTCTATAATTTGCATTGATGTCTATCTTCTGATATAAGAAATTTGCAATTGACTTTTATAAAAATATTCCAAAAGCCTTACGCAATATGTTTCTTTTTTTTTAATTACAAAATATTTTCTCAAAATGAGTTTATTTTTTATTTCAAAACGCTAGCTTTTAAGTGATAATTGTATTGTAAGATATAGTCGATGTTTTATTAAGCCCGTTGAAGAGCGATTATCGATTGAAAGCTAGTGTTTCAAAACAAAAAGAAACTCATTGTAAGAAAATATTTTGTAATTTTAAAACGTTTTTCATAATTTCATCATGAATAGAGATTTATATGTTTCTTTATTATTAAAAGAGCTTTCGCTATTCAATAGGTTTCTTTGAACATCTGAAGTCATCTATATATCGACTTATCTTTGTCCATGGTTCCTCGATGTTTTCTTGATACCTGTTAAACATTGAACAGAGGGCATGATAATCATAGCTTGTAAAGTTTTTAGACTTATGTTACTCTAATAGTATCATATTTCTGTGTGTAATGTGTGTCGATTATTGCATTTATAAGATGCTAGAAGTCTGTTTAGTTACTTGCATTCATTGGTGATGTTGGAATTGTGAAACTATTGAGGGTTATTAGAACTTTTTTTTTAAACTCAATACGGTTTTCGATCCCAGGTTGTTGTTGTATTAAATTGATAATCAGATATCTATCATTATTTCATTGTGATTCGCATAAAAAGTTCTTGATGTTCAGATAGGTAGAGTTTTGTCTGTGTCGGTACAACACTTCATTTAGATTATCTCTTGGAACAATTCCATCTACGTTGTTGTAAATTTGACCTTGTCTCTACGTCTCTGGTCCTTCGCATCTTGTAGAGCATTTCTCAGTTTAATTCTTTCTTTATCGATTATGTCTGAAGATGCTTAGCATCATCTTTGTCTGTAGACTCACATACACTCATAGACAAAACTTAAGGAAGTTGTTCCTTTTAACATGTATATCGGGATTCAGACAATAACTCTGAAAGATATTACAATGACCTTTATTGAAGATACAAGAGATAACCAAGTGTATATACACTCATGGACACAACTTAAGGAAGTTGTACCTTTTAGCATATATATCGGGATTCAGACAATAACTCTGAAAGATATTACAATGACCTTTATTGAAGATACACGAGATACAAAGTGTGAACAAAATTGTCCCTGTCTCTTTCAAAACATACTACCGGTGAACATCAAAATATGAAAATTTCTTAAGTTTTATCCATCAGTGTGTAGATTATATGAATCCCTTTCCCCATTGATTTTTTCTTTATCGAAATGTGTCTGATGGTTAGCATCATCTTCTCTATCTATAGGTTCAAATAGAACGTGAAAATCTCTTTCCATTGAAGTCTATATTGCTCGAATGTCTAATACGTTGTCTTTGTCTCTGGTGTTCTACATAGGTGATGTAAGCCTTGAACGAATATCTGACGTTATCTGGTAGCGCTCTCTTTGTCCCTAGTTTTCTACTCAGGAGATAAAGAAGCTCTTCTTCCCGACCTGTGTTTTTTTAATAGCGAATAGGGAGATATTATCGTTGTCTTAAATATATTCATTGTTGTTGTTTCTTATCCCCTTGTGTAAAGATTACACGAATTCCATGAGTTCATGCTCCTCGAGCTGTTTTATGATAAGCAACGGCCTCTCCCAAAAGTCCTGTTTAGTGCATCTAATGCAAGCCAAAATATGTTCTGGAGCTGCAGGTGCCAAGCTACATTTTGGGCAAGTGGGGTAGATTTTGTTATTATTTTCTATCTTCAATGGCTTGAGATGGTCTGTTCTAAATCTTGTTAGTGTTGTTTGATGCTGTCTATTTCTATTGTTCAGAGCTCCTCCTGGGTTCACTCCACTGTACCAACTGTGCTTAGGTGAGATCCTCCAGTTCTTATTTATTTTTGTTTTGGCTACTGTTTCTATTTCTTTAAAAGTAAGTTTATTTTTCTGTGGCAAGGGTTCTTTTGTGCCTTATATTATATAATATTAATTGTTAATATTTAATGATAAAAGTGTTTTAATAAAGTTATTTGAGGAGTTAGAGTGTTAATAGAAGGTACAAGCGATGTGTAGTTCCCAGCTCTGTCTGTCCCCCAGCCCGCCCCCTGCCACAGCCGGGATACCTCCGCCCAGTAATGAGGATGTGCCGGCGCAGGAAGCCAACATCCCGCGGATCTCCCTCCCCGTTCCTGCCATTGCGTGACATTGCAGGACAATGACCATCCGACCACGGGGAATGTCCAGTGTTGGTTTCTTCTTACCATACGACTGTTCTACTGCTTAGCGTCTTGTGTTTCTATGGAAACTGTCATATGTTGGTTTCTTCTTACCATACCACGGTTCTACTGCTTAGCGTCTCGTGTTACTATGGAAACCGTCATATGTTGGTTTCTTGCCATACCACGGTTCTACTGCTTAGCCTCTCGTGTTACTATGGAACATGTCACATGTTGGTTTCTTCTTGCCATACTGAGGTGCTTAGCGTCTCGTGTTACTATGGAAACCGTCACATGTTGGTTTCTTCTTGCCATACGACGGTTCTACTGCTTAGCGTCTCGTATTTCTATGGAAACCGTCATATGTTGGTTTCTTGCCATACGACGGTTCTACTGCTTAGCGTCTCGTATTTCTATGGAAACCGTCATATGTTGGTTTCTTGCCATACGACGGTTCTACTGCTTAGCGTCTCGTATTTCTATGGAAACCGTCATATGTTGGTTTCTTGCCATACGACGGTTCTACTGCTTAGCGTCTCGTATTTCTATGGAAACCGTCATATGTTGGTTTCTTGCCATACCACGGTTCTACTGCTTAGCGTCTCGTATTTCTATGGAAACCGTCATATGTTGGTTTCTTGCCATACGACGGTTCTACTGCTTAGCGTCTCGTATTTCTATGGAAACCGTCATATGTTGGTTTCTTGCCATACCACTTAGCGTCTCGTGTAACCATGGAACATGTCACTTCTTGGTTTCTTGACATACCACGGTTCTACTGCTTAGCGTCTCGTGTTACTATGGAAACCGTCATATGTTGGTTTCTTGCCATACCACTTAGCGTCTCGTGTAACCATGGAACATGTCACTTCTTGGTTTCTTGACATACCACGGTTCTACTGCTTAGCGTCTCGTGTTACCATGCAAACCGTCAATGTTGGTTTCTTGTCATAACACTTAACGTCTCGTGTAACCATGGAACATGTCACTTCTTGGTTTCTTGACATACCACGGTTCTACTGCTTAGCGTCTCGTGTTACTATGGAAACCGTCATATGTTGGTTTCTTGACATACCACTTAGCGTCTCGTTTAACCATGGAACATGTCACTTCTTGGTTTCTTGACATACCACGGTTCTACTGCTTAGCGTCTCGTGTTACTATAGAACATGTCATTTCTTGGTTTCTTGTCATACCACTTAGCGTCTCGTGTTACTATGGAACATGTCATTTCTTGGTTTCTTGACATACCACGGTGCTACTGCTTAGCGTCTCGTGTTACTATGGAACATGTCATTTCTTGGTTTCTTGACATACCACGGTGCTACTGCTTAGCGTCTCGTGTTACTATGGAACATGTCATTTCTTGGTTTCTTGACATACCACGGTTGCTACTGCTTAGCGTCTCGTGTTACTATGGAACATGTCACTTCTTGGTTTCTTGACATACCACGATTCTACTGCTTAGCGTCTCGTGTTACTATGGAACATGTCATTTCTTGGTTTCTTGTCATACCACTTAGCGTCTCGTGTAACCATGGAACATGTCACTTCTTGGTTTCTTGACATACCACGGTTCTACTGCTTAGCGTCTCGTGTTTCTATGGAAACCGTCATATGTTGGTTTCTTGACATACCACTTAGCGTCTCGTTTAACCATGGAACATGTCACTTCTTGGTTTCTTGACATACCACGGTTCTACTGCTTAGCGTCTCGTGTTACTATAGAACATGTCATTTCTTGGTTTCTTGTCATACCACTTAGCGTCTCGTGTAACCATGAAAAACGTCACATGTTACGTTTCCTATTTATTCCCTAGATGCCTATGGATCCACAAATAGTTACAACAGAACAAACTATCTTTCGTCCACACAAATAATTTCATAAAGAGAAACGACAATACCGATTTCTCCCGTAGTCATCAAGTTCACCATGGATGAGTACAGTTCTATAACCAGTTACAAGCAAGGACGTCACCATACATCTTACGACATCTCTATGTTTGCAGAAAGACAATATTACCCTCCACCTGGCTATGAGAAGCAAATTTACAAAATAAAAGTCTAACAAAAGAAAACCTGTTTGGACATTTTTTATATTCTTTCATTCTGTCTATGACTAAGTCATTTCCTTAGAGACATTCTTAGAAGTCTTTGCTTCAAGGTGGTGACACTCTCTTAACGATGTTAGAGTTTGAAAGAGATAAAATACTGGGAATTCATTACACCCTCCTCTTTTTCAAATGAAAATTAGATCATATCTTAGTTTAATAAAATAAATGAAGCTTCCAGGGTTAAGTTTCTTGTGCAATTTTTTATTTTCAAGCTTTCGGACTTGTCAGTCCTTCAACAGGATTATCACTTTAACAACTTAATAATAAATACATTTTTATATACATATTATTATATACATATTTTAAATACCTACTATATACTGAGAGAAAAAGATATTACATTATTTCTGTTTGAAAATCAAAATATTTTGAAAATAAACGTGCGTGGTGGATGATACATGCTGGTTGAATGATGTCTCGAGACTTCAATAAATAGAATAGTTTAATTATCAACATTGTAGATTACATGCAACGAAGAGTTATCTATATTAATAAAATGGAAATTTCATAAGTGGTGTTCGCTAAAAACTTTCGTTACAATGCATCAATTTCGACCAAATTTTCAACATTTATGTAAAACGAGATGGAGCAGGTTTTGCTTAACATCAAAATATTTTTCCTAACTTTAACATGCGTAACTTCGCTGTTATCGATTAAATACTAAAAAAATCAACAGAGTTAATTTTATTTATATATAAATACAAAAAAAATCAGCAATTCATTCAACTCAATCTAAAAAAATATTCAAAACAAGCAATTTAAGATAACACCATATGTAAAACAGTCGGCCAAGAAAACAACAACGATATTACTTCTTTCTCACATATTCACACACAATCTTGATTAATAATTAAAACTAATCTTTAATATTGTTTATTATACTTCATAATATATAATATTCGTTAGGCAAACTTTCACTCGGGTAAAACCCGGGCGGAGCCGGGTACACCCGCTAGTTTAAAATAAAAGAGAATTCGACTAAAGAAAATTGTTTTCAAGAAAAATCTTTTCAACGCGTGTCGACCAAAATCTTTTGTCCTCGTCAGAAAAAAATAAAAATTAAAGCACTTGGTACAGTGATGCATTTATTTATTGTAAATAGGAAAGCTTTCAAATAAATAATCGATTTTCGGGTCTAAAATAAAATAAAGAACAACATCGCTGTTATGATTTTATGATTCATTTTTATATTATAAGGTTATCCCAAAAGTTCGTAAACATATTATGATTTATATTTTGCAAGTGTTTACAAACTTAGGAGATAACCTTGGTAATATTGGTAACCTTGTTAAAATTATAACAGAATTCTTATAGAAGAATTATTTAATCTCTGATGTTCTTTTATCAAGAGTGGCCAATCAGCAGGTGGGCCAAGTTTCAGAATTTCAAGGTTATCCCAAAAGTTCGTAAACCTATTATGATTATAATAACTTTTAAAACAACCTTGTAATTCTGTAACTTGACCCACCTACTGATTGGCCGGCCACTTTTAATATAGAACATCAGAGATTAAATCATTCTTCTATAAGAATTCTGTTATAATTTTACCAAGGTTACTAATATTACCAAGGTTGTCTTAAAATTTCGTGAACACTTGCAAAATATAAATCATAATTTAAATAAAAAGACATATTGGATCAAAATATCATTTATTTTACCAATATTTTAGTTGTCTGAATGCCAACCTTTATCAAGGTATTATAACATTTTAAAGTGTGTCAACAACATGTTAAAATGTTATAATATCATGTTATAAAGAACATCAGAGATTAAATCATTCTTCTATAAGAATTCTGTTATAATTTTACCAAGGTTGCCAATATTACCATGGTTGTCTTAAAAGTTCGTAAACACTTGCAAAATATAAATCATAATTTAAATAAAAATACATATATTGGATCAAAATATCATTTATTTTACCAATATTTCAGTTGGCTGAATGCCAACCTTTATCAAGGTGTTATAACATTAAAGTGTGTCAACAACACATTAATATGTTATAACACCTTGAAAAAGGTTGGCATTCAGCCAACTGAAATATTGGTAAATAATATTTTGATCCAATATATACCTTTTTATTTAAAGATTTATTTATGGATGGCTCTATTAAAAAAAATCACAATATTGTAACAAAGTATTTATTAATTTTATTATTTTTATTAACAGAGTGGTCATTTTTATGTTTATATTTTGCTACTCTGTAAATTTCCCTCGTGGCTTATCTTTTGTTTACCATTCATAGTTTGTTCTTGCCTGAAATAAATTGTTTTCTCATCCTGAAGTTTTTGTCTTCCCTTATTTTCCACGTGGCAATATGTTTAAGAACTTTTGAGATAACCTTATATAATTTTGTTTGGGTGTTGTACATCCAGAAAAATGACAATTCCAAGTACAAATGCTAACTTATGAATTATGATATTGATTGAGTGGTATGGGGTTTTAAAAAAAGAGCTCTAACAAGCATCCCTTCTAAAGGATAACCATCAATAAACCCCCTGCCAGACAAACTTAAAGAACGGCATACGCTTCGGCTCCAATAGAGAATCAATTCTCTTTTTAACTTCGGTATGTCAAAGCTTCTTTGTTGGACTTTGGCGCCTACTCATTTGTGATGGTACAGTCCCCAATTAGGTCCTGGGAGGGGGGAGTCCAAAAGTCTGGAAAACTTTTCTTTAAAACTCTTCTTTCACTGCGGCTTCTCTCCAGCTGTTTTTCTCACAGATTCTTTCATCCTTGAAGATAAAATCTTCAATACACCTTTAGTACTGTGATCAATACAACCTGAAGGTATATGGAGATTGAAGAATTTAGGGTAATAACTAATTTTCTTTATTCTTATCGAGAATTAGGCTTTTATTATTATTATTATTATTTACAAACAATTATCGATACTTGTAAATTATTGAGTATTCCTTCTCGATTTAGGCTCCGTTTTTGGTAATTTAGAAAAACAAAGAATTTAAGGTGTGAAACCTAATTTTCTTTATTCTTACCTAGCAAAATATTTCTAGGCTTTTATTATTATTATTATTATTATTATTTACCGGTTTTTAACAATACTTGTAAATTGTTTTGTATTTATTCCATATAGACTGTTTTTGGTAATTTAGAAAAACAAAGAATTTAGGGTGAAAACTAATTTTCTTTATTCATTCTATGAAAAATATTTTGTCCGACTATTTATTCCGACTGATGTCATCAGCAATTTTAATTTGCATAATCAGGAGATGCCTTTTTCTTAATTTATCAACCTGATACCAGTACAAATTCACTTTCGTACTATTTTTTCACTGATAGAATTAAAATAAATAAAAGAATTTGACCACGCCTCATCGATGTTTATCTATATCAGGATAATCAAATATAAGATATCAAATAAATTATCAATGATATGAAAATATGTTTATCGACAAAAAGAGGTGTGGTAGGTATACCTTGAAAACAAGTTAAGGCATATCACCTCTTTTGTAGACTCCTGTAGATGGATTAGAGAACGTAGAAATGATTTACTAGAGGGGAGTAGATCATTTTCAGATATATACAGAAATAACACAGTAATAGTTACAATAATCAATGAATAAAGACATTAAGACATACAAATAGATCAAATTTTTACTATCCTTACTTCGATGAAAAATATATTAAGAGGTCTTTTCTCATCAGTGGTGAACCCTCCCAGCGGTTTCACCAATTTTTTTAATCTACCAGACCGCTTCTTTAGAGTTCTAATTCTGTATTGAATCATTCAGCTTTTTTATATGCTACACTGAAGGGTGGAATCTTAGAAATGGTATTTTTAGCATACCATGGAGATAAGCTTTTAGGAACAGTAGAATTACATTTAAATATTTGCATCGAGTAATGCTCTACCGCAAACAAGCAATGTTATTTACAATGTATCACGAATAAGGGGGAAAGAAGAAAGAAAGAGTTTAGCATAAATTTATTTACAAGGAATTGAGAACAAGCAGTTCCTTTTCTTTAAAAAACAATAATTAGTAGTATTAACTAAAATTTTGATTAGTAAAAGTGAAAAAAGCTACTCATAATAATAAACAAGGTACAGTAGAACCTCTCTTTAGCGGACACCTCTCTACAAAGGACAGTTTTCATTTGTAAAATTACCATTTTTACTATTTAGTATTTCTCAGGTAAGAGAGGTAGCTTCTCCCTAAAGGACACTTTGGCTCTGCAATTAGGTATCCTTTACGGAATTATCTTTATTTACAGGGCTCTCTCTGCTAACCAGAATGGATGATTTTTGAGCCCCGATGGACACATAAAGCGGATTTTATACAAAGCACTATTGGAGGGGCCTGGGGATGGGTAAAATGGGTGTCCTTTATAGGGAGGTTCTACTGTATATCAAACAGAAGTGAAGCCAATTCAATTCACGGGTAGATTAATTCTTTTAATCAATGATTATTTAATAAATTATTCACTGACAAAATATCAAGTAGAGGTTCAAATTCCAAACCAAATAGTTGGTACTTGGTAAACTACTTATAGACAAGTGGTTGTAGGGATGTGACCTCGGTACCTCTCTACATAATACCCCTCTAAATAAGTGTCTACAGCTTCCATCTTTTGTGACGTTTCCTGGTCTCAGACATCCTCTTCATTCCCAACTTCCTTCTTCTTCTTTCTTATCTCCACACTGGGTGAAATAAAATGCGTCTGCCTTTGTCATTAAGAATGGGAGCACTACTCAGTGGCAGGCCGACTTAGCTCCAAAATAAATGGCCGCCTCTGATATGAGGAACAGACGCCATGTGCAGCCGCTCCTAACATGGAGTACAAACTCATCCTGTATCCCTGGATTAGGAGCCCTTACAGGGTACTATGAGCCGGGCCAGTTGAACCCAGGTTTTTTTAGTGAGCTTGTTACTTCTCCCCTCCTCCTTTTTCATCCGGGCTTGGGACCGGCAAATTTCCTACTATTTCACAATAACCCTTTCTCCAACCTGAATTGAATGGCCTTACAACCCATACAGTAACTTCAAACACCTCTATGTGTTTCAATGACTTCTCATCTTTACAATAATCTACTCGTTTTAATAAATATATTTTCAAATTTTTAATCAACTTATTCTGATTTATATTATGATGCATTATCCCGCCATCTGTTATTAAAATTCGAAACTATTATAGACGCGTATGATTCTTTTTAAAATTAAACAATTTCTACTGTCCTTACTGCAATGGAAAATTTAATTAAAGAGTCAAGCATCAGTATCACTATAAAAGGAAGATAGAAAAATTCAATATAACAGCGGTATGGTAGATTAAACTGGCGAAACCGCTGGGAGGGTTCACCACTAATGAGCCAGGCCCTCCCATTAATTTTTCCATATTGCAGTAAGGACAGTAGAAATTGTTTAATTTTAAAAAGAATTATACGCGTTTATAATAGTTTCGAATTATTATAATTTAAAATCATTATAAACTTATCGCTATTTATCGCTGAAAATAAGAAATAATTTTTATAACGCTATTTTTCCTTTAAATATACACTCATAGCTATGTGCTCATAGCATATGTACACGCTTGTTCGGCGGTACACATACTAAAATTGGGGGATGATACACTCATAGCCAAAACATATGGAAGTTTTACCTTTTAAGCATGTATTTATATATTATTATTATTATATTTTATTTCTGTCAATATACTAAAAATTATTGGGTTCTTTTTTTTTTTTTTTATGAAAATGAACTGTTTCTTCTCGTTTGCGACCATTGCTGGGTATGAGAATATGTGAGTAGGTGTTAGTTCCACACCAGGACAGTTGTTGCATGTTCTATAGGTTTTTGTGTCATCTGGATGTATTGTCATTCCTTTATAGTGTTTTGTTCTGAGTCTTGTTATAGTTTTTGTAATTATTCTCTTAGAGTTTATATCGCATATTTGATCTTTTCATATTTTTATTTAATTATCTTGT
Source organism: Cordylochernes scorpioides (assembly GCA_030710605.1). Classification (NCBI taxonomy): domain Eukaryota; kingdom Metazoa; phylum Arthropoda; class Arachnida; order Pseudoscorpiones; family Chernetidae; genus Cordylochernes; species Cordylochernes scorpioides. Next base: position 60,558,493 of record CP092879.1, read on the forward strand.
ATATTGTCAAAGTATCAGCGTCAAATACTGACAAAAGGTGATATGTTTAGAGAAAGAGAGAAAGAGAGAGAAAATAAAAAAAAAACAGGATGACCATATGGAAGAAACATTAAAAAACAATCACGGTTATTTATCTTTGGCAAGAGGCCACAATCTGTTGAGGTAGAGGGGGGTACCTTTGGGGGGTTTTGGGGTGGGGGGGTAGGTAGCTTCCGGTCTACCCATCTGGTGCCGGAAGTGACGTAGGGCACCGGAATAAATAGGGAATGTTTGTGGGTCAAGCTGGGGGGAGGTCCCGGATATGTAGATAGGGTCAGCTTGATGCAAATTTAACGGTGCATTGATATGTGACTCCCGTCGATACATCCGTAGTGATAGGTGTGACCAGTAGTCTATATTTTTATTCAGCTTTATTTAACAGGAAAGGTTTTATTAAAATTCGCGTTGTAGATATGTTCATATGAGAAACTGGCTAAAATTGTGGATTTTTCAGGTATTTCCTGGAGGACGTCTCGTATTAGAGGTTTAGTATGGGAGTTTATGTTATGTTTGACTCTACAACGGTGTGGTACCGTCAAATGAATAGTTCATGGAGAGGTGGTTTCTTATTGAAGGTTAGGATAGTTCATTTTAAGTCAATATTAATTCTACAAAGTGATTTTACATAATATAGGATGCTAAGAAGGATGTGGTCTCTTATTGGAGATTAAGTTATTTTATATCAAGGTATGGACGATTTTACAAGGGTGGTCATTCGTTCAAAGAGCTGGTCGCTCATCCACATGATGTAATCTCGGAACAAATAGTAGTTATGTGATCCACATTTATGATAAGGTCAACTAAGAACAAACATCCACATTTTTTTATGATGGAGCCAACTAAGAACAATTTTTTTTTTTTAATGATGAAACCAACTAAGAACAAACATCCACATTTATGATGAAGCCAACTAAGAACAATTTTTTTTTTTTTATGATGAAGCCAACTAAGAACAAACATCCACATTTATGATGAAGCCAACTAAGAACAAATTTTTTTTTTTTTTTTTTATGATGAAGCCAACTAAGAACAAACATCCACATTTATGATGAAGCCAACTAAGAACAATTTTTTTTTTATGATGAAACCAACTAAGAACAAACATCCACATTTATGATGAAGCCAACTAAGAACAAAATTTTTATGATGAAGCCAACTAAGAACAAACATCCACATTTATGATGAAGCCAACTAAGAACAAACATCCACACTCTCTTATGATGAAGCCAACTGAAAACAAACATCCTCATCTCTCTCTCTCTATGATGAAGCCAACTAAGAACAAACATCCACATTTATGATGAAGCCAGCTAAGAACAAGTATCCACATTTATGGTGAAGCCAACTGAAAACAAACATCCACATTTATGATGAAGCCAACTAAGAACAAGCATCCTCATTTATGATGAAGCCAGCTAAGAACAAGTATCCACATTTATGGTGAAGCCAACTGAAAACAAACATCCACATTTATGATGAAGCCAACTAAGAACAAGCATCCACATTTATGATGAAGCCAACTAAGAACAAGTATTCACATTTTTTTTTATGATGAAGCCAACTAAGAACAAACATCCACACATATGATGAAGCCAACTAAGAACCAGTAATCGGTGACTAAGTACATTCACATGATGTAAGCTCGGAAGAAGCAGTAGCTGAGTGTATCCACATTCTTGATGAAGGAGGCAATTAAAGAAAAAACGTGGGAAGAATTCAAGTGGGTGTTTGCCTTCAGAACAATTCTCTTCTGTCATAAGATGGATGACTATAGTCCAGAGACTAAACATGCACTTGCATCATTTCAACCTTTTATTTCTTCAGGTGATCGTTAGTTTCTTTACATAACCATCAAATTCCGTTCATTGAACGCAGATTCAATGAAGAAATATATAATAATGTTACCGATTAAATGATTCCATGATTATTATAATATTTGTAGTACAGTACAAACTCCCTTTAGTGGACACTCACGCTAATGGACACCTCTCTACAAAGGACAGTTTTCATTTGCAAAATTACCATTTTTACAATTTAGCAACTCTCTGGTAAGAAGACACTTCTCCCTAAAGGCCATTTTGATTCTGCAATTAGGTGTTATCCTTTACAGGGAGGTTCTACTGTAACATATCGATTTGTTTTACCTCATGTATAATATATGATAATCATATTGAACATAAGGGGGAAATACGCCATCTATAAGATAAATGAAAACATCAAGGCATGAATGATTATTCTATACATAAAACAAACTTCTACTGTCCTTACTGAGATGAAATAATATTGGGAGGGCTTGAGTCATTAGTGGTGAACCTTTCCAGCGGTTTCGTAAATTTAATCTACCAGACCACCTCTTTAGAGCTCTAATACTGTATTGGACGATTCTGCTTATATATGCTACACTGATATATTATTTTATGTATCTCATATTCTTCAAAGAGTTATTGGTTCTTTCAAGGTCTCCCGTTACAATCCAGATAACTTAGGTGGCAATAATAGATCAATGTATAGACACTAGATTACTTATCTAGTAGTAATTCAAATTTAGGTTGTCGATGGTGGGTTTTAAGAAAGTTCAAATGATAATTAGGGTTCATAGGATAGAATATATAAAACAGTTAAACCTGTCTATAGAGCCCCCTCTAAATAGCGCCTTCCTCTCTAGCGCCCCATTTTAAACATTAAAATGTAAACATTTTACATTAAAAGTGACCTGTCTATAGCACCTCCTCTCTATACCACCCTATTTTGGTGAGTCCCAAGAGGGGGCGCTATAGACAGGTTTAACTGTAATTTTGAGTTCGTACATCAATGATTAAAAGGTCTAAGATTCAGCCAATTCTAACCTTCAACCTTCATCACCAGCTGTCACGCACGCCTTAGGAATTAATTATCTTATGGGTATCTACAGCTGCGAGTTACTCAGTTTCCTACATCTCTTAAGCATGACACATAAGACGTTGTGTCTCTCTCTCAAAAACGGAAAAGTTGTATTTAGAGTGGTTACGGAATAAAAACTACAAACAAAATGTCCCACTAACCGATTGTATTTATATGGAGGATTTGATATAGTGATTTATTTGATATAGTGATTTATTTGATATAGTGATTTATTTAATTTATGATTTAGAGCACAATAGTCATGGATATGGAGGAGGATATTTATATGGAGGAGGAAAGGGGAAATTTTTCAAGGTCATTAATCAGATATGTATTTAACCAGTTCAACTGATTAAAATCACATCAGAAAAACATAGCCATAGAACTATATAACTATCATAAAGCGGTTTTGGGAAAAACTGCCTCACAAAATGAGAAGTCAAAACATGTATATATAAAACAACTCTTTTCTCATATCCTTAATTATGTAAATATTTGGTTTCTTTTTTCTTTTCTTTTTTTGTTTTTCTTGTATTTAGAATTGGGTAAAGCAACTATGTGAAAGTTCAGGAGTTGGTAATGAACAATATGGAATGTGATAAGTAAGGTCATAGGTGAGTAAGGAGAGAGACCATATGGAAATTTATAAGTGAGTTTGGAACGATTTGGGGAATCGTATCCAATGGAAGATAAGGACAGAGTAAAGAATTATGTGAAAGGTCATAAGTAAGGGACAGTATGAAATAGCATAAGCGCCATAAGGGGATGATGTGAAAGATCTTAGAAGTGTAAGAGATGATGTGAAATGCCATAATACAGTAAGGGACGATGTGAAAAATCATAGGAGAGTAAGGGACGATTTGAAAGTTAATAGAAGAGTAAGGGACGATGTGGGATGTCATAGGTCTGCAAGAAACGATGTGGAAGATCATAGAAGAGTAAGGGACGATGTGAAATGCCATAGGTCTGTAAGAGACGATATGGAAGATCATAGAAGAGTAAGGGACGATGTGAAATGCCATAGGTCAATAAGGGACGATATGGAAGATCCTAGAAGAGTAAGGATAATGTGAAATGCCATAGTTCAATAAAGGATGATGAGGAGGGTCAGGAGTATGCTAATATCTCGTGGAAAAGACGAAGAGACCAAGGATGCGATCCCGGAGTGAATCAGTCAGGATGTGAATCCAAACATGGAGATTGTTTACCGGCGGCAGTGACTGGAAGTTTGGGTTCTAGTGTTGCAGAGATGGACGGCTCCGTTCACATTTCGCAGTTTCTTTCGATTGGTTCCAGATGAGGTGGAATTGGAAGACAATGGTCTTTCTATCAAACACGCATATGAAGAGTTTCTTTTAGTCTCATTTTAATTTTTAGAACGTTAACATTTCGATTCCCACAAAAGTTTCAAAATATTTAGATAAATAACATAGCAGGAAAAACCCCTCAATGAGCCAAAGGCAAAATGTCCATTCCAATCAAGGTGACTCAAATTTGGCGAAGATAAGTTTTTTATCCATACAGATTTACCTAACTACTTAATGGCCCAAAGATCGTATTCCATACAAGCTCACCTTACCTATCAGTAATCTAAAGTCGGCTATTGAATATCAAAGATGACCCAACCAGTATGTAATCCACGAAGAAATAACAGCTATTCCATCCAAGCTGACTCAACCACCATGTAATCCTTGGAGAAAGGACGGCTATTTCGTCCAAACTGACCTAACCACAATGTAATTTACAAAGAAATAACAACTATTTCATCTAAACTGACCCAACCACCATGTAATCCACAGAAACAAGAAGGTACTCCCATCCTATCTGACCTAACCACCATGTAATCCTTGGAGAAATAACAACTATTCCATCCAAACTGACCCAACCACCATGTAATACACGAAGAAATAACGACAATTCCATCTAAACTGACCCAACCACCATGTAATCCACAGAGACAAGAATGTACTTCCATCCTATCTAGCCCAATAATCCACAGATGTCCAGCAGCAGCCACGAGGGAGAAGTCAGATGGTCAGACCCCCAAGAAAGAAGAAGGTCGTCCCCTCCCGTGGGAACGGAAGTCGCGTGGCAGGTGGCAACCACGGCACACCTAACCGCCCCTGTGTAGGGGGACACTCCTTCATTAATCAACAGCACTCGCCTCAATCCTTTACTTCATTTACTATCTCCTCTTGATACATCTGGAACTGTTTTCACCCCCCTTGTCTTCACACCTTGTTAGCACCCACCCAACCTTCCCCACTCCAGAAACACACGTCCCTCACCACAGTTCCAGTTCATAACTATCTTTATTGGACGCTTCTCAAGAACAGAATTATCCAAATCATAATCAAGGTCATCTTTCCAGTTGGTCTCGAAGCCCACGACATCACCATTTCTTCAGCGGCAAAGCCCACTATCTACATTTTCTTTGTAAATCGTGAAATGCGTGGTGTCGCTGGAGACCCGCTGGTGATTCTCCACTAAACTCTGCAGCGCTGGCAGAGACGCCATATTCATTGTACATAGTATCATTCACATATATATAATTATCTTTTTTTTAAATAGTGCATACTGTGCACCTTTGCATGTATTGACAAGATCTTAATAAAATTATTATAATCGTCAATTGTCCAGGTCATAATAGTTACATTGAAGAATAAATTATTTTTTCACTTATTTGCAAATTTAGTGACTTGTTGTTATACAGGATCTTAGGTTTCAGGTATTCGTTCTTCAAAATTAATCTAAATATATATTGAGAAATAGATGGCAATTGAATTTATAAATATAATAAACAAGTATATTACAAGATAGAAATGTATTTTTTTTTTAAATAGAGCAATCCATATTTAATTCGTTAGATAATAAAAAAACATATATTGGATTTAATAAAAGATTTATTTTGCAAATATTTCGGCTGGCTGAATGCCAACCTTTATCGAGACATTACATTTTTGTATACACAAACTCAGCGCCGCATAGTGTTATAATATCACAGTTGAATTGTGTATACAAAAATGTAATGCCTCAATAAAGGTTGGCATTCAGTCAGCCTAAATAGTGGCAAAATAAATATTTTATTAAATCCAATATATGCCTTTTTATTATCCATAGAAATGTATGTGAACAAAAAATAAACAGAGTCTATTATCTTCTGTATATATAAAAATGAATGTTTGTATGTTTGTTTGTATGTCCGGTATACAAATTCGCAGTAGTTCACTAATTCAAACCAAAATTTCCATACATAGGTAAAAAAAATACGGGGAAGACGATAGGCTATTTAATATATATATATAAATCAATTATTAAAACTATATATTTTTAGTCAGAAAATGATGATGACGATATTGCTGTATCATGTTTGATTATCAGATACAAAATTATATCGGGAAAAATTCCAAAAAGCAGAGACCACGGGTGAAACCAGTTCATTATTTTGTACGCAGGAACAAAATTCTAACAGAAAAACATTCATTCGAGCAGAAAACAAAAGCCAGATCATCTTTCTATAAAAATATCGCTTCTCAGACACAAAGTTTGGAGCGGGACGTTTCACAAGAGTGACATCCACGGCGCCATTTTTAATTGTAACGAATAGTATTTGAATAAAAACATTTGATCGGGTAAAACCCGGGCGTTGCCCGGGTCATTCGGCTAGTATAAAATAAAGAAAGGTAATCCAGAAATATAAACACATCTATCGTAAACTAAAAAAGAATGTATATCAACATACACTGAACGATGGTTAAATGCACCATAACATAAACGCGAGATTGGGATGTAATGCAAACCGACTAAAGGAAAGAGATATCAACAATATTGATATATTACAACATGATGTACCTATACATTGTGTTACAATAAGCCTGATTACTGGGCTGTAGTGTCATTGTGTACAGCACGTAAAGGTAGACATGCTTTCTGAACGTGTAGATATTGTCTTGATGGATGGCTGCTTATTGTCTCCACTCAATCCAACATGTCTGTTACGTGATTTGATGTCGCTTTCTTGATGTCTTTAAAATATTGCTACAATAAGAATTCGTGTCTGATTCATATGAGCTAATAGATAACAGCTTCATCCTCTTTGGGTATCCATCTCAGTTGATGCATCTCAATACCGAATTTAAACAATCACGGCAGGAATTGTGGCGGAGAATGGATAAAGCCACCTATTAATAGAAGACACACTGTGTGAATTCGAATAAAAGGAGAAGATTGCGTGGTTTACAGCTAACTTCTGATTGGGTCACCTTTTTTTTTTTTTTTTTTTTTTTTTGAAAGGCTGTCGTCATTGGTCCGCAGTATCCATCCGGGATATTGCCTATTGTCAACTGGCGGACGCGTTTTGTCCGAGGTCTCTCCTTGACCGCTAGCATCAACTGGGGCTGTCTGTATGGTGTCTGTTGTTGATAAACTGACGTTTTGTCCGAGATCTCTCCTTGACCCCCTGTATCATCAACTGGGGCTGTCTCTGTGGTGTTTGATGTGAAAAAAAATCTATGAATGAAATACCAATCCAAAAACATAAACAACTTTCAACACAATGACGCAGGTATCGTAAACAACTCATATAGTTGCACATTTTCTTTAAGAACAACATTCTCAACCCACGAATTTATCGATACACACTCTATATTCAACAATATATTTAACGATGGAATGAATTATCTCTTAACTCTCTTTAGGAAAGCAAAAAAAGGTCAGAAAAAGATTGAGCAAATATATTAAAATATCTTAGCATATACAAATAATATACTAGAAAAAATTGAGATTTCTCTTCATATTTTACATATAACTTTCAGATATAAATTCATATCAATGTTATTACCATTTCTATAAAAATACAAGGAAAGCAATTAGTCTAATACAGATACACAAAATAACCAACAATTTTTATCTTTTCTTTTTGCGTAGAAGAAGAAATTTGAACTCGGATAATCAGCACATCAAACGACATTCAACCAACTCGACCTATGAGAAAGGTACATACATTTTCACACATATGCGGATGTATATATCCACATTAAGCTGACACCATGGAACATAGCTAACCAAAGGTATGTAGAGTATGTGCCATGGCATTTGGTCTTCTGAATTAAACATGACTCTGTGACTTCCGTTCTACGCACAGATCGTCTACAGTTCTTTAGTCGTTTTATTTTGACTTAGGACTAAGTCAATTTTTATAACATCTTTATTATTACAAAGTACAATAGAACCTCCCTTTAGCGGACACCCCTCTAGAGGACACCTCTCTATAAAGGACAATTTTCATTTACAAAATTACCGTTTTTACAATTCAGCAACTCTCCTGTAAGAGGACATCTCTTCCTAAAGAACACTTTGGCTCTGCAATTAGGTGTTGTCCTTTACAGGGAGGTTCTAATGTATATAAAAATTGATTTTTTTTTATAAATTTTTCTTTTTAATTCGAAGTTACTTGTACAAAGTACGTAATAAAAGTAAAAAGGTGAATTTCCATATGCATCTTTTATTTAATTATTTATGGTGGTGTCTTGTCCATGGAACATTTGTTGCTCCATGGAAAGGAGGGGTGCCATTGCACTGTTAGTCAGCCACATTTCAGAGTTCCCTGTTCACGGTTACCGTAGCCGCTCGGGGCTCACGACACCGTACTACAGGGCAGTCCCTTACTATTTATTTATTTATAAATTCGCGATTAGCTTTCAAGAGTTTAATCTTTCTCAGGCATCTGTTCTCAAGACTGAGGAAGATCTAATGCTTGAAAGCTAACCGAATTTATAATAAATAACAACAAAGCCTTATTAAGACCTTTTGGCCTTATACAGATTTTCCGAGTAGAAGACGGTATATACAGAAATAATAGTAATAATAACAATAAATATGTAATAAATAAGAAACACATAGTTTCTATTATTATCGATAATATATTAAAATAGCAACATATGCGCGCTATATGAGCAACCAGCTTCGTAAGAATATAGTAGGATTTCAAATTAGAAAATAGAAGCGTATCATCATTAATGTATAGATTTCTCTTTCGCAATTTGCATAGTATAGATGAGCATAAAATCTGTATTTGCATATTGTCTTAATTGCATATACTAGATATATATACATGTTTTGTTTGATTTGTGTTCTTAAATGACTAATCATATTAGTATATATGTATACTTCTTTAATATACAGTTAAACCTGTCTATAGCGCTCCCTCTAAATAGCGCCTCCCTCTCTATAGCGCCCGATTTTAAATGCGCAGTACGATGCGATTTACATTAAAAGTGATGTGTCTATAGCACCCTATTTTGGCGAGTCCCAAGAGGGGACGTTATAGACAGGTTTAACTGTATTAAGTGTGAAGATAATTATCCCAAAATATCGATTTCAATTTGCATAGTAGTTTATATCATTCGTATTTGCATATTATTCCTGTTTAGATGTCCGGAGCAAGGTTGACTACAAATATGGTCAGTTTACGACGACTCAATTAAGAAGTTGGTTTAATTATACGGGGAAGGGAGAGAGAGAAGTAAGTTTCTCTTTCGCAATTTGCATAGTATATATGAGAATAGAATCTGTATTTGCATATTATTTCTATTGCATATACTACATATATGCATGTTTTGTTTGATTTGTGTTCTTGTTAGATGACATATATTGTCATATATGTGTACTGCTTATATATATTAAGTGTGAAGATCTATCATCCCAAAATATCGATTTCAATTTGCATAGTAGTTTATATCATTCGTATTTGCATATTATTCCTGTTTAGATGTCCGGAGCAAGGTTGACTACAAATATGGTCAGTTTACGACGACTCAATTAAGAAGTTGGTTTAATTATACGGGGAAGGGAGAGAGAGAAGCAAGTTTCTCTTTCGCAATTTGCATAGTATATATGAGAATTAAATCTGTATTTGCATATTATCTCTATTGCATATACTACATATATGCATGTTTTGTTTGATTTGTGTTCTTGTTAGATGACATATATTGTCATATATGTGTACTGCTTATATATATTAAGTGTGAAGATAATTATCCCAAAATATCGATTTCAATTTGCATAGTAGTTTGAATTATTCGTATTTGCATATTATTCCTGTTTAGATGTCCGGAACAAGGTTGACTATAAACATGGTCAGTTTATAACGACGCAATTAAAAAGTTGGTTTAATTATACGGGGAAGGGAGAGAGAGAAGTAAGTTTCTCTTTCGCAATTTGCATAGTATATATGAGAATAAAATCTGTATTTGCATATTATCTCTATTGCATATACTACATATATGCATGTTTTACTTGATTTGCGTTCTTCTTAAATGACTAATCATATTAGTATATATGTGTACTGCTTTAATATACAGTTAAACCTGTCTATATCGCCCCCTCTAAATAGCGCCTTCCTCTCTATAGCGCCCGATTTTAAATACGTAGTACGATGCGATTTACATTAAAAGTGACCTGTCTATAGCACCCCCTCTCTATAGCACACTTTTTTGGTGAGTCCCAAGAGGGGGCGCTATGGACAGGTTTAACTGTATTAAGTGTGAAGATAATTATCCCAAAATATCGATTTCAATTTGCATAGTGGGTTTATATCATTCGTATTTGCATATAATTCCTGTTTAGATGTCCGGAGCAAGGTTGACTACAAGCATGGTCAGTTTATAACGACGCAATTAAGAATTTGGTTTAATTATACGGGGAAGGGAGAGAGAAGTAAGTTTCTCTTTCGCAATTTGCATAGTATATATGAGAATAAAATCTGTATTTGCATATTATCTCTTTTGCATATATTAGATATATATGCATGTTTTGTTTGATTTGTGTTCTTGCTAAATGACTAAAGCTATTGCCATATACGTGTACTGCTCATATATATATATTAAGTGTGAAGATAATTATCCAAAAATATCGATTTCAATTTGCATATTATTCCTGTTTAGATGTCCGGAACAAGGTTGACTACAAGCATGGTCAGTTTATAACGACGCAATTAAGAAGTTGGTTTAATTATACGGGGAAGGGAGAGAGAGAAGTAAAAAAATGAAGTACTCAGAAAAACTCTTCAGACTTGTCAGGGCGTAAGCTAAAACAGAATCTCGAGTTCAATGGCCCTACAATGACCGCCCTTGTACAGCGGAATTCCACTCTACTTCCCAGGTCACCTGTCTATTATCCAACATTGAGGCCATAAGTTTCTAAAATATCCCATTCAGTATATTGATGCTTGATAACAGATATCTGTGTTTGGATATACAATAGCTAGCTGGGGATGTGCTAGAATGAAACTTGTCCACGTATCCAGAAATTCTGGTTGAAGCTTTCTATCTTTAAACAAGAATATAACATATTTATATAAAAAATAGACACTTCGACCAGTTAGAGTTTTTTTTTTTTTAATTTTTCTCAACGTTTCGACAAAAATATTTTGGCTTCGTCAGGAGAAGTAGATAAAAATAAAGCATTTGGCAAGGCGTTAAAATTTGTTCTAAGGTTGCAAGGACGTTCTCACGTGTTTTTTTAGAATTTAAATAATTAAAAGAATATAACATCAACTTCATGTTTTTAACCAAAATAGTTATACATGCATCCATTTAAAACAGATATGTATCATTCTCCCATAACTATATGTTGTATTCTTGCCTGAAAATCGGCCATTGCTACTTCACCAGCTTAATTTACCAGTTTGGTAAATTCGACCGATTCCATAAACCCTCTCGTAGATGTTATGAAATCGAACTTTTACAGTCCTCGGTAGTATAGTGGTTAGTATTCCCGCCTGTCACGCGGACGACCAAGGTTCGATTCCCCACTGGAGAGTTTTTTTACACTTTGGTTAGTAGCCCGTAAAACCATATTCTATCTCTCTCAAAGTAGTGCACGCTGTCCTATACCATCATGTGAGGGAGGTACTCTCCGAGACACTCTCGACAGAAAACAAGATAATTAAAGACATTTTTGTGTATATGCAAAAAGGTAGATCATGACAAAAGTTAGGAAAATGGTCATTACCATAAAGATGAAGAAAAATGTCAGAAGACATGAGCAGAGGACAAAGTGCAGATGATATAAATATGGTCCACCATGAAGAGAAGGAC
>CP092879.1:60570609-60696413 GCA_030710605.1 Cordylochernes scorpioides
GCTCATGTCTTCTGCCATTTCCCGCCATTTTCCTTCTTCTTTATGGTAATGACTATTTTCCAAACTTTTGCCATGATCTCCCTTTTTGCATATATACAAAACTATCCGAGTTTATAGATGTCCTTCTTCATGGTGGACCATATTTATATCATCTGCACTTTGTCCTCTGCTCATGTCTTCTGACATTTTCCTTCATCTTTATGGTAATGACCATTTTCCTAACTTTTGCCATGATCTTCCTTTTGCATATACACTAAAAGTTCTTTAGGAGTTTATAGATGTCCTACTCTTCATGGTGGACCATATTTATATCATCTGCACTTTGTCCTCTGCTCATGTCTTCTGACATTTTCCTTCATCTTTATGGTAATGACCATTTTCCTAACTTTTGTCATGATCTCTCCTTTTTGCATATATACAAAACTTTCTTGAATTATCTTGTTTTCTGTAGAGAGTGTCTCGGAGAGTAACTCCCTCACATGATGGTATAGGACCGCGTGCACTACTTTGAGAGAGAGAGAGAGAGAATATAGTTTTACGGGTTACTAACCAAAGTTTTGAAAAACTCCCCGGTGGGGAATCGAACCCTGGTCGTCCGCGTGACAGGCGGGAATACTAACCACTATACTACTGAGGACTGCAAAGTTCGATTTCATAACATCTACGAGAGGGTTTATGGAATCGGTCGAATTTATCAAACAGGTGTTTAAGATGGTGAAATGGTAATGGCCGATTTTCAGGCAAGAATACACTACTAAACGAATACTTGTAACTATTTTTCTTCAAATAAAAGACACCAGTAAATCTTTTTATTGTTTCGACTTTTTGTTAGAGGTGATCATCTTTATATTAAACTAGCCGAATGACCCGGGCAACGCCCGTGTTTTACCCGACTGTAGATGTTACAACGGTGATCCTTAGGTCGCTGGTTCAAATCCGGCTCGAGGGAGCCGGCGAGCACGTGACCTCCCTGTGCGCGAGCATCCGTGACAGAGGCCGATGAGGAAAGACGGTCGTGACTATATATATAAATGTTAAATACTTTATTATGTGTAAATTATATTGTTTAAAAAATTTGTATTTTTAACTTTAATTGTAAAAAAAAAATTGTAAATTTGTATATGTAAATTCTTGTGCCAGATTAATCAATAATAGAGGATTTGCATATGTCTTGTTAGTTAAAAATAAGATAATAGTTTTGTTTGGCAGAGAAGCTAGATGCTCTCAGGTTAGTTTTTTTTTCTTATTGTAAATATGTTTGTATAATATCTTAAAATTCTCTGCTTTAATTTTATTATATTAAAATAAACATAATTTCTTTATAAAAGTATATTTATTTTTTCCTCTTTGAAAACTTCAAGAATTAATAGAAAATATTAAAAAGGTACCATCTCTATCCTCCTTGCACCCAACACTTTTCGACAAAAGTCCTCGTCAGGAGCAAACAAAAATTAAATCATTTGGCAAAGCGTTAGAAATTATTCTAAGGCTGCAAGGGCATTTTGGTTGAAAACATGAAGTTGATGTTATATTCTTGTCTAAAGATAGAAATATTCAACTAGAATTTCTGGATACGTGAACGTAGGCCTTTCAAGTTTCATTCTAGCATATCCCCAGCTAGCTATTGTATATCCAAACCCAGATATCTGTTATCAAGCATCGATATACTGAATGGTATATTTTAGAAACTTATGGCCTCAATGTTGGATAATAGACAGGTGACCTGGGAAGTAGAGTGGAATTCCGCTGTACAAGGGCGGTCATTGTAGGGCCATTGAACTCGAGATTCTGTTTTAGCTTACGCCCTGACAAGTCTGAAGAGTTTTTCTGAGTACTTCATTTTTTTTACTTCTCTCTCTCCCTTCCCCGTATAATTAAACCAACTTCTTAATTGCGTCGTTATAAACTGACCATATTTGTAGCCAACCTTGTTCCGGACATCTAAACAGGAATAATATGTAAATACGAATAATTCAAACCTACTATGCAAATTGAAATCGATATTTTGGGATGATAGATCTTCACACTTAATATATTAAAGCAGTACACATATATGGAAATATATGTCATCTAACAAGAACACAAATCAAACAAAACATGCATATATATCTAGTATATGCAATAGAGATAATATGCAAATACAGATTTTATTCTCATATATACTATGCAAATTGCGAAAGAGAAACTTACTTCATTCTCCCTTCCCCGTATAATTAAACCAACTTCTTAATTGCGTCGTTATAAACTGACCATGTTTGTAGCCAACCTTGTTCCGGACATCTAAACAGGAATAATATGCAAATACGAATAATTCAAACCTACTATGCAAATTGAAATCGATATTTTGGGATAATTATATTCACACTTAATGCAGTTAAACCTGTCTATAACGCCCCTTTTCGAGACTCACCAAAATAGTGTGCTATAGAGAGGGGGTGCTATAGACAGGTCACTTTTAATGTAAATCGCATCGTACTACGTATTTAAAATCGGGCGCTATAGAGAGGAAGGCGCTATTTAGAGGGGACGATATAGACAGGTTTAACTGTATATTAAAGCAGTACACATATATACTAATATGATTGGTCATTTAAGAAGAACGCAAATCAAGTAAAACATGCATATATGTAGTATATGCAATAGAGATAATATGCAAATACAGATTTTATTCTCATATATACTATGCAAATTGCGAAAGAGAAACTTACTTCTCTCTCTCCCTTCCCCGTATAATTAAACCAACTTTTTAATTGCGTCGTTATAAACTGACCATGTTTATAGTCAACCTTGTTCCGGACATCTAAACAGGAATAATATGCAAATACGAAGAATTCAAACTACTATGCAAATTGAAATCGATATTTTGGGATGATAGATCTTCACACTTAATATATATGAGCATTACACGTATATGGCAATATAAGTCATCTAAGAAGAACACAAATTAAACAAAACATGCATATATCTAGTATATGCAATAAAGATAATATGCAAATACAGATTTTATTCTCATCTATACTATGCAAATTGCAAAAGAGAAATCTATACATTAATGATGATACGCTTCTATTTTGGATCAATTTGAAATCCTACTATATTCTTACGAAGCTTGTTTTTCATATAACATAGCGCGCATATGTTGCTATGTTAATATATTATCGACAATAATAGAAAATCTGTTTCTTATTTATTACAAATTTATTGTTATTATTACTATTATTTCTGTATATACCGTCTTCTACTCGGAGAATATGTATAAGAACAAAAGGTCTTAATAAAGCTTTGTTGTTATTTATTATAAATTCGGTTAGCTTTCAAGCATTAGATCTTCCTCAGTCTTGAGAACAGATGCCTGAGAAAGAATAAGCTCTCGAAAGCTAATCACGAATTTATAAATAAATAAATAGTAAGGGACTGTCCTGTAAGTACGGTGTCGTGAGCCCCGAGCCGCTACGGTAACCGTGAACAGAACACTCTGAAATGTGGCTGACTAACGGGGCAATGACACCCCTCCTTTCCATGGAGTAACAAATGCTCCATGGACAAGACACCACCATAAATAATTAAATAAAAGATGCATATAGAAATTCGACTTTTTACTTTTATTACGTACTTTGTACAAATAACTTTAGATTAAAAATAAAATTTTATAGCTGAAAGTTGATTTTATATATATTAGAACCTCCCTGTAAAGGACAACACCTAATTGCAGAGCCAAAGTGTTCTTTAGGAAGAGATGTCCTCTTACAGGAGAGTTGCTAAATTGTAAAAATGGTAATTTTGCAAATAAAAATTGTCCTTTATAGAGAGGTGTCCTCTAGAGGGGTGTCCGCTAAAGGGAGGTTCTATTGTACTTTGTAATAATAAAGATGTTATAAAAATTGACTTAGTCCTAAGTCAAAATAAAACGACTAAAGAACTGCAGACGATCTGTGCGTAGAACGGAAGTCACAGAGTCATGTTTAATTCAGAAGACCAAATGCCATGGCACATACTCTACATACCTTTGGTTAGCTATGTTCCATGGTGTCAGCTTAACGTGGATATATACATCCGCATATGTGTGAAAATGTACGTACCTTTCTCATAGGTCGAGTTGGTTCAATGTCTGTTGGATGTGCTGATTATGTGGGCTCAATTTTTTTCTACGCAAAAAGAAAAGACAAAAATTATTGGTTATTTTGTGTATCTCTGTATTAGACTAATTGCTTTCCTTGTATTTTTATAGAAATGGTAATAACATTGATATGAATTTATATCTGAAAGTTATATGTAAAATATGAAGAGAAATCTCAATTTTTTTCTAGTATATTATTTGTATATGCTAAGATATTTTAATATATTTGCTCAATCTTTTTCTGACCTTTTTTGCTCTCCTACAGGAGGATTAAGAGATAATTCATTCCATCGTTAAATATATTGTTGAATATAGAGTGTGTATCGATAAATTCGCGGGTTGAGAATGTTGTGCAATTATAAAAGTTGTTTACAATACCTGCCCCACGTGTTGAAAGTTGTTTATGTTTTTGAATTGGTATTTCATTCATAGGAGTCTTTTTTACATCAAACATCACAGAGACAGCCTCAGTTGATGACACAGGAGGTCAAGGAGAGACCTCGGACAAAACGTCAGTTTGTCAACAACAGACACCATACAGACAACCCCAGTTGATGCCAGCGGTCAAGGAGAGACCTCGGACAAAACGCGTCCGCCAGTTGACAATAGGCAATATCCCGGATGGATACTGCGGACCAATGACGACAGCCTTTCAAAAAAAGCTGACCCAATCAGAAGTTAGCTGTAAACCACGCAATATTCCTCTTTTATTCGAATTCACACAGTGTGTCTTCTATTAATAGGTGGCTTTATCCATTCCCCGCCACAATTCCTGCCGTGATTGTTTAAATTCGGTATTGAAATGCATCAACTGAGATGGATACCCAAAGAGGATGAGGCTGTTATCTATTAGCTCATATGAACCAGACTCGAATTCTTATTGGAGCAATATTTTAAAGACATCAAGAAAGCGACATCAAATCACGTAACAGACATGTTTGATTGAGTGGAGACAATACGCAGCCATCCATCAAGACAATATCTACACGTTCAGAAAGCATGTCTACCTTTACGTGCTGTACACAATGACACTACAGCCCAGTAATCAGGCTTATTGTAACACAATGTATAGGTACATCATGTTGTAATATATCAATTTTGTTGATATCTTTTTCCTTTCGTCGGTTTACATTACATCCCAATCTCGCGTTTATGTTATGTTGCATTTAACCATTGTTCAGTGTATGTTGAAATACATTCTTTTATAGTTTATGATACATGTGTTTATATTGCCAAGTGGAAAATTAAGGAAGACCAACTTCGAGATAAGACAACAATTTATTTCAGGCAAGAACCAACTATGAATGATAAACAAAAGATAGCGCAAAAGAGGGAAGTATACAGAATATAGCAAAATATAAACATAAAAAATAATACTCTGCTAAAATAATAAATACTTTGTTACAATATTTTTGATTTACCTTCATTGATTTTTTTATAAAAGAATCTTCGATAAAATAATCCCTTGAATCAATATTAAAATAAGAACATTAAGTCTCCAGGGAAAAGTTTCTTTTAAAAATATTTTTTATTTAAATATCTCTCAAGCTTTCGGGTAAGAAAGCACGCGCAACAGAAGCCCGCGTTGTTTCTGCATTGAAACAAATTTAAACAACAAAAGAACTTTATTTAATTTTAAATCTTATTTTATTGACGTTTTAATGATGTAAAATATTTTCTACCGTAGAAGGGCTTTCTTGCCGGAAAGCTTGAGAGATTTTTATATAAAAAAATATTTTAAGAATAAACGTTTCCCTGGAGGCTTGATGTTTTTATTTTAATAATAGACTCTGTTTACTTTTTGATTACATACATTTCTATCTTGTAATATACTTGTTTATTAAATTTATAAATTCAATTGACATTTATTGCTTAATGTATATGTAACTTAATTTTGAAGAAAGAATACCTGAAACCTAAGATCCTGTATAACAACAAGGTATTAAACTTGTAAATAAGTGAAAAATACTATATTCTTCAATGTAACTATTATGACCTGGACAATTGACGATTATAATAATTTTATTAAGATTTTGTCAATACATGCAAAGGTGCACAGTATGCACTATTTAAAAAAAAAAGATAATTATATATATGTGAATGATACTATGTACAATGAATATGGCGTCTCTGCCAGCGCTGCAGAGTTTAGTGGAGAATCACCAGCGGGTCTCCAGCGACACCCCGTATTTCACGATCAACAAAGAAAACGTAGATTGTGTGCTTTGCCGCTAAGGAGATAGTGATGGCATGGTCCTCGAGATCAACTGGAAAGATGATCTGGATTATGAGGTGGATAATCCTGTTCTTGAGAAGCGTCCAATAAAGATAGTTATGAACTGGAACTGTGGTGAGGGACGTGTGTTTCTGGAGTGGGGAAGGTTGGGTGGGTGCTAACAAGGTGTGAAGACAAGGGGGTGAAGACAGTTCCAGATGTATCAAGAGGAGATAGTAAATGAAGTAAAGGATTGAGGCGAGTGCTGTTGATTAATGAAGGAGTGTCCCCCTACACAGGGGCGGTTAGGTGTGCCGTGGTTGCCACCTGCCACGCGACTTCCGTTCCCACGGGAGGGGACGACCTTCTTCTTTCTTGGGGGTCTGACCATCTGACTTCTCCCTCGTGGCTGCTGCTGGACATCTGTGGATTATTGGGCTAGATAGGATGGAAGTACATTCTTGTCTCTGTGGATTACATGGTGGTTGGGTCAGTTTAGATGGAATTGTCGTTATTTCTTCGTGTATTACATGGTGGTTGGGTCAGTTTGGATGGAATAGTTGTTATTTCTCCAAGGATTACATGGTGGTTAGGTCAGATAGGATGGGAGTACCTTCTTGTTTCTGTGGATTACATGGTGGTTGGGTCAGTTTAGATGAAATAGTTGTTATTTCTTTGTAAATTACATTGTGGTTAGGTCAGTTTGGACGAAATAGCCGTCCTTTCTCCAAGGATTACATGGTGGTTGAGTCAGCTTGGATGGAATAGCTGTTATTTCTTCGTGGATTACATACTGGTTGGGTCATCTTTGATATTCAATAGCCGACTTTAGATTACTGATAGGTAAGGTGAGCTTGTATGGAATACGATCTTTGGGCCATTAAGTAGTTAGGTAAATCTGTATGGATAAAAAACTTATCTTCGCCAAATTTGAGTCACCTTGATTGGAATGGACATTTTGCCTTTGGCTCATTGAGGGGTTTTTCCTGCTATGTTATTTATCTAAATATTTTGAAACTTTTGTGGGAATCGAAATGTTAACGTTCTAAAAATTAAAATGAGACTAAAAGAAACTCTTCATATGCGTGTTTGATAGAAAGACCATTGTCTTCCAATTCCACCTCATCTGGAACCAATCGAAAGAAACTGCGAAATGTGAACGGAGCCGTCCATCTCTGCAACACTAGAACCCAAACTTCCAGTCACTGCCGCCGGTAAACAATCTCCATGTTTGGATTCACATCCTGACTGATTCACTCCGGGATCGCATCCTTGGTCTCTTCGTCTTTTCCACGAGATATTAGCATACTCCTGACCCTCCTCATCATCCTTTATTGAACTATGGCATTTCACATTATCCTTACTCTTCTAGGATCTTCCATATCGTCCCTTATTGACCTATGGCATTTCACATCGTCCCTTACTCTTCTATGATCTTCCATATCGTCTCTTACAGACCTATGGCATTTCACATCGTCCCTTACTCTTCTATGATCTTCCACATCGTTTCTTGCAGACCTATGACATCCCACATCGTCCCTTACTCTTCTATTAACTTTCAAATCGTCCCTTACTCTCCTATGATTTTTCACATCGTCCCTTACTGTATTATGGCATTTCACATCATCTCTTACACTTCTAAGATCTTTCACATCATCCCCTTATGGCGCTTATGCTATTTCATACTGTCCCTTACTTATGACCTTTCACATAATTCTTTACTCTGTCCTTATCTTCCATTGGATACGATTCCCCAAATCGTTCCAAACTCACTTATAAATTTCCATATGGTCTCTCTCCTTACTCACCTATGACCTTACTTATCACATTCCATATTGTTCATTACCAACTCCTGAACTTTCACATAGTTGCTTTACCCAATTCTAAATACAAGAAAAACAAAAAAAGAAAAGAAAAAAGAAACCAAATATTTACATAATTAAGGATATGAGAAAAGAGTTGTTTTATATATACATGTTTTGACTTCTCATTTTGTGAGGCAGTTTTTCCCAAAACCGCTTTATGATAGTTATATAGTTCTATGGCTATGTTTTTCTGATGTGATTTTAATCAGTTGAACTGGTTAAATACATATCTGATTAATGACCTTGAAAAATTTCCCCTTTCCTCCTCCATATAAATATCCTCCTCCATATCCATGACTATTGTGCTCTAAATCATAAATTAAATAAATCACTATATCAAATAAATCACTATATCAAATAAATCACTATATCAAATCCTCCATATAAATACAATCGGTTAGTGGGACATTTTGTTTGTAGTTTTTATTCCGTAACCACTCTAAATACAACTTTTCCGTTTTTGAGAGAGAGACACAACGTCTTATGTGTCATGCTTAAGAGATGTAGGAAACTGAAGAAACTGAGTAACTCGCAGCTGTAGATACCCATAAGATAATTAATTCCTAAGGCGTGCGTGACAGCTGGTGATGAAGGTTGAAGGTTAGAATTGGCTGAATCTTAGACCTTTTAATCATTGATGTACGAACTCAAAATTACAGTTAAACCTGTCTATAGCGCCCCCTCTTGGGACTCACCAAAATAGGGTGGTATAGAGAGGAGGTGCTATAGACAGGTCACTTTTAATGTAAAATGTTTACATTTTAATGTTTAAAATGGGGCGCTAGAGAGGAAGGCGCTATTTAGAGGGGGCTCTATAGACAGGTTTAACTGTTTTATATATTCTATCCTATGAACCCTAATTATCATTTGAACTTTCTTAAAACCCACCATCGACAACCTAAATTTGAATTACTACTAGATAAGTAATCTAGTGTCTATACATTGATCTATTATTGCCACCTAAGTTATCTGGATTGTAACGGGAGACCTTGAAAGAACCAATAACTCTTTGAAGAATATGAGATACATAAAATAATATATCAGTGTAGCATATATAAGCAGAATCGTCCAATACAGTATTAGAGCTCTAAAGAGGTGGTCTGGTAGATTAAATTTACGAAACCGCTGGAAAGGTTCACCACTAATGACTCAAGCCCTCCCAATATTATTTCATCTCAGTAAGGACAGTAGAAGTTTGTTTTATGTATAGAATAATCATTCATGCCTTGATGTTTTCATTTATCTTATAGATGGCGTATTTCCCCCTTATGTTCAATATGATTATCATATATTATACATGAGGTAAAACAAATCGATATGTTACAGTAGAACCTCCCTGTAAAGGATAACACCTAATTGCAGAATCAAAATGGCCTTTAGGGAGAAGTGTCTTCTTACCAGAGAGTTGCTAAATTGTAAAAATGGTAATTTTGCAAATGAAAACTGTCCTTTGTAGAGAGGTGTCCATTAGCGTGAGTGTCCACTAAAGGGAGTTTGTACTGTACTACAAATATTATAATAATCATGGAATCATTTAATCGGTAACATTATTATATATTTCTTCATTGAATCTGCGTTCAATGAACGGAATTTGATGGTTATGTAAAGAAACTAACGATCACCTGAAGAAATAAAAGGTTGAAATGATGCAAGTGCATGTTTAGTCTCTGGACTATAGTCATCCATCTTATGACAGAAGAGAATTGTTCTGAAGGCAAACACCCACTTGAATTCTTCCCACGTTTTTTCTTTAATTGCCTCCTTCATCAAGAATGTGGATACACTCAGCTACTGCTTCTTCCGAGCTTACATCATGTGAATGTACTTAGTCACCGATTACTGGTTCTTAGTTGGCTTCATCATATGTGTGGATGTTTGTTCTTAGTTGGCTTCATCATAAAAAAAAATGTGAATACTTGTTCTTAGTTGGCTTCATCATAAATGTGGATGCTTGTTCTTAGTTGGCTTCATCATAAATGTGGATGTTTGTTTTCAGTTGGCTTCACCATAAATGTGGATACTTGTTCTTAGCTGGCTTCATCATAAATGAGGATGCTTGTTCTTAGTTGGCTTCATCATAAATGTGGATGTTTGTTTTCAGTTGGCTTCACCATAAATGTGGATACTTGTTCTTAGCTGGCTTCATCATAAATGTGGATGTTTGTTCTTAGTTGGCTTCATCATAGAGAGAGAGAGATGAGGATGTTTGTTTTCAGTTGGCTTCATCATAAGAGAGTGTGGATGTTTGTTCTTAGTTGGCTTCATCATAAATGTGGATGTTTGTTCTTAGTTGGCTTCATCATAAAAATTTTGTTCTTAGTTGGCTTCATCATAAATGTGGATGTTTGTTCTTAGTTGGTTTCATCATAAAAAAAAATTGTTCTTAGTTGGCTTCATCATAAATGTGGATGTTTGTTCTTAGTTGGCTTCATCATAAAAAAAAAAAAAAAATTTGTTCTTAGTTGGCTTCATCATAAATGTGGATGTTTGTTCTTAGTTGGCTTCATCATAAAAAAAAAAAAAATTGTTCTTAGTTGGCTTCATCATAAATGTGGATGTTTGTTCTTAGTTGGTTTCATCATTAAAAAAAAAAAATTGTTCTTAGTTGGCTCCATCATAAAAAAATGTGGATGTTTGTTCTTAGTTGACCTTATCATAAATGTGGATCACATAACTACTATTTGTTCCGAGATTACATCATGTGGATGAGCGACCAGCTCTTTGAACGAATGACCACCCTTGTAAAATCGTCCATACCTTGATATAAAATAACTTAATCTCCAATAAGAGACCACATCCTTCTTAGCATCCTATATTATGTAAAATCACTTTGTAGAATTAATATTGACTTAAAATGAACTATCCTAACCTTCAATAAGAAACCACCTCTCCATGAACTATTCATTTGACGGTACCACACCGTTGTAGAGTCAAACATAACATAAACTCCCATACTAAACCTCTAATACGAGACGTCCTCCAGGAAATACCTGAAAAATCCACAATTTTAGCCAGTTTCTCATATGAACATATCTACAACGCGAATTTTAATAAAACCTTTCCTGTTAAATAAAGCTGAATAAAAATATAGACTACTGGTCACACCTATCACTACGGATGTATCGACGGGAGTCACATATCAATGCACCGTTAAATTTGCATCAAGCTGACCCTATCTACATATCCGGGACCTCCCCCCAGCTTGACCCACAAACATTCCCTATTTATTCCGGTGCCCTACGTCACTTCCGGCACCAGATGGGTAGACCGGAAGCTACCTACCCCCCCACCCCAAAACCCCCCAAAGGTACCCCCCTCTACCTCAACAGATTGTGGCCTCTTGCCAAAGATAAATAACCGTGATTGTTTTTTAATGTTTCTTCCATATGGTCATCCTGTTTTTTTTTTTATTTTCTCTCTCTTTCTCTCTTTCTCTAAACATATCACCTTTTGTCAGTATTTGACGCTGATACTTTGACAATATACAAGATAATTAAATAAAAATATGAAAAGATCAAATATGCGATATAAACTCTAAGAGAATAATTACAAAAACTATAACAAGACTCAGAACAAAACACTATAAAGGAATGACAATACATCCAGATGACACAAAAACCTATAGAACATGCAACAACTGTCCTGGTGTGGAACTAACACCTACTCACATATTCTCATACCCAGCAATGGTCGCAAACGAGAAGAAACAGTTCATTTTCATAAAAAAAAAAAAAAAGAACCCAATAATTTTTAGTATATTGACAGAAATAAAATATAATAATAATAATATATATAAATACATGCTTAAAAGGTAAAACTTCCATATGTTTTGGCTATGAGTGTATCATCCCCCAATTTTAGTATGTGTACCGCCGAACAAGCGTGTACATATGCTATGAGCACATAGCTATGAGTGTATATTTAAAGGAAAAATAGCGTTATAAAAATTATTTCTTATTTTCAGCGATAAATAGCGATAAGTTTATAATGATTTTAAATTATAATAATTCGAAACTATTATAAACGCGTATAATTCTTTTTAAAATTAAACAATTTCTACTGTCCTTACTGCAATATGGAAAAATTAATGGGAGGGCCTGGCTCATTAGTGGTGAACCCTCCCAGCGGTTTCGCCAGTTTAATCTACCATACCGCTGTTATATTGAATTTTTCTATCTTCCTTTTATAGTGATACTGATGCTTGACTCTTTAATTAAATTTTCCATTGCAGTAAGGACAGTAGAAATTGTTTAATTTTAAAAAGAATCATACGCGTCTATAATAGTTTCGAATTTTAATAACAGATGGCGGGATAATGCATCATAATATAAATCAGAATAAGTTGATTAAAAATTTGAAAATATATTTATTAAAACGAGTAGATTATTGTAAAGATGAGAAGTCATTGAAACACATAGAGGTGTTTGAAGTTACTGTATGGGTTGTAAGGCCATTCAATTCAGGTTGGAGAAAGGGTTATTGTGAAATAGTAGGAAATTTGCCGGTCCCAAGCCCGGATGAAAAAGGAGGAGGGGAGAAGTAACAAGCTCACTAAAAAAACCTGGGTTCAACTGGCCCGGCTCATAGTACCCTGTAAGGGCTCCTAATCCAGGGATACAGGATGAGTTTGTACTCCATGTTAGGAGCGGCTGCACATGGCGTCTGTTCCTCATATCAGAGGCGGCCATTTATTTTGGAGCTAAGTCGGCCTGCCACTGAGTAGTGCTCCCATTCTTAATGACAAAGGCAGACGCATTTTATTTCACCCAGTGTGGAGATAAGAAAGAAGAAGAAGGAAGTTGGGAATGAAGAGGATGTCTGAGACCAGGAAACGTCACAAAAGATGGAAGCTGTAGACACTTATTTAGAGGGGTATTATGTAGAGAGGTACCGAGGTCACATCCCTACAACCACTTGTCTATAAGTAGTTTACCAAGTACCAACTATTTGGTTTGGAATTTGAACCTCTACTTGATATTTTGTCAGTGAATAATTTATTAAATAATCATTGATTAAAAGAATTAATCTACCCGTGAATTGAATTGGCTTCACTTCTGTTTGATATACAGTAGAACCTCCCTATAAAGGACACCCATTTTACCCATCCCCAGGCCCCTCCAATAGTGCTTTGTATAAAATCCGCTTTATGTGTCCATCGGGGCTCAAAAATCATCCATTCTGGTTAGCAGAGAGAGCCCTGTAAATAAAGATAATTCCGTAAAGGATACCTAATTGCAGAGCCAAAGTGTCCTTTAGGGAGAAGCTACCTCTCTTACCTGAGAAATACTAAATAGTAAAAATGGTAATTTTACAAATGAAAACTGTCCTTTGTAGAGAGGTGTCCGCTAAAGAGAGGTTCTACTGTACCTTGTTTATTATTATGAGTAGCTTTTTTCACTTTTACTAATCAAAATTTTAGTTAATACTACTAATTATTGTTTTTTAAAGAAAAGGAACTGCTTGTTCTCAATTCCTTGTAAATAAATTTATGCTAAACTCTTTCTTTCTTCTTTCCCCCTTATTCGTGATACATTGTAAATAACATTGCTTGTTTGCGGTAGAGCATTACTCGATGCAAATATTTAAATGTAATTCTACTGTTCCTAAAAGCTTATCTCCATGGTATGCTAAAAATACCATTTCTAAGATTCCACCCTTCAGTGTAGCATATAAAAAAGCTGAATGATTCAATACAGAATTAGAACTCTAAAGAAGCGGTCTGGTAGATTAAAAAAATTGGTGAAACCGCTGGGAGGGTTCACCACTGATGAGAAAAGACCTCTTAATATATTTTTTCATCGCAGTAAGGATAGTAAAAATTTGATCTATTTGTAAAAGAAACATTCGGGTATTAATGTCTTTATTCATTGATTATTGTAACTATTACTGTGTTATTTCTGTATATATCTGAAAATGATCTACTCCCCTCTAGTAAATCATTTCTACGTTCTCTAATTCATCTACAGGAGTCTACAAAAGAGGTGATATACCTTATACTTGTTCTCAAGGTATACCTACCACACCTCATTTTGTCGATAAACAGAGAGAGACAGAGAGAGAGATTGAGATTTAAAAATATTTTATTGACCTCATACACAAGTCAATGGTAGTAGTATATAATAATTATAAAAAGAGGGATAAAATAAAAGAGGGATAAAGTAAAAGAGGGATAAAGTAAAAGAGGGATAAAATAAAAGAGGGATAAAGTAAAAGAGGGATAAAGTAAAAGAGGGATAAAATAAAAGAGGAATAAAGTAAAAGAGGGATAAAGTAAAAGAGGGATAAAATAAAAGAGGAATAAAGTAAAAGAGGGATAAAGTAAAAGAGGGATAAAAATAAAAGAGGAATAAAGTAAAAGAGGGATAAAGTAAAAGAGGGATAAAATAAAAGAGGGAGAGATAGAGAGAGAAAATATCTTTATTTAAATGATTTTTGAGCCCCATACCTACCACACCCCCATTTTGTCGAGATAAACATATTTTTCATATCATTGATAAGTTATTTGATATCTTAGATTTGATTACACTGATATAGATAAACATCGATGAGGCGTGGTCAAATTCTTTTATTTATTTTTTAATTCTATCAGTGAAAAATAGTAAAACATTGAAATTGTACTGGTATCAGGTTGATAAATTAAGAAAAAGGCATTTTCTGATTTTGCAACTTAAAATTGCTGATGGCATCAGTCGGAATAAATAGTCGGACAAAATATTTTTCATAGTATGAATATGGAAAAGTAGTTATCACCCTAAATTTTCTGTTTTTCTAAATTACCAAATACGGTCTATATGGAATGAATGCAAAAAAAAAAAATAATAATAATAAACAAGTATAGATAAAGGCTTGTAAATAGTAATAATAATAATAAAAGCCTAAAAGTATTTTTCTTGATAAGAATAAAGAAAATTAGTTTTCACCTTAAATTCTTTGTTTTCAAAATTACCAAAAAACGGGGCCTAAATCGAGAATGAATACTAAATAATTTACAAGTATAGATAATTGCTTGTGAATGATAATAATAATAATAAAAGCCTAAAAGTATTTTTCTCGATAAGAATAAGGAAAATTAGTTATTAACCTAAATTCTTCAATCTCCATATACATTCAGGTTGTATTGATCACAGTACTAAAGGTGTATTGAAGAGTTTATCTTCAAGGATGAAAGAATCTGTGAGAAAAACAGCTGGAGAGAAGCCGCAATGAAAGAAGAGTTTTAAAGAAAAGTTTTCCAGACTTTTGGACTCCCCCCCCCCCTCTCCCAGGACCTAATTGGGACTGTACCATCACAAATGAGTAGGCGCCAAAGTCCAACAAAGAAGCTTTGACATACCGAAGTTAAAAAGAGAATTGATTATTGGAACCGAAGCGTATGCTGTTCTTTAGGTTTGTCTGGCAGGGGGTTTATTGATGGCTATCCTTTAAAAGGGATGCTTGTTAGAGCTCTTTTTTTAAAACCCCATACCACTCAATCAATATCATAATTCATAAGTTAGCATTTGTACTTGGAATTGTCATTTTTCTGGATGTACAACATCCAAACAAAATTATATAAGGTTATCCCAAAAGTTCTTAAACATATTGCCACGTGGAAAATAAGGGAAGACAAAAACTTCAGGATGGGACAACAATAATTTATTTCAGGCAAGAACAAACTATGAATGGTAAACAAAAGATAAGCCACGAAAGAAATTTACAGAGTAGCAAATAATAAACATAAACATGACCGCTATGTTGATAAAAATAATAAAATTAATAAATACTTTGTTACAATATTGTGTGTTTTTTTTTGAAAATAGAGCAATCCATAAATAAATCTTTAAATAAAAAGGTATATATTGGATCAAAATATTATTTACCAATATTTCAGTTGGCTGAATGCCAACCTTTATCAAGGTATTATAACATATTAATGTGTTGTTGACACACTTTAATGTTATAACACCTTGATAAAGGTTGGCATTCAGCCAACTGAAATATTGGTAAATGATATTTTTGATCCAATATATACCTTTTTATTTAAATTATGATTTATATTTTGCAAGTGTTTACGAACTTTTAGGACAACCATGGTAATATTGGTAACCTTGGTAAAATTATAACAGAATTCTTATAGAAGAATGATTTAATCTCTGATGTTCTATATCAAGGGTGGCCAATCAGTAGGTGGGTCAAGTTACAGAATTACAAGGTTGTTTTAAAAGTTATTATAATCATAATAGGTTTACGAACTTTTGGAACAACCTTGTATTTCTGAAACTTGGCCTACCTACTGATTGGCCATCCTTGAAAACATCAGAGATTAAATCATTCTTCTATAAGAATTCTGTTATAATTTTACCAAGGTTACCAATATTAACAAGGTTGTCCCAAAAGTTTGTAGACACTTGCAAAATATAAATCATAATATGTTTCTGAACTTTTGGTACAACCTTATAATATAAAAATGAATCATGAGATCATAACAGCGATGTTGTTCTTTATTTTATTTTTAGACCCGACAATCAATTATTAATTTGAAAGCTTTCCTATTTACAATAAATAAATGCATAACTGTTATATGAACTTCTGCTTCCTATTTACATATCTGTTTGGACGATTATTGATATACACTATGCATATATGAATACACGTATTTGGGTTACCAGCTGAAAACTTCAAATTCAACTCAACATGCGGCGCAACCTTTTAAAAAAACAAGTCGCTAAATTCTATTAATAGCAAAATAAAACGGAGATTGAAGAGGAGTATCTTGTGCGAATTTTATTAGCAAGCTTTCGGACGTAAATGTATAGAAAGATCTCAGGAAAAAGCTATCAGGTGCAAAGAGGAAATTCTTGTTTAATAATAATAATAATAAAACTATAGTAAAAAATGCTCATATTAGAAAAATCGCATTTTTTTCTTATTATAAATGTTATCTAGAGGTTATTAATTTGAAAGTAGTAATAAAGGCCAAATTATCGAAATATTTATAACCTAAAGATTATTATTTAAGAATTAATATTGAGGATCATTTGCTTTTTTTCTTACTTTCTAAGAAATCAGGAAGTCTAATTGCAAGAAAGTGGCACAATAACTCCTAGTGTTTGAATGAAATGATTTTTAACACATTGCTAAATGTTTAATTTTACCTTTTTATGACGAGGACAAACGATTTTGGTCAAAACGCAATGAGAAAAATAGAAACAATTTTCTGTGGTTGAAGTCTCTTTTATTTTAAATAACAATTTCTTCGTTGCATGCAATCTACAATGTTGATAATTAAACAAAGATAGGATCTAATTTTCATTTGAAAAAGAGGAGGGTGTAATGAATTCCCAGTATTTTATCTCTTTCAAACTCTGACATCGTTAAGAGAGTGTCACCCCCTTGGAGCAAAGGTTTCTAAGAATGTCTCTAAGGAAATGACTCAGTCATAGACAGAATGAAAGAATATAAAAAATGTCCAAACAGGTCTTCTTTTGTTAGACTTTTATTTTGTAAATTTGCTTCTCATAGCCAGGTGGAGGGGTAATATTGTTTTTCTGCAAACATAGAGATGTCGTAAGATGTATGGTGACGTCCTTGCTTGTAACTGGCTATAGAACTGTACTCATCCATGGTGAACTTGATGACTACGGGAGATATCGGTATTGTCGTTTCTTTTTATGAAATTATTTGTGGACGCAAGATAGTTTGTTCTGTTGTAACTCTTTGTGGATCCATAGGCATCTAGGGAATAAATAGGGAAAGTAACATGTGACTTTTTTCATGGTTACACGAGACGCTAAGTGGTATGGCAAGAAACCAACATTGACGGTTTGCATTGTAACACGAGACGCTAAGCAGTAGAACCGTGGTATGTCAAGAAAACAAGAAGTGACATGTTCCATGGTTACACGAGACGTTAAGTGGTATGTCAAGAAACCAACATATGACGGTTTCCATAGTAACACGAGACGCTAAGCAGTAGAACCGTGGTATGTCAAGAAACCAATAAGTGACATGTTCCATGGTTACACGAGACGCTAAGTGTTATGACAAGAAACCAACATATGACGGTTTCCATAGTAACACGAGACGCTAAGCAGTAGAACCGTGGTATGTCAAGAAACCAATAAGTGACATGTTCCATGGTTACACGAGACGCTAAGTGTTATGACAAGAAACCAACATATGACGGTTTCCATAGTAACACGAGACGCTAAGCAGTAGAACCGTCGTATGGCAAGAAACCAACATATGAGGGTTTCCATAGTAACACGAGACGCTAAGCAGTAGAACCGTCGTATGGCAAGAAACCAACATATGAGGGTTTCCATAGTAACACGAGACGCTAAGCAGTAGAACCGTCGTATGGCAAGAAACCAACATATGAGGGTTTCCATAGTAACACGAGACGCTAAGCAGTAGAACCGTCGTATGGCAAGAAACCAACATATGAGGGTTTCCATAGTAACACGAGACGCTAAGCAGTAGAACCGTCGTATGGCAAGAAACCAACATATGAGGGTTTCCATAGTAACACGAGACGCTAAGCAGTAGAACCGTCGTATGGCAAGAAACCAACATATGACGGTTTCCATAGTAACACGAGACGCTAAGCAGTAGAACCGTCGTATGGCAAGAAACCAACATATGAGGGTTTCCATAGTAACACGAGACGCTAAGCAGTAGAACCGTCGTATGGCAAGAAACCAACATATGACGGTTTCCATAGTAACACGAGACGCTAAGCAGTAGAACCGTCGTATGGCAAGAAACCAACATATGAGGGTTTCCATAGTAACACGAGACGCTAAGCAGTAGAACCGTCGTATGGCAAGAAACCAACATATGAGGGTTTCCATAGTAACACGAGACGCTAAGCAGTAGAACCGTCGTATGGCAAGAAACCAACATATGAGGGTTTCCATAGTAACACGAGACGCTAAGCAGTAGAACCGTCGTATGGCAAGAAACCAACATATGAGGGTTTCCATAGTAACACGAGACGCTAAGCAGTAGAACCGTCGTATGGCAAGAAACCAACATATGACGGTTTCCATAGTAACACGAGACGCTAAGCAGTAGAACCGTCGTATGGCAAGAAACCAACATATGAGGGTTTCCATAGTAACACGAGACGCTAAGCAGTAGAACCGTCGTATGGCAAGAAACCAACATATGAGGGTTTCCATAGTAACACGAGACGCTAAGCAGTAGAACCGTCGTATGGCAAGAAACCAACATATGAGGGTTTCCATAGTAACACGAGACGCTAAGCAGTAGAACCGTCGTATGGCAAGAAACCAACATATGAGGGTTTCCATAGTAACACGAGACGCTAAGCAGTAGAACCGTCGTATGGCAAGAAACCAACATATGAGGGGTTCCATAGTAACACGAGACGCTAAGCAGTAGAACCGTCGTATGTCAAGAAACCAACATATGAGGGTTTCCATAGTAACACGAGACGCTAAGCAGTAGAACCGGGGTATGTCAAGAAACCAACATATGACAGTTTCCATAGTAACACGAGACGGTATGACAATAAGAAACCAACACTGGACATTCCCCTTGGTCGGATGGTCATTGTCCTGCAATGTCACGCAATGGCAGGAACGGGGAGGGAGATCCGCGGGATGTTGGCTTCCTGCGCCGGCACATCCTCATTACTGGGCGGAGGTATCCCGGCTGTGGCAGGGGGCGGGCTGGGGGACAGACAGAGCTGGGAACTACACATCGCTTGTACCTTCTATTAACACTCTAACTCCTCAAATATCTTTATTAAAACACTTTTATCATTGAATATTAACAATTAATATCCTACAATAAACGGCACAAAAGAACCCTTGCCACAGAAAAATAAACTTCCTTTTAAAGAAATAGAAACAGTAGCCAAAACAAAAATAAACAAGAACTGGAGGATCCCACATAAGCACAGTTGGTACAGTGAAGTGGACCCAGGAGGAGCTCTGAACCTCAGAAATAAACAGCATCAAACAACACTAACAAGATTTAGAACAGGCCATCTCAAGCCATTGAAGATAGAAAATAATAACAAAATCTACCCCACTTGCCCAAAATGTAGCTTGGCACCTGCAGCTCCAGAACACATTTTGGCTTGCATTAGATGTACTAAACAGGACCTTTGGGAGAGGCTACTGCTTATCATAAAACAGCTCGAGGAGCATGAACTCATGGAATTCGTGTAAGCTTTACACAAGGGTATAAGAAACAACAACAATGAATATATTTAATACAACGATAATATTCATATTCGCTATAGAAAAAAGAAACGCAGATTGAGGGGAGAAAAGCTTCTTTTTCATCTGAGTAGAAAACTAGGGACAAAGAGTGCGCTACCAGACAAGTCAGATATTCGTTCAAGGCTTACATCACCAATGTAGAACACCAGAGACAAAGACAACGTATTAGACATTCAAGCAATATAGACTTCAATGGAAAAACGTTTACATGATCTATTTGAACCTATAGACAGAGAAGATGATGCTAACCATCAGAGAAATTTCGATAAAGAAAAAAATCAATGGTGAAAGGGATTCATATGATCTACACACTGATGGATAAAACTTAATTTCATATTTTGATGTTCACGGTAGTATGTTTTGAAGGAGACAGAGACAATTTTGTTTACACTTTGTTATCTCGTGTATCTTCAATAAAGATCACTGTGTAACAAATATCTTTCAGAGTTATTGTCTGAATCCCGATATATATGCTAAAAGGTACAACTTCCTTAAGTTTTGTCCATGAGTGTATATACACTTGGTTATCTCGTGTGTCTTCAATAAAGGTCATTGTAATATCTTTCAGAATTATTGACTGAATCCCGATATACATGCTAAAAGGTGCAACTTCCTTAAGTTTTGTCCATGAGTGTATATACACTTGGTTATCTCGTGTGTCTTCAATAAAGGTCACTTTAATATCTTTCAGAGTTATTATCTGAATCCCGATATACATGTTAAAAGGAACAACTTCCTTAAGTTTTGTCCATGAGTGTATATACACTTGGTTATCTCGTGTATCTTCAATAAAGGTCATTGTAATATCTTTCAGAGTTATTGTCTGAATCCCGATATACATGTTAAAAGGAACAACTTCCTTAAGTTTTGTCTATGAGTGTATACGCCTACAGACAAAGATGATGCTAAGCATCTTCAGACATAATCGATAAAGAAAGAATTAAACTGAGAAATGCTCTACAACATGCGAAAGACCAGAGACGTAGAGACAAGGTCAAATTTACAACAACGTAGATGGAATTGTTCCAAGAGATAATCTAAATGAAGTGTTGTACCGACACAGACAAAACTCTACCTATCTGAACATCAAGAACTTTTTAATGCGAATCACAATGAAATAATGATAGATATCTGATTATCAATTTAATACAACAACAACCTGGGATCGAAAACCGTATTGAGTTTAAAAAAAAGTTCCAATAACCCTCAATAGTTTCACAATTCCAACATCACCAATGAGTGCAAATAACTAAACAGACTTCTAGCATCTTATAAATGCAATAATCGACACACACTACACACAGAAATATGGTACTATTAGAGTAACACAAGTCTAAAAACTTAACAAACTATGATTATCATGCCCTCTGTTCCATGTTTAACAGGGATCAAGAAAACATCGAGGAACCATGGACAAAGATAAGTCGATATATAGATGACTTCAGATGTTCAAAGAAGCCTGTTGAAGAGCGAAAGCTCTTTTAGTAATAAAGAAACATATAAATCTCTATTCATGTGAAATTGTGAAAAACGTTTTGAAATTACAAAATATTTTCTTACAATGAGTTTCTTTTTGTTTCGAAACACTAGCTTTCAATCGATAATCGCTCTTCAACGGGCTTAATAAAACATCGACTATATCTTACAATACATTATCATTTAAAAGCTAGCGTTTTGAAATAAAAATAAACTCATTTAGAGAAAATATTTTGTAATTTAAAAAAAGAAACATATTGCGTAAGGCTTTTCGAATATATTTTTAAAAAAGTCAATCGCAAATTTATTATATCAGAAGATAGACATCAATGCAAATTATAGAGTTGATAGAAGCTCTTTAGCAACACTATTAATATTACTTAAAACTATAGACAGTTTAAGATTTACATTTTCTTTCATCTTGGCTTACTCAAAAATATAGATATGTTTATTAAATTATAGGTTACTCCTAGGCGTATTCAAGCTACCTGGATTAATTAATAATATGTTTCTATCATTTTTATAATAATAAGATGTTATTGTCGTGTCTCCATAAGAATATAAAATGAAGATAAGAATGTAGAAGTGTTGTTCCATGGTGTTGGCCAGGAATCCATTCTCACGGTCAGGATGCGACTCAAAGACCTGCTGCAGTAGGTCCTGAAGTAGGTCGCCATGGATCATCTTTAACTGTCTCTTCCGCGGAAGTGTATCAAGGTCAGGCGGCCGGCTAGTGCCTGCAGCCTTCCGACAATCTTCGGTGTATCATCTTCACTTGTTCTTGTGTTATCTATATTGGGAGTCTTCATCTTCATTTGTTCTTGTGTTATCTATATTGGGAGTCTTCATCTTCACTTGTTCTCTGTGTTATCTATATTGGGGGTTTTCATCTTCATTTGTTCTCTGTGTTATCTATATTGGGAGTCTTCATCTTCACTTGTTCTCTGTGTTATCTATATTGGGAGTCTTCATCTTCATTTGTTCTCTGTGTTATCTATATTGGGAGTCTTCATCTTCATTTGTTCTCGGTGTTATCTATATTGGGAGTCTTCATCTTTACTTGTTCTCTGTGTTATCTATATTGGGAGTCTTCATCTTCATTTGTTCTCTGTGTTATCTAGTATTCATCCTCTGACATTGACAATCTTCGGTGCATCATCTTCATTTGCTGTGGTATCTATTTTGAGAATCTTCATCTTCATTTGCTGTGTTATTTATATTGGGAATCTTCATCTTCATTTGCTGTGTTATTTATATTAGGAATCTTCATCTTCATTTGCCGTGTTATCTATATTGGGAATCTTCATCTTCATTTGCCGTGTTATCTATATTGGGAATCTTCATCTTCATTTGCTGTGTTATTTATATTGGGAATCTTCATCTTTTGACATTGACAATCTTTGGTGGATCATCTTCACTTGCTGTGATATCTATATTGAGAATCTTCTTATGACATTGACAATATTCGGTGTATCATCACTTGCTGTGTTATCTATATTGGGAGTCTTCATTCTTTGACAATTTTGACAATCTTTGGTAATCTTTCACTTGCTGTGTGTCCTATATATAACAGCTATTTATATTAAGAATCTTCATTCTATGAAATTTACAATCTTTCACTTGCTGTGTGTCCTATAACAGCTATTTATATTGGGAATATTCATTCTATGACATTGACAATATTTGCCAATCTTTCACTTATTGTGTGTCCTATAACAGCTATTTATATTGAGAATCTTCATTCTATGAAATTTACAATCTTTCACTTGCTGTGTGTCCTCTAACAGTTATTTATATTGGGAATATTCATTCTATGACATTGACAATATTTGCCAAATTTTCACTTATTGTGTGCCCTATAACAGCTATTTATAATCTTCATTCTCTGATTTGACAATCTTTGGTGGGTCATCTTCACTTGCTCTGCTATTTATATTGGGAATCTTTATTCTCTAACATTGACAATATTTAGCAATCTTTCACTCGCTGGATGTCCTAAAAATAGATAAAATTCGAATTATAACGCGTGTTTAACACGCGTTTCAAATTTTAAATATCAACATGGATAAAGAAATGCATCAAACAACAAATGGACAATTCTGTACAATGTGTCTTTCATACCGCTAGCGCACCAAATTTTTTATATTTAAATTATCATTTCCCACCTCTCTAATGGTTATGCACATACGTTCGTGGACAAAAATTAAGGAAATTGTATCTATTAGCATGTATATTTGGGATTCAGATAATAACTCTGAAAGATTTTACAGTGATATCTATATTGAAAACACTTGAGTGTGAACAAAATTGCCTCTTTCTCCTTAAAAAAAAAAAAAAAGATGACCAGAGACATCAAAGACTTTCCATTTTCTTAAGTTTTGTCTATGAGTGTGAATTTGTATTTAGAAAGTATCGATTCATTTATAGAAAAAAATAATAGTTAAAGGTGCAAATTTGGTAATATTTTAGAACAGAGAAAATATTTCTTAGAAAAATTCTTGCAATAAATTTTTACAGTCTATATAACCTATAACCTAAGACCTAGTTCGCTTGAGATTTATTCCAAACAAGGACACAATAAAGTCGGACAATTCTCATGACATTTATAACTTCTTGGTCTAGATTCCACGTTCAAGGAAAGTTTCAATGCCATAAAAACTATTTCCTCTTTTTAAAAATTATTATTCAGGGTTAGTGACTGGTCTCTGTGACGTTGAAGGAGAAGTTGAAGGTTGAATATATTATTGTATGTATATATTATGTAGTTCTAATGCATATAGTTTTATGTTATACTTTTTTTAAAGAGCAACGTCAAATCGCCATCTAGCGGAATCAATATTAACTAAACATTGATTTAGTTTTATTTCAGCATGGATATGCCTTCATATTATAAAGAAAATAAAGTATCCAGGGCTAAGTTTCTTGTTCAAATTTTATTCTCTAGCTTTCGGACCTGTCAGTCCTTCCACATACTCCTGTGGAAGGACTGATAAGTTTGAAAGCTAGAGAATAAAATTTGAACAAGAAACTTAGCCCTGGATACTTTATTTTCTTTATAATACACCTATCCCCCGATTTACACGGTACTTGTTTTACACGGTTTTCCAAATAAGTTTTTTTTTTGTTTTTATCGCACTATACTAAAATGCGACATTCTACTCTATACTACCTATGTTGAAAAGAATATTGGGAGGCTCTGATACATGAGGGGGCGAACACTTATTCAGATTTGACAGTTTAATATACACCTATCCCTCGATTTACACGTTTTTCTCAGGAACGTATCTACCGTGTAAATCGGCGGATAGGTGTATTATAAATCAGGGAAGAACGTTTATATATAATCAATAGTTAAAGTATGAATATCACGCCTTCATATTGTTGCACCAAGTTGCAGCTTTGCAAGGTCTTCGACCTTGGTTTCTTCCTCCTTGGTGTTATACACGTCTCCCTAGCGAGTTTCCATACTCAAAGCAAATAAAGAAAAGTAAATAAAAATAAATGACCTTTTAAAGTTATTGCGTTTATTTATTCGTTGTCTTCCTTGTAGGTCGCGATCCGCATTCTAG
The DNA here is from genome assembly GCA_030710605.1 of Cordylochernes scorpioides. Classification (NCBI taxonomy): domain Eukaryota; kingdom Metazoa; phylum Arthropoda; class Arachnida; order Pseudoscorpiones; family Chernetidae; genus Cordylochernes; species Cordylochernes scorpioides. The sequence continues at coordinate 60,596,085 of CP092879.1, forward strand.
GTCTTCCCTTGCTCCAATAACCAATCAAGATATATGTACAATAACAATATAACAAAAGGAATGAAACTATGAAAAGGAATGAAACTATAAAAAGGAATGATGATAATCTAAATAATCGGTTTTAAATAAATATTAAATATCATAGAATATTTTGAATAAATGTAGGGCGAATTAAAATTGATGCAACAATATAATTACCTGATCTTATTCTACTCTTTTTCTTTTCACCTTTAGTTAACTTTTATAAAAATATACGCACAAGAGAATGAAATACCTCAAGTACACCAATGTTTCTAATGAATGCAGCTACACTTCCATTAATGGAGACATACGAACAAGAGATTAAACCCAGCAAAGAAACAAGATTTCCAAGACAGCAATCATAAGACAAAACGAAAAGAACATGGATACACATTGCAAACAAACAAAAGTATACACACAAAATGAAATACACCAAGAACCAATGTTGCTAAGGCAACAATCCTAAGAAATAATGAAAAGAACATGATTACACATTACAAGTATACACACAAGACAATTAAATGCCTCAAGAACCAATATTTCTAATGAATGCAACCACATTTACATGCATAGAGACACACAAACGAGAGACTAACCACAGCAAAGAAACAAGGTTTCTAAGACAGAAATCTTAAGAGAGAGCAAAGAAACAAAACAGAAATCTTAAGACAGAGCGAAGAAAGAAGACAGAAATCTTAAGACAGAGCGAAGAAAGAAGACAGAAATCTTAAGAAAGAGCAAAGAAACAAGATTTCTAAGACAGAAATCTTAAGAGAGAGCAAAGAAACAAAACAGAAATCTTAAGACAGAGCGAAGAAAGAAGACAGAAATCTTAAGACAGAGCGAAGAAAGAAGACAGAAATCTTAAGAAAGAGCAAAGAAACAAGATTTCTAAGACAGAAATCTTAAGAGAAAGCAAAGAAACAAAACAGAAATCTTAAGACAGAGCGAAGAAAGAAGACAGAAATCTTAAGACAGAGCGAAGAAAGAAGACAGAAATCTTAAGAAAGAGCAAAGAAACAAGATTTCTAAGACAGAAATCTTAAGACAGAGCGAAGAAAGAAGACAGAAATCTTAAGACAGAGCTAAGAAACAAGGTTTCTAAGACAGAAATCTTAAGACAGAGTGAAAAAACAAGACAGAAATTTCAAGACAGAGCGAAGAAACAAGACAGAAATTTAAAGACAGAGCGAAGAAACAAGACATAACTTTTAAGACAGAGCGAAGAAACAAGACAGAAATTTAAAGACAGAGCGAAGAAACAAGACATAACTTTTAAGATAGAGCGAAGAAACAAGGTTTCTAAGACAGAAATCTTAAGACAGAGCGACAAGAACAGACATAGCACACAGTAGACACACTGCCGACCTAGGTAATTAATGCCAGGCACTCACTCACAGGACCTCTCCAGTCACTGGATCGTGTCCTGGCTGAGAGGCCGAGCGACTGACGCTACCCACACGCCCCCAAACAAGAGATAATTGAATCCATCTCTCGGTAGCCCCCACCCCCCGGGCTATAAAGACCGCAGTTGTCTACCACTTGAACCCCACGTAATGCGACTCCCAAGTGGAAACTGTGTGGCAAAATATTTGGGATGATGACAAGGCAAATGTTATTCCACACATATTATTTTTTATTCTTGCTTATCCCTAGTACATGTGGTACAGACCATGATAATCATAGTGGATAGAAGTAGGCGACTGCTTTTACTGTAAGTGCATTACATGTCTTACACATGTGAAAAGCAGTTCGACTTTGCACTTACAAATATGCCAGAACCCCATTTGATTACTTGCACTCGCTGATGGGGTTAGACTTTTGCAAGAATCGGGGGTCATTGGAGCATTTTTTTTATCAGAAAAAAAGTGCCCAATATGGGAATCGAACCCGGGTCGTAGCGGTTGAAAACCAACGGTTTAGACCATCCTTCCACCGACCCCTATTCACACATATTGCTTTTCTATACTTCTTTTTAACTGTTCTTAAATGGTATCATTAAATAAATCTCTTTGTAAATTTGATGTAAAACGATAATCTCTCTTATGCAAACATTCAGAATCGTTCAATACAGAAATAGAGCTCTAAGAATCGGTCTGGTTGATTAAACTGGTGAAACGGCTGAGAGAAGAATCTCTTTTGATGAGCCAGACCTTCCAAATATTTTGATATTAGTAAGGACAGGTAGAAAGTTTTGACTTATTTGAAAAGAACATTTTGGGGTTAACTGTTTCATTTATTATATAAAAGGAATCATATATTGTATGGATATATTTGCAGATCAAATACACTCATGGACAAAACTTAAGTGGAAAATCTTTGATGTGGTACTTGTTCATACTTGGTTATCTCGTGTGTCTTCAATAAAAGTCACTGTATCAAATATCTTTCAGAGTTATTGTCTGAATCCCGATATACATTCTGAAAGGTACAACTTCCTTAAGTTTTGTCCATGAGTGTATCTTTCAGAGTTTTTGTCTGAATCCCGATATACATGCTAAAATATACAAGTTCCTTAAATTTTGTTCATGAGTATCTTTCAGAGTTATTGTCTGAATCCTGATATACATGCTAAAAGATACAAATTCCTTAAGTGTTATCCCCATGAGTATACGTTTAATCCATTTCACGATTCCATTTATGGAACTTACACGAATACAAATAAAATAAAAGTGCGATAGAGTTATCTAATCTAAAAACAACAAAAAGCTTTATTAAGACCATTCAGTCTTATACAGATTCTCCAAGCCGAAATATAAGGTACATACAAGAAAAATAGTTAATAATACCAGTAATAAACATTATTATTATTATTATTATATATTTTAAAGCTGATCTGACTAAATGGTAATATGCAATTTATATACAGGAAAACTTAATTAAGACAATCAAGTTAATAAATAGATTAATCTGGGTAAATTGAAGGAAAACAAATTTCTTATACCTGGATTTACCACGGAGTCTCTACAAATGAAAAAAAGTAAAAGCTAATTACATTTAATATTAACAATGGAATTTATACACAAGAAAACCTAATTAAGATAATTGAGCTTATAAACAGATTGGTAAATCCGAGGAGTTAACTAATATTGTAAACCACAAATTTTGCCTGCAATACTTATCTTAAGCAGACGAGTTACCCGTTCAGGTCCAAATTTGCAAGTCATCAAATGCAAATCTGTGGACTTCACGCATATTGAATAATGCTATCCGAAACTTTTCAACAAATTCTTGCTTAAATAGGCAATGCTGAGAAAGCACAAAAATGGCTGAGGTTATTAATTTTTTTTTTGCAAACTTCTGACATTTTAGAAATGCCATTCTGGACCTGTGCTTGCTTGCAAAATTTCCACACAACGATTTTCTTTCAATCTCCTCAGAACTTGATAACTAGGAATCAGGGTAGATTGTTAGAACGTAATTAGCGTGCATTATAGTCGTAAGTGAAGATTTTACCTTTTTTTAATTTTTAAAATATACTTGAAACTTTTCGTGTCTTAAAACTTATCTTTTATCATTCACATACAATCGCACATCATGCAAAAAACACACAAGTATGGGACTATGCCCGAATACGTACATACAAGGACACTTCTACAAGTAAAATCCACACTGGGACATATGAAATTAATGTACAAATACACACAAGTATAGACCTATACACAAGTACACACACACACAGGCACTTACACAAGTAAAATCCACAATGGGACATATGAAATTAATGTACAAATACACACAAGTATAGACCTATAAACAAATACGCACATACAAGGACACTTACACAAGTAAAATGCACACTGGGACATATGAAATCAATGTACAAATACACACAAGTATAGGCCTATAAACAAATACACACATACAAGGATACTTACACAAGTAAAATCCACACTGGGACATATGAAATTAATGTACAAATACACATAAATATAGACCTATACACAAGTACACACATACACAGGCACTTACACAAGTAAAATCCACAATGGGGCATATGAAATTATTGTACAAATACACACAAGTATAGGCCTATACACAAGTACACACATACACAGGCACTTACACAAGTAAAATCCACAATGGGACATATGAAATTATTGTACAAATACACACAAATATAGACCTATACACAAGTACACACATACACAGGCACTTACACAAGTAAAATCCACATTGGGACATATGAAATTATTGTACAAATACACACAAGTATAGACCTATACACAAGTACACACATACACAGGCACTTACACAAGTAAAATCCACAATGGGACATATGAAATTAATGTACAAATACACACAAATATAGACCTATACACAAGTACACACATACACAGGCACTTACACAAGTAAAATACACACTGGGACATATGAAATTATTGTACAAATACACACAAGTATAGGCCTATACACAAATACGCACATACAAGGACACTTACACAAGTAAAATGCACACTAGGACATATGAAATTATTGTACAAATACACACAAGTATAGGCCTATACACAAATACGCACATACAAGGACACTTACACAAGTAAAATGCACACTGGGACATATGAAATTATTGTACAAATACACACAAGTATAGGCCTATACACAAATACGCACATACAAGGGCACTTACACAAGTAAAATGCACACTGGGACATATGAAATTATTGTACAAATACACACAAATATAGACCTATACACAAATACGCAAATACAAGGACACTTACACAAGTAAAATGCACACTGGGGCATATACATAAACAAATACACACATTACGCACATATATGCAATTAATGCACAAATACACACAAGTATAAGCCAATATGCACATACGCTGGCAAATGTAACTACATAGATGCAAAAGCATTGACATGATAGACCTACTATACGTAGGCATATTAAAACAAATGTTATTTTTTAAGTAAAAATAGAGTAGTTTATATATACAGTATAGGTAAAATAAATTTGTGTGTTCCTTAATTGAGATAAATGTTTAGAAAATGTAATTAATGAATTTTAAACTGTTTTTGATTATGAGAATTTTTTTATTTTATAGTTAACAAAAAAATAAGAACATATTTAGAATGGTGAGTTGTTGAAATTCAATGTTAAAACAAATGTGAGTACCTTTGCACATAGCAATTAAAACTTTTGCTTGAAATGTTTTCACCTTGAGGTATGGAAAAATGATGTTTTGATTTCTATCACTATCAGCAAAGGAATAAGGCATCATGGAACATGATGAATGACAATGAGGTGAAGTCAAAATGGATTATCAACCAAGATTCTACTACGTTCAAACAGTATCTAAGCAGCTAGCAAACTTCGAATCTTCCTAGAAGAGAAAAAGCGATTGTCCGTCTCCTATTAGCAGTAACGGATTTCAAATCACTATCAATTAAGCAATATAGCCATCAGGGACACATCGTGACAATGATGTGAAGTTAAAATGGATTATCAACCAAGATTCTACTGCGTTCAAACAGTATCCAAGCAGTCAGCAAACTTCAAATCTTCCTAGAAGAGAAAGAGCTATTGTCCGTCTCTCATTAGCAGTAATGTATTTCAAATCACTATCAGTAAAGCAATACAGCCATCGTGGACACATCGTGACAATGATGTGAAGTTAAAAGGAATTATCAACCAAGATTCTACTGCGTTAAAACAGTATCTAAGAAGTCAGCAAACTTCGAATCTTCCTAGAAGAGAAAGAGCGAGTGTCCGTCTCCTATTAGCAGTAATTTGGCGACCAATTCTGCGTCACAATGGCGACCGTTGACCTCTGGTCACCATGACAATGCAGTCAAGTCCATCGCAATTCCTGCGGTACACCTTTGTTGGACTTTCACATTGTTGGACTTTTACATTGTAGGAATTTCACATTGTTGAACGGAATTAGGTTGGGTCTTCTGAGATTGGATCAGGAATTAATGGTCCTCTTTTTTATAAAGAGAATTTTTTGTCTTTTTGTTGAGGTTTCTTCTAAAAATACTCATAGCTAACTTTAATTTTGGTTTATAAGACGGAGAAAACAAATTGAGAAAACTCGTTTGAAATTACGCTTTCTTTCAAACATTAAATGCTGTTTTAATATAATAAACATAATAAGAATTTAAATAAACATTCAAATGCTATTTTAAAGATAATAATATGTGCCTAACTGACCTTACTATAAAATTATTAAGAAACGATAGCTAAAATATTCACTCACAATGGCAAAGTTTAGTGAGAATTTTACATCTGAATTCTCACAACGGTCTTAAATGTCTGAATATTGGTTCTTAGAATTAAGAAATACTTCGGCAAGTAAATATTTTTATCTTCTCTACGTTTCGACCAAAATCTTTTGTTCACATCAGGAAAAAATAAAAGTTAAAGCATTTAGCAAGGTATTCAAAATTATTCTGAGGTTGCAAGAGCGTTCTCACACGATTTTTTCAAATTTTGGACACTTAAAGCATGAATCAAAAACAAATATTTAACTCACAAACTGGTTGTCAACGATACAGACCATTCTCCTGTTAGAAATGAATCTAAAAAAGAAATGAGAAGCAGGGGAAAGTATTGAATTCTTACTCAGAAAAGAGAAAAAGAAGAAAAGGAAAGAATATATATGTACAAAAATATATATACAAGCCTTTATTAAGACATTCCGTCTTATACAGACGATTCTCCTGTTAGAAATGAATCTAAAAAAGAAATAAGAAGCAGGGGAAAGTATTGAATCCTTACTCAGAAAAGAGAAAAAGAAGAAAAGGAAAGAATATCTATGTACAAAAGTATATATACAAGCCTTTATTAAGACATTCCGTCTTATACAGACGATTCTCCTGTTAGAAATGAATCTAAAAAAGAAATAAGAAGCAGGGGAAAGTATTGAATCCTTACTCAGAAAAGAGAAAAAGAAGAAAATAATATCTATGTACAAAAGATGAGACTATATATGATAACCACTATATTAGAATTGTAGGTTCATGTTCAGCAATTCTTTATCAGATATTAATTGGGCAGAAACTCGACGTTGGGTAATACATTCCCTTGTCCATTTTAAATAGATCACTGGTATTGTTCTCTGTGTTATTGCGTAGTTTGAACTTCTATGTCGTCATATTGTCGTGTTGGAATTGTGATCTATCTTTGGATTCTCTGATGTTGAAGGACATTGGGAACATGATGCGATGATAGGTAATCTATCCTGATCTATATGCTACTAAACATTGCAACGATGGTTGGTTTCTACAATAAATTTTACTCTTAGACAATTGACAATTAACATTTTTTTATATCTTGTCAATGCATGTAAAAGTGTACAGTCTACACTATTATATCAAAATAATAATTAGATATACAGTTAAACCTGTCTCTTGGGACTCACCAAAATAGGGTGCTATAAAGAGGGGGTGCTATAGACAGGTCACTTTTAATGTAAATCGTATCGTACTACGTATTTAAAATCGGGCGCTGTGGAGAGAAAGGCATTATTTAGAGGGAGCGCTATAGACAAATTTAACTGTATATTAACTGTATATTAATATATAGCTGGAAATTTTGCCGGGAGGAAATTGATCTATGAAAGCATAGACCGCCTTTTCCGTCAAAATTAACATCAAAGCTAGACGCCATCTATTGACCGTCGCCTCAAACTAGCATCCTCGAGTCGGTGACAAAGCCACAACACCAGCTTTGGCAAACTGAGAAGTGTCCGCTCTGGGCTGAATAGGACCGAAATTATGGTCTCCAGGTTGACGCTTCTCGAGAGACCTATTCAAATGCTTGTAGGTCGTCAAATATGCGACTCTGTACTGTTTTTTTTTCTCATTATAATGCTAAAAATATCCACTGATGGACAAAACTTAAGGAAGTTGTATCTTTTAGCATGTATATCGGGATTCAGACAATAATTCTGAAAGATATTACAGTGACCTTTATTATAGACACACGAGATAACCAAGTGTGAACAAAGACTTTCCACTTCCTTAAGTTTTGTCCATGAGTTTATATGTCATATGGTGCCATATCTAAACTATAAGGTTGTGTCCCAAAAGTTCGTGTTTTCCTTAAAACGTTTTTTTTTTTTATTACTTGGTGAATAATATTATTACGGAGAATACATAATAATACATAATACAATTACTTTATACATAATATAAAGACATTATACATAACGGCGAAAAATATTATTGCGAATAATATTGGTATTTCAATTTTTTGAAAGTGTTTACGAACTTTTGGGATAACCTTGTATTAATGGGGTCCTTACAGCCCAGGTTGGACAGCATGTGACTTCTAATTTACCAGCCTCTATGGAGTAAATTTCTATGTAAAGCCATATATTTGACGGTCTAGAGGATTTTGAAAGATATGATTGAGGAAGCAGCATATTTTAAAAGTGAATTTATTGTATTAATTCAACGTTAGAGGAAATGTATTATGGTGAAAAGGCAACTTCCTGATTGTGAAACTGAATAATGCTAATGGTTTACATCTATCTATAAGGGAGAAAATCACACAAACTGTTAATTTTTTATATTCTCTATATAATTATCCAATAACCTTTCTCGATTTCGATCAAGAAAAAGTTAACCACATACGCGATTCGGGTTGTTGGCCCTCATCAATGTAGTGTAGACTGTATGTATAGACTGTATGACCTAGGAAGATCTTCGCATACGAGGACACTTTCGTTAGAGAATACTTCTCTCATCAAAAGACAGTTTTCATCACCAAAAATGTCATTTTTATTAATTAGCAGTTTACCGGTAATAAGACATCTCTCCCTAAAAGGACTGTTTAGCTCTGCAACTAGGTGTTACCTTTACAGAGAGTTTCTACTGTATATACGAGGAAGTATTAGGCCTAACTGTTAAGCCTAAAACTATCGTTTAACCATCACGTTCCAGTTAAATTATAATGATTTAGACCTTTTTTTACATCTTGAGAGAATGTTTCACGCTTCAAAACTTAAGATGAAGGGGGGTCCTTGAGAAATACGGTATGTTACAATTCTTTTTAGAGAAAAACTTTCTTAAAAAAAAAGAAACATTCATTGCTAGAGAAAGGATATTGTTGAAGTTAATTATAAATTACGGGGGTCGGTGGAAGGATGGTCTAAACCATTGGTTTTCAACCACTACGAACCGGGATCAAATCTCGCATTGGCCACTTTTTTTCTAATTTGAAAATTGCTATTATTTGCCCCGATTCTTGCGAACGTCCAACCCAACCAGCGAGTGCAAGTAATCAAACGGGGCTCTGGCATATTTGTAAGTGCAAAAGTGTAACTGCTTTTCACATGTGCAGACATATGGTGCACTTACAGTAAAAGCAATCGCTAAATACTCACTATGATTATAATGGCCTGTACCACGTGTACTAGGGATAATAAATATACTTTTTCCAATTCCATAAGTGTATTGTTCTTTTGTTTTCAAAATAGAAATACGCGAATTTATTCCTTTCTTCTTTAAGAAGATACGAGAGAAATACGAAATATCCTTTTTTACCTATTCAAGATAACATGTGCAATACCATATCACTGTCGATGTTCCGTCAACGGCTGATATGGATGAAATATTGTTCGGGGAAGAAATCAATGATAAGGTTTTCTTTACCACAAACACACACAGAGAGCGCCGATAAACAAATTACATCACTTTTCTTTTCTACATGTTAATGAATTGTTGAACAGAGGAGTTATAATTACCCTAAAAAACCTACACTTATGGACAAAACTTGAGGAAGTTGTAACCTTTTAGCATGTATATCGGGATTCAGACAATAACTATGAAATATACACTCATGGACAAAACTTAAAGAGGTTGTAACCTTTTAGCATGTATATCGGGATTCAGACATAACTCTGAAAGATACACTCATGGACAAAACTTAAGGAAGTTTTACCTTTTAACATGTATATCGGGATTCAGACAATAACTCTGAAAGATACACTCATGGACAAAACTTAAGGAGGTTGTACCTTTTAGTATGTATATCGGGATTCAGACAATAACTCTGAAAGATACACTCATGGACAAAACTTAAAGAAGTTGTACCTTTTAACATGTATATCGGGATTCAGATAATAACTCTGAAAGATACACTCATGGACAAAACTTAAGGAAGTTGTACCTTTTAGCATGTATATCGGGATTAAGACAATAACTCTGAAAGATACACTCATGGACAAAACTTAAGGAAGTTGTACCTTTTAGCATGTATATCGGGATTAAGACAATAACTCTGAAAGATACACTCATGGACAAAACTTAAGGAAGTTGTACCTTTTAGCATGTATATCGAGATTCAGACAATAACTCTGAAAGATACACTCATGGACAAAATTTAAGGAAGTTTTACATTTTAGCATGTATATCGAGATTCAGACAATAACTCTGAAAGATACACTCATGGACAAAACTTAAGGAAGTTGTACCTTTTAGTATGTATATCGGGATTCAGACAATAACTCTGAAAGATACACTCATGGACAAAACTTAAGAAAGTTGTACCTTTTAACATGTATATCGGGATTTAGACAATAACTCTGAAAGATATTTGATACACAGTGATCTTTATTGAAGACACGAAATAACCAAATGTAAACAAAAATTGCCTCTGTCTTTTTCTTCAAAAAAAAAACCAAAAAAAAAAAACAGATGACTGGAGACATCAAAGACTTTTCACTTCCATAAGTTTTCTCTATGAGTATTTTATATATTTTAACCATATGACAACACCTTTTTTGTTCTGTAATCAAAATTAGTGCGTTCTATTTATAAGAAGATAAATTATGCTAATTATGCAAACTATATAATTACAATTTAAAGTACTTATTATCAATTGTGTATACACCTATCCCCCGATTTACACGGTACTTGTTTTACACGTTTTCGCTTTTACACGGTTTTCCAAATAAGTTTTTTTTTGTTTTGTTTTTATCGCACTGTACTAAATGCTACTGTGATTGAACACATGCGCTGTGTACACATCTCACGAGGAATCCCGAGCTTATGTGCTGACTACATATTTTAACCTGTTAATGCAGTTTATTTTTATTTCTGTGTACACTTATCCCCCTATTTACACATTTTTCTCAGGAACGTATCTACCGTGTAAATCGTGGGATAGGTGTATATAATTTTTGTATAAATCTCTTGCATATTTTGTAAATAATAAAATATAGGAGGCGAGCATTTTTATAAACTATTTATTATAGGAAAAATACTTCAATAAAGGTTGACACAGTTTTAAAAACAAACGATAACAAGATTAAGAAAATTAGGAAAGACAAACTTCAGGATGACACAGCAATTTATTTAAGGCAAGAACATAAACTAAAATATATAAAATAAAAGAGAAGCAAAAAGGGAAGTATACACAATAGTAAATATAAATATCAAAAATAATAAACTGTTCATAAAAATAAATATTTCGCTACAATATGTATTGAAAGGTAGCGTTATAATAATTTATAATTTTCGTATTATCCTGGCCAGAAGTCAGCAAGCTTTTGAGTCGAAAGAGTCAAAAATTACAATTTATTACATTTTAAAGTTTTTAAAGAGCCACAAAATGTTTTATTGCCAATATAAATAATAAATAAATAGTACTTGTATAAATAAAGTTTTTATTTATGTGAATACTACACGCAGTTTCACATCCAAAGAGCTGTAGCTTGCGAACCGCAGATTACCGATCTCTAGTCTAGACGAAAGTCTTATCAGCATGTTTATATGTGCCATGGTTCAAAATCACATTAATAGGTACCGCTCAACAAGAGCGACCTAGTTAATGATAATTGAAACAGTGAATAATATGTGAAGGTTATTCACATATTAAACAAAATTTTAACTCAGGATTCAATCCCGGTTCATGACTGTTGGGAACCGAGGGTGTTACCCACTCGTCCACCGACTTTATATTTATATGTGCCATGTCTTGCACATGGTTCCTAAGGGACATTCTTAATATACACAAAGGGTTCTTAAGAGCTAGGACACTCACCTTGAAGGTCACAGACTTCCTGACTTTCCCAACTTTGGATTGTTGGGACATCTTTGGCAAACAAATATCCATGGCAAACTTCTCTTAGATCTGTCTTTCTTCATGCTTAAATTATTGGAGATGATTCATTAACAATTTATCATTTTGGTATCAAAATTTTAACACGATATTCAATGGGAAAATAGTGAAAGTAATGAGATACACTCATGAACAAAAATTAAGAAAGTTATAAGAAATTTGAACTGTTTTTGACGTGTACGATTATTTTAAAAATAAATTAATTATCTACTGTCTTTAATGCAATGATAAAATAATGGTAGAGTCTGGTTCATCAGTGGTGAACCCTCCCAGCGGTTTTGCCAGTTTAATCTACCATACTGCTGTTATATTGCATTTTTCGGTTTTCCTTTTATACTGATATTGAATATATACTCTTGGAAGAGGTATTTTAAAATAACTATGGACATAAACTTTGAGGATATAATATGCTTCGAGTATTGCTTTTCCGCAAATTGCAAGTTGTACCTTTTACCATGTATATCGGGATTCAAACAATAATTCTAAAAGATATTACAGTGATCTTTATTGAAGACACACGAGATAACCAAGTGTATATACACTCAAGGACAAAACTTAAGGAAGTTTTACCTTTTAGCATGTATATCGGGATTCAGACAATAAATCTGAAAGATTTTTGATATGAAATAATCTTTATTGAAGACACACGAGATAACCAAGTGTACATACACTCATAGACAAAACTTAAGGAAGTTGTACCTTTTAGCATGTATATCGGGATTCAGACAATAAATCTGAAAGATTTTTGATATGAAATAATCTTTATTGAAGACACACGAGATAACCAAGTGTATATACACTCATGGACAAAACTTAAGGAAGTTGTACCTTTTAGCATGTATATCGGGATTCAGACAATACCCCTGAAAGATATTACAGTAATCTTTATTGAAGACACACGAGATAACCAAGTGTACATACACTCATAGACAAAACTTAAGGAAGTTGTACCTTTTAGCATGTATATCGGGATATTCAGATAATACCCCTGAAAGATATTACGGTGACCTTTATTGAAGAGACACGAGATAACCAAGTGTATATACACTCATGGACAGAACTTAAGGAAGTTGTACCTTTTAGCATGTATATCGGGATTCAGACAATACCACTGAAAGATATTACAGTAACCTTTATTGAAGACACACGAGATAACCAAGTGTACATACACTTATAGACAAAACTTAAGGAAGTTGTACCTTTTAGCATGTCTATCGGGATTCAGACAATAACTCTGAAAGATTTTTCATATGAGAGGTAACCTTTATTGAAGACACATGAGATAATCAAGTGTGAACAAATTTGTCTCTGTCTCCTTATATCCTTCATTAGAACAATGCATATTTAAAAGGAGAGGTACCTATTTTGTAACATATATATTTCTCGCAACAAGAAATTTACATAGTCAAATATAAAGAGTCAACACTCAATAATGTTAACCACTATCAAAGTATACGTATTTTTATATTTTTAGTGTTTGCATTAAATAAATGCTTGGAGGATTTACCACTGATAAGTCATACACTATCTTTTATTAATTTTTCTCAATATATAATATCAGAATAAGGTCTTGAAGAAATGGTTTTTAATGATAAAAAAAGTAGCGCAAAACATTTTTTTCCAATGCAACTCTTTGGATTAGAAAATAGAGGTAACCGGGGCTCCTTGAGAAGTAAAAGTGCACAGTATTAACTATTTTAAAAATATGATTACAGTTAAACCTGTCTATAACGCCCCCTCTAAATAGCGCCTTCCTCTCTATAGCAGCAAACATTAAAATGTAAACATTTTACATTAAAAGTGACCTGTCTATAGCACCTCCTCTCTATAGAACCCTATTTTGGTGAGTCCCAAGAAGAGGCGACAGGTTTAACTGTATATACTGTATTTACTTGTATATGCATGATACTATGTACAATGTACATGGCGCCTCTGCCACCGCTGCAGAATTTAGTATAGAATCGCCAGCGGGTCTCCAGCGACACCTCGCATAGAAAGAATAGCGTAAAACATTTATTTTTTAACACAATTCTTTCGAATACTCCTCATTCCTCTATGGTAAGGACCAAGACCAATCCTCTACAGTGACCTAGATTAGGTTCCTCAGAGATGTCTGTGGTCGAGACTATACCCCAGTAATGAACATCGGGAACGAGGTTATCGACAGATGAAATTATCTCCCGCCAGCCGTATACAAGCTGTCATCGGTCGAGATTACGCCCCTGCTAGCCCGTTTGGTCCAAGGCTACCCAGAATTTCATTTTGAAACAACACTAACAACTGACTAGACATTCGTAAACAACTCTCTTGAATATTTTCCAACTCAATTTTCCATCAATCGATAAAATTTTCAACAAATAAATTTACCCATCCCCGAACACTTTATTTTTCCGTTTATCATTACTCTTCACAATTCATCCTCTCATACTTCATCCCTAAGGTTAGAAATAATCGTTATTTCTCCTTAAAATAAATCTCGATTTTTAGTTCAAAAGAAACATTTGCGGTATAATTGTCAAATTTCGTTCTACAATCATAAGCCGCATTATATTGTATTATAAATATGTTTATTATTAATAATATCATGAAATATTATCTTTACAGACCTTACTACAATGATATAAGTTATTGAACCACTATTGAACCACTTATGAGCCAAGTTATCTTATTCAATAACTTTTATAATTGTAGTAAGATCTGTAGAGATAATATTTGACGATATCATTAAAAATAAACACAATGTCAGTAAATTTAATTGTTGCGAACTTAAAATATTTTCTAATTAAATGCATTTATCCTTTTCTTTTTGCTTTATAAGTGTGCAAAATTGATATTATTAAAGACATATACTCAAAGACAAAACTTAAGAAAGTTTTACCCTTTAGCATGGATATCGGGATTCAGACAATAACTCTAAAAGATATTACAGTGACCTTTATTGAAGACACACGAGATAACCAAGTGTGAACAAAATTGCCTTTGTCTTCTTGAAAATATGCATATTTTAAGCATAAATCACTCCTTATTTGCTTATATAACAATGGAATTCTTATACATGTAAATTCGAACTTTCTCCTCTAAAATATGTAAAGTAGAAACTCCCTGTGAAGGACAATACCTAATTGTAGAGCCAAAATGTCTTTTAGGGAGAGATGTCCTCTTACCAGAGAGTTGCTAAATTGTAAAAATGGTAATTTTAAAAATGAAAACTGTCCTTTGTAGAGAGGTGTCCTCTAGCGGGGTGTCCGCTAAAGGGAGGTTTTACTGTATAATAATAATTCTATATACAGTTACGAGCGTCATGCGTCATCTCTGTCACCGTTTGCTTTTTCTTTGGAATGGCGCTCTCCTATTGGTTGGCTACGATCACGTGGTTACGATGGCGCCGCCACTACGCGAGACACTTTGTTTTTGACTTTGCCCTCCCCCCCACTCGCTTTTTGGTTTTTGTAACTATTGTGTTGGAGCGGGTCGCTCCTTAAATAAATGCATATATTAGTTAATAACTAAATGGAATCCTCTCTTTCTTTTTCCCAGTAAGAGACGCCTACGGAAGCCAACAGTACATAGACAGATAAAGCACATAGGCTATAGTTATTAACTAATATATGCATTTATTTGAGGCGCCAATTTATAATTGTAACAAATAGTATTTGAATAAAAACATTCAATCGGGTAAAACACGGGCGTTCCCCGGGTCATTCGGCTAGTAATATATACATGCTAAAAGTATATTTTGCTTGGAAAAATATATAGCTACATTAATTAATTATTTATTTATTTAATTCCCGATGTTTCAGTGGCTCACTAACATTGGAATTAATTAAATAAATAATTGGTTAATGTAGCTCTATTTTTTCAAATCAACTCTTCCAACCAACAAAATGATATTCAAATAAGATTTGTCCATGATGTATTTTTTAAGTAACAAACTGTCTAGTCTAAGTAGAAAGATGAGTATAACAATGAACAAACAAGAATTCATGTGGGGAATCTCGACAGATCACAAAATGTACAGTACAACGAAGAGGTGAATGAATAGCTACAGAAAGAGAATGCCAAGATGTAGCATCAACCGGACCGTGAAGAAAGGGGGAGAGGCTCCAACGGATTTCTTGTCACCTGGCCCCTGACTTGAGTAGCTGGAAGGGAGCGTGGCAAGATTGACATTCTCCTGTTGATTGATTGGTTTCCTTTTCTAGAGTTGAAAAATATATCTTTTGAATACGCCTGAGCTACCTCTTTATATTGTTTTATATGACATAATACCCCTTTCTTGAGAGACAGAGAGAGAAAAGAAAAATCTACATTATAACGTAATATATTGTGTTGTTGTTGTGTCCAATGAAGAACCTCAGATGTCTTCATGCATCTCTATCACAGCAGTCGCAATGTCCTCTATCTTGGGTGTGTAAAGCTGCTGTTCTGGGTCCATGTCAATTTTCTGTTGTTGTGGTGTCCAATGAAGAGCCACAGATGTCTTCATTACATCTCTATCACAGCAGTTGCAATGTCCACTATCTTGGGTGTGTAAAGCTGCTGCTCTGGGTTCATGCCAATTTTCTGTTGTTGTTGTCGTGTCCAATGAAGAGCCTCAGATGTCTTCATGCATCTCTATCACAGCAGTCGCAATGTCCTCTATCTTGAGTGTGTAAAGTTTTTGTTCTGGGTCCATGCCAATTTTCTGTTGTTGTTGTCGTGTCCAATGAAGAGCCTCAGATGTCTCCATACATCTCTATCACAGCAGTCTCAATGTCGTCTATCTTGGGTCTGTAAATCTGCGGTTCTGGGTCCATGTAAATGTTTGTAAGGCTGTGGCCATTTCTGGGCACGAGTATATGTGGGTAGGTGTTAGTTCCACACCAGGACAATTGTTGCATGTCCTGTAGGTTCTTGTGCCATCTGGATTTTTTAAAATATAATATAATAATAACTCAATATATATTTCTCCGTTATTATTATTATTTTTTGCTATTTACCCCTAAGGAGATTATTTTTTTTTTTAGAAAGAAAAATAATTATTGATTACTTTAGTACGGCAAGTATACGGAAAAATAAAAACTCACCAATTATTAAGCAGATAATGGGCAAGATGTATGGTTATACATTTTACTCTCTGTTTATATAAAGAATTAAGATAATGGGCAAGATGTATGGTTATACATTTTACTCTCTGTTTATATAAATAATTAAGATAATGGGCAAGATGTATGGTTATACATTTTACTCTCTGTTTATATAAATAATTAAGATAATGGGCAAGATGTATGGTTATACATTTTACTCTCTGTTTATATAAATAATTAAGATAATGGGCAAGATGTATGGTTATACATTTTACTCTCTGTTTATATAAAGAATTAAGATAATGGGCAAGATGTATGGTTATACATTTTACTCTCTGTTTATATAAAGAATTAAGATAATGGGCAAGATGTATGGTTATACATTTTACTCTCTGTTTATATAAATAATTAAGATAATGGGCAAGATGTATGGTTATACATTTTACTCTCTGTTTATATAAAGAATTAAGATAATGGGCAAGATGTATGGTTATACATTTTACTCTCTGTATATATAAAGAATTAAGATAATGGACAAGATGTATGGTTATACATTTTACTCTCTGTTTATATAAAGAATTAAGATAATGGGCAAGATGTATGGTTATACATTTTACTCTCTGTTTATATAAATAATTAAGATAATGGGCAAGATGTATGGTTATACATTTTACTCTCTGTTTATATAAAGAATTAAGATAATGGGCAAGATGTATGGTTATACATTTTACTCTCTGTTTATATAAATAATTAAGATAATGGGCGAGATGTATGGTTATACATTTTACTCTCTCTTTATATAAATAATTAAGATAATGGGCAAGATGTATGGTTATACATTTTACTCTCTGTTTATATAAAGAATTAAGATAATGGGCAAGATGTATGGTTATACATTTTACTCTCTGTTTATATAAATAATTAAGATAATGGGCAAGATGTATGGTTATACATTTTACTCTCTGTTTATATAAATAATTAAGATAATGGGCAAGATGTATGGTTATACATTTTACTCTCTGTTTATATAAAGAATTAAGATAATGGGCAAGATGTATGGTTATACATTTTACTCTCTGTTTATATAAAGAATTAAGATAATGGGCAAGATGTATGGTTATACATTTTACTCTCTCTTTATATAAAGAATTAAGATAATGGACAAGATGTATGGTTATACATTTTACTCTCTCTTTATATAAATAATTAAGATAATGGACAAGATGTATGGTTATACATTTTACTCTCTCTTTATATAAATAATTAAGATAATGGACAAGATGTATGGTTATACATTTTACTCTCTCTTTATATAAATAATTAAGATAATGGGCAAGATGTATGGTTATACATTTTACTCTCTCTTTATATAAATAATTAAGATAATGGACAAGATGTATGGTTATACTTTTTACTCTCTGTTTATATAAAGAATTAAGATAATGGACAAGATGTATGGTTATACTTTTTACTCTCTGTTTATATAAAGAATTAAGATAATGGGCAAGATGTATGGTTATACTTTTTACTCTCTGTTTATATAAAGAATTAAGATAATGGGCAAGATGTATAGTTATACATTTTACTCTCTGTTTATAAAAATAATTAAGAGACTAAAATAAACTTCAATTAATACGAAATGCTATTATATACGATTCTATCATTTTCAAATTTTGCGGACACGTGTAAAGGAGCGATTCAAGGTTATCTTGTTGCGGGAAATGGCTTGTACATTAGATTGAAAAGTGGAAACTACAGTTGAAAATATACCCTTTTTAAGAGAGATAACTACCCAAAAATATAGAAGCTCCTTGTATTTTATGGAAATGTAATTTCTCATCACATAACGCGAATATTAGCATTTTCTCTTGGTCTGATAAGTTAGTATTTACTTTGTAAGAGCTGGTGTTAGTAATCCAAATATTTTCAGCATATAATTATCTTATAAAGTTACATTTAAAGTCTTCTTCTTCTTTTCCTTATCTCTACTCAATCATATCAGGGTATCAAGCTTGTAAAGCTTGTTGATGGAGTCTGTGGCTGATGATGAGTAGAACTCATCAATGGATGAGTCAATACAGTCAATGATGTAGTTTGGGATTTCAGGTTAAGTATTGTTCTTAGTACATAGTGAAAAAACCCTTTAGAATGCTTCTATGGAGTGAAATTTCCTTAGGGAATAAAATTTGAAAGGAAAAAGGAGATTTCATTGAAAAGCCTATACAGTTAATAATGTACACTGGTTCGTCACCTCGACATTCCACTCTAGAGAAACTTGCCAACATTGTTGTATTGTGCTGTAAAAAACAATATCATACGCAATATATATATATATGTACACTGGTGTCCAAAAAATAAGAAACTTTTATTTTTTAATGATATGTTTTAAAATATACAACGCTAAAAACTAAAAAGTAATTTAATTAGGTATTTTAAGTCGTAGAATTTATTTATCGCAGCCATTCGATTCGGTAAAATTGAAAATATGCAAATTTTTGCTTGGTTTTATAAGTGTGCTATTTGACGTGTCGTTCACCCAATCTAAGAATTGTCCAATTATAATTTTATTTAATCCTTAGTTAATTATGAGTTTACGAAAAATTTTAGCAGATGAAAGCTGTTGGAAGAATTGAAGCAGGGCAATCACAAGTTAAAGTAGCAAAATGGCTAAATGTGAATAAATATGTGGTCAGCAAAATATGGAAACAGTTGATTGAGACAGGAACCATCAAAAGAAAAGAAGGTTCTGGTAGAAAAAAAAAGAAAAACAGCTACCTCTGAAGACCGTTATCTGGTCGTAACTGCCAAGCGCCATAGAGAGATGACAGCTATTCATCTCTCTAATGAACTCTCAAGTGCTACTGGAACGAGAATTTCAAGACAAACTGTTTACCGAAGGCTTCACGAAGGTGCTCTTTATGCAACACGACCAATGGTCTGTATCCCTTTAACCTCTGCTCACAGGAGAGCCCGCTTGAATTGGTGCTTGGAACATCACGCCTGGACTCATGATCAGTGGGCCAATGTTCTCTTCAGTGACGAGTCAAGATTTAGTTTAAACACAGATCCTCGACGAGTTTTCATCTGGAGGGAGCCTGGAACACGCTATCATCCCAGTAACATCAGGGAAATAGACAGTTTTAGAGGGGGCAGTCTCTTAGTCTGGGCTGGCATCAGTTCTAGCAGACGCACACCCCTCCACATTTTTTCTGGGGGCACTTTAACTGCCCAAAGGTACAGGGACGAGATCCTTGAGCCCTATCTAAGACCTTATAGAGATCAAATTGGTCACAATTTAATTTTTATGGACGATAATGCTCGTCCGCATAAGGCTAGGCTAGTCAATGAATATCTCCAGAGTGAGAATATTCGAAGGATGGATTGGCCAGCCAGATCTCTGGACCTGAATCCAATAGAGCATGTGTGGGATGCTCTAGGGAGGTGTATTGGAGCTCGTCACCCCTCTCCCAGAACCCTCGTTGAGCTAAGAACTGCTCTATTGGAGGAGTGGGGTTTACTACCCCTGGACCTCCTCTAAAGCCTGGTAAACAGTATGAGGGCTTGCTGTGAGACCTTGATAGCTGTTAGAGGTGATCATACTCCCTATTGATATCTTATTTCTTTAAGATCTGGAACCTTAGCTTTGGGTATGTTGGTAATAATTTGCATATTTCATAATTTCAAATCTTTTTTTTTTTATTTTCATATAGCTAGTCATATTCTCCATAGTGTAAACTATTTGTATACTAAATTTTATATTTGTTAATAAATTAGCTTTTGAGAAATTTCAATATTGGTTTAGTTTCTTATTTTTTGGACACCAGTGTATTTTGAGGTTGCATATTGAGAATTGCACTTAGTACATAGTGGGAAAACCTTTAGAATACTTCTAACGAGTGAAATTTTCCTTAGAGGAATAAAAATTGTAAGAAAAAGAAGGAGATTTCATTGATAGATAGCCAGGTTTGAAGAATTTATTTATCTCCACTCACATAATAAATAATCACCCAGGGTGGCCGTACGGCACATTCATCAAGATTTTATAAATCTCCAGAATGAAGAAGAGACCCTGGCGAGAGAGTTTCCCTGAAGAAAAAAACATAAACAAATCATCAAGAAGGGGGAGGGGGGGGGGGGAGTTTGGTATCTTTTGGGGGAACTTCTTTTTGTGACGTAGGGTAGAAACATTCGTCTGTTATATTGCTTGATAATTGATATTTTCTATAAATGTTTATTTTAGTGAGAGCATCTTTAAAAATACAACAAATTCATCTACAATATACAGCGAAAGATGAAATTTGATATAGTTAAACACTTACCATATATAATTTTTATAAATTTGTTGACTTTGCTTAGAATTATTAATGAAACTGATTCCAATAATTATTAATTAAACATTATATTTATTGATTTACAAGAGAGAGATTAAAATATAAAAGGGAAACTAATATTGAACAAAGGAACCTTTTTTTTTCGGTTAGTGCCTATTTACCTGTGAGCTTAGACACACTCTGTGGTAACAATTAATTAATATATATACAACAAAATTTAATTGCCATTTATCGATAAAATGTGTAACAAATAAATTTACTGGAAATGTGTTTATTTTTCAATAATGTCATCAAATATTTTATATACAGACCTTACTGAAATGATATAAGTTTATATATTGAATATATTAAATATATATTTAATAATAATATTCAATAAAATATATCATTGCAGTAAGATCTGTACAGATAATATTTGATCTTATTATTGAAAAGATAAACATTGCCAGTAAATTTGTTAAAATATCTACTAATATATAAGAATATATGAACTTATTCTGCTTAATTCTTAGAACTCAATTGATTGAGTAAGCCAAAAGAATAATAGGATTGTAAATATAGATATTTGATATTTAATTTTAAGATAAATTAAATTTTCAAATTAGAAACCTCGCTTTATAAGAACTGAGAGAATTATTTTTTACAGAAAAATATATAGAGAAAAACATTAGGATGTCTTTTTTTTTATTATCAAAAGAAGCATTCCTTATTCATACAAAAGAATAGTCAGCGAAAAAATAATGAAGATAAACTTCAAACAACAAATCAATTCTCTATGCTAATAAATAATATTTACACAATATTTACTAAATATTATAAATATAATATTGATACGTATTCAAAATAATGTATAATTTGTTTTTTACCTAGCGATACATTTTCATCTGACTCCAACCATTTTTTTCTCATAAAAAAAAATAAAAAAACATTTTATTAACTCATAGAAGATCTCTCAGCCGTTTCTCTATACAACGAGCAGCCATTCTTTCTCTTTCTTTCTAATTAACAATTGCTCCAAGCCCACTCTTTCCTGTCTTTTTCTTTGTACTCGGTTAGATGGCTTCAAGGCCTAGCAACCATTGAGGTCAATAGTCAAATCCTACAAAATAATATTCTATGAATTTTCACTTTTTTAATATGAAAGCATTATATAAATTGAATTAATATATAAACATATAAATATATATTTGAAAATAGAGCAATCCATAAATAAATCTTTAATTAAAAAGGCATTTTGATCCAATATATGCCTTTTTAATTAAAAAAAATATATATTTTTATACATTATTATTTTATTATAAAACCTCCTAAAATACAAATACACCTGATTTCCCTTAGTTCCAAAATAACTTTATTAGGTACTGCTCAAAAAGAGTTTATGATATTTACAACAATGAATAATATATGTGAAGGTTATTCACATATTAAAACAAAATGTACAATACGGGATTCCATCCCAGTTCATGGCTGTCGGGAATCAAGGGTTTGACCCACTCGTTCACCGAATATATTTTGCTTGTTTTTAGATTTAAGATTTAATTCTAGCATACAATTTTTATTTATAAAAATGGTTGCTAAGAGAGATGGTTACTAATCAAATGGGTCACCCATAGAAATTTCTACTAGAACATAGTGTAGTATATTGTACAATTGAACAATACCAATCACACAGTAATATTCGGCATTTATTTACATACCAAAATACTATATGCAGATGTGTTCATTATTGAGTTAATTTGAATATTCTTTGAACTGCTTACCTGTTAAGCTATATACATACATCATGGGAAATTTCTTGAATATTGATCTGATAGTTTTCGTGAATAAAAACAACAAACGTCCTTTTAACATTTATTTTTTTTTTTTTGTAGAACGACATTTGAAAATTATCCCTCATGCGTTTCTTTTGAACAAAAAAAATCGAAATTTATTTTTAAGGAGAAATAATCATTATTTCTAACCTTAGGGGATGAAGTATGAAAGGATGAATTGTGAAGAGTAATGATAAATGGAAAAATAAAAGTGTCCAGGGATGGGAATCGAACCCACAGTGTTCAGCTTACCGGGCAGATGCCATGTCCACTATGCTACCCTGAACATATTTTTCCGTTTGTAAGCCGCATTATATTGTATTATCAATTTATTTTTAAAATTATATAGATATTTAGGTATATCATCAATTTTAAATACAAGGTTATCCCAAAAGTTCATAAATACTTAAAACTATTGTTTTTTCTTATTACTTGGCAAATAATATTATCACGGCGAATACATAATAATACATATACAATTACTTTATATATAATACAAAGACATTATATATAACGGCAAATAATATTATGGTAAATAATATTGGTATTTAAATTTTTTGTAAGTGTTTACGAACTTTTAGGAAAACCTTATATTTCAATTAATTTTGAACACCGAATTTTATGAAATTTCAAATTCATTGCAGGTTTTATGTTACTGATAAATAAATGAGTGGTATGGGTATCTTGATTTATATTATGGCCAATAAAATAGGTGGAACATGGCAACCTCCATAAACCTACAATTCTATAAATTTCTAGCCTATGTAACATCATTCGTGACTTAAGATTTAGGTCACTTTAGAAGGTTTTAAATATTCGATTCTAAATGGAAAGTGTCTAATAAATATAGGTTTGAGGAACGTTAAGCTATTCTAGTCTTTTTAAACATATTTATGATATATTATCATATACGAATGGACAATTTTCTGGGAGGAAATTAATCTATAAAAGCAAAGGGCGCATCTCCCGTCAGAATTAACGTCAAAACTAGGCGTCATGGGATTCATAGACCGAAACCATGGTACACAGGTTTGTTAGCTTTTGTTTCGAATTTTCCAAAACTGGTGTTGTAGCTTAGTTAATGATCTCAAATTAGAACTATACGCAAAGATGATAAAGTGAATAAATTCTATTGATGTATTTCTAAAGCATTTATTAAAAAAAAAAGAATCATTGGTACTTTTTTTGTACTTAAAAATTATTTTCCAAATATTTCTCAATACAATTTATGGATAGTCTTAGAACAACACAACAACCTACGACTAGTGAATAGCATAGAAACCGGGAACAAGCATCATGTCTGTTTTCTCAAAAGGATTGTAGTCTTTGATTTCCAGACTTTTGAATCTGTGGTCATCTATGGACAATAACTTTCCAAAGTGAATAATTAAGTAAATTATTTACACCTCTCTCTTCATCCTGGGGGCTCCTCCACATTGAGAGTTTTCCTCCAGTCAGGGAGGGGAACACTTACCTCAGTTCTGTGCTTAGAAAGAACTTGTACAAACACGCCCTTAAACGAGGTTTGTCAAGACAAATCATTGACTGCATTGGTTCATCCATCGATGATCTCAACTTATTCTTATCAGAAACCACTGAAAAGATCAATAGACTTGACATCTTTTTAGGAAGGATAAGTTGTTGTCGTGTCCAATGAAGAGCCTAAGATGTCTCCGTACATCTCTATCACAGCAGTTGCAATGTCCTCTATCTTGGACGTGCAAAGCTTCTGTTCTGGGTCCATGTCAATTTTCTGCAAGGCTGAGGCCGTTGCTGGATATGAGAATATGTGGGTAGGTGTTAAACACTTTAGATGTTGTTGTTGTCACACATGTCCAATGAAGAGCCTCAGATGTCTCCCTCCATACATCTCTATCACAGCAGTCGCAATGTCCTCTATCCTGGGTGTGTATAGCTGCTGTTCTGGGTCCATGTCAATTTTATGCAAGGCTGCAGCCATTACTGGATATGAGAATATGTGGGTAGGTGTTAGTTCCACACTAGGACAATTGTTACATGTCCTGTAGTTTCCTATGTCACCTGGATGCATTGTCATTACTTTGTAATACTTCATTCTGAGTCTTATGATTGTTTTTTGTAATTCTTCTCTTCTCTCTGAGTTTATTTCGCATATTTGATCTTTCTTTGAACCTGCGGCAGGATCATTACCGTTTCATGCGTCGTCCGAAGGCATATATATATATATAATCATCTTTTTAAAATAGTGCATACTTGTGCACTTTTGTATGTATTGACAAGATGTCAATAAAATTATTTTAATTGTCAATTGTGTTTGTTGGATTATCTTGTATTTTGCCAAAAGTATCAGCATCAAATACTGACATTTCTTCTTTTCCTTCCTTCAAGAAGGAGAAATGATAGGCAAGAAAGGAACATCTACTGAGATTGATGTTCAACAGCAAAGATAATTTAAACAGAAATAGGAAGAGAGGGGGAATGGAAACGTGCTACAGAAATACCTACTGCAGGTTCAAGGTCTGTGTGGGGGAACAAACGTTCCCATAAATCTAATATTTACAACCCACACCATATTTACAGCTCTCCGATATCTCCCCCGGGGGATCAAGATGTACTGATAACACTTGCTAGAAACTCTCTTTGAATTCACATCCGTATCCTATGTAGGACGTATTTTAAAGAATTCTAATTTATAATAAAATATAATGTGGCTTATGATTGTAGTACAGAATTTGGCAATTGTATTATAAATTACTTTATATAATATTTACGAACGGAAAAATATGTCCAGGGTAGCCTAGTGGACATGGTATCTGCCCGATAAGCGGAACACTGTGGGTTCGATTCGGTGGACGAGTGGGTAACCCCCTCGATTCCCGACAGTCATGAACCGGGATCGAATCCTGCGTTAAAATTTTGTTTAATATGTGAATAACCTTCACATATTATTCACTGTTTCAATTATCATGAACTAGGTTGCTCTTGTTGAGCGGTACCTATTAATGTTATTTTGAACCGGCGGTGGGTCCGATTCCCATCCCTGGACACTTTATTTTTCCGTTTATCATTACTCTTCACAATTTATCCTTTTATACTTCATCCCTAAAAGGTTAGAAATAATCGTTATTTCTCCTTAAAATAAATTTAGATTTTCGTTCAAAAGAAACATTTGTGATATAATTGTCAAATTCCGTTCTACAATGTTTCTAATATAAATTCTTTGATTTGATCAATAAGAAAGAAGAACCCTTATGCTCAAAACTGGGCAACTCTGTGCTTCACTTCCATCAATAATTGACAATATGATCCAGAATAAGTATATTGCTACGGCGTTTTATGGTTTCCACAAGTCCATATCTCAGAAGAAGGCCAAGTGACACTCACTCCTCACTTTCTTACTGCTATTCTTTTTGTGTTGTTTTTATTGCTTCCCTCTTTCTCTTTCTTGTTTTTTTTTTCTTCTGTCTATATCGTTGTTTCCTTTGTCTCACTGCTTTGTTCTTATGCATACCTCTGGTGAATCCTGTATAGGGTCAGTGACCCTAAATAAAGGCTTTTTGTTGTTGTTGTTGATTTAATCAATAAGGACTCAAGGATGCTGAGACTGATGGGCATGTTGGGCCGAAAGCTTGAGAAATAAAATAAATAAGAAACAAAACTCTTGAATCCTTATTGATTGAATCAAAGAATGTTTCTACGTTTCTTAACTAAGACATAAACGGAATTTCAATACACAGTTGAAAAGATATATCATTAAATTTTTATCATACATAGTACCATCGTCTCCGATTTGGAAGTATTTATCCATCTTGGAGTCTCATTTCTTTCCATGTTCTGAGCCAGAATCTGCATTTAGTAATATCTTGTGTACCTAGAGAGGTATTTCTCCTTTTAATTATGAATCGGAACGATGCATTGTCTTCAACACCCTAGTAAAAAAACTGGCGGAACCGCTGAGAGGGTTCACCATTGATGAGCCAGGCCCTCTAATTAATTTTTCCATTGCAGTAAGGACAGTATAAATTGTTTAATATCAAAAATAATCTTACGCCTTTAAAATAGTTTCGAATTTTGATAACAGATGGCGCGCTACTGCATTATATATATAAAAAAAAATTACGAGTGGTGATAAAAGAATGAGCCACAACATCCTTTTTGGTAAATTCATGCAAAAAGTAAATCTGTATACCATTGATTTGGGCTATGGCTCTCAACAGAGTACAGTGACGGCTTTGACTTCATAAAATCCTAGGAGAGGGTTTATGAGATCGGTCGAATTTACCCAAAATGGGTTTAAGACGGTGATGTGGCAAGGGCTGATTATCAGGCAATATTACAACATAAAGTTGGAAGGTGGTTAAAATTCATGTACCTATAGAGAGGTATCTTTCAATTTATACATCTTCATATCCTGAATGTAAGATACTAACTATTTGAAGGTACAGTGGTACCTCGACATACGAGCACCCCAACATACGAGTTTTTCGAGATACGAGCCGACGAGCAAGTGATTTTTTGCTTTGAGTTACGAGCGAAATTCGAGATACGAGTTCGGTTCGGTATTATTGAAGATATTAATCTGTGATTTTAAATGGGAATTTTGTATGGGGATATTTGCTTCGAGATACGAGTAATTCAAGATATGAGCAAGGTTGCGGAACGAATTAAACTCGTATGTCGAGGTACCACTGTATTGTTATTCCTGCATGTACCTTACATTTCTGTGCTCGGAGAATCTGTATAAGACTAAAATGTCTTAATAAAGATTTTTAATTGATCTTCTTCTTATTTTTTATCTTTACTGAAGTAGAATGCGTCTGTTTTTGTCATTGAGACTGGGAGAACTACTCAGTGACAGGCTGACTTGATTTGATTGATTAATTAATTGACTATTTGGATATTCTAGCTCATCAGTAGTAAACTCTCTAAGATCCAAATTGTATCAGAATTTCGCGGTTACTGAGAAATAGGATGTCGAGATAACCAGAAATTATCTGTGAATGAGTCAATCCTGAGCTCCTGGTTGTTTATACTAACTGACGTCTATTGGAACAGCCACCCACGTGGAATCGAACCCTGATTCCCCGTAACAACCATGTTAGGCGCATAACATACCATCGAAAGTTGATAAGGTAGACACTTGAAAGATGCATCGCCAGTGCGAAGACTATGCGATCCGCCATAGTTATTCAGAATCACCATGACCATCACTTGCCCTCCAATAGATCCTCGTTAAAAAATTTAGAGTTGTACTCATTCCAATTCTACAGCCTCGTTAGAGTCCCATATTGTTATTTTTCGTCACTACCTCACCGTGCCCTTCCACTCACGTGGAACAAACCACCCACAACTTCTGACAAAAACTGATTGTAGTACAGAATTCAGATGCTAATTATCTCAATATATCTGTAAAAAAAAATAGACACTTCAACCAGTTAAAGTTTCATTTTCTCAACAACAAATATCTTTTGTTATAGAATAAATAAAGCTTCCAGGGTTAAGTTTCTTGTTCAACTTTTTATTTTCAAGCTTTCGGACTTGTCAGTACTTCAACAGGAGTATCACGTTAATAAATTGATCTTCTTCTTTCTTATCTCAATATTGGGTTAAGTAAAAAGCGTCTGCTTTTGTCATTGAGACTGGGAGCACTACTCAGTGGCAGGCCGACTTAGCTCCAAAAGAAATGGCCATCTCTGACATGAGGAACAGACGCCATGTGCAGCCACTCCTAACATGGAGTACAAACGCTGCTCATCCTGTATCCCTGGATTAGGAGCCCTTACAGGGTACTATCAGCCGGGCCAGCTGAGCCCAGGTTTTTTAGTGAGCTTGTTACTGCTCCCCCTCCTCCTTTTTCATCCGGGCTTGGGACCGGCAAAGGCGGAGTTAATAAATTGATGATAAGTCTGAAAGCTTGAAAATAAAAAATTGAACAAGAAACTTAACCCTGTAAGATTTATTTATTTTATAATTGTAAAAATCTTTTGTCTTCGTCAGGAGAAATAAATAAAGCATTTGGCAAGGCGTTAAAAATTGTTCTGAGGTTGCAAGGGCGTTCTCACGTAATTTTTCGAATTTAGTACAACATCTAAAGCACGAGTTAAAAACAAATATTAAACTCGTCAAAGACTATGATCATGGAAATAAAACTTTAACTGGCCGAAGTGTCTATTTTTACAGAAATCTGAATACCGTCCAGGCAGCCTCTATATTCAAGATATCTCGAGATAGTTAAAAAAAAAAAAGGGATATAGTATAAATAATAATAAAAATTAGTTTATAAATTCAATTGCCATCTATCTATGGTATTGAGGAACAAACCTCAAGACAACTACTGATCGATTGCCCAGCATTTCAAGATTATAGAATGAAGAATGAACTAGTTGTTTGTGAACTTAACGATTTGATTTCCGATAAAAAAATCATATTTAAAGTTCAATTCATTTTGTAAATACATTCTAAACTTTCTACAAAATCTGGATCTCTAATGTTTTCATGCGTTGAATAATGTAAATAACTTATATAAATAAACATTTCTCCTTGTTTGGCGCAAGTATCCCTTGCGGGATATAGCGCTTTGGAAATAAAATGATTAAATAATCTATCGATAAAATTTGTAACAAATAAATTTTCTGGAAATGTGTTTCTTGATGTTGTATAGACAGAATAACCATTCGATTTGATATGACGCTGGTTAAATATCAACTAATCGTTAAATTTTAATTATTCCAGAATTGGCCAAATATAAATTTTCTTGATTAATCAAGAAAATACCACCACGTACGTAATTCGGGCTGTTGGCCCTCATCAGCATGGTGCAAGCTGTACCTAAACGATCAAAAAAGCTAGTCTTTGGGGCATCCTGAAAAATCCTAAAGCAGGTATTTAGGCCGGAAGAGAATCAAAACGTCAAACTATGTGAAAAATAGTACAATTTCAAACACACACACAATCTCTCTCCCCTCTCTCTTTTGTACTATTCTTCAAGAACTTATAAAGGTAATCGGACATTTCTCTTCCATACAGGTGCCAGAGATAAAGGCTGCTAAAGGAAGCTGACCAGCGGCAGCACCTAACCAAGATAAGAGTACTATCTGAGTTCCCAGAAGTACAAATATTTGAATATTCCCAGTTATCTGATTGATCGATGAACTAAGTGATAACAGAACGTGGGGGACCTTTCTTCACTTCCTGCCTTAAGGAAATCATTCTATAAGGGGGTCGGTGGAAGGCTGGTTAAACCGTTTGGGTTTCGACCACTACGACCCGGGTTCGATTCCCGCATTGGACACTTTTTTCTGTTTATAAAAAAAAATACTCCAAAGGCCCCCGATTCTTGCAAAAGTCCAACTCCACCAGCGAGTGCAATTAACCAAACGGGGCTCTGGCACATTTATAAGTGCAAAGTCGAACTGCTTTTCACATGTGTAGACATGTGGTGCGCTTACAGTAAAAGCAGTCGCTAACTACCCACCATCATTATCATGGCCTGTACCACGTGTACTAGGGATAAGCAAAAAAAAAAAGGAAATCATTCTGGAAGGAAACATTTTCTTGAACTAGAAACTTTACAAGCATTCTTCTTCTTTTTAATATAATTGAATAGGTAATTAATCTTCGTGCAAATAGTATAGTAATATTTGAAAATTTCCAATTTACAGTAATTTCATGCACTTTTAGAAGTTCTTGTTGAATTTTTCGAAGAATTAGAAGTATTCGAAAATATTTCAGGTTTTGATTGTTATTCTTTGAATGCCTTTTTCAATGGCAATATTAAACAAACCACAACCTGATCTCTGATTGATATATTCAATATGGAATATAGGATTTGGTTTCTTTTATTCCCCGAGCTTTCGGACTAACATCCTCTTTAACACGGAGATCCAGAAGTACTACTTCAAGCCAATTCGGCGTGTTATAATTGGCTAGAAGTTGTACTTAAAGATCTCCGTGTTAAAGGACATGGTAGCCCGAAAGTTCGAGATATAAAAGAAATGAGAAAAGAAACCAAACCCTTGATTCTTTATTGATTTTGTGAAAATGTAATAGCAAGGAAGAATCTTTCTTCTTCTTCTTCTCCAATAAATCCTATTAGGGTATTAAGCCTGTAGAGCTTGTTGATGTTGTCTACTGGGGATGAGTAGAGCTCATATTAATGGATGATCAACACAGTCAATAATGTAGTTTGGGGTTGAAGGTTGAGAACCGCACTTCGTACATAGTGGGAAAACACAAGCCTTCTGGATATATACCATATATTTAGACATGATACCCTACATGCATTCTTCTTCTTCTTTCTTATCTTCACTCAATCATATTAGGGCAACAAGCCTGTATAGCTTGTTGATGGTGTCTTCTGGGGATGAGTAGAGCCCATCAATGGATGAGTCAATACAGTCAATAATGTGGTTTGGGGTTGCAGGTTGAGAATTGCACTTCGTACATAGTGAGAAAACACAAGCCTTCTGGATATATACCATATATTTAGATATGATAGCCTACAAGCATTCTTCTTCTACTTTCTTATTTTCATTCTTTCATATATTAGATTGTATAGCTTGAGACTTTTGATGGTGTCTGCTAGAGATGATAGAGCTTATAAATGGATGAGTCAATACAGTCAATGGAATTGCAGGTTTAAAATTACACTTAGTACCGAGAGGGAAAACACAAGCATTCTGTAAATATACCATATGTTTAGACATGATAACCTATTCAAAAGATGGATTGAAGGATAAATTGAAGACTCATCAGAAAATTACACTTTCTTCAATCGCTTTATGTCAAGATGAACTTGTCGTTTCGAGATGTAATCAATCTTGGACTCCCATCACGTATCCAACTTCTCGCTCCGTTAACGAAACCATCTAAAGAGGAAAGGAAGTCTGTTATTACGACAATCATGTGGTGCGTTCACCAACCAAT
Source organism: Cordylochernes scorpioides (assembly GCA_030710605.1). NCBI lineage: Eukaryota > Metazoa > Arthropoda > Arachnida > Pseudoscorpiones > Chernetidae > Cordylochernes > Cordylochernes scorpioides. The sequence goes on from CP092879.1 coordinate 60,628,297, forward strand.
CTCTGCAGGAAGTCTCAAAATCCAATTCCGCGCTAAAAGGGAATTCCGTTGGGAAGTAATTGGTAGTCCCTCTGTTCCGGTCTTCAATGGTCCAGTGACTGCACGCCTGAGACAAAAGCTGGGTGTCTCTCCATCTCTAATGATGAACCCTCTCTCTCTCACCAACATCATCTTCTTCAATGGGATTGTTTTCTTCCTTCTCCATACAGAGCGGAAATGATGGGCCAATTATGGAGGTTATTGCTCAGTCTTCGATTGCCCTTCGGGAAAGAACGTTTTGGCTGAAAGTGTTTTCCTTTTTATCTTCTTCTTTTTTTATTCTATCGATATTTCTTGTGCCTCTTCCTTATCTATTGAATATGAAAACAATTTGTACCATACAATAGATTTAACCTTTTTTTTAATTGTTTAATCTTTATAGCTATTTTATTGTGATGAATATTGATGTTTGGAAATAATGATAAACATTTTTTTTATTTGCTCCGATAGAATGCATTTTTCGATTAATTAGCGACCCATTTATCATGAAATTGTATTGTTTTGATATTTTTTTAAAAATTTATACTTATGAAAACAAAACTTAAGGAAGTTGTACCTTTTAGCATGTATATCAGGATTCAAACAATAAATATGAAAGATATAATTCATTATTATTTATTAAATATAATGATTATAGCTTTTATTTTTTCCACTCGCAGAGACTCCGGATAAATCCAGGTATAAGAAATTTCTTTTCCTCCAATTTACCCAGACTAATCTATTGATTAGCTTGATTGTCTTAATTAAGTTTTACTATATATAAATTTCATATTATCTTTATTTTTTATTTTATTTCAATTTAAAGCACTATGTCCCCCTAGGGACACTTGCGCTGTCACACATGTATGTCTTTACAATTGTCTATATATATATATATATATATACAATAATTTCAGGCCGTGAATAGAATAGTCATATGATGTTAACAATGAGAAATATAGAGGGGAAAAAAACGAGAAAAAAGTACCGTGTACAAAATAAAGAAATGTCTGTCAATATGTACAATAAGCAATATATAAATTATCAGTTTCTTAAAAGATATTTGTTACTATATAATTTAAAATAAAATATTACCTTTATGTGATTAGCTTTAAAAATAATGAAAATAACAATGATTTTATTACTGTTATTATTACTGTTATTCCTATATGTACCCTAACATTTCTGCTTGGATAATCTGTATAAGACTAAAATGCTTTAATAAAGCTTTTTGTTGTTGATTAATTGCAAATTTTAGTTGAACGATCAGAAGATGTATATTATAAAACTAAGAAACTCTGCATATTGTTTTTTAAAACTAACTGGAGGTTAAAGAAGCGATATGCCATGCTAGGCAGTAGGTCCACCATGCTAGGTACTTTACGGAGGTGGGGGTCTGCCAGGATTTCCTCAGGCACGGTCCGTCACCCTCGGTCCGGAAGCCCCTCCCCCACATCCGCAGGCTGACCGTGATAGATTCTGTCCCCTAGAGGGACAAACTGTCTCTCTTCATAACCTCAGTGAAGTTTTTTTTAATGTATCGTATACCTTAGTCCTCCTCTCTTGCTACATGTTGTTGTCGTGTCCAATGAAGAGCCTCAGATGTCTCCATACATCTCTATCACAGCATCGCAATGATCTATATCTTTGATGTGTAAAGTTCTGGGTCGATGTCAAATTTCTGTTGTTGTTGTCGTGTTCAATGAAGAGCCTCAGATGTCTCCATGCATCTCTATCACAGCAGTCGTTCTCTATCTTGGGTGTGTAAAGCTGCTGTTTTGGGTCCATGTAAAATTTCTGTTGTTGTCGAGTCCAATGAAGAGCCTTAGATGTCTCCATGCATCTCTATAACAGCAGTCGTTCTCTATCTTGGGTGTGTAAAGCTGCTGTTTTGGGTCCATGTAAAATTTCTGTTGTTGTCGAGTCCAATGAAGAGCCTTAGATGTCTCCATGCATCTCTATCACAGCAGTCGCAATGTCCTCTATCTTGGGAGTGTAAAGTTTTGGGTCCATGTCAATTTTCTGTAAGGCTGCGGCCATTTCTGGACATGAGAATATGTGGGTAGGTGTTAAACAATTCAGATGTTGTTGTTGTCGTGTCCAATGAAGAGCCTCAGATGTCTCCATGCATCTCTATCACAGCAGTCGTTCTCTATCTTGGGTGTGTAAAGCTGCTGTTCTGGGTCCATGTCAATTTTCTGTAAGGCTGCGGCCATTTCTGGACATGAGAATATGTGGGTAGGTGTTAAACAATTCAGATGTTGTTGTTGTCGTGTCCAATGAAGAGCCTCAGATGTCTCCATGCATCTCTATCACAGCAGTCGTTCTCTATCTTGGGTGTGTAAAGCTGCTGTTCTGGGTCCATGTCAATTTTCTGTAAGGCTGCGGCCATTTCTGGACATGAGAATATGTGGGTAGGTGTTAAACAATTCAGATGTTGTTGTTGTCGTGTCCAATGAAGAGCCTCAGATGTCTCCATGCATCTCTATCACAGCAGTCGTTCTCTATCTTGGGTGTGTAAAGCTGCTGTTCTGGGTCCATGTCAATTTTCTGTAAGGCTGCGGCCATTTCTGGACATGAGAATATGTGGGTAGGTGTTAGGTCCACACCAGGACGGTTGTTACATATTCTGTAGGTTCTTATGCCATCTGGATGTATTGTCTCATATATATATATAATTCCTTTGTAACGTTTTCTCTTGCTTCATGAAAACATGATAAACATTCTAGGAAATAACCTTTCTTATTTACAATGATTAAATATTTCATACCAAGTTGTATGCCTTGACAAAGGTTGGCGTTCAGACCCAACCGAAATTCAATGGTAAATAAAATCAAATGGTAGATTAAACTGGCGAAACCGCTGGGAGCGTTCACCACTGATGAGCCAGGCCCTCTCATTAATTTTTCAATTGCAGTAAGGGCATTAGAAATTGTTTATTTTTAAAAAGAATCATACGCGTCTATAATAGTTTCGAATTTTGATAACAGATGGCGCGCTAATGCATCATAATTCAATATATGCCTTTTGATATAACCTAAATCAAAATAAATAATAAAATATCAATATAAATATTAATAAATAAAATTATATATGAAGAAAGAGATATAGATTTAAAAAAAAAGTTAATAGATTTCTATTGTAAAGACGGAGTCGGTTTAAAACGGCAAAATTTTGCTGGAATTTTGCCTTTTTCGGTGGAGGAAACGACTGCCGATCAAATTTGATTGAAACTACATAGGAAAGGACCATGATCCATTATGAAAGATGAGTTCCTAAGGAAGGAATCCATACATTAACATGTATTCAGAGACTATTCATGTTCCATTTTGGTATTGTACATATATCAAGGTAAACTAAGTCTCATTCTCCAATTCAAATAATAGCATTTTCTCTCAACCATTTCAACATCCATTTACCTGATTGGGAAGTGATGACTCATCCATTTTGGGTGAACTATTTTCCCTTTACACTTTTCTATATTTCATCATATAGATAGATAGAAACACTCACTAATTAACAAAGCTATTTCAACTGTAATTTAATGATGCTATGTTGTATTGAGTTTGCTTATACAAAATAAATACATTAGTATGTATTATAAAAATAAAATTTGAAGTCTCGAGATATCATTCAACCAGCACGTATCATCCACCACGCACGTTTATTTTCAATATATTTTGATTTTCAAACAGAAATAGTATAGAATATTTTTCTTTCATTATATAGTAGGTATTTAAAATATGTAAAAGATAACATGTATATAAAAATGTATTTATTATTAAATTTGTTGTGTGTCGGTGATGCAAAAGAACAGCCAAATAAGTGATTTTATAAATATAGTATTATTATTAGATATAAGGATATATATGTTGACAAAAGAATAGCAACCGCACACAGCAGTAGAACAAAAGCAGGCTAAAGGTATATACAAGATGAAGACAGACCGTTGAGTTGGGCCGTTCCCATTGGTCAGTTATCTTCATGCAGCGCCTCCAAACGGCGCCCGCGTCCACGCTTCTCTCATCAAAATTGTTAAGTGATAATCCTGTTGAAGGACTGACAAAAGTCCGAAAGCTTGAAAATAAAAGGTTTTCAAGAAACTTAGCACTGGAAACTTCATTTATTTTATAATATTAGTATGTATTGACAAAGGTTGGGCGTTAAGCCAACCGAAATTTTGGAAAATAAAGAAATTTTAGAATGTCTAATCTATACAATAAATTTTGCATATTTCAAGTATTTTTGTTTCTTAAGATATAAGTCTGTTATGTAGTGGTATAAAAATCATCGATTTTTGACAGTTATGACCCCGGGATCAAATCCTGCATTGAGATTTTTTTTTTCTGAATAAAAATATCTTCAATGATTTCTGATTCTTGATAAAGTCCAACTTACCAGTGAGTGTAAGTAACCAAACGGTGCTTGAACTGCTTTCTTCATATGTAGATATGTCGTGCACTTACAGTACAAGCATTTGCCAAATACTACCCAATATGATTATCCTATCCTGTACTACGTGTAATAATAAATTACATCTTTTTTTTTCTTTTCCTCGGATTTACTCTTTCAAATCTGTTTATGAACTAAATTGTCTTAATTAGGTTTTATTTTGTATAAATTTCATTATCTCAATATTGATTGGGATTAGCTTTTAGTTTTTATCTTCATTTGCAGAGAATCCGTGGTAAATCCATGTATAATAAATATAATTACTTTCTTCCAATTTACCTAGACTAATCTATTAGCTTGATTGTCTTCATATAATTTTTCCTGTATATAAATATCATATTACCATTAAGGTACTATTACTGTTTTTCCTGCATGTATCCTACATTTCTGCTTGGAGAATCTGTATAAGACTAAAAGGTCTTAATAAAGCTTTTTATTGTTGAATAATAAAATACCCCTGCAGATCTTACTGCAAAAACATAAAAACTATTAGATAAGAGGGCCTTGCTCAACAGTGATGAGATAACTACTGATGACTAAAGCCCTTTCATCTAATAATTTTTATTAAATCGGGGGGGCCATTGGAGCAATTTTTTTTTTATTCAGAAAAAAAGTGCCTAAAGCGGGATTCGAACCTGGGTTGTTGATATCGGAAATCTACGGTTTTTACCACTCGTCCACTGAGCCCAAAGTTAATTCTTTATTAAGGAAGTGTTTTTAAATAGGTAAATTTTTGAACCGATATCTAATGTAGGTTTGGATGTTACAGATTATCGATGAAGAGGACTTTGACCTCTCCTGTAACGAAACCTGCAAAATATCGAAGGTAAGTTAATACAGAAATGACTTGTGAAAACTTTGAATATATAAATATTTCTGTTAATATTGGATTTACCAATTTAATCCAAAAGAGGACATCCATACGAACAAGGCACCTTTGTTGGCTGGTATTGTGATCAGGGTGCATGGACCGATCTGATCTGCTCCATGGATAAGACACCACCACCACCAATTTAAATTTCACTTAAAGGATAGAGTTTTAATGTTTAGAGACAATATTACATCTCGGGACATACTAATTTAAAATTGAAAGTGAAACGGAACATTTTAATCGAATATCAAAAGCAAGGAATATGTAAATAGAAATTCGATAATTGATTCATTTATAATGCCAATCATCAACTTCATGCTTAGGGATTATATTTCTTATATCATTAATAGAATAAATCAGTGAAGATTTGAAAGATTTTTCTTTTTTATTTTCTTTGAATTGAAAGGCTGAGGAGTGTGAATAAACGGATCTAACCATTGCAATCGTACCATCTTCACGGTGCAGAGGGGCCTCGAACCATTGCCATTGTACCATCTTCACGGTGCAGAGGGGCCTCGAACCATTGCCATTGTACCATCTTAACGGTGCCTAGGGCCTCTCACCATTGGTATTGTACTATCTTCACGTTGCCTAGGGCCTCTAACAATTGCCATTGTACCATCTTCGCCGATATCAAGGTGCCTCTAACCATTGCCATCGTACCATCTTCACAGTGCCGAGGGGCCTCTAGCCTTTGCCATCGTACCATCTTCACAGTGCCGAGGGACCTCTAACCATTGCCATCGTACCATCTTCACAGTGCCGAGGGGCCTCTAGCCTTTGCCATCGTACCATCTTCACAGTGCCGAGGGGCCTCTAACCATTGCCATTGTACCATCTTCACAGTGCCGAGGGGCCTCTAGCCTTTGCCATCGTACCATCTTCACAGTGCCGAGGGGCCTCTAACCATTGCCATTGTACCATCTTCACAGTGCCGAGGGGCCTCTAACCATTGCCATCGTACCATCTTCACAGTGCCGAGGGGCCTCTAACCATTGCCATCGTACCATCTTCACAGTGCCGAGGGACCTCTAACCATTGCCATCGCACCATCTTCACAGTGCCGAGGGACCTCTAACCATTGCCATTGTACCATCTTCACGGTGCAGAAGGGCCTCGAATTATTGCCATTGTACCATCTTCACGGTGCAGAAGGGCCTCGAACCATTGCCATTGTACCATCTTCACGGTGCAGAGGGGCCTCGAACCATTGCCATTGTACCATCTTCACAGTGCCGAGGGACCTCTAACCATTGCCATCGTACCATCTTCACAGTGCCGAGGGACCTCTAACCATTGCCATTGTACCATCTTCACAGTGCCGAGGGCCCCTAACAATTAGCATTGTACCATCTTCATAGTGCCGAGGTGCCTCTAACCATTGCCATCGTACCATCTTCACAGTGCCGAGGGACCTCTAACCATTGCCATCGTATCATTTTCACAGTGCCGAGGGGCCTCTAACCATTGCCATTGTACCATCTTCACAGTGCCGAGGGGCCTCTAACCATTGCCATCGTACCATCTTCACAGTGCCGAGGGGCCTCTAACCATTGCCATCGTACCATCTTCACAGTGCCGAGGGGCCTCTAACCATTGCCATCGTACCATCTTCACAGTGCCGAGGGGCCTCTAACCATTGCCAATGTACCATCTTCACGTTGCCGAGGGGCCTCTAACCATTGGTATCGTACCATCTTCACGATGCCGACGGGCCTTTAACCATTGCCCTCTTACCATCTTCACGATGCCGACGGGCCTCGAACCATTGCCATTGTACCATCTTCGCCGATATCAAGGTGCCTCTAACCATTGCCATCGTACCATCTTCACAGTGCCGAGGGACCTCTAACCATTGCCATCGTACCATCTTCACAGTGCCGAAGGACCTCTAACCATTGCCATCGTATCATTATTACAGTGCCGAGGGGCCTCTAACCATTGCCATTGTACCATCTTCACAGTGCCGAGGGCCCTCTAACCATTGCCATTGTACCATCTTCACAGTGCCGAGGCCTCTAACCATTGCCATCGTACCATCTTCACAGTGCCGAGGGGCCTCTAACCATTGCCATCGTACCATCTTCACAGTGCCGAGGGGCCTCTAACAATTGCCATTGTACCATCTTCACAGTGCCGAGGAGCCTCTAACCATTGCCATCGTACCATCTTCACAGTGCCGAGGGGCCTCTAACAATTGCCATGGTACCATCTTCACAGTGCCGAGGGACCTCTAACCATTGCCATCGTACCATCTTCACGTTGCCGAGGGGCCTCTAACCATTGGCATCGTACCATCTTCACGATGCCGACGGGCCTCTAACCATTGCCATCGTACCATCTTCACGATGCCGACGGGCCCCTAACCATTGCCATCGTACCATCTTCACAGTGCCGTGGGGCCTCTAACCATTGCCATCGTACCATCTTTACAGTGCCGTAGGGCCTCTAACCATTGCAATCGTACCATGTCACGTTGCCGAGGGCCTCTAACAATTGCCAATCGTATTATCTTCACAGTACCGTGGGGCCTCTAACCATTGCAATCGTACCATTTTCACTGATATCAAAGGGCCCCTAACCATTGCCATCTTATCATCTTCGCCGATATCAAGGGGCCTCTAAGCATTGGTATCATACCATCTTCATGGATATCAAGGGGCCTCTAACCATTGTTATCGTACCATCTTCACGGCGGCCGAGGGGCCTCTAACCGTTGCCACTTCCTCATTATCTCGCGGCTCGCTCAATTAGCTGATTGCTGTCTGGGTGACAAATCTGTGGTCTGCTCCCAGACCCTATCTATCCTATATCTCGAGTCCATCTCGCGAAAATTCTCTAATATCATCTATAGACAAAAGAATTGCTATAAAGTATGAAATGAAAATAAACGATAGCAATGTGTTTCTTTAAACGTGAAAATTTAATGCAAGCTTTCGGATCTCATCGATCCTTCCACAGGCCGAGCTATAAGCTGAGAGAAAGAAAGAGTATATAGAAAGAGTATTCTTTCTCTCAGCTTATAGCTCGGCCTGTGGAAGGATCGATGAGATCCGAAAGCTTGCATTAAATTTTCACGTTTAAAGAAACACATTGCTATCGTTTATTTTCATTTCAATATCATCTATATATTCGAGTGATGACTCATAAGAGACCCTTTTGGAGAAGTTATTACAATTTTTTATTTTCATTCTCTCCAGTTGATTGTTATAGACAGATTTCCATATCTGTTTGTTGTGTCCTTGCTCTTTCTTTGTAAATATAATTTTTGAAAGCCTTTATAATTTTATTAGTTTATTATGTTGTAACCTAAGAGAAAATTTCCAGCGCATACTTCTTTTGTTCATTCTATTTCCTGGTTTTGTATCATTTTTAAAATGAATTTCTTTGATAATTTTTCTACCCTTTTTGGAAACTCTTTGAATTTTGCGTGGCTCATTGTACAATTATTCTGAGATGATTTTTTATAGTAATTATTGCGTGCTCCCTTTTTACTTTTATAATCTCTCTCTGTGTTTTTTAGATAATATACTTGCACATCTTTTTGAATACTCTTAAATATAATGTTTTACTTTTTCTGCATAAACAATTTGAACTTTTGGATCCTCTTTCACTGAAATGGTCTTTCATCCTATCTGTACTATGAGGGATTCACATAAGAGGCCAATGAAATATGGGATAGGCTTTTGGAAGGTGATGAGTGGATTACAGGATCTGGCTAGGAGATGATTTACAGAGAAGTGGACTATGGAATCATCTCTAGGGATGAGTGGAATACCGAATCTGGACTATGGAATGGTGTCCAGAGAAAGAGAGAGAAGTGGCTTACAGGAACTGGACTCTGATATTTGGACTAGGGGATGACCTTCAGATAAGTGATTTAGGAGATTATCCTCAGAGATGTGGACTATGGAATCATTTGTGTGGATTACAGGATCTAGACTAGGAGATGATCTCCAGAGAAGTGAACTATTAAATCATATCTGGGGATGAGTGGATTAAAGGATCTTGATTAGGAGATGATCTCCAGAGATGTGGACTATGGAATCATCTCTGGTGATGAGTGGATTACAGAATCCGGACAAAGAGATGATCTCCCGAGAAGTAGACTATGGAATCATCTCTAGGGATGAGTGGAGGGGAATAGAGGATCTGCACTAGGAGATTATCTCAAGAGATGTAAACTACGAAATCATCTCTCTGATGAGTGGATTACAGGATATCTAAACTAGAAGATGATCTCCAGAGAAGTGGACTATGGAATCATCTCTAGGAATGAGTGGATTACAGGATATGGACTAAGAGATGATCTCCAGAGATGTTGACAACGATATCATCTCTAGGGATGAGTGGATTACAGGATCTGGCTAGGAGATGATCTCCAGAGAAGTGGATTATGGAATCATCTCTAGTGATGAGTGGATTACAGGATATATAGACTAGAAGATGATCTCCAGAGAAGTGGACTATCAAATCATCTCTAGGGATGAGTGGATTACAGGATCTGGCTAGGAGATGATCTCCAGAGAAGTGGATTATGGAATCATCTCTAGGGATGAGTGGATTACAGGATATATAGACTAGAAGATGATCTCCAGAGAAGTGGACTATCAAATCATCTCTAGGGATGAGTGGATTACAGGATCTGGCTAGGAGATGATCTCCAGAGAAGTAGATTATGGAATCATATCTAGTGATGAGTGGATTACAGGCTATATAGACTAGAAGATGATCTCCAGAGAAGTGGACTATCAAATCATCTCTAGGGATGAGTGGATTACAGGATCTGGCTAGGAGATGATCTCCAGAGAAGTGGATTATGGAATCATCTCTAGGGATGAGTGGATTACAGGATATATATTAGACTAGAAGATAATCTCCAGAGAAGTGGACTATCAAATCATCTCTGAGGATGAGTAGATTACAGAATCTGGACAAAGCGATGATATCCAGAGAAGGGGACTATGGAATCATATCTGGTGATGAGTGGAATACAGAATCTGTACAAAGAGATGATCTCCAGAGATGTGGACTAGACAATAAGTCTACAGTGAGGTAGGTCGCATGGAGGCCGTTTGAGCCAATCGGTCCTGATGTGACTCCCAAGTTGATCCACTCAATCCACTTCAGGCAATCAACCTCAACAGCTCAGTTCGTTCCATTCTGCCATAGGTCAACTCCTTACTTAGAAATATATTGAACTAAATTAAACATTCTCTCAGATAGGCGTTTGAAAGATTCAAATAGTTGAATGCTAAATATCTGCGCTGGATCCCAATGCGAAACTTGAATTCCATCTTGGTATTGGAACAACGTGGCTTTAAGCATTGAAGCCTTTCTGGGAATGTGTGCTAATAAAAGAATAGTATAAGCCATTATTAATACCAAAGAGGGAATTAAAAAAAAACAACAACTTTTCAATTACTTTTTGAAATAAGTCCTTAGCGTTCAAAAGGGCTTCCATTTGCATTGACCATATTGGATAATAATTTCATTTAAGAATTTCAATCTTCATATTATTTTAAATATCCATAATATACCTTTTTGAATATTTATTTTCTATCAACCACGCTCTGCTACCAAAAATGATAGTATTTTGAATATCTATCTAATGCAAATTTATAATAATGATATATAGGGTGTCTATTTTGGTGTACACCAATACCTCGCTTTGCGTCGTTTCGTTTTGCGTTTTTTTCGAAGTTGCGTCGCTGCTTAATTTTTACTGATTTTCACTGTGCGTCGTTAGATTTTCGAAGTTGCGTTGTTTTGGATTCGAGTCTTTAATTTTTTTTTTTAATTTTTTTTCCCTAAAATATGGCAACACCTTTGTTTTTGATTGTGCCTTCACATATTTTTACTTTGCGTCGTGTTTTTTTTAGAACGTAACCCCGACGCAAAGCGAGGTATGAGTGTATATAGGGTGTCTATTTTGGTGTATATATATCAAAATAGGCATCTCTTCCCTTAATTATACATCAGAATGATAGCACTGTGTATCAACATAATAAAAACTTCACAAGTGATGATAAAAAGTGAAATATAATGTTGTAGCTTTATTCTACACCTGTAGAGGGACTAACATGTTTGAAAACTTTTGAAATATGAAATAATAAATATATACTTCCTCTCCTAATTCCTTTTAGCATTAAATATACTCTATAACAAGAAAATCGACGCACCAAAAAGCAGTTGTCCGATTTATATGAAAATACGTATACAAAGAGGTTTCGACCAAACATGCAAATGATTGAAATTTGGTGGCCGAATTATGCAACAGCAAGAGCTTGGTGCGTCGATTTTTTTGTTATACAGTGTATTTGCAGCTTGTAAATATACACTCATGGACAAAAATTAAGGAAGTTGTAGCTTTTTAGCATGTATAACGGGATTTTAGACAATAACTCTAAAAGATATTACAGTGATCTTTATTGAAGACGCGAGATAACCAAGTGTGAACAAAATTGCCTCTGTCTCCTTTAAAAAAAACAAAAAAAAAAAAAACAGATGACCAGATTACATAAAATACTTTAAACTTCTTAAAGTTTTGTCCGTGAGAGTGTATGTATATAAATAACATATATATATATGTGTAGAACGACATTTGAAAATGATCCCGCATGTGTTTCTTTTGAACGAAAAATCGAATGATAGGCCTTGCAGAAAATTGACTTAGACCCAGAGCAGCAGCTTTACACACCCAAGATAGTGGATATTGCTGCTGCTGTGATGGAGATGCATGGAGACATCTGAGGCTCTTCATTGGACACGACAACAACAACATCGAATGATAGGATGAATTGTGAAGAGTAATAATAAACGGAAAAATGAAGGGACCAGGGAGGGAAACGAACCCACAGCGTTCCGCTTACCGGGCAGATGCCATGTCCACTAGGCTATCCTAGACATATTTTTCCGTTCGTAAAAATTATATATAGTAATTTATAATACAATATAATGCAAAAGAAACAAATGCGGGATAATTTTCAAATGTCGTTCTACAATCATAAGCCTTATTATATTGTATTATAGATTTCTATATATATGTCATATAAAATATGAAAACCTAGAAAAAACTTATTTATGGTGAGACTACCAGAGGATTTCTCTATAGTGATGACAAATTTAGAAAGTGTCATCAGAATGTCGCGCTCCACTTCACATCCCCAGGTAATGGAAAAAGATGGATGCCATATTTAGTAAAGGGTCCTACTAACTTCATAATATTCTAAAATATTCCTTAAAACTTTCTTCAATCTGTAAATTGTTTTCCTCAAATACACACAATACTTTACAATTTGATTTCATTTAACTATATTTGCATACCAACCCTTTGTACATATTTCAATTGTGTTGATTTTTTTTTCTATTTTCTCATCTAACTAAAACTTGTATACTAATTCTTGTACATACACCCATACTTCGCTTTGCGTCGGGGTTACGTTCCCAAAAAACACGACGCAAATTGAAACGACGCAAAGTGAAAATATGTGAAGGCGCAATCAAAAACAAAGGTGTTGCCATATTTTAAGAAAAAAAAAATTCAAAAAATAAATTAAAGACTCGAATCTAAAACAACGCAACTTCCAAAATCTAACGACGCACAGTGAAAATCAGTAAAAATTAAGCAGCGACGCAACTTCGAAAAAAAACGCAAAACGAAACGACGCAAAGCGAGGTATTGATGTATATGTATTTCTTTCCTCTCTTTAAATGTTTAGTTTACCTTTGTAGTGCAAATATCCCTAGGGGGACATAACGCTTTAAGTCGAAAAATAGTACAAAAGTGAATTTGTACATGGATCAGGTAGATAAATTAAGAAAAAAAGGCATTTCCTGATCGTACAATATATTATATACTGTGTATATATGCAACTATATACACCAATACCTCGCTTCGCGTCGTTTCGTTTTGCGTTTTTTTCGAAGTTGCGTCGCTGCTTAATTTTTACTGATTTTCACTGTGCGTCGTTAGGTTTTCGAAGTTGTGTTGTTTTGGATTCGAGTCTTTAATTTTTAATTTTATTTTTTTCCTAAAATATGGCAACACCTTTGTTTTTGATTGCGCCATGCCATCAAAATTTTATTTTCACTTTACGTCGTTTCAATTTGCGTCGTGTTTTTTTGGAACGTAACCCCGACTCAAAACGAGGTATGGGTGTACTGTGTATATATGTGAAAAATAGTACAAATGTGAAATTGTACTGGGATAAGATGGATAAATTAAGAAAAGGGCAAGTCCTTATCGTGCAACTGAAATCGAAATAAATATCAACTATTCGTTGATTTTTTAATTATTTTGTCAATTCAGGAATAATTAAAAATCAACCAATAGTTGATATTTATTCCGATAGATGGTGAAAGCCATTAGTAACTTTCAGTTTCACGATAAGGACATACATTTTTCTTAATTTATATATATAAAGAAAGATAGAGAATTAAGAGTTATGGTGTCCAGTGTCAACAAGGCTGCGATCTATGGGACCCCTCATCAGACCTCACATGCCAGAAACTCTGCGTAAGTCTAACTGCTCTACTTCATTCTCCCATCGCTAACATGGAGTTGGTAATATGCAGGAAAAGAATGATGATTCGGAAAGATGGGTAAGTCACATTTATCCCATTGAAATTTATCATAGAAACATGGTACAACCTATTTAGACTTATTTTAGTATTTATGTTTGAATTTTATGTCCTAACTTAGCCAAACGCACACACACACACACACTTCTTTAAAATTTATAGATTTATTTAAAAAACGAAATAAAAAGGACAACTAATTTCAGACCCAAAGTGTCCTTTAGAGAGAGGTATCCTCTTACCGGAGAGTTACTAAATAGTAAAAATGGAAATTTTGCAAATGAAAACTGTCCTTTATAGAGAAATGTCCTCTAGCGCGAGTGTCCTTCCATGGAGGTTCTACTGTAAATATATATAGTTAAACCTGTCTAAAGCGTCCCTCTAAATAGCGCCTTCCTCTCTATAGTGCCCGATTTTAAACATTAAAATGTAAACATTTTACATTAAAAGTGACCTCTCTCTAGCACCCTATTTTGGCGAGTCCCAAGAGGGGGCGCTATAGACAGGTTTAACTGTAATTTAGAAATTAATGGCGATAGTTTTTAATATGGTTGTTCTTATCCTTTGATGATTCATATTTCACAATGTTACATAGGATTATAATGTAAGGTAATGGTTGCAGGTTCTCTACTGCACTATGGGTTGCAATCTTGCAGTCTCTCATAATCTACAGCGACTGGAAGCAACCCTTGGAGTTCCAGGGGCACCCTATCTAGTCGCAGATTCCAGGAGACATGACTCCCTCGAGTTACAATGGCCCCCTAGCCCCTCGGATCTAGCACCCCCACCCAGGTTCCTGGTGCAGTGGAGGTACGAGGAGGCATCAGGAACACGGCCTTGGGAATACTACAGACCAGAGGAGCCCCTAATATCTCCAAAAGCTTTAATTGAAGGTCTTCATCCCTATACTAAATATCGGGTAGGTTTATTTCCTTCCTCATATTTTGATACGATTTGAACTTCTGGATAGAATCTTTTTTTTTTGCTTATTCCTAGTACATTCTAAGAATTACCAAACAAAATGAGGAAAACAGACCATTTCACAGAAAAATTAACTTCCCAAATCCAAGATCCCGTACCACAAGGCTCTAACCATGCAAATATGTAATTTTTTTCTTTATTCCTACTACACGTGGTACAGGCTATAATAATCATGGTGGATAGGAGTAGGCAACTGCTTTTACTGTAAGTACACCACATGTCTACATATGTGATGGATAAATTCTGATGATCTGATGATAACCGTAGATAACTACAAAGTTGTGCTGGTCTTGTGATGGATAGAATCTGATGATACCAATTAAACAGATAACTGTAAAGTTTTGCTGGTATTCTGTCAGTAATCTACATTTTCATCAATTTACGTTCAAGAGTATTAGGTAATCTCTTCAGTCCGTAGTCTCATCTATTCGAGTTGAATTCTAGATCCTCCTGTATGTGGATGCTAGGAGATTGATCTCTAAAACTTAGAGGATGAGTCTTAACCTAAGCTGAAAGAGAGATAGAGAGAGAGTCTTCACTATATTTCTATATTTCCATATATCTCACTATATTATTTTTTTATCATTCAATCTAAACTGACTTATATACAACGTGCTATCAATAATTTCCAGGAATGAGACTGGATCACGTAAAATATTCAAAATAATGAAATAATTTTATAAGGACCTTATAGATAAAACATTTACTTCAATACCTGAAATAAAGGAGAATACGAAGCATATTTTGAAAAGCCTTAAAGATGAGGATTTTCAGAGGTGTTTTGATATCTGGAAAAAAAAAATATGGAACAAGTGTATAGATAGTGATGATGATCATTTTGAGAAATTTTAAATAAAACTTTATCATACTTTTTGTATTTCTTTAAATATTTAACATTCCTGGAAATTATTGATCACACTATGTTATTTTCCTATATGATTTTTAGAACTTTTGTTCTTCAGTAGGTAATGCTCTGAACACCTAAATCGGAAGAGTCATCAATCTTTACATGACATTTCTAGGCTTATATCTAACTTTATCGATTGCCCAGCATTTCAAGATTATAGAATGAAGAATGAACTAGTTGTTTGTGAACTTAACGAGATGATTTCCGATAAAAAATCATATTTAAAGTTCAATTCATTTTGCAAATACATTCTAAACTTTCTACAAAATCTGGATCTCTAATGTTTTCATGCGTTGAATAATGTAAATAACTTATGTAAATAAACTTTTCTCCTTGTTTGGCGCAAGTATCCCTTGCGGGATATAGCGCTTTGGAAATAAAAAAAATGATTATAAATAATTATAACTTTATCAGAACAGTTGTTAAGATAGATCTTTCTCTTATATTACATAAATATCATTAACATATTAGCTATCCTGGAATTATCTGCATAGTTGCTATTGCGTACCTTCCTTCAGTGGGATACCATTGGTACCAAGCACGTCTGGAACATGGGATTGGTAGTACCAGTCACCATAGGAAGTCCATATCACTGGAAACTATCCTTGCAATGCATTCTCCTCATCTTATTATTGATTTGCATATTTTAAATAAGTTTTTTTGGAGCTATGGTGATTGAGAGATAAAAAGATTTTTATCCCATTAATAAACTGATACAAAAAAAAAATGTAAAAAATAGTACAAAAGTGGTTTGTACTGGTATCAGATGGATAAATTAATAAAAAGACATCTTTTAATCGTGCAATTGAAAGTTGCGAATGGCTTGCGCCATCTACCGGAATAAATATCAACTAATCGTTGATTTTTTTATTATTCCACCAACAAATTTTAGTTGCACGATCAAGCGATATATTTTTATTAAGATTCCAGAATTTTATTAAAAATGTAAACTAATTTACAGCGCATGTTTCCATTCAAATAAAACAATTTGCTACTACCCCCTCATTGCAAAGAGATAAATAATGGGAGAGCCTGGCTCAACAATAATAAGGCCAGTAGAAACTTGTTTCAATTGAAAAGAAACATACGCGTTGTAAAATGGCATTTTTAATAACATATAGAGCGCTAATGTATCTTATCTAATTTATATTTAAGATACAAAATGTCTTCCAAAATTTTTAAAGAATTTCCACTAGTTATCAAAGATAATATATGATCTGTTTTGTTTAAAAATCTTGGAGATAACAAGGCTTGTCATATAATGTGCACGTGATGCAAGAATTGTGAAACAATAGAATAATTATAGTAGCATAAAAATGGTGTATCTTTCATTTATCTTTAAAGATATCTAAATATATATAAAGTGCAAATTCTTATAAAATAACCCTCATTGTTAATATTCAACCTATAATAGAAATATATCAATATAAAGAGAATAACCATTGTTTTTGAGTTTATTTTGACTGGAAATGCGACTATAACTTTATTGTTTTTAATACCTTTAGATTAAATATCCTTTTCATATGTAAATAAGTAATTCATCGAACTAAAGAGAAGTTTAGGGGAAGAATTTCTTTAAATGTTACAATAATCTTATTTGCATATTCTTTCGAATATTTCTATATTCTTCGACAGGTATAAAGGTATCTTCTGAAACTTTGCTTTTAGTCATATAATGTGTTAAGAGGATTATAATCTTCGTATTAAACAATTCATTATAATATAAGCTGAAATAACATAACCTTTGTCTGTATGTATTTATTTTATATCAATTTATATGCGTTACATTTATGCATAGCTTGCATATATCCTGAATATTTCATAATGATAACTTTAATTAAAAAGGCATATATTGGATCAAAATATCATTTGTTTTACCAATATTTCAGTTGGCTGAACGCCAACCTTTATCAAGGTGTTATAACATTTTAAAGTGCCTTTTCAAAATAATGATAACTGTTAAATAGAATTGAATTAAAAAAAAAATTGTTGATTGATAAATTTCCATCTATATATAAGGACCACAATGTCGGAATGGTGCCCTTGAGTTTAAATAATTAACCCTTAATGCATTTAAAACATGTCTATCAATCTAATATTATAATATCATTATTATATATTTCTTATATTTGAAAAAAAAAATTTTTTTTAGAACTACAAAGCACGACAAAAACAAAATTTCGAAAACGTTTTAATCTATGACAATTACTAAAACGAGGGCAAACGATCATCAATTAAGACCAATAAAAATCAGATAGCGAAACGCCTCCATCCCGCCATCTATGAATTGTTTTTGTAACTATTTATAATCTTCGTGCCTCTTTTCTATTTTTTTTCCATATAAATCATTGAAATTAATAACAAACTAAATTTCATTAATATTTTATATAAACAATTTTAAATAAATATTATATAAATATTAAATATAAAAACATTTTAAACCTATTTATATTTTATTAAATACTAGCGGACGTACCCGGCTTCGCCCGGGTTTTACCCTAGTAAAGGTTTGTCTAACGAATCTCTCGATAAAGTGAACATTTTTTCCCGGTCCCTCGAAAAATACTCGATAAGTTGAATAAAATCAATATTAATTGATTCCTTCGGTAATTGGAAGTTAAAGGAATAGTATCTTGCTTTGGAATTGTATCATTATTCTTGTCTCAAATAAATTGCCGTGTCATCCTGAATTTTGTCTTCCCTAATTTTCTACATTACAAAATCATCGTATCATCATGATAATATTTAGAGCAGATTGTTGAATTATAACAGATAAATTAGAATATTTATCTTGATTATTTTTAGGCGAAAAGTTATTTCAAAAATTTTATTTGCTAGAAACCTTCCCAGTACTATACTAAATAACTTCCCAAAGTTTCATGGCGTTCCAATGAGTGGTTTGGTCAGGCATAAAGGACAGACAGACACACATACATTCATTTTTATATATATAGATTTATATATTTTTAATTTTTAAGAATTAAAAGTTTTTGTGTGCGTCTGTGTATTTCTGAAATGGCGTATTGTGTGGATGTAATATTTACACAGATCACTGTGAGTGAAATTTACCTCTAGGTCAACTATTGTATTTTAAACCGTGAAGTTATCTATTGCCTCAAGGACAATTTACCAAAAACATATGAATGTTCAGAATTATAAGTTATAAGGTTGTCCTAAAAGTTCGTAAACATATTATGATTTATATTTTTCAAGTGTTTACAAACTTTTGAGACAACCTTAGTAATATTGGTAACCTTGGTAAAATTATAACAGAATTCTTATAGAAGAATGATTTAATCTCTGATGTTCTATATCAAGGGTGGTCAATCAATAGGTAGGCCAAGTTACGGAATTACAAGGTTGTCCTAAAAGTTCGCAAACACTTACAAAATATAAATCATAATTTGTTTACGAACTTTCGGGATAACCTTGAAATAGTACATGCAAATCAGTACCAAAACAAGATCCAATATGCAAATATGCAACAGGTAGAATGCTGATTCCCTATTGGTTGGTTGTGTTCCTATGGTTCAGCCACGCGACCTCCTAATGACATCGAAGAACAAAAAAAAATATAATTAATTATGATGGATTTGACCTTTTTAATCAAGGAGTTGACTCTGAGGGACATTTTAAAATGTCGCCGTAAATATCATTGTTGTCATTTAAATGTTGACATTTGAAATAGGAAAAATATTATAAGGAATTATGGTCAAATATTGAATTTTAGATTAATCTGTTTATTTCTATAAATGATTAATATACCTTGTGGTAATACACCTATCCCCCGATTTACACTGTGTCTGTATTTCTTCGCATAAAAATTTCACGAACATTTTTAATTTTCGATTTACACGTTTTTCTCAGGAACGTATCTACCGTGTAAATCGGGGGATAGGCGTATATGGTGCGAGAATATAGGCTATTTTTAGATATCAATTTATTTCGATTTTTTGTTTACAAAATTGTAGTGTTTTTATTTACACTCATTGACAAAACTTAAGTGGAAAGTATTTGATGTCGCTGGTTGTCTATTTATTTATTTATTTATTTTTTGAGGAAGACAAAGACAATTTTGTTCACACTTGGTTATCTCGTGTGTCTTCAATAAAGGTCACTGTAATATCTTTCAGAGTTATTATCTGAATCCCCATATACATGCTGAAGTTACAACTTCCTTAGGTTTTTTCCATGAGTATCTTTAAGAGTTATTGTCTGAATCCCGATATACATGCTGAAAGGTACAACTTGCTTAAGTTCTGTCCATGAGTATCTTTCAGAGTTATTGTCTGAATCCCGATATACATGCTGAAAGGTACAACTTGCTTAAGTTCTGTCCATGAGTATCTTTCAGTTTTATTATCTGAATCCCGATATACATGGTAAAAGGTACAACTTCCTTAAGTTTTGTCTATGAATATAGATGGGAGAGTAATTCTTTAGTGATTGTCTTGCATTCCTTACTGTAAATTCTGCATGTTAAATCTTGTTTCGAGAGATGATGCTATATCACCTTGATGTCAACAGTTCCGAGTGGCTTGGCTTCTACTTCCAAGTGCCAATCCTCTCTACTCTGATGAGAGCATTCCAATATCAACTCAAGCTTCTGGAGGTGAGTCTTTTCTTCTCGAACTATGGACTTTTTCTGGACTCAGCTGTGTTCTCCAGTCCCGGCTACAAGTCCAACAATCACCAGTCTTACAGCAGTGGGACCTACCCGAGTAGCTGTCAGTTGGAGTCCACCGGACTTCCCTAACGGACCTGTAGTCTCTTACGTCCTCTATTTACGGGAAATGGGGTCCGAGAATGTGGTTATCAAGGTACGTTTCTTCTATCTCTCTTTTTCTCTCTCTAAAAGTCAATAAATTGTTAATTATCTTTTTTTCTTTCTCTATATTCACTGATAGCAGATTTATGGCAATACTTGAAATAAAAAAATAAAAAAGACATCTCCTTATCGGACAAATGAAAATTACTGATGTCTTGCCTGATGCTGGATCGCCTAATACCGATAGATGGCGCAAACCATCATCAACTTTCAGTTGCACGATAAGGAGATGCCTTTTTTTTTCTTATTTTATGAACTTTATCCCAGTACAATATCACATTTGTACTTTTTTTTTTACAATACATGAAATAGTTTCTTATTTTCTATTACCAAAACTTTTTGAATATTTTTATTTGTAATAAAATAATCCAAGATATCTATAAAATTCTAAAAGTTTTAGATCTTGTGTGTACATATTATGTATTATTTTACTATATGCAAGGACAATAGTTTGAAATGTTGGCAAATTCGGGATATACTGTATATATATATTGACATGAAATTATATAAATCTTTCAACAAAAGAGAGAGGACATTTGAAAATTATCCCGTATTAGTTTCTTTTCAACAACAACAAAAAAAAAAGAAGAAATAATCGATATTTCTCCTTAAAATAAATTTTGAAGAGTAATGATAAACGGAAAAATAAAAGTGTCCAAGGATGGGAATCGAACCCACAGTGTTCCGCTTACCGGGCAGATGCCATGTCCACTAGGCTACCCTGGACAATATTTTTTCCGTTTATCATTACTCTTCAAAATTTATTTTAAAGAGAAATATCGATTATTTCATTTTTCGTTGAAAAGAAACACATGCGGGATAATTTTCAAATGTCGTTTTACAATCACAAGCTGCATTATATTGTATTGTATTACTAGCGGACGTACCCGGCTTCGCCCGGGTTTTACCCGAGTAAAGGTTTGTCTAACGAATCTCTCGATAAAGTGAACATTTTTTCCCGGTCCCTTGAAAAATACTCGATAAGTTGAATAAAATCAATATTAATTGGTTCCCTCGGTAATTGGAAGTTAAAGGAATAGTATATTGCCTTGAAATTGTATCATTATTATTGTCTCAAATAAATTGCCGTGTCATCCTGAATTTTGTCTTTCCTAATTTTCTACATTACAAAATCATCGTATCATCATGATAATATTTAGAGCAGATTGTTGAATTATAACAGATAAATTAGAATATTTATCTTGATTATTTTTAGGCGAAAAGTTATTTCAAAAATTTTATTTGCTAGAAACCTTCCCAGTACTATACTAAATAACTTTCCAAAGTTTCATGGCGTTCCAATGAGTGGTTTGGTCAGGCATAAAGGACAGACAGACACACACACATTCATTTATATATATATAGATAAAATAGAGAGGGTTTTAAAATATATATTTAGATATTAAATATATATCCAATAAATATATTTTCAATGAAATTTGCGATAAGTCATTTATTTAATGTAAACAAAGCAGAGTTTGTTGTTCAGCTCTGTATGAGACGTATAAAAAATATATATATTTTTTTTCAAATATTACTTTCGAATATTATATCAAATCCAAAAAAAAAAAGTGCTTCGAAAATATGCAAAAATGCATCGTGTATGTAAATGATTTAAAAGAATTTTAACTATTTTTCCGTGGATTTGGTGTGTGAATATGTCCTGTGTTTCTAGGATCTGGAAGCAAGCAAGCCAGAGGACTTATACTTCATGTTCACCAACCTACGTCCTAACAAGACATACAGTCTGTCTGTGGGGGCACGTAACCTAGCAGGGGAGGGTCCCACCCACGTTAGACAGGTCACCACACCGGCTAGACACGATGGTACTGTGGGGCCTCAGAGTCCTCCGCATCTGGTGATCGCATCTCCAGACAGCGTCTTGATGCAAAGTCTCAGTATCCTGGATGATCCGTTTACAGTGTTTCATCCTCTCAACACATCCATCCAGATACGTGGTGAGTACAGTTCTGATGTGAGATACACTCTGTTGTGATAAAGACACAATCTGATAGCATAAATAATAAAATGTTTATTTTTTTAAGAAAACAAAAGGATTATCAAATACACTCATAGACAAAACTTAAGGAAGCTATATTAGCATGTATATCAGGATTCAGACAATAACTCTGAAATATGCACTCATAGACAAAACTTAACGAAGTTATACCCTCTAGCATGTATATAGGGATTTAGACAATAACTTTGAAATATACACTCATGGACGAAACTTAAGGAAGCTATATTAGCATGTATATCAGGATTCAGACAATAACTCTGAAATATACACTCATGGACAAAACTAAAGGAAGTTGTACCTTTCAGAATTTATATTGAAATTCAGACAATAACTCTGAAAGATACACTCATGGACAAAACTTAAGTAAGTTGTAACCTTTTAGCATGTATATCGGGATTCAGACAATGACTCAGAAAAATATTACAGTGACCTTAATTGAAGACACACAAGATAACCAAGTGTACATACACTCATGGACAAAACTTGAGGAAGCTCTATCTTTCAGTATGTATATCGGGATTCACACAATGACTCTGAAAGATATTACAGTGACCTTTATTGATGACACTCGAAATAACCAAGTATGAACAAAATTATCAATATAAATACTTTATACATTTAAGAACGATTATTTGCATTTACAAAAGGAATTTGTAACTTCAACCGTCAATATTTTAATTTAAAAAATAGCTCATCTTTTTTTTCTGTCATTACCTTGAAATGATCTCGAGAAAGATTACTGATGTGGTCATTGAATATGTCCTTTTTTTTTCGAAATCTAGTTTTGCAAGATGGCGCACGTCTTCAAATACACTCTCATTGACAATACTCATGAAAGTGGAAAGTTTTTGATGTCTATTTTTTTTAAGGAGACAGAGGTTGTTCACACTTGGTTATCTCGTATGTCTTCAATAAATATTATTGTCCATGAGTATATCTTTCAGCGTTATTATCTGAATCCCGATACACATGCTACAAGGTACAACTTCCTTAAGTTTTGTCCATGAGTGTATATTGGTTATCTCGTGTGTCTTCAATAAAGGTCACTGTAATATATTTCAGAGTTATTGTCTCAATACCGATATACATGCTAAAATTACAATTTCCTTAAGTTTTGTTCATGAGTGTATACACACTTGGTTATCTCGTGTGTCTTCAATAAAGGTCATTGTAATATATTTCAGAGTTATTGTACGAATCCTGATATACATACTAAAAAGTACAACTTCCATAAGTTTTATCCATGAGTGGATATAAATGGAAACAGGTATAAAGTGTTGTCTTCATTCTAATACAAGTGTTCTCCAGGTGTATCCCTCCACGTGAAGCAACAAGCAGTCTTCGTATCCGACTCCACAGGAAGAGTCCTGAGAGTCCCGATCCAGGATCCACGACATAGCATCGAGCCTCTAGCTGTAGCAGGGACCGGGCTATCTCAACCATCCCGTCTGGCTGTAGACTGGCTCAACAACCATTTGTATGTTGGGGAACCTTCCAGTATCGCTCGGTGCAGATTGCCTTCGTCGAGATGTGAGGTCGTAGTGTCGGGGTTTGAGACGCCTCCATCTGATCTCCAGGTGGATCCTTGCAATGGGTACGTGTCTGTCTGTCTATCTTTTATCTATCTTTCTTTTATATTATCCCTAGTATACGTAGTACAGACCATCATAATCATGGTATGTAGAATTTGGCGACTGCTTATACTGTATTTGCCCCATATGTCTACACATATGAAAAGCAGTTCGACTTTTTCACTTACAAATATGCCGTGTATGTTCAGGTACTTATTCTGGGCAACCAAGAACGGATCAAAAGGTGGGGGATTATACCGTCTAGACCTAGATAGGATCCAGAGTAGAGTGGTTCCTCAACAAGAAGCCCAGTTGGTCGCTCGACATTCTGGACTTGAAGCTTTCGCTGTGGATCATCGGAACTTCAGGCTGTTGGTACCAAGAGGCAACACCGTGGTATCCTTGGCCTTAGATGGTTCGGACGCTGCAGACATTCGAGCTAACTCACAGGCTCCACAATTCGCAGCAGTTACCAGTCTGGCTTCTCACAGCGGTCTTTTCTACTGGACAACCGCTTCGGGCGAAGTCTTCGGCGAAGAGGCCCATTCTGGAAAGTTCTACCATAATGCTTATCTTCTGGGAAAAGGACTCTTCTTTGATATTGATGTTCTTCATCCTGAAGATCAACCTCATCCTAGTAAGTACGATTACTATCCTTCTTTGAGTCAAAAGAACATCCATTGAATTTTAATATAAAAAGAGGCTTCACCTGAATCTGTGAAAGAAATTCTATTAAGGAAATGTTAAAATTTTTAAGTTACACTCATGGAGACAAAACTTAAGGAAGTTGTACCTTTTATCATGTATATCGGGATTCAGACAATAACTATGAAATATATTTGATAGAACTCTTGTAAATTTTCTTTTATAATCCTTATTTTATTTTTTTCTGTATTTTGATAAACAAATTTTATACAGTCAACTAAATGAAAGGATAAAAAATACATATCGGGAGGAATATTGGTAATGAACCCTTTCAATTTATATATCCTCCTTAAGTTTGTGATCGCAGAAAGTTTGTCTTTCAAATACAACAAAGCCCATGATAATAATGATTGAAACTTTCTATCTTGACTTATAATTTTTTTTTGCGCTTAATATCATTTAAAAATTTGATTCAATTTGATTGAATTTTGTTCTAATAGGATAACGAGTAGCAGTTTTTGGTGTAATTAGGGATTGATATTCTACCCATAGTCTTATTACAGCTATATCTTCTGTGTACAGTACCTCATAATCCCGTGGAAGAAGTTCAAGCTATTTTCTTAGAAGACACAGCCAAGATTACATGGTCACGTCCTAGATTACTTGGTGGCCTAGGTAAGTATTGCTAGCTGTCAAACTCTGTCAATCTCACCTATCTTCTGTACAGATTCTTCTTTATCTTCTGCTATTTCTTCTTCTCCTCTTAAAGCTTCCCTGAATCTTCTGCTTCTCAAGAGGAATCTTTTTAGCTCTCTGTTTTCTTTCTTGGAACTAGGTAAAAACTTAAATCTCTATTGAAGTAGATTTACAACTTTTTACTTAAATAACATTATTTTATCTTCTTCTTATTTTTTATCTACACACTGGGTGAAGTATAATGTATCTGCCTTTGCCATTAAGACTGGGAGCACTACTCAGTGGCAGGCCGACTTAGCTCTTTTCAAATGTCATTCTACAATCATAAGCCGCATTATATTGTATTATAAATTATTGTGCTATACATATTGAAAGGCAAATAAGTCTGAAGGCTTGAAACATTTTTTTTAAGATTTTTTAATTGACATTATACAATTCAATGGTAGCATAGATAAAATATACATAAAAAGAGATATAATTTAAAAAAAAAATAATAAAAAGATAAAATAAAAGAGTAAACTATATACAGTTATGTATAGTTCAGGAGATTACTCCAACGACAAAGAGTCCTCCTAAAAAAAAAAAAAAAAAATGGGGCTAATGTGGGATTCGATGCCATACGCTGACTGTCGAAAATCAACGAATTATAACACTCGTCTATATTAAAAAATAAAGATACAACCTTTCGCAATTTGTTACAAATTAAATGTATATAACTGTCTCTCAAAAAAAAATCAAATAGTTCATTTTTGCCTGTAGAAGGGCGGCTCCAGCCCGAAAGCTCGCGTATTCTATATACAGTTACGAGCGTATATAGAATATAGGCCTCTGTCACGGTTTACCGGCGCCCTCCTATTGGTCGGCTACGATCACGCCACCTTTGCCCCCCCCCCCCCCCCATATCATTTGGTGCCGCCAATGCGCGAGACACTTCTGTCACCGTTTGCTTTTGGTTCAGTGGTAGAATGCTCGCCTGCCACGCGGGCGCCCCGGGTTCGATTCCCGACCGATGCATTTTTTTTTTTTTTTACAATTTTTAAAACTCATTTATATATTATAGTGGCGGGCGCCCCGGGTTCGATTCCCGGCCGATGCATTTTTTTTTTTTTTTTACAATTCTTAAAACTCATTTATATATTATACAAGAATGACATCCACGGCGCCAATATATAATTGTAACGAATAGTATTTTAATAAAAGCATTTAATCGGGTAAACCCCGGGCGTTGCCCGGGTAATTCGGCTATAATTGTAATAAAAGAAACTCATTGCGAAAAAAAGGTTGTATCTTTATTTTTAAATATTTACAGCGCAATTATTCGTTTACTTTAACTCGTCTATATAACAACTTGAAAGAGAGAGTTGATATAATCATAAAAACTGTTAAAGAAACTTATACCCGGATAAGATCTTTTTTAATATATATATTTTGCTTATCTCTAGTACACGTGGTACAGGCCATGATAATCATGGTGGGTAGAAGTAGGCGACTGCTTTTACTGTAAGTGCACCACATGTCTATACATATGAAAAGCAGTTCGTCTTTGCACTTACAAATGTTCCAGAGCCCCATGTTACTTTTACTCGCTGGTGAGGTTGAATTTTTGCTAAAATCGGAGGTTCATTGGAGCAATTTTTTAAATCAGAAAAAAGTGCCCAATGCGGGAATCGAACCCGGATCGTAGTGGTCGAAAACCAAAGGTTTAGACCATCCATAAGATCTTAGATTTATAACTATTCATATGTGTAGCTTATTGTGAAACTCTCATTAACCTGTTGTTTGATTGGGTACCAGGTCGAGGAGCTTGGCAGAACTGGCTCTATGAAGTCAGTCTCTTCGATCCAAAAGCAGCTCTCACCATCTACAGTCACAATATCTCAGGGACCGCTCATACACTGACGGATCTATCCCCTGGGACCCTGTATACCCTACGTGTGAGAGCTTATACCACAGGAGGTAGAGGTCCATGGTCCCCGGACTTCACAGGATCGACGCTTAGACCGAGTGAGTATCTCGTTGACCTTAGTTCAAACAATGAACTTCATTTCTGTCATATGGTCCAGAAGCCAAAGATGCCCCAGAACCTTATCTGCTTTGGACTGGCACAGAAGGGTTACTGCGTTCTGATCTTGTAGGTGAAGGTTTGGAACCTGTTCTACATAGCCAAGTAGCATTGTCTGGTAAGTTCCAGTTGGGTTTTTTCTTTATTTATCCTAAGTACACGTGGTGCAAGCCATTGATAATCATGGTGGGAAGAAGTTGGTGCCTGCTTTTACTGTAAGTACACCACATGTAAGACTACCACATAAAAGACATTGCTAGAGGATGTTAATTGAAACATTGCTTAAAGTGGCTTTCGAGTCAAATGAAAATTTAAATTGTTGAAAACTAAAAGTAGACATGGGTGTTGAACTTCCCCAAGATGTTTTCCATATTTTTTTATTCTTTATTATCCCTAGTACACGTGGTACAGACCATGATAATCATGGTGGGTAGAAGTTAGCGACTGCTTTTACTATACATGCACCACATGTCTACACATATGAAAAGCAGTTCGACTTTTGAACTTACAAATGTGTCAGAGCCCCGTTTGTTTACTTGCACTCGCTGATGGGGTTGGACTTTTACAAGAATCAGGGGTTATTGGAGCATTTAGTATGTTTTTTTATTAGAAAAAAAGTGCCCAATGCGGGATTTGATCCCGGGTCGTTAGCGGTCGAAAACCAACAGTTTATACCTTACCTTTATACCATTTACAGTAAGTGCACCACATGTCTACACATGTGAATAGCAGTTCGGCTTTGCACTTACAAATGTGTCATAGCCACGTTTGGTTACTTGCACTCGCTGGTGGGGTTGTACTTTTACAAGAATCAGGGGTTATTGGAGCATTTATTATATTTTTTTATTAGAAAAAAAAGTGCCCAATGCGGGATTCGATCCCGGGTCGTAGCGGTCGAAAACCAACGGTTTAGACCCTCCTTCCACCGACTCCCAGAGTGTTGTTAGAGTGAAAAGATTAATCCTTCCAAGAAAACGTTTCATTTTTAAATTGATTTTCTTAATAACTTATCTCTTATCCCGATAACCTGATGTTTCCACTTTACACTGGATGTATATTTAAACAAAGTGGTACCATAAAGAAGCGATGATATCATGACCTTGTGTGGACAGGATTGACATGGCATTCAGATGGAAGATTGATCCTCGCTACTCCTGAAGGATCAGTTCTGGGATTGGAAGGTCCACGGCGAGGTCCGTCACGCCTGGCAAACATCACCCAGGTGTCTGCTCTAGCCATAGACTGGATGGCTCCCAAACTGTACTGGGCCAGTCCTCTTCAACAGACGGTACGTTGAACAAAAGATTGAGCACAGAATCCATCAATAAATCTTTTTATAATATAAGAGAATATATTGGATCTTAAAATGTGTTTATTTAAACAATATTTTGGTTATATATATCTGAAAGCCTTTTACAATATTTTATTATAAAATAAATAAAGCTTCCAGGGTTAAGTTTCTTGTTCAAACTTTTTATTTTCAAGTTTTCGGACTTGTCAGTCCTTCAACAGGATTATCACGATAAAAATAGGTGTCATATACTATTTTATATACATATTAATTTTTACATATTTAAATATTAATGATATTGAAAGGGGAGAAAATATATATTACATTCTCTCTCTCTCTCTTTTTGTGTGTTATAAACAATTTTGGAACAAAAACTTTTGAACAAGAAACTTGACCCTAGAAGCTCTATTTATTTTATAATATTATCACAATCAGGGAAGAACGTTTATTTATAATCAAGAGATAAATGATGAATATCACGCCGGAAAACATAGAATATTATCAGAAGATGTTGATAAAGAAGTCATTACAATACATTTATCTTCATTTGGAAATAAATAATCAACGTTTTTAAGGATTAGACTTTTAATACATTGGCACAAAGATCTAAAAAAAAATTCAAAAATAGTATTTTAGTTTGTTGAAATAAATATAGATATTAATATATAAGAATTAACACACACAACACAAGACACAACATACATTACACAACACAACAAAAACACACAAAATACAACACAACAACAACAAAAACATACGCATAATACAACAAACGCAACACGAAGAAAATGTGTGAAGAATTAAATGAAGAGGAACTTTTAAAATCAAAAGAAACGTTGTAAAATTGGGGTTCAATGTTTACCTTTTGTCGAACATAAAGTTCTTCATACTTGCTTAAATAACAGTCACACGACTTGATTAAGATAGACTCTTTTGACAATATCACTATGTATTGTTGTTGTTGTCGTGTTCAATGAAGAACCTCAGATGTATCCATGCATCTCTATCACAGCAGTCGCAATGTTCTCTATCTTGGATGTGTAAAGCTGCTGTTCTGGGTCCATGTCAATTTTCTGTTGTTGTTGTTGTCGTGTCCAATGAAGAGCCTCAGATGTCTCCATACATCTCTATCACAGCAGTCGCAATGTCCACTATCTTGGGTGTGTAAAGCTGCTGTTCTGGGTCCATGTCAATTTTCTGTTGTTGTTGTTGTCGTGTCCAATGAAGAGCCTCAGATGTCTCCATACATCTCTATCACAGCAGTCGCAATGTCCACTATCTTGGGTGTGTAGATATTGGTTTTTCTCTTCATTGGAAAATGGGTGCCGTTGCCATGTTAGTCACCTTGGACCAGAATTTGTGGTCAAATATTCTAAGGGTTCAGGGAGGACTGGTGTGGTCGGACTTTTCCCCTTCAGTAATAATGATTGCTATAGGTATAGACATTGATGTAATTGAGGGGCGTGGCTACAGATCTCGAGGTGTGGGCTGGATGGCTCCGCCCCTGAGACCCTCCCCGTGGTGACTCTCGCCCCCCGACAGATGACTGTGGATAGCCCCGCCTCCACGCTCTACTGGGTCACCGCCCACTCACTGGAATGTTCCCGCCTTAACGGTGATCATCACCGGGCTTACTTCCGTACCGGCCTCTTCTCTGGCAAATATGGTGAGTACAGCCATTGGGGAATCTCTTCGCACAGGGATCTCTTTTGGTGATTTATATACATATATTTATTATATATAAAAAAAGATTTATATTTATTTTGGAATTGTTGAGATAAGGTTTTGCTTTTTGACGTGACAACGTCTTAAATTAGGTTGCGGCTGGGAGTCACTTATGAAAAAGTGTAACGCCCGGTAACGTTATGATGAGTCACCGAACGAGAGTGCTGCGCGCGCAGCTGCGCGCGCAGCGCTAGAGAATTAGGCGCATTGAATCGGCGCATGCTTGTCTCTTTCTTTGTCTTTCTCGAACGTTCTTGGCGTTGGAAAAACAAGAAAGCGTCATAATACAAGTTCACACGTGTGGTTAAAGTATCGTCAGCTGTGTCTGTAGTGAAAATGTGGAGTGCTTAGATTCGTCATTTACAACAACTACAACAATAAAGGTAAATAATTGTACACTGATATTTCATTATCGTAAACTATGATTGATTGATTAATTGTTAGATTGACACAAAAGTTGAGAAACTGAGTTTATAGGTTATGTCATACTATTGATAAATGTTGATAGTGTTAAGTAAATTATTAGTTTAAAATTAATTAATTAATTAATTATTATTTTACAAATTTTAAATAGTTTCAAATTTATTTAGCAAAAATTTGAACCTTCGATCTGCATAAATGTTTTGATTTTCGAATTGATTCTTTAAAATTACAAATATTAAGAAAAAGTGGCAGATATAAGAAAACTTTATTTAAACTGTGTTGAGCAAGAATTTTAACATCTAATTTAAGTAAATGTTTTAATTTTCAACTTCATCATTTACAATTACAAATTTTATTTAATTTCAAATTTATTTAGCAAAAATTTGAACCTTCGATCTGAATAAGTGTTTTGATATTCAAATACCAACGCGGCTGGTGGAGTGGCGATCTATCGTAAATTATCATCGACATCTACGGCGGAAGTGTTCCAAGTTGCGATTACAGACGTAACTCGTGTCATTAAAACCAAGGGTGACATGTGCATGACTGAAGTTACTTGCTTCGCCGCTAATACTAGCTTCAAGTTTATACTCGGTGCTGTATATATTCATCCAGGAGCTAGTATGCAGGATATTGGAATGTTACTATGGCAAGGACTCGGTCCGTACATTCACAACAGCCAATACGTGCCACCGTTCATGCAAGTTGATTCTAGTATACCGATTCTTCTGTGTGGTGATTTTAACAAAAACGTAAAGCCTGACAACTCGTTTCTTAATTTCATGAAAAATACGTATAATCTTGATTGCGTATCAAACGTTTCTAAGTCAACTACGTTAAAAGGAACAACTATCGACTTGACTTTCGCAAGACACATTACAGCAGAAACACTTCCTTTCATTTCATATTTCTCCTATCATCGTCCTATCCTCAACAAAATCACTCAAATAGGAATTAGTTAGTTTAAGTTTACATGTACAATGTTTTAGTAAACAAAATATATTTCTATAGTTAAAATTTGTGCAATTCTTATTTTCATTCAATTCCTTGTTTCTATTGTGTGCAATTTAATTATATTCATATCAATAAATATTCTACCGTTGTCACGTAAAATCTTCGCCCGTAAAACCGAC
This sequence comes from Cordylochernes scorpioides, assembly GCA_030710605.1. Taxonomy (NCBI): domain Eukaryota; kingdom Metazoa; phylum Arthropoda; class Arachnida; order Pseudoscorpiones; family Chernetidae; genus Cordylochernes; species Cordylochernes scorpioides. The sequence goes on from CP092879.1 coordinate 60,660,500, forward strand.
TTTACAGGCAGGCGTTTTTTTTTTATAAGTGGTTTGTTTGATCATTATGATACTGTTTTGCAGTCGGGGGAATTAATGATAAAAATAGTTTTGATAAGTATTAGCTTTAATTAAACCTATGGAACATAATGCGAATAGAAATAAGGTAAACAAAAATATTATTTACATATGTATAAAAGGTTTGCGCCGGTCATCAGGAAACGGAAATATCTTTATTTACGGGGCTGCTAACCAAAATGAATGATTTTTGAGCCTCGGGCCATCGGGAAACAACAACAATGGGTTATATAAAGGGAAAGCGCGACCTCTGGCGGTCGATTTAACATAATAGTCAATCTATGAAATTATAATTTTGAAATAAAATAATTTTTCAATAATATATATATATATGTTGAAAATAGAGCAATTCATATTTCAATCATTAGATAATAAAAATACATATATTGGATTGAATAATATTGGCAAATAAATCTTTCATTCAATCCAATATATACCTTTTTATTATCTAATATATATAGTATTGTACACTCTATGTTTCTGTGATATGATTATTTCATCTACCTCTCTACCTATTGATGTATTATATATGTTATCTCTGAATTTTTAACGTAGCTTTGATTTGTTGAAGCTCTAGAGAATGTAGATAAAACGTTAGAGAGTAGACTGACAGAGATTATTGCTATGTGAGTAGATATTGAACTATGTATATGTTGTGTGTATCTATTCCATTGCCCATTCCTACAGGAAAAGAGACTGGAAATTCGCGAAATTTCGGAGCTAACTCACTATAATGAACAACATATTTATAAAATTTTCACTACTCTCCTGCTGGATGAAACATTTGTTTATAAATATTTTAAAAATTTCAAGGCGATTGATAAAATGAGGGAAGAAGTGCTTAACTCCACAGACAACGGCTGATTGCTCCCCCCTTCCCTCTAAATTCCTTTTCCTCCTCACTCATGTACATATATAACCTTTTAGGGGAATCCGCTTGTAAGACAATAGTGTCTTAATAAAGGTTTTGTTGTTGTTGTATATATTGTGTGTACAGTGATGGGAGTGACGCTGAACCTGGACGGAGGATGGGTCTACTGGATGATACGGAGCGCTGAAGGATCTACACTGTACAGGGCTCCACTGGCTCAGAATGTTCAGGGACCCCTGGAAACCAGTGTCCAGAGAGTGGGCAGATTGCCTGCAGACAGGGACTTGTAAGTTTGCCATTATAACATGTTTAACTTTAGACATCTCTATATTCAACCGCAGCGTATATCTATCTATTTAGAAAACAACAATTTTCAGGTTGGAAATTATAAATATGATTATACAAATACCACACACGAACTTTTTTATTTTTTTTTAGAAAAAGTTTGACAGCGCGAAATTGAAACATTGAAAATAAATATTTTAAAAAGTTTTAGTATTTATTCAATCATATTTTTTGCGTCCATTCACTTATTTTGGAATTGATGTTGTTACAATTTCATTAAAAATAAAGTCATTGAAGATTAAATTTTAGTCAAATAGTGACGCATTACACACACATAAGCAGAGCTTGCAATTTTTTTTTTACTTTAGTATGAGATACTACATTCTTTTCAATGGTAGACACCAGCCAACTTAGGTCAATCCAAATGATGTTAACCAGTGCCCAAACAAGCAGACTAGTTGCTCAGGCCCTATATAATTTTTACAAGGCAGTAGGTGTAAAAAGGGAGAAAAGAGAACTTGGAAGCTATTGTTCTTACACCTCAGAATGATGACGAAACATCGAGGGGCCATCGTGTTGGTCGACGATGAGATTGCGGAGCTGGTAATATGGATGGCTGTGCTGGAGTAAACCTCCTTTTTTGTGTCTGGATGCTATATTTATGGCGAACTAAATAACTTAGTCCCTATTTCTGCTCCGCGCTTATGGAATTGAAGACTTGGGGCGATGGCGTCGACCTTTCATATTAAATCTTACTTTTCCTTATTACTAATAATTGTATATAGTTGCGGAACTACTGGTTTCCTGTGCTGCTCTTTTCCTGTTATTGCACCTTGTACGGAGAATCTGTATAAGACTAATGTCTTAATAAAGGCTTTGTGTGTGTGTGTGTATGAGATACTAAGATAGAGATTCTTTTGTTTTTGCTGATTGCGTGAAGAAAATTTTAAATAAATCAAGATTTTTATATTTTTTTATTTATCATTGACTTTCCACCCAGTTTACCTTTTGAAGAAACTTTTATTCGAAATTTTCTGAAATGTATAAGAGACGTAGATACTTTTAGTTTGTAGGTTTCAACGACATATCTCTCTCTGACTTGGACAAATGCAATATTTGTTGTCGTATTAAGAAGGTAGTTTAGATATCTGGTATATATATGTCTGGTGGATGTGCAGGCAGGGCCCTCTGTTCTACTTCAGCAACCGTCTGTTCTGGGCAGGGGGCGAAGGGGCCCCTCTAATCTCAGATCTCAACGGTACCAACGTGGCTTCACTTCAGGGGCTCGGACTGAGACCCCTAAGATGTCTGGGGGTGGTAGATCCTTCACTACAGCCATATCCAGGTCTGTAGATTCCTTTCTTTCACAGCTTTTTCTTTTGAATGCCCTGAATCATCTCATTTCTCGAGGAATCTTTCATAAATGCTGTATACATTTCAAAAACCATGAGAGCTCTGTTAAATCTCGCTATCAACGCCCAGGCTCTATCTTGCCTAGATGCCCAAAGTCTTTGTCTAGTGTCCCAGGCAAGAGTACACCAACCTGTCTCAAACTTGAAGGAAGTCTCCTCCATAGATCTTCTCTTAACCATTGTCTAAATGGGTATCTCTTCTGAAGATGAACCCTTTCCACAGAATCCAGATTTTGAACTCCTATGTCTTTAAGGTCATTTAAGAACAAGGCAAGGGCTATTGAAGTAAGATCTTCGACATACCGAGAAGACTCTATCTAACTCAGCAGTCAAGAAATAAACAAAAGAAGTCTTTCCGGAAATTTCTGTACCTTCCAAAAGAAAAAGGACTTCTCAATTTAGCTTCTTCAACATTTTAAAATTGATTTTCAGTCTTCTCTTAAGATATTACCGTATAATATTCGATCTATTTAAGGTCCTATATAGTTTTTTTTATGTTTTTTTTTTATTCTGTCTAAGCATCAAAGGAATCAACATGAAAGATATAGGACCTGAGTTGTTTAATCGCCTGAAGAAAATTCATAAAAGCGCGAAATCATCTTGTGGTCATTGCAAATGACATGTAAATAATCGCAAAGGTTTTTTTCAAGAAATAATTTATTGATGATTTCGCTCTTTTATGGGAGATATATCTTCAGAATCTGTTTGCCTTACAAATAAGTGACATTTTACATTTATCTTTCATATTTCGAATTTATCTTGTTATCTCTTGAGTACTCTGTTGTACGACGTTTGATTGACGCATTCCGCGATGTTCCACAGATGGATTGTCTGCTTCCACGATCCGTGTAGTCCCTGAAGCCGTGTCTCAGCTCCAGGCGGAAGGAACATGGGCAAACTTCTCCCTTGTGTGGCCCGCGGTCCTCAATACCAACTTTGGAAAGGTCTTCTACGAGCTGAAATTGGAGAGTCGTCCGACAGTGGTGAGTTGCATCTACACTACATACAGTAGCTTGTAGATATCCCTTGAATTAACACGTCTTTAATCTACGAGCTGAAACTGGAGTGTCGTTCTACCGGAGGGAGACTAACGCCCATGAGTTGCATCTACACTACATACAGTAACTTGTAGATACACCTTGAATTAACGCGTCTTTAATCTACGAGATGAAACTGGAGTGTCGTTCTACCAGGGTGAGACTAACACCCATGAGTTGTATCTACACTACATTCAGTAGTTTGTAGATATCCATTGAATTAACGCATCTCTATCTACGAGATGAAACTGTAGTGTCGTTCTATCGGAGGGAGACTAACACCCATGAGTTTCATCTGCACTACATACAGTAGCTTGTAGATACCCTTGAATTAACGCATCTCTATCTACGAGATGGAACTGGAGGGTCGTCTGACAGTGGTCTGACTAATTCCCATGAGTTGTATCTACACTACATACAGTAACTTGTAGATACCCTTGAATTAACGCGTCTTTAATTTGCAAGCTGAAACTGAAGTGTCATCCTACCGGAGGGAGACTAACACCCATGAGTTTCATCTGCACTACATACAGTAGTTTGTAGATATCCCTTGAATTAACGCGTCTTTAATCTACGAGCTGAAATTGGAGTGTCGTTCTACCGGAGTGAGACTAACACCCATTAGTTGCATCTACACTACATTCAGTAGCTTGTAGATATCCCTTGAATTAACGCATCTCTATCTACGAGATGAAATTCTCATGAGTTTCATCTTCACTATATACAGTAACTTGTAGATATCCCTTGAATTAACGTGTCTTTAGTCTACGAGCTGAAATTGGAGTGTCGTTCTACCGGGGTGAAACTAACGTGCTGAGTTGCATCTACACTGCATTCAGTAGTTTGTAGATACCTCTTGGATTAAGGTGTCTTCAATTTGTAAGCTGAAACTGAAGAACATGGTAAACTGTATGGCGAAAATGGATACTGTAGTTTCTTGTAGATTTCCTGAATTACACGCTGAAAGTCTTGTGATTACATCGTAATAAGATGAAATAAAACATCATGTCTTTGAATAACAATCCTTTCAGATTTAATAGAATATCACACATTCCACGCACACAGATATAAGCGATTCCTCTGAAATGTCTATGAATAAGAAGTCTCTCTGGTAAATGTCCTGTCCTCATTAATCAAGAGATATAGCGAGGTGTCACGTTGTGCTGAAGAGAAGACGACATGTCCAGGTAACCTCGGACACCAGCTATCCCTATCCTGACCAGCTGTCACCTCACTCACTGCTGGGTGTCGCCATGCGAGCCTTCACATACTGGGGATCTTCTCGCCAGGTCTTCTTCCAGGTCCATACGCCCATGTCCAGTAAGTACAGTCCTACAGAAGTCTAGGCCACTATAGGATAGTACTACATCACTCTAAAAAATTCTAGAACATTATAGAATAGTTACACATCGCTATTCAGAATTTTAGGCCACTTTAAAACAGTTATACAGATACAGATTTCTAGGCCACTATAGAATAGTTTCAAAGCTTTTCCTACAGAATTCGATATCACTTTAGAATAGTTCTACCGCATCATACTGAATTCTAGATCACAATAGATTAGCTACGCTGCGTCTCAACGCACACTAGAGTAAATTTAGAGGCCTTTCCACCTTCTAAAATGACATCACAGAGTTCTGGACACACACGAGTTATCTTTCACTACTCTTAGAGTAAACTCATAGAATTCTGCAGTTTACCTATAATGGCCTTAAATAAGTTAGTGTACTCTCTTCTATTTAGATTAGTTCCAGAATTCTTGTCTCAAACTACTTATAAACTATATTACACTAGAATATAACGGTAGAATTATCACACGAGGTCCTCGAGTTTTCTTACAGTAATCACAGAGGTCGTGAATTATCAGTCCAAGATAACGCTAACAACACTCCCAGAAGGTACTAGAGTAGTCCCAATACATCAGTATAGTCCCATGGAGTTCTATGACACTCCTATAGAAATCCCATAGTCCTATGCTATATATATATATACCCTACAAAGTCCTAGATCACTCCTAAAACAGTCCCAAGGAGTCCTTGCCCACTCCTAAAACAGTCCTATAGTTCCACGAAGTCATACAGCAGTCCTACAACAGTCTCACGGATTCCTTGACCACTCATACAGAAGTCCTAAAGTTATAGGCAACTCTTACATCAGTCCACGAAGTCCTAGATCACTCCTACACAAGTCCCACAGAGTCCTAAAACAGACCCACGAAGTCCTACAGAATAACACCCCATCCGTCCAGCACCCAGCCAACCTCTGCGACCTCGAGGATTCGCCACTTTCGCTCCACCTGACATCGACCTGGAGTTCCGCTGGGATCCTCCTGCTCGCCCCAACGGTCCTCTGTCCGGCTATCGACTGACCTGTTGGCTGTTCCTGGACGGTGTAGCCATCCCTGTGTGCGGGGGTCAGGCCTCAGGGATCCTGCTGGGGCCAGGGGTCACCCGGCACGTGCTCCTGGGACAACTGCCCAACAACACCTACCATTTCCAGGTAGCTCTTCGGTTGACACCTTATGATAACATATGATTGATACCTAGAGAAAGCAATTCTGCAAGGCATTTGTATAGAGTGGATCCATTTAACCCTTTGCTTCTTTTATATATTGGGCGAATTTCTACAACTATTAAACTAAATATTAGAAATAATTGGGAAGGCTTGGCTCATCATTCGCATTAAAGATAATATGCATTATATATACTATGTACAATGAATATGGCGCCTCTGACAGCGCTGCAGAGTTTGGTGGAGAATCGCCAGCGGGTCTCCATCGACACCACGTATTTCGTGATCTACGAAGAATACGTATATCGCATATCATTCCTATTAAAGTGAAACCATTAGGTGCTTCAAGGGATACATTAAGTAAAAAAGGCATCTCCTGATCGTGCAACTAAAAGTTACTGATGGCTTACGCCATCTATCGGAATAAATATCAACTAATCGTTGATTTTTTTATTATTCCAGAATTGGCCAAATACCGTTTCTTGATTAATCAAGATTGTGTCATCGCCATTATTTACTTCACAAATACACTCATGGACAAAACTTAAGGAACTGGAAAGTCTTTGATGTTTGCTTTTTTGAAGGAGACAGAGTTAATTTTGTTCACAATAGGTTATCTAGTATGTCTTCAATAAAAGTAACTGTGTATCAAATAGCTTTCAGAGTTATTATATGAATCCCGATATATATGCTAAAAGGTACAACTTCCTTAGGAAAGCTTTTATGTCTTTTGTCCTTTTTTTTTGAAGGAGACAAAGATAAGTTTTTTCACATTTGGTTATCTCGTGTGTCTTCAATAAAGGTTACTGTAATATCTTTCAGAGTTATTGTATATGAATCCCAATATACATGCTAAGAGGTACAACTTCCTTAAATTTTGTTCATGAGTGTATTTTGTTTGCATTCACTTTAGAATCAATTAACTTTGAATTACTTTAATTCCTATAATAAGTATCTCTAACTTTATATACTATATATTATACTATATACTACTTACTATATGTATACTAAGACTAGATGGTTTTTAAAGAGAGGGTTTGTAAATCAGTTTAGAATATCTATCCATATTTTTGGAATTGTAAGAAGAGATTATCTAGACAATTAACAATTAAAATAATTTTATTGATATCTTGTCAATACATGCAAAAGTGCACAGTCTGCACTATTAAAAAAAAAAGATAATTTTTATACTATGCACAAAGAACATGGCGCCTCTGCCAGCTCAGGCGCCTTATCTAGAAATGGCTAAGTGTTCTCGGTAGAAGAGGATTGGAATTGCATACTTTTACAGATTGAAGTAGAAATAAGCTATTACAATTACAATTATTTTATTTCCAAAGCGCTATATCCCGCAAGGGATACTTGCGCCAAACAAGGAGAAAAGTTTATTTACATAAGTTATTTACATTATTCAACGCATGAAAACATTAGAGATCCAGATTTTGTAGAAAGTTTAGAATGTATTTACAAAATGAATTGAACTTTAAATATATATATTTTTTATCGGAAATCAAATCGTTAAGTTCACAAACAACTAGTTCATTCTTCATTCTATAATCTTGAAATTCTGGGCAATCGATAGTATTGAAGTAAATAAAATTCTGTAATCTTCAAGATAAAATCCAAGAAACTTACATTCTGCGATGGTATAGGTACAAGCCTTCACTACAGTTGGAGCTGGACCTCGCAGCGAAGAAGTCCTCATCACCACATACCGTGAACATTCAGTACCTCAACTAGCATTGGCTAGAGGACCTCTCGGCGTATCTCTCCTCGATGTGGACTCAGGGTCCATCACGGACTTGGTTCCCAAAGCCATTGGTGCTTTGTCCTTGTCTCTTCTCACCAGAGAACGCCGGTTGTTCTGGCTTGAAGACAACGGTTCCTTGCTGGAATGTGGATTTGATGGAACTAACCTGACCTCAGTAAGTGTTTCCATTCTTCTCTTCACCTACATTATCTAGCAATTAGTCTTTATTCCATCATTCCCATAAACAGTGTTAAAATTTGTAATAATTATGACAATGTGTTTCTTTTTACACATCAAATATTTATTTTAAAAGGCATATATTGGATCAAAATATCATTTATTTTACCAATATTTCAGTTGGCTGAACGCCAACCTTTATCAAGGTGTTATAAAATATTTAATGTGTGTCAACAACAAACTCAGCGCCACATAACGTCAAAAGAATTAAGTTTTAAAAATATTTTGTTATTTTCAACGGGAAGAAAAAAATTGATATATATATTTATATTATGGACAAAATAAATTTTGTAAAATATGGGTGTGAATATTTTGAAAATTAACAATAAAGCCTATTTTATATTTATAATTATTTGTACTATGTGTAAAAAGATTTTTTCGTATGAAAAATAAAATAAAAATAACAAATTATATTGTGAAAAATAATTGAAAAAATATATATATAAAAAGGTCAGGTATTGATATTAAAAATAAAAATGATTTATTAATTGTTAAGATTATATAAGGTTAAAAATAAAATAATTGAATAAATAAATAAGCTTAAATAAGAATATATAGATGAATAAATATAAAATTTATGAATATACACATATATAAATATATACAAGTCTTCATTGGTGATGGCCACCGCGGGAAAGACTCCGCCACCGATGGACTGCGAGAGTTCTTTCTTACAGAGTGGACAGGTCGATGTGTTGGCTGGTGTTACCTACCTCAAGACCAAGAGAGAGAGATTGAAACTTATTTATTATATCGCTCATATAAGGTTAAATATATAGAGAGAGATTGAATATACTTGTATTACTCGTACATATAAGGTTAGGATTATAGAGAGAAAAAATGTATATAAGCAAAGAGAGAGAGAAGTATCAAAAAGCTCTCCAATTTGGACGCTCTTCGGCGTCGGCCTCCATCCCGAGGGAATGAAGATCACAAGTGTGGCGAAGGCTACCATCTACAAGTACCATCTTGGTCTTGAGGTGGGTAACACCAGCTACTTCATCGACCTGCCCACTCTGTGGGAAAGAACTCTCGCAGTCCCGCGGTTCTTTCCCGCGGTTGGCGACATCAATGAAGCCTGTATAGATTTCATCATGTACATTCATCTCCTTATCTCTTTTTCATATTTATTTATTATTTTTGTCACTTTTTAGTTTTAATTTATATCTATATTTTTTTATGAACGATGTAATAAAAGTGGATTCTCAATCTCCAATTTGGAATACCTTGATGATTGTAATATAGGATGAGATGATGAAGTGTGGTGGACTATACAGCTGGGACGTGTGGACCTCCCATCAAGTCCAAGTCTGGCCGTGGACTGGGTTGGAAGAAGAGTCTACTGGACTGCCCGAGCTCTGGGCTCGGAACTCTGGCGCCTAGACCTGGCTACTGGACGTCGAGCCATGATCTACCGGACTCCACATCCAATCGGAGCCATTTTAGTCCATCCTGCTTCTGGGTGAGTCCACAACACAACACCTGTGTCTCATTCCTCCTCTTTCAATACCTTCCTCTACTGAGGGTGGGTCACATGGTCTCTCCATATCTCCCTCCTTCAATGCCTTCCTCTACTGAGGGTGGGCCACATGGTCTCTCCATATCTCCCTCCTTCAATGCCTTCCTCTACTGAGGGTGGGCCACATGGTCTCTCGATATCTACCTCCTTCAATACCTTCCTCTACTAAGGGTGGGCCACATGGTCTCTCCATATCTCCCTCCTTCAATACCTTCCTCTACTGAAGGTAGGCCACATGGTCTCTCCATATCTACCTCCTTCAATACCTTCCTCTACTGAGGGTGGGCCACATGGTCTCTCCATATCTCCCTCCTTCAGTGCCATCCTCTACTGAGGGTGGGCCACATGGTCTCTCCATTTATCCCTCCTTCAATGCCTTCCTCTACTGAGGGTGGGCCACATGGTCTCTCCATATCTCCCTCCTTCAATGCCTTCCTCTACTGAGGGTGGGCCACATGGTCTCTCCATATCTCCCTCCTTCAATGCCTTCCTCTACTGAGGGTGGGCCACATGGTCTCTCCATATCTCCCTCCTTCAATGCCTTCCCCTACTGAGGGTGAGCCACATGGTCTCTCCATATCTCCCTCCTTCAATGCCTTCCCCTACTGAGGGTGAGCCACATGGTCTCTCCATATCTCCCTCCTTCAGTGTCTTCCTCTACTGAGGGTGAGCCACATGGTCTCTCCATATCTCCCTCCTTCAATGCCTTCCCCTACTGAGGGTGAGCCACATGGTCTCTCCATATCTCCCTCCTTCAGTGTCTTCCTCTACTGAGGGTGGGCCACATGGTCTCTCCATATCTCCCTCCTTCAGTGTCTTCCTCTACTGAGGGTGAGCCACATGGTCTCTCCATATCTCCCTCCTTCAGTGTCTTCCTCTACTGAGGGTGAGCCACATGGTCTCTCCATATCTCCCTCCTTCAGTGTCTTCCTCTACTGAGGGTGGGCCACATGGTCTCTCCATATCTCCCTCCTTCAATGCCTTCCCCTACTGAGGGTGAGCCACATGGTCTCTCCATATCTCCCTCCTTCAGTGTCTTCCTCTACTGAGGGTGGGCCACATGGTCTCTCCATATCTCCCTCCTTCAGTGTCTTCCTCTACTGAGGGTGGGCCACATGGTCTCTCCATATCTCCCTCCTTCAGTGTCTTCCTCTACTGAGGGTGGGCCACATGGTCTCTCCATATCTCCCTCCTTCAGTGTCTTCCTCTACTGAGGGTGAGCCACATGGTCTCTCCATATCTCCCTCCTTCAGTGTCTTCCTCTACTGAGGGTGGGCCACATGGTCTCTCCATATCTCCCTCCTTCAGTGTCTTCCTCTACTGAGGGTGGGCCACATGGTCTCTCCATATCTCCCTCCTTCAGTGTCTTCCTCTACTGAGGGTGGGCTACATGGTCTCTCCATCTCTCCCTCCTTCAGTGTCTTCCTCTACTGAGGGTGGGCCACATGGTCTCTCCATATCTCCCTCCTTCAGTGTCTTCCTCTACTGAGGGTGGGCTACATGGTCTCTCCATATCTCCCTCCTTCAGTGTCTTCCTCTACTGAGGGTGGGCCACATGGTCTCTCCATATCTCCCTCCTTCAGTGTCTTCCTCTACTGAGGGTGGGCCACATGGTCTCTCCATATCTCCCTCCTTCAGTGTCTTCCTCTACTGAGGGTGGGCCATTTGCTTTTTTTTACATCAAAGTTTATTCCTCTTCATTTTAAGTATATGTATTTCTCTGCAATGGAAGCATGTTTATTAATATAGATAACAGCGTGTTAACCTAACGTAGGGTGTAGAATTTATAAAATGTAATTGTTTTTGGTTGACATGGAATCCTCTTCATTCTTTACTTGAATTTCCCAGCCAATAAACGATTTTTCGCTATTATTATATTAAGTACACATAGCACAGACCATGATAATAATGGTGGTTAGGATTTGCACATGTTTTTACTATAGGTGCATCCCACTTCTTTCACTCATTGGTGGGGTTGAATTTGTGACAGCTGGGAACTATGAGGCAACTTATTATTAAAACAACAACAACAAAATTATTCAATTCGGGATTGGATATGGAATATTGGAGAAATAACGATCATTTCAAACCTTAGGGATGAAGTATGAAAGGATGAATTGTGAAGTGTAATGATAAACGGAAAAATAAAAGTGTCCAGGGATGGGAATCGAACCCACAGTGTTCCGCTTACCGGGCAAATGCCATGTCCACTAGGCTACCCTGGACATATTTTTCCGTTCGTAAATAATATATAAAATAATTTATAATACAATATAATATAATACGGCTTGTGATTGTTAAAACGATATTTGAAAATTATACCGCATGTGTTTCTTTTGGACGAAAAGGTTAGAAATGATCGTTATTTCTCCTTGACTAAGGTTAGAAATGATCGTTATTTCTCCTTGAAATAAATTTAGATTTTTCGTCCAAAAGAAACACATATGGGATAAATCTATTTATCAAATATCGACAGCTTATAATTATTTTTTCACTATTTAAATATAATCACGCTTTATCATTGAAATATAAAAACTTTAAAATCCACTTTGTGCAATAATGAATTTAGCCACGACTTTCCACACTACAGGTTTTATTGTCCTGCACTGGAGGAAGAGAGAGAGAGAGAAATTCTCCTTCAAAAGATTGGTTATGAAAACAAGTCGCTATATGTTCTAATGGAAAAGTAGTCAAACACAAACCCAATGCCTTAGCTTTTTCACAAATTCTGGAAAACAGAACAGACAATAGGTGCAACACAGATAATGGATCCAACTAGAAGAAAGGTCTATCTTAATCTCTATGTTCTGTAGATAACTGTCATGTTTACTACTGTTTGCCCATTTATGAGAATCCTGTATGGGATGAGTGTCCTTAATAAACGCTTTTTGTGATGGATCCAACTAGAAGAAATGTCTATCTTAATCTCCACTTTCTGTAGATAACTTCTATGTTTACTACTGTCTGCCCATTTAGGAGAATCCTGTATGGGACGAGTGTCCTTAATAAACGCTTTTTGTGATGGATCCAACTAGAAGAAATGTCTATCTTAATCTCCACTTTCTGTAGATAACTTCTATGTTTACTACTGTCTGCCCATTTATGAGAATCCTGTATGGGATGAGTGTCCTTAATAAACGCTTTTTGTGATGGATCCAACTAGAAGAAATGTCTATCTTAATCTCCACTTTCTGTAGATAACTTCTATGTTTACTACTGTCTGCCCATTTATGAGAATCCTGTATGGGATGAGTGTCCTTAATAAACGCTTTTTGTGATGGATCCAACTAGAAGAAATGTCTATCTTAATCTCCACTTTCTGTAGATAACTTCTATGTTTACTACTGTCTGCCCATTTATGAGAATCCTGTATGGGATGAGTGTCCTTAATAAACGCTTTTTGTGATGGATCCAACTAGAAGAAATGTCTATCTTAATCTCCACTTTCTGTAGATAACTTCTATGTTTACTACTGTCTGCCCATCTAGGAGAATCCTGTATGGGATGAGTGTCCTTAATAAACGCTTTTTGTGATGGATCCAACTAGAAGAAATGTCTATCTTTATCTTCACTTTCTGTAGATAACTTCTATGTTTACTACTGTTTACCCATCTAGGAGAATCCTGTATGGGACGCGTGTCCTTTATAAAGGTTTTTTGTGATGGATTCAACTAGAAGAAAGGTCTATCTTTATCTTCACTTTCTGTAGATAACTTCTATGTTTACTTCTGTGTTTACCTATCTAGGAGAATACTGTATGAGACGATTGTCACTAATAAAAGTTTTTTGTTATTCATATTGTTGTATATCGACATCTTATATGTAAATATGTCACTATATTAATCTAAAATATGTAAATTTGACATGAGATGTTGTGTGCAGTACCTTGGTACTTACTCTCCTCAACCTGGGAGATGAGACTAAAGGTTCCCTGGTTGCCTTGGATCTAGAGGGGCAAGGAGAGAGACCCCTGATGTCCACAGGCTGTGGCTGTGATAGGGGACCTGCTGTGGTGGGAGGGGCAGGTCGTGCTGTGACCCTGAGCCCTGGGGGTACCTTGGTATGGGCTGAAGCTCGCCAGGGACATCTGTGGTCCATGGACCTGCAAGGTTGCAAATGCCAGCTACGATGGAATAGCTCCCTCGGTAATACATGTTTTTAATACCCAACAATGAACCCTTTCTTTAGCAAAATATAACGATGATTGATAGAGAAGAATCTTATAAGAAATTTATTCGCAAGCTTTCGGACGCATGCGTCCTTCCAGTCTTTTTGTGATTGTAAAGCCTGTAGAAGGAAGCGTGCGTTCTTCCAGTCTTTTTGTCATGGTAAAGCCAGTAGAAGGAAGCGTGCGTCCTTCCAATATTTTTGTCATGGTAAAGCCAGTAGAAGGAAGCGTGCGTTCTTCCAGTCTTTTTGTCATGGTAAAGCCAGTAGAAGGAAGCGTGCGTTCTTCCAGTCTTTTTGTCATGGTAAAGCCAGTAGAAGGAAGCGCGCGTCCTTCCAGTCTTTTTGTCATGGTAAAGCCAGTAGAAGGAAGCGCGTGTCCTTCCAGTCTTTTTGTCATGGTAAAGCCTGTAGAAGGACGCATGCGTCCTTCCAGTATTTTTGTCATGGTAAAGCCTGTAGAAGGAAGCGTGCGTCCTTCCAGTATTTTTGTCATGGTAAAGCCTGTAGAAGGAAGCGTGCGTCCTTCCAGTATTTTTGTCATGGTAAAGCCTGTAGAAGGAAGCGTGCGTCCTTCCAGTATTTTTGTCATGGTAAAGCCTGTAGAAGGCGTCCTTCCAGTATTTTTGTCATGGTAAAGCCTGTAGAAGGAAGCGTGCGTCCTTCCAGTATTTTTGTCATGGTAAAGCCTGTAGAAGGCGTCCTTCCAGTATTTTTGTCATGGTAAAGCCTGTAGAAGGACGTCTGAAAGCTTGAAAATAAAGTTATTATAAGATACTCCTCTTCAATCCTTGTTATATTTTACTATTGTTATTCAAAGAGTTCTAGTTAGTCGAACCCTTTCTTTCTTAAAACTTTCTTTTTATGATTTATCTAGTATATATGATTCTTTAAATAACTTTTTGTATTTTTTACACACATAACACCTCAATTTATTATAATAACTATCCTAATATACGTTTCCCATAAGAGACCATCTAAAATATGATTGAACCTGTTCTATTCTGGAGATGGTCAATTCAGTTGAAGGAGTACTCATGACTTAACTACCCTAATAAAATAGTTTCCCATTAGGGACCATCTAAAATATGACTGAAGCTGTTCTCTTCTGGAGATGGTCTATTTCAGTTAAAGGAGTACTCATGACTTGGCCTGAGAGACATAATACAGTCTCTTATAGAATACTACTTACATAAGTGCACCACATGTCTACACACGTGAAAAGCAGTTCGACTTACAAATTTGTCAACATAGAGAATGTATGTGTGTGCAGAAGCAAGCTCAATGCCTTTGGCAATGAATGGAAGAACAATCTATTGGGCGGACAAGGATTCTTTATTCTGGACTTCAGGACCAACGGATCATCCTACTCTGGACAACTTGACTCTACCTGGTATTGAGGCGATGGTCCTATTTGGACGGCATGCTCAACCATACCCGGATCCTGCATGTCTTATGCCTCTACCATATTCCAATGCTCCAAGCCTTCTACATCGGACTTGTACCTCCCTGGTTCTTCGTCTGGAGATTGCAGAACGGCCTAGACATTGCAAAAGTTCTTCTTTCGCTTCTGTCAAATATACAATCCACTATGGCCCAACACTTACTTCAAACTGCTCTGTCAATATCAGCGAGTGTCTTTCAATGGTAAGTACCAATCTTTTCTCTTTACTTCTTTTTAAAGTTTTTATCATAATATTTTCATCAACTCAACTTCATCCGTTTAAGACAGAGATGGCTGGCGTCTCAACGTGTTTGGGATGTAATACGTATAGTGAGCCCCACAACGTTCAATCGCAAATAAAATGGCCATATATTTTCATCATATAGTTAAAGGGGGGGGGGGGTGGACCACAACCCGAAATTTTATTTTTATGTAAAAAAGAATAAATTAATAAAACAAAGCATCAAGGGCTGCGTATCTTTTTCCTATGATGTTGTTGTCGTGTCCAATGAAGAGCCTCAGATGTCTCCATACATCTCTATCACAGCAGCAGCAATGTCCACTACCTTGGGTGTGTAAAGCTGTTGTTCTGGGTTCATGTCAAATATCTGTTGTTGTTGTCGTGTCCAATGAAGAACCTCAGATGTCTCCGTACATCTCTATCACAGCAGCAGCAATGTCCTCTATCTTGGGTGTGTAAAGCTGCTGCTCTGAGTCCAGATACGCAGCCTTTGATGCTTTGTTTTATTCATTTATAAATCGTACAGGGTTTTTCAATCGATAAAAAAGAATGGTTTTTTTTTTCCTTTTCTCCATGAAAATGATGTAGAGCGAGTTCTTACAGGATGGAAATGTCCTAATAAAGCAATTGTTATTGTTGTTGTATATAAAAAAGGGGCTTATACCTATATCTTGGAGTTGAAGCTCTAAAGAAGCGGTCTGGTAGATTAAATTGGCGAGGCCGCTGGGAAGGTTCATCACTGATGATCCAAGCCCCCCCAATATACATATTTTAATCGCAGTAAGGATAGTAGAAGTTTGAATTAGTTGTGAAAAAAACATTCGCGTTTTGGTGTTTTCATTTGTATTACCTATATGTGTAAAAGAAAAAAAAACAAATTTCCCTTTAAATATTTCGAGGGATTACCTTCTCTTTATCATTTATAACAACCAGTGTTGGGCATTAAAAAATTATTTTTCAATTAAATTGAAGTGCAATTAACAATTAATTAATTGTTAATTAGAAAAGTGCAATTAACAATTATTTAATTGTTAATTGTAAAAATACAATTAACAATTGATTAATTGTTAATTGTGAAAATTACAATTAACAATTAATCAATTGTTAATCTTTAATAAATCATTTTAATTAATATTTGCCCAACACTGCCTGAGATAAAAAGCGTTTTTATTAAATACAACACACCTTTACCATCGTCAGCTGCAGTTGAACGCCTTTTTTTCTTTTGCGACAATGACAAATCTGCCAAAGAGTCACAAATTGTCAGACAGCATGTTCGAGAAGAGAGTGGTACTGAAATGCAGTGTTGGGCATTAAAAAATATTTTTCAATTAAATTGAAGTGCAATTAACAATTAATTAATTGTTAATTAGAAAAGTGCAATTAACAATTAATTAATTGTTAATTGTATGGATACAATTAATCAATTGTTAATCTTTAATAAATCATTTTAATTAATATTTGCCCAACACTGATAACAACTTATAACAAGTTTATTGAGCATTAAATTGGAAAAGAGGGAGAAATTCATCGAAATATTTTAAGGAAAAATTGTTTTTTTCCTTTCACAGATTCAGAAGCACGTCCTCCCACCCCTTTATATATTGTTCAATGAATCTCCTTTTGACTAAAACGAAATTTCATAGAGTTAAACTTGTCTATAACGCCCCCTCTTGGGACTCACCAAAATAGGGTGCTATAGAGAAGGGGTGCTATAGACAGGTCACTTTTAATGTAAATCGCATCGTACTACGTATTTAAAATCGGGTGCTATAGAGATGGAGGAGCTATTTAGAGGGGCGCTATAAAAAGTTTTAACTGTATTTTAAAAAATCTCTGAAACTTTTAAAAAAATTTCTCAAAATAGTAAGGTGCTGAATATATCATTTTCAATGTTTTCTTTGAAAAAGTCTTCAGTTATTAACTTTAAATGATATTAATGTATGAATAAAGAGTTTTTATGATCATTTGTATATATTTATGGACTTGTATATAATGTGTGTGACCCATGGTACTATGTCCAGTCGACGTATAACCAAACCATGACTCTGGAGCCCTTGCTCTCTTTCACCAACTACACTCTCAGAGTCTCAGCTTCCACCCACTTCGGACCACCAGAGCTCCCCTGGCCTTCCACGGGACCTCGCCTCGTAGTTCGGACCCGTGAAGGAGGTTAGTGTCCCCTTTACTAGCTCAAATTCCTCTTTAATAATATTTCTGTAATTTTCAGAAACACGTCACTTGTTTTCTTCTAACTTAAAAAAATGCAAAATTTGTTATAGAGTAAAGCCTTTTTAAAAACTTTTACAGACCCAGATAAGTATATATATATAGAGAGAGATGGAAATTTTGCCGGGAGGATATTGATCTAAAAAGACAAAGGTCGCCTCTTCCGTCAAAATAGACGTCAAAGTTAGACACCATATATTGAACGTCGCCGCAAACTAGTATATATATACTTATATGAGTCTGAAATATATATGAAAAAATGATTAAAATATATATATAAATGGTCAGGTGTTGATATTGAAAACAAAAATGGCATTTCCTGACCTCTGTAACAAGCTAAAGAATTTAAAATAAAAGGATTTAAAAGCGCGAATGTTTCTTTTATACATAAAACGAACTTCTACTATCCTTACTGCGATTAAAAATATATTGGGAGGGCTTGGCTCATCAGTGGTGAACCCTCCCAGCGGTTTCGCCAATTTAATCCACCAGACAGCGGTCTGGTGGATTAAATTGGCGAAACCGCTGGGAGGGTTCACCACTGATGAGCCAAGCCCTCCCAATATATTTTTCATCGCAGTAAGGATAGTAGAAGTTCGTTTTATGTATAAAAGAAACATTCGCGCTTTTAAATCCTTTTATTTTATATGTATAGATGGCGCGTTATTGCTTTGTGTTAAGCTAAAGAATTGTTTAGTTGATTTTTGTTCCACTAAATGACGCTCTGCCATCTAAAATGCTCATGTGCGATCAGGAAATGCCATTTTTTGTTATATATAATATATATATACACGGTGTTTAGAATGTTTATATTTAAATATAAAAGAGAGATTATTTTGTGACCATGGCTGTGTTGTGTTCAGTTCCAAGTCCTCCCCTGGACATAAGTGCCAAGGCTATCACTCCCAGACAAGTGGAAGTCCGCTGGAGAAAGCCAGCTTCTCCCAACGGTGAAGGAATATGGTACGAGGTCCGATGGCGCAGCGAACACCATCGTGGAGGTCCACAAGGACACCAAGTTGTGCTGGGTGGAGCCACGGACCCAGCTACCGGCCATTTGATCGCTACCATTAATGCCATGCCATCCAACGCCTCATTTGAGGTATGGGTGCGTGCTCTCAGCGAACATGGAGATTTACATTCCGACAGTGAACGTGTCATTGTCACAATGCCTGAACTGCCTGATGGACTGTCATTGATAGATTCTGGACCATCTTGGTTGTCTCTTAGCTGGACAGCACCTCATGGAGATTTGGTGGTCTCTCATTCTCTGGAATACACCAGGGTGAGTAGTCCACTTTTACATACTTCTCCTATTACTACTGAAATTGTTTGATTTGAAAGAGTTCTACGGAGCTCTGGCAGATTTGTAAATGCAAAAGTCGAACTACTTTTAACATATGTAGATATGAAAAAATAGTACAAATGTGATATTGTACTGGGATAAGGTGCATAATTATGAAAAAAAAAAAGGCATCTCCTTATCGTGCAACTGAAAGTTGCTGATGGCTTGCGCCATCTATCGGAATAAATATCAACTATTCTCGTTGATTTTTAATTATTCCAGAATTGGCCAAATAACCATTCTTGATTAATCAAGAAAAGCTAACCACGGACGCGTTTCATGATTTTTCAGGATGCCTTAAATGACCAATTTTTTGGTCGTTGAGGTACAGCTTGAACCACGCTGATGAGGGCCAACAGCCCGAAACGCGTCCGTGGTTAGCTTTTCTTGATTAATCAAGAATGGGTATTTGGCCAATTCTGGAATAATTAAAAATCAACGAGAATAGTTGATATTTATTCCGATAGATGGCGCAAGCCATCAGCAACTTTCAGTTGCACGATAAGGAGATGCCTTTTTTTTTTCATATGTAGATATGTGGTGAACCTACAGTAAAATCAATCGTTAACTACCCACCATGATTATTATGGCCTGTACCACATGTATTAGGGATAAAAAAAGGGAGAGAAAGTAAAGAGAGATCAAAAAGACCTCGATGTACATCTAGTGTTCTCAACTTTAGAACAATACCACAACCCACCTGTAATGGAAAAATCGAAAACTAAGCAGATATAGAACGACGTTTAACAATTTTGTTTCTTTTTACAGAACAAAAAATCGTAATTTTAATTATTTTAAGAAGAAATAACGACTATTCCTATCCTTAGGGATGAAGTATGAAAGGATGAATTGTGAAGAGTAATGATGAACTCAAAAATAAAAGTGTCCAGTTCCCTTTCCTGGACACTTTTATTTTTCAGTTGATCATTACTCTTCACAATTTCATCCTTTCATACTTTATCCCTAAGGGGATAGGAATAATCTTTATTTCTTCTTAAAATAAATAAAATCACGATTTTTCGTTCAGTAAAAAGAAACATTTGCGGTAAAACTTGTTAAAAGTAGTTCTATAATCATAACCGCATTATATTGTGTTATAAGTAGATATATGATTGTAGTTTTTTAAATACCTTTACCATGAATTATTCCAGAATATCAGATATAAGAAATACAGACTAATATGTAATATTAGAGTAGTTTTGATATGAATCAGGCGCTTCTGATATTTTTTCTTCACAGTGAAGATAGTGAAGACGTGTTTTAATTGTTTAAAATATAAAAAGTTGGCAAATTACACTCATATGGGAGTATCCCTAATAAAGGCTTTTTTGCGATAATATAAAAGAACAAAAAAGAGCTTCTTGTGTAGAATACGTTTATTCCGTTATATTTCGAACGATATCGTTCTTCAACGGGCGATTGAAACGTCCGTTGTTATAACGTTTATAATGTTATAAATACATGTGGCAATATAATAAGGTGGGGAAAGAGAAATAATCACACCACAATTTGGAAGAGGAACCCAGGCAACCAGAGAGAGAGACGGGACCGTCACAGCCGGGCGTCCTTTCGTGTCGCACACAATCCCCCAACTGTCTTAAAAGTCCCATGGTGTTAACGGACGGGCCCCATTTGCCGCCCCTTGGAATGTCGCTGCTGTCTCAAGTGACCGGACTTTACATCCCGTCTCTCTCTTGGTTGTCTGTAGGTTTGCTTTATAATTCCTGTAAGAGTATATATTATGACATATATACTCTTCCCAGGAATAATAAAGCCAACCTACAGACAACCCAGAGAGAGAGAGAGAGATGGTCCGGTCACTTGAGACACCAGCGACATTCCAAGGGGCGACCACTTGGGTCCGTGAGTTAACACCTTGGGACTATTAAGACAGTTGGGGATTGTGTGCGACACGAACGGCCGCCCGGCTGTGACGGTCCCGTCTCTCTCTCTGGTTGTCTGGGTTCCTCTTCCAACTTGTGGTGTGTTTCTTTCCCCATCTTTTATACCATATATATATAATATCACAATATAGTAATGGTAATCATAAAGTTGTTCTCTACAAAGGCTTTTTTGTTGTATATTTTGATTAAAAAAAGGAGATATGGTGGTGGTTACAGCTTGGAGAGTCCCAATGGCTAAAGGCAACTCCACAACCAGTACCAACAGTGGGAGGTACACAGTACAACTTCACCATACGTGACTTACGTCCAGTTACTCGATACGCTGTCCGTATGTTGCTTACATACAAGACATCTACAGCCAAGTTTGTATGGCCACAAGACCTTAGTATGATCTTCCCCACACGTCCTGATAGGCCAGGATCACCTGGGGTCCCTTCTGTACGGGAGGTAGCCTCGGGTGTCTACCAAGTAGTCTGGCAAGAAGCTGCGGACCACGGAGGTGACATGCTACTCTACGAACTACAATGCAGGTACATGATATCCCTTTTTTTTATCTCTATTTATACCAATTTAGTAAAAAATATCAGGCCTTCAGAAGGAAAAGTAGCTTTTCTAAAACCTTTTAATATCAAGCTTTCAGGCACAAACGTCCATCTACTGTAAAAGGATACTTTTCCCTGGTTCAAAGTTCGTAAACACTTGCAAAAAATTGAAATACCAACATTATTCGCCGTTATGTATAATGTATTTGTATTATGTATAAAGTAATTGTATTATGTATTATTATGTATTCGCCGTAATAATATTATTCGCCAAGGAATAAGAAAAACACGGACTTTTGGGACAACCTTATAATTTTGAAAAAAAAAATGGGAATTTAACAAATTTTGAATTATAAGTTGATTGAATATGCTATACATATGTAAAAACAGTTCGAATTAGCTCTTTAAAATATTTTATACAAGAATTGTACAGTACATAAAACCTTTCTGTTTAATATTATGAAGAGCCTTGTTACTATTACTGTTATTCCTGTATATACCCTCTTCTACTCGCAGAATCTGTATATGAACAAAAGATCTTAATAAATCTTTTTGTTGTTGTTATATTGTGAAGAGAATGTGTTTATTATATTCAAATGGATATAAAAAAAAATTGTTTTAAATATTTAATGGTAACTGAAAAGAATAATTTATTGGATTTTGGCAATGTATAAAAAAAGGGTTTTAAATATTTAATGGTAACTGAAAATAAGAATTTATTGTATTTTGGAAATCTCTGAATGTATAAAAAAGGGTTTTAAATATTTAAAAAATGGCAACTGAAAATAAGAATTTATTGTATTTTGGAAATCTCTGAATGTAACTCTCTGTTTTAGGACTCTGGATGATGAAGGTACGGAGGACCACATCCTTGAAGAGGTTTGGAACACAGTCCAGAATGATTCTGAAAGTCACTGGGTTGTCTCTGGACTACGTGATAATCATAACTATGCATTCCGAGTCCGTGCATTAAATGAACTGGGATCCAGCGAGTATGTTCCCAGCGCTGAACCATTCTTCTTGCCAGCTCTTCATGCCAGTAAGTCCTTTCTGTGGAAATTTCAGAATTCCATGTCTTACTGAATATTTTTACAGGTTTGATGGAATCCGGTAGTCAATCTTTAGGATTGATCCTAGCTGCATCTTTATGTTCCTTAGTCTTAGTGATTGCTCTTATGGTTCTAGCTTATTACCTTGGTAAGTTGGTTTTTCCTATTCAATACGATGCAATGATTAACCATGTTATTGTACGTCTAGTACATAAACGTAGAGAACTCGACAAGAAGTCACCAGGAGTACAATACCTGGATCCCCCTCCTGATTTGGAATTAGCAACTTTGAGAGAACTTCCTTTACATGGAAACTTTGTTCATCAGAACAACGTCCTCTATGCCATCAGGTATAAATAAGATTTGAATATTTGAATGTAATTCTACTATCCTATAAGCTTATGTCCATAATTTTTTTGAAAACCATTTCTGAGATTCCACCCTTAAGTGCTGCGTATATAAGCAGAATCGTCCAATACAGTATTAGAGCTCTGAGAAGCGGTCTGGTGGATTAAATTGGCGAAACCGCTGGGAGGGTTCACCACTGATGAGCCAAGCCCTCCCAATACATATTTTTTCATCATAGTAAGGGCAGTAGAAGTTTGTATTATGTATAAAAGAAACATTCGTGCTTTTAAATTCTTTCATTTTATATGTATAGATGGCGCGTTATTGCTTTGTGTTAATAAATAAGATTACTCCATCCTTTATACTACAGATCGAAATCCATTCTGACATCGATGATTATGCAGTTCACAACCGATTAGAACATACAAGAAGGATGAAACTGATTGCTACATGATATAATAGAATGTAATTCACGGTGGAATCTATGACCACTGAACATGCTTCATGTTCATGGAAATTCCATAAGCTTTTAAAAATAATTAAAGCAGTGGAAGACTCGAGTTGCTTTTGTGGACATGAGGAACAAACCTAAATACATCTTTTACTAGATTATCCTGTTTTTCAAGACTATAGAATCGATAATAATTTAATAGTAACAGATACAAGTATTTTTATTTCCAGTAAAACAAAATGTATATTAAAATTCAATACCTTTTGTAGATATATTTTAAATTATATAGCAACAAATATCTTTTAAGAAACTGATAATTTATATTATGCTGATTGTACATATTGTCAGACACTTTTTTCTTTTGTAAACAGTTCTTTTTTTTCTCTCTTTCTCATTGTTAATATAATATGACTATTCTATTCACGGCCTATATTTATTGTAAATATATATATGTATAGACAAATGTAAAGGCATACATATATTACAGCGCAAGCGTCCCTAGGGGGACATAGCGCTTGAAATTGAAATAAATAAATAAATAAATGCGTCGGACATAGAGGCTTTTGTTGAGTTCTGTTCTGCCTGGAGTATAGGAGCTCATCTATGCTTCCTTCCTGTATAAGACCGATGGTCTTAATAAAGTTGTATGTGATGTAATAGAAAGTATCGTGCATTATGAAAAGGAAGAAGAGAAAGAAAGATAAGACAAATAATCGACTACCACTCCTTAAAAATCCAGAGTTCAACTGACCCGGTTGATGGACCTCAGCAATGGTCCCACTCCAGGGATACGAAGGAGCTGTGTCTGTACTCATGTTAGAGTTGACAGTAAAGGCTTCCATGTTATGAGCGGTCTCAAATTACAGGCAAAGTCAGACTTTCACCAATGTGTACCTGGATCATGGTGCCATGATCAATGAAAGTTGCGCCCCTATATCCCATTCCATGAGATCCTGAACTCATAGAATTCGTGTAATCTTTACACAAGGGGATAAGAAACAACATCGACTACCATTTCTGCAGAGATCGTCTGAGAACTGTAAAAGAAATCCTAGACAAATTCTCAATAGTTAAATCAAACCATTGAAGCCACTCATTTATATCTTTAAAACGTTTCCTTTATATTGACCATCTCTCTGCAAACTAGCGGACGGAAATTTAGCCATCTATACAAGTATTGTATTTCCATCTATACTTGTATTTTGGTCATAGATTTTGCCTGGCTACTCTAACAGTTAACCACCTCTTTGAAAGATTATGAAGACTTAATTTTATCCCTTGTTAATATAATCAAATAAAGTCCGTTCTAGACTGATTAAGGTCATTTATCCTGAAGCCATGTTTTATAGACGGACGCTTCTCAGTTTACCAAACTGGTGTTGGTGCTTTGTCACTGACCTGAGTTCGCTTGTTTGCAGCAATGATCAAGAGATAGCGATTAATTTTAGCATCTATTTTGACAGGAGAGTATAACTACATATATATAGAAATTTCTAAGGAAAATACCTGTAGCATATAACCGGGAGATCTTCGTAGATCACCAAATACGGGGTGTCGCTGAAGACCCGCTGGTGATTCTCCACCAAACTCTGCAGCGCTGGCAGACGCGCCATATTCATTGTACATAATATATATAATTCATATTATCTTTTTTTAAATAGTGAAGACTGTGTACTTTGCATGTATTGACAAGATGTCAATAAAATTATTTTAATTATCAATTGTCTAACCGGGAGACGGTGTTCCCCAGCGACCTTCCTACCGATGAAGAACTTGCAGTCCTACCACACATAAGCAGAGATCAGATTGTCCTGACCAAATTCCTGGGGAGTGGGGCGTTTGGCGAGGTGTTCGAGGGGCTAGCCAACGACCTAGACGGGGATGGAACACCTCCCACTCGAGTTGCCGTCAAGGTAGGTGCTCCTAAAAATCTCCACCCCTTTACCTCACTGATTATCTGGTGTAACAACAGACTTTAAGAAAAGGCGCTAAAGAACAAGAAAAAGCAGAGTTCCTTAAAGAAGCTAAATTAATGAGGTAAGTATTCTTGTTTTATAATCTTTTTTTCAGTGTATAATGATAGAATTTTTGTTTGCTTATCCAAATTGTGCCTTATCATTTGTTCTGTATATATTTTCACAATATCTGGATAAAACTTTGATGTAATTAGGTCAGAGATAAGTGTCACAGTTTCATAACTCCAGAATATATAGGTTAGTCCAATAACAAACTAAAATTTGCATAGACTATATATATATATTTTGCTTATCCCTAGGTACAGGCCATGCTAATCATGGTGGGTAGAAGTAGGCGACTGCTTTTACTCTAAATGCACCATATATCTACACATGTGAGAAGCAGCTAATGCTAGATGAAAACTTCTTTGATTTCCATTATGTTATCTATTTCAATTCTCTCTTAACTTATTTCTTCTTTTAACTTCATAAATCTCATCATATTCCTTTCTTTGGCTTTACATTTTCTGTTGTCGCATTTAGCATTTTTTCTTTTCTGGTAATGGATAGCATTTATTGTCATCTTTATTGTTTTTATTTATGGTTATTGCATTTTTGTGATGATATATTTTGCTCTTTTTTAATAAGTTAGGCCCCATGTTCAAAATTAATGTGAAAAATAAGGCTTTTTCTCTTCCGAGGATGATTTTCTTTAAAAATATAAATATTTGATATGTGTGTTCTCAGCCCGAGAAAGCTTGAGTCATATTAAATGTTGTGTTTTTGTCATGTCAAAAGAAGAGCCTCAGATATCTCCATACATCTCTATCACAGCAGTCGCAATGTTCTCTATCTTGGGTGTGTAAAGCTGCTGCTCTGGGTCCATGTCAATTTTCTGTTGTTGTTGTCGTGTCCAATGAAGAGCCTCAGATATCTCCATACATCTCTATCACAGCAGTCGCAATGTTCTCTATCTTGGGTGTGTATAGCTGCTGTTCTGAGTCCATTTCAATTTTCTGTTGTTGTTGTTGTCATGTCCAATGAAGAGCCTCAGGTGTCTCCATACATCTCTATCACAGCAGTCGCAATGTCCTCTATCTTGGCTTTGTTCTTCTTTGGAAAATGGATGTCGTTGCCACGTTCGTCATTTTGGAAACTGACCAGAATTTGGTCGAATATTCCAAAGAGATCCAGGGAGTAGTCATATTAAGTATTTTTTAAAAAAGAAATTTATTCCCTGAAGAGCTTGATGTTTCTATCTTGATTATTTTGTGTGTTATTGAATAACTTTTTGCTATGTAATTATGCTTTAATAACGATATTTAATCATTGAATCTGTGTTGCAGCCATTTCCAACATGAACATATCTTGAGAATGCTTGGAATCTGTCTGGATAACAATCCAAACTTCCTTATTCTTGAACTGATGGAAGGAGGGGATCTTCTGACTTTCCTGAGAGCGCATAGACCACAGCTAGTTGGGGCAGGATCCAGGTTGGATCTTGTAGAGCTGACGTCCATCTGTGCCGATGTAGCTCGAGGTGGTAGATATCTGGAAGAGTTACATTTCGTCCACCGTGATCTGGCTGCAAGAAACTGTCTGGTGAGTGAACCCATCCCTGGACGACGTCTGGTGAAGATAGGAGACTTCGGGCTGGCTCGAGATGTCTACAAACATGATTACTACCGCAAGGAAGGAGAAGGCATGTTGCCAGTACGATGGATGGCCCCAGAGTCTCTCATCGACGGCGTCTTCACCTGCCAGTCCGACATCTGGTAAGATCACGTCACCTTGAACAAGTCTTTGATGTTAAGGAGACACAGACAATTTTGTTCATACTTGGCTATCTCTTCTATCTTCAATAAAGATCACTGTGTATCAAATATCTTTCAGAGTTATTGTGTGAATACCGATATACATACGCGTTTATAATATATTCGAATTTTGATAACAGATGGCGCACTAATGCATCATACTAAAAGGTACAAGTTCCTTAAATTTTGTACATGAGTGTATATTGGTTATCTCATGTGTCTTCAATAAAGGTCACTGTAATATCTTTCAGAGTTATTGTCTGAATACCGATATACATACGCGTTTATAATAGAATCGAATTTTGATAACAAATGACGCACTAATGCATCATACTAAAAAGTACAAGTTCATTAAGTTTTGTCCATGAGTGTGTTGTATGAAACACTGGAACCTTTGGAAAATGGGGAATCTTTAGACAAGATATTAGCTAAAATAATAAGTCATATATCTCTAGATATATATAAGATGTATATATAGTTCTGAAATGTATTCAATTCATTATGCCTATCTAAAAATCTGAATGTTCTTGTGTTTTACTGTGGATAATGTTCCTACCAGAATCATCCTTAAGGAAGAAGGGCGATCGGCCATGTCGGAATTTTGGAAGATTTCAATAAGTAACTTTGATACAAGATAAGCGCTTTGTAATCAATTTATCTATATAAAATGAAAGGATTTAAGCACTAATGTTTCTTCTATACACAATACAAACTTTTACTGTCTTTCCTGTGTTGAAAAAATATATTGGAGGGCTCTTGACTTATCAGTGGTGAACCCTCCCAGCGGTTTCGTCAATTTAATCTACCAGACAGCCTCTTAGAGCTCTAATACTGCTATTGGACGATTCTGCTTATATACGCAGCACTGAATGGTAGAATCTCAGAAATGCTTTTCAAGAAAAATATGGATATAAGCTTATAGGACAGTAGAATTATCTATCTATACTAGATAAACGTTCAGCAATGGTTGCTTTTAATTTGGATACGTCACTAGGCTATCGAAAAGCACGTCTTTGGCAGATT
The DNA here is from genome assembly GCA_030710605.1 of Cordylochernes scorpioides. Taxonomy (NCBI): domain Eukaryota; kingdom Metazoa; phylum Arthropoda; class Arachnida; order Pseudoscorpiones; family Chernetidae; genus Cordylochernes; species Cordylochernes scorpioides. Next base: position 60,688,691 of record CP092879.1, read on the forward strand.
CAAATATTTCAGGATCCTCCAAGTATGACCTCAATACTGATGAGGGCAATATTTCTGAATACGGGTCTTAAGTTGCTGTTATAATCTTTTTAGAAATTCAAATCTGTTAGATTGCACAGATTTAGTTAATAGATGTCTATCAGTTTTAGATGTAAATTTTGACCGAAGGTAGATTTTCTCTTTTGCGTGAAAAAGTTGGTACAACATGCACGTCGTGTATGTGCCATCCATTATGCAAAGTTTACATGATTTGTGATACACGCGTGTATCAATCTGGGATCGTGTGTGCGACAGGTCGTTCGGCGTGCTGCTGTGGGAAGTGATGACCTTAGGTCAGCAACCTTATCCTGCCAGATCCAACCCTGAGGTCCTTCAGTTCATCTGCAACGGAGGACGCCCGGAGGCACCTCCTAACTGCCCAGAAATCATGTACGTACATCCATACTGCTTCATCTATACACTCTATACACCCATTCCTAACGAATCTTCTTTCCACACCCTTACTATGGAAAAACAAACCTGCCCTGATATCATGTACGTATATCCATACTGCTACATCTTTGGAAAACCCTATTAATATATGTGAACTTCTGTTTTTCCTCATCCTTTTTACCATTAGAAAATTACTTTTATATAGATTTTTTTTTGTATAGGTGTGTGGATATATAAAAATCTAATCTGAGTGACACATTCTGTCTAATTCACGACATTTCAGACTCGCTGCCATTCTCTTCAGGGGAATCCTATTCAAAAATAGGATTAAAAGTAATCATTCTTCTCTTCTTCTTCTTTCTTATCTCCACTCATTCATATTAGGGTATCAAGTTGTGATCCTTGATGGTGTCTGTTTGACAACCATCATGACAGGGTGAAGTAGAATGCATCTGCCTTTGTCATTAAGACTGGGAGCACTACTCAGTGGCAGGCTGAAGCAATCATTCCCCTAAGGAGAATGAAAGCGAGTCAGTAAAACGTCGAGAATTCATTAAATTATTGATTGATGTGGCTATACCTTTTCCAAATTAACATTCAACCAAACAAATGATGTTCTAAACTGTTCTGTGTATTGTCCAGGCATGATCTAATGACCCGTTGCTGGAACTACTTCCCATCAGACCGTCCTACCTTTGCCTATTGTCTGGAGAAACTGGAAGATTATGCCCCACAGGAACCTAATATGGTCCACAACCAAAGCTACCTTGTGACCCGTCAACAGAGTGCGTGCTCTTCTTCAGCTTCTTGTTCGCTTCCATCTGCTCGCTTGGCTGCTTTTGACAATCTAGCCTACCATAGCGACGAACTTCCCTCGTGCTCGGCTGCTTTGCCGTCAGGTAGAATGCCTGCCATGGTGACTGATGGTTGCATGGAATGGAGTCTGGATCTCGCCCTGCTTGCTTCTTCTCTTCCTTTTTTTATCTCTTTTTATCAACGCTTACAAAGATCTTATCAGTCTTCTTGCTTTCTAGCATTTATCATGATATGCTAAATTCTGCAAAAAATGCGCATTCTATTTAAACACCATTCAAATACTGTATAACCTCCTTGTAAAGGACATCTAATTGAAGAGACAAAGTGTCCTATAGTAAGAGGTGTCCTCTTACCGTAGAGTTGCTAAATTGTTAAAATGGTAATTTTTCAAATGAAAACTGTCCTTTGTGAAGAGGTGTCCGCTAAAGGGAGGTTCTACTGTAGGAATTTACACTGATTACCTATGTGCTCTGAAATTTAATTTATATAGAATATCTATAGAAATCTGAAAACTGTTAACTTTACATTGAATGTATGTATCTACATCTAGCGTATTCTTACAGAAGAAGGAGCATCTAGTATTTCACCAAAAATTTGAAAATATTTCCATATTAAATCATTTTATTGAGAAGAATCGGGGCGTAGACCAAAGCATGTGGCTCATTGGGATATGGTGACGGATTTTATTAAAATTTGAAATTTTGCTGAAAAAAATAAAAGAGAATGAGTAACTAAAATTTCTGTTGTTTCAGAACGTAATGTGGATTCATTAAGCACAGCCAGTTTATCATCACAGGTATAAGTTCTTCAGATCAACATGACTTCTTGAATCCTTGCTATAACGGATTGTTGTCCAGGAGGATGGTCCATCACGCTACCTCGAGATTCTGGGCGACACACAAGATGCAGATGGCTATGAAATCCCAAAACTTCCACCTAATATCATTGCAGCAAGTCCTTCACCTAGCCAGGTAGTACTGTTGCCACCTTCAAGCCCCGCTCCTGAAGAGAAAAGGCCTGAGGACTCTCCAAATCCACAAGAAGCTCCAGGGACATCAACAGAACAAACAGGGGGTCCTCCACCATCCTACAGCCAGGTAGTGAGAAACGGATACCTTTCAATGACATCCCTGCCCCCCGTGATTGCTTCGGCTCTTCGCAAGTCCCCCTGGCCCCCCGCAGCGGTCGAGATACCCTACTTTCCAAACTCGTCTCTCTGCTAGCAGGCCCTCACTTGTACATATTCATGTGTATATAGCATATCCTTCCCTCCCTGTACATACAGCCGCCTGGACACCTTTATAATAAAATATTTGGAGAAGAACTTTTCCCTCTTGATTTCTCTCTTTATCTACATATATCCATATATATAGTTACGAGCGTCATACGTGGCCTCTGTCACGGTTTGCTTTTTTTTTAAATGGCGCCCTCCTAATGGTCGGCTACGATTACGCCACCTTTGCCCCCCCCCCCCCCCATTTCTGTAACTATTGTGTTGGAGCGGGTCGCTCCTTAAATAAATGCATATATTAGTTAATAACCAAATGGAATCCTCTCTTTCTTTTTCCCAGTAAGAGACGCCTACGGAAGCCAACAGTACATAGACAGATAAAGCACATAGGCTATAGTTATTAACTAAAATATGCATTTATTCAAGGCGCCAATTTATAATTGTAACAAATAGTATTTGAATCAAAACATTCAATCGGGTAAAACACGGGCGTTGCCCGGGTCATTCAGCTAGTATCCATATAAACCCAATTCTGAAACTTAGTTCAAGAAAATAATATTTCCTATACCAAGGTGGAAATACAGTAGAACCTCTCTTTAAAAAACACCTAGCTGCATAGCTAAAGTATCCTTTAGTAAGAAGTGTCCTCTTACCATAGAGTTTACAAATAGCAAAAATGGTAATTTTGGCGATGAAAATCATTCTTTATAGAGAGATGTCCTTTAACGGGAGTGTCCTTTCATGGAGGTTCTACTGTATCAGGCTTTCAAAGATAATAATTAATAATTAACTTTATTAACATCATGAAACGCGATATCCCAAACTCAGGGATATTGCGTCAATACCTTTCACTGCATTACAGCAATTCGGCTATATATAATCCTGTTCAATTCATTATTTTACATAAATTAACTAAAGAAAATTGTCCAAAGAGAAAAACAAACAACAAAGCAAAACACACAAAGCAAGCATCGCAGTTCTTTTTTTTTTCTAAGATTCCTTCTCTTTTTTTTCCAATTCAAGAGAAAGTTGTATATGTATTTACAAAATTGATCAAAATTTTTATACTTTTCTTTTTTGTCTACAAATTCATCAAGCTGTCCAATACGACCAAATCTATTTTCCCTAAAATCCCGGAAAATTGGGCACTCCAGAAGTAGATGTCTCGCGTCTTGAATTTCAAGGCTTTCAAAGATAATTTTCTTTTTAAAACCATTTATTTCATATATTTATAGTTTTCAGGGATGAAAGTTCTTCTTCAGGAGAACACACTCGACAATAAATCACACACAAAAGCCTTTATTAGGGACTTGCCCCATACAGATTCTCCCAATTGGGTAAGGTAATAATCATCTTATGTTATTTACATAGAAATTAAACTGGCTTTACTCTTCGTCTCAAAGTCATTCATTTGTTGACTGGTCCTTACATAATGATGATCTAAAAATGTATAGTAAGCTGTTTTCTTAAATTTGTTTACTGATATTTTTGAAAGCAATACGTAGGGTGAATTTTGGTACATTTAATTTGTTGATATAGGGCCTTCCTTTCTGCATCAAGGGCTGTACAATTAAGCAGGTAATGGGGGAGTTCTTCATTAATTTCCTTTTCATACAGTGTACATATTAAGTTTTTGGCCTCAAACGTCAGAACGTGTTTTTTCACTCGACAATAAATCGTCAATAAGGCTAGAATGAAAAAATCAAATATATAGGTTTTTTATATAATATCATGCCTCCGGGGATATAACCTATGTATCTTATTTTTAATTGTAACCTTATTGGTGATTTATTTTAGAGTCTTTCTCTCCTGTAGAAGGAATTTCGTGTCCGAAAGAGCGAGCCATTAAATAAATGTTTATATAAAAAGGGTGTATATAATTGATAAAGAGGGAGCAATCTCTCGAAATATTTTGAGAAAAAAAATGTTTGTTCTTCGGTTACAAAATCACTTTATTAGGTATCGCTCAACAAGAGCAACCTAGTTTATTAAATGGGTATTTAAGGCCAAACTTGCGTAAATACGCTTAGCACATGAAAAAAACGAAAGAAAAAAGATCAGGCGTTAAAATCAATATTAAAAATGGCATATCCTGACCAGGAGCACATGTGCTTTACAGAAGGCAGAGCGCCATCTGGTGGAACAGAAATCAACTAAATATTGATTTAGCCTGTTCCCTGATATTTGACCAACCCAATTTCTTGATAAATCAAGAAAAGCCATCCACGAAATAACTAACATGTGAAGGTTATTTACATATTAAACAAAATGTTAATGCGGGATTCAATCCCGGTTCATGACTATCGGGAATCGAGAATGTTACTCACTTGTCCGCCGACTTTTTTTTTACAGATCCAGGTATGCGTCCTTTTTTTCTATAAATTTATTTGATGGATCGCTTTTTGACTCAAATTAAATAAATGGTTTTAAAAAGAAACTTATATCCAGAAGCCTGATATTTTGACCATGATAATTCTGAAAATTCTTGTGGAAAATCTACTCAATATTCGACCTTATAAATGTGATGAGCATTATATAGGAAGTTACTTATCCATATCCAACATGACTATCATAGCCTGTTCCATTTGAAATAAGTGACAACATTATATATATATATAAACGTGGTTAGCTTTTCTTGATTAATCAAGAATGGATATTTGGCCAATTCTGGTATAATTAAAAATCAACGAATAGTTTATATTTATTTCAATAGATGGCGCTAGCCATCAGCAACTTTCAGTTTCATGATAAAGAGATGCCCCTTTCTTTTTTCATAATATATATATACAGTTAAACCTGTCTAAAGCTCCCCCTCTTGGGACTCACCAAAATAGGATGCTATAGAGAAGGGGTGCTATAGACAGGTCATTTTTAATGTAAAATGTTTACATTTTAATGTTAAAAATCGGGCGCTATAGAGAGGAAGGCGTTATTTAGAGGGGGCACTATAGACAGGTTTAACTGTATAATATATATAAATAATTATATGCTTCTCCAATCTGGTCAGATGAACAAGAATTAATATTGAATAAAATCCAAGATACCTTTCTGAGACGATATCTAAATCTCCCAAATTATACCCCAGGATATATTTTAAGGATATAAACAGGAATAACATCTCTCGCAGTGATAGCAAAGAAAATTTTGTTAAAATTCTGGCTAAGAATGCTAAAAATGGACACTACGAGATTACCTTCAATCTGTTTGGCTCACTTGTGGGATGTTTATACCTCTACAAGACAAAATATTGGATTTACAAAGAGTTTAACAAATACATTAAATAACACCGGTTTCTCATGACTTATCGGATGCTCTGATGACAATTTTGTGCAAAGTTATATTCCTCTGATTATTAGGACAATATCAGATCAATCGATACAAGAAGACCAATCTCAAGAATAAGAAATTAAAAACTTTATCCACATTATAAAAATTTCCATACGTCAATAGAAACAGAATGCTACCTAACCGATGCTATACCTTTACCAGTCAAACGATGCATAGCTCAATCGAGAATACTATTTACAGTCTTAAAAAAAAAAACTACGTTCTAACGTTTGAGGCCAAAAACCTAATATGTACACTGTGTGACAAGGAAATTACTGAAGAATTCCCCCATTACCTGCTTAATTGTACAGCCCTTGATGCAGAGAGGAAGGCCCTATATCAACAAACTAAATGTACCAACATTTCACCCTACGTATTGCTTTCAAAAATATCAGCAAAAAAATCTAAGGCAATAGCTTATTATAAAATTTTTAGATCATCATTATGTAAGGACCAGTCAACAAATGAATGACTTTGAGATGAAGAGTAAAGCCAGTTCAATTTCTATGTAAATAACACAAGATGATTATTACCTTATCCAATTGGGAGAATCTGTATGGGGCAAGTCCCTAATAAAGGCTTTTGTGTGTATATATAAAATAATGAAGAGTAAAAGAGAAAAATAATGTATATTAATTATTTTTGAGGTGAAAATATATATATATATTATATAATCTAAAATGCAAATATTTTATTTTTTAAAACATATTTTATTTTCATTCAATGACTATTCTTTTATTTTTGACCATAAATTTAGAACATAACACTTTGGATATAAAATTTGTTGCATATGTATAGTTAACCTACCAATTTTTTTAATTCACGAATATATAATTCATTTTATAAATTCTATATTAATGAGAAAAATAATTTTATGTATAATTTGCTTCAAGTAATTCAAAATAAAAACTACTTGATGGGTAAATAATTTATTTCCTACTTTCATGACTGCACCTTCAATTCTCTATCTTTTTCAACAACAAATATTCATAACATATATATATATTCTCTCCTTTTTGCTTCTCTCAAATTATCAATGTTCAAAAATCGATTAAAATTAAATAAATATATATTTTAATATGATATGCACTAGCGCGCCATCTGTTATCAAAATTCAAAACTATTTTAAAGGCGTAAGATTCTTTTTGGTATTAAACAATTTATATATTTTTATTTATATTTATATATTATTATATATAAACAAATATATTTTTATTAAAATTTGTGTTTGTTTAAATATAATTCTTCACATCAATTTATACCGTATTATAGAGCACTAGGTTAATTTTTTACTTTTACTCTATTACAAAAAAATATATAGAGAGGAAATAATTAATGAAAAAAATGCTGGAATTTTATTTAAACTATTCTTTTATGATTTTTCATAAGTAATTCATTGACGTTTTGCTATTTAGTTATATATTTTATAAATATTTCTTCATTATACATATTTCTCCATAAAATCAACTTCAGAATTCTGCACATTCACTGGAATTTGAAGTTCTTCGATAATTTTAAGTACTTGTTTCCAATCATAAATGTACTTTATTACAACAGACGCTTGTAATAAAGTATCTTCTGTAATAGGAATTTTAAAACCAGGAAAATTATCTGCCTGAACTGATCTATAGAAATTTGAGATTGCTAATTTCGTAGCACCAAGAATAATAACTTTTTCAGCTTTTTTATCTTTACAACTAGTCCAAAAAGCTTCATCTTTTGCTATTTTCTTTGTAATTATGTCATATTCACTTCTTAATTCAGCTAAACGATTGCTATAATGCATTATTTCTAATTGTCTATCTTTTTTATAAATTCCAGTTTGATTCTTAACTTCATCTACTTCTTCTTGAGCTTTTTCCCATTTTCCAAGAAGTTCTGCAAAAATATCTCTTAATACTCGATATTTGCTCATTA
>CP092879.1:60696513-60723821 GCA_030710605.1 Cordylochernes scorpioides
AGGTAGATTTTCTCTTTTGCGTGAAAACGCATTGGTACAACATGTACGCCGTGTATGTGCCATCCATTATGCAAAGTTTACATGATTTGTGATACACGCGTGTATCAATCTTGGCTCGTGTGTGCGACAGGTCGTTCGGCGTGCTGCTGTGGGAAGTGATGACCTTAGGTCAGCAACCTTATCCTGCCAGATCCAACCCTGAGGTTCTTCAGTTCATCTGTAATGGAGGACGTCCGGAGGCACCTCCCAATTGCCCGGAAATCATGTACGTACATCCATACTGCTACATCTATACACTCTATATACCCATTTCTAACGAATCTTCTTCCACACCCTCACTATGGAAAAACAAACCTGCCCAGACATCATGTACGTACAGTTTTTCCAACTTCTGTTTCATGATTATATTCAATAAGATACTTCATAATGATAATGGTTGATGATAATTTTTTTCTCTCGTTATATAGTAGGTATTTAAGATATGTATATAATAACGAGTATATTAAATATGTATTTATTATTAAATTGTTAAAGTGATAATCATTTTGAAGGACTGACAAGTCCGCAAGCTTGAAAATAAAAAGTTGTACAAGAAACTTAACCCTGGAAGCTTCATTTATTTTATTATGATAAATTTCGTTTGTGACGTTATGTACTCTACTAATCGATTTGGAAAACCCTATTAATATATGTGAACTTCTGTTCTTCCTCATCCTTTTTACTATTAGAAAATTACTTTTATATAGATTTTTTGTATAGGTGTGTGGATATATAAAAATCTAATCTGAGTGACACATTCTGTCTAATTCACGACATTTCAGACTCGCTGCCATTCTCTTCAGGGGAATCCTATTCAAAAATAGGATTAAAAGTAATCATTCTTCTCTTCTTCTTCTTTCTTATCTCCACTCAATCATATTAGGGTATCAAGTTGTGACCCTTGATGGTGTCTGTTTGACAACCATCATGACAGGGTGAAGTAGAATGCATCTGCCTTTGTCATTAAGACTGGGAGCACTACTCAGTGGCAGGCTGAAGCAATCATTCCCCTAAGGAGAATGAAAGCGAGTCAGTAAAACGTCGAGAATTCATTAAATTATTGATTGATGTGGCTATACCTTTCCCAAATCAACTTCCAACAAACAAATGATGTTCTAAACTGTCTGTGTATTGTCCAGGCATGATCTAATGACCCGTTGCTGGAACTACTTCCCATCAGACCGTCCTACTTTTGCCTATTGTCTGGAGAAACTGGAAGATTATGCCCCACAGGAACCTAATATGGTCCACAACCAAAGCTACCTTGTGACCCGTCAACAGAGTGCGTGCTCTTCTTCAGCTTCTTGTTCGCTTCCATCTGCTCGCTTGGCTGCTTTTGACAATCTAGCCTACCATAGCGACGAACTGCCTTCGTGCTCAGCTGCTTTGCCGTCAGGTAGAATGCCTGCCATGGTGATGGTTGCATGGAATGGAGTCTGGATCTCGCCCCTGCTTGCTTCTTCTCTTCCTTTTTTATATCTTTTTATCAACGCTTACAAAGATCTTATCACAGTCTTCTTGCTTTCTAGCATTTATCATGATATGCTGAATTCTGCAAAAAATGCGCATTCTATTTAAAATCCATTCAAATATTGTAGAACCTCCTTGTAAAGGACACCTAATTGAAGAGACAAAGTGTCCTTTAGGAAGAGGTGTCCTCTTACAGTAGAGTTGCTAAATTGTTAAAATGGTAATTTTTCAAATGAAAACTGTCCTTTGTGAAGCGGTGTCTGCTAAAAGGAGGTTCTACTGTAGGAATTTACACTGATTACCTATGTGCTCTGAAATTTAATTTATATAGAATACCTATAGAAAACTAAAAACTGTTAACTTTACATTGAATGTATGTATCTACATATAGTGTATTCTTACAGAAGAAGAAAAATCTAGTATTTCACCAAAACTTTTGAAAATATTTCCCATATTAAATCATTTTATAGAGAAGAATCGGGGCGTAGACCAAAGCATGTGGCTCATTGGGATATGGTGACGGATTTTATTAAAATTTGAAATTTTGCTGAAAAAATAAAAGAGAATGAGTAACTAAATTTCTGTTGTTTCAGAACGTAATGTGGATTCATTAAGCACAGCCAGTTTATCATCACAGGTATAAGTTCTTCAGATCAACATGACTTCTTGAATCCTTGCTATAACGGATTGTTGTCCAGGAGGATGGTCCATCACGCTACCTCGAGATTCTGGGCGACACACAAGATGCAGATGGCTATGAGATCCCAAAACTTCCACCTAATATCATTGCAGCAAGTCCTTCACCTAGCCAGGTAGTACTGTTGCCACCTTCAAGCCCCGCTCCTGAAGAGAAAAGGCCTGAGGACTCTCCAAATCCACAAGAAGCCCCAGGGACATCAACAGAACAAACAGGGGGTCCTCCACCATCCTACAGCCAGGTGGTGAGAAACGGATACCTTTCAATGACATCCCTGCCCCCCGTGATTGCTTCGGCTCTTCGCAAGTCCCCCTGGCCCCCCGCAGCGGTCGAGATACCCTACTTTCCAAACTCGTCTCTCTGCTAGCAGGCCCTCACTTGTACATATTCATGTGTATATAGCATATCCTTCCCTCCCTGTACATACAGCCGCCTGGACACCTTTATAATAAAATATTTGGAGAAGAACTTTTCCCTCTTGATTTCTCTCTTTATCTACATATATCCATATATACAGTTACGAGCGTCATGCGTGGCCTCTGTCACGGTTTGCTTTTTTTTTTAAATGGCGCCCTCCTAATGGTCGGCTACGATTACGCCATCTTTGCCCCCCCCCCCCCCATTTCTGTAACTATTGTGTTGGAGCGGGTCGCTCCTTAAATAAATGCATATATTAGTTAATAACCAAATGGAATCCTCTCTTTCTTTTTCCCAGTAAGAGACGCCTACGGAAGCCAACAGTACATAGACAGATAAAGCACATAGGCTATAGTTATTAACTAAAATATGCATTTATTCAAGGCGCCAATTTATAATTGTAACAAATAGTATTTGAATCAAAACATTCAATCGGGTAAAACACGGGCGTTGCCCGGGTCATTCAGCTAGTATCCATATAAACCCAATTCTGAAACTTAGTTCAAGAAAATAATCTTTTCTATACCAAGGTTGGAAATACAGTAGAAACTCTCTATAAAAAAGACACCTAGCTGCATAGCTAAAGTATCCTTTAGTAAGAAGTGTCCTCTTACCATAGAGTTTACAAATAGCAAAAGTGATAATTTTGGCGATGAAAATCATCCTTTATAGAGAGATGTCCTTTAACGGGAGTGTCCTTTCATGGAGGTTCTACTGTATCAGGCTTTCAAAGATAATAATTAATAATTAACTTTATTAACATCATGAAACGCGATATCCCAAACTCAGGGATATTGCGTCAATACCTTTCACTGCATTACAGCAATTCGGCTATATATAATCCTGTTCAATTCATTATTTTACATAAATTAACTAAAGAAAATTGTCCAAAGAGAAAAACAAACAACAAAGCAAAACACACAAAGCAAGCATCGCAGTTCTTTTTTTTTTCTAAGATTCCTTCTCTTTTTTTCCAATTCAAGAGAAAGTTGTATATGTATTTACAAAATTGATCAACATTTTTATACTTTTCTTTTTTGTCTACAAATTCATCAAGCTGTCCAATACGACCAAATCTACAGGGTGATCCAAAAGTCCCGCACAACTTTAAAAATTAATAACTCCGCGAATATTTGCGCTAGAGCAATGCGGTAAACACCATTGTGTTCAAGATGCAATGGGATTTTTTATGGCAAATAATGAAATTTTCGAAATTGATTTTAGTTACAACTTTATTCGCTAGATGGCGCTCTACCAGAATCAGCGATTCAGCGGCCAAATTGTTTGATAAATTGAAAAATATAACTGAACGACACGTATTTTTCCTTTTTGAATACCAGGAAAGAACCCTAATAATATCAAATGATAAATTAATAAGACACCATTTCGCCAAAAGTTAGAAGAAATGGTTAACGATTTTTAAATACAATCTGAGATATGTAAAATAGGTATATGCAAATTAAAACATGTAGTAAAAAAAAATGATATTTTAAATGCGGTTTGCTGGAATCCTCTCAGCTATTAAAATTTGGAAAATAATAATTTTCTAATTTTTTAAATTCAACTCTCTCTCAGTATCGATTATATTTATTTTAATTCATTTGAAAAATATTTATTTATCTCTGATGATTTATTTTACTCTGGAATGCCGATGTTGTTTTTGTCGTGTCCAATTAAGAGCCTCAGATATCTCTATCACAGCAGTAGCAGCATTGTCCACTATCTTGGGTGTGTAAAGCAGCTGCTCTGGGTCTAAATCAATTTTATGCAAGGCTGCGAGCATGAGAATATGTGGGTAGGTGTTAGTTCCATACCAGGACAGTTGTTGCATGTTCTATAGGTTCTTGTGCCATCTAGATGTATTGTCATCCTTTATAATGTTTTGTTCTAAATCTTGTTATGGGTTTGTCATTTTCTCTCGGAGTTTATTTCACATTTTGATCTTTTCTTATTTTTTGTTCAATTATCTTGTATTTTGCAAAAGCATTAGCGTCAAATATTGACATTTGTTCTTTCCTTTGGCTCAACTTTCTGGCTTCCTTTGCAAATTCAACTGCCATTTCATTACCCCTGATCCAAACACTGGCAGGAATCCATTGTAGAATGCAGTTATTCTCCAATGATATCAGTTGAGTAAGTAACGAATGTATTTTCTGTGTGATTATAGTATTGCCCTTCTGAATTGCTTCTAGATGGGATATGAAGTCGTTGTACGGTATATTATAATTCCTTCTGCTTGATGAGGGATGGTTGGTTAAGGCATACATCAAGAGCTTTCCAGATAGCTGTCAGTTCACAAGTGAAGTTTGACGAAATCTTTCTTGCTCCTTCTTTGATTTTGATGTATGTTCCATCTTGCAGTATTATGTTAATTCCAGCCCCTCCATTACTTATGGTAAGGTCTGATGATCCATCTGTATATGCTGTTAAATAATTTATCTGATCGCATAAACCAATTGTGTCAAGTCCTTTCTTCTTAAGTATGTTTTTGTTCTCTTTTTTTTATTTCAGGGTTCATTCAGGTTAAGATTAATGATTACATTTGATGGCAATGGGGTAGGAAATATTGGTTATTCTCGAATTTGAAATTCATTATGTTTCATATATATGGTCTTTCTAATATTGTTGTCGTACTGAAGTGTTGAAGATCTTTTGAGCATTTCTTTTTGTGTCCAGTTTAAATAGGTTCTATGGAATATGTGTTCGGTTTCTTTAGTTTTTAAGCTATTGTTAAATTTTATTGTTTTTAATTGTCTTCTGCTTTCAAGTAGGTCTAGACCACATTCTCTCTGAATTTTCTAATTGTTGGTATTTGAAACAGAACCAGTGATTAATTTAGCCGCTTTTGCTTGAACACTGTCTAGTCTTCTTTTTAGTGATGAACTTGAGGGAGCCCAAACAGGTGTTGCATATTCCATTATTGGCCTTATTAAGGTGATATATGTTGTTCTGAGAATTTTGGGTTTTGATCCCCAATTTGTTCCACATAGCCTTCTCAGAATGTTTAGGTTTCTGGTAGCTCTATTTGAGGTGCTAATTATGTGTTCTTTAAATCGCAATTCCTCATCAAGTATCACACCTAGGTAATTTGGAGATCTAATTTTATCAATTATATGGTTGTTTATGCTTATTTTGGAGTTAAATTCATGCATTTTTTACTGTCAGTGAAGGAGACCTATAGGTTTGTGTTTATTGGGTTTATGGTCATATATTTTGAGTTTCATTGCCCACTTCTCCAGTCCTCTCATTGATGTGTTTAGTATTTTTCTGATATTTCTATACTGCTACTTGTGTGCCATATGGCTATATAATCTGCATAACAGGCAATTTTTGTTTCTTCAGTGAGGATGGATGTTGTTAAGGTTGTGTCGAAATTAGATGTACAACAACTCAAACTTGACCATGAATCTGTTTTCAGCTCTTATTCTTTTCGTTTGGCCAACAAAAAATGTCCAATTTATATTGTGGCGAAGAAATATTTTATTATTTAATTTAATATTATTGGACTCTCCTCATGAGGAGCCTAAAATCGCTGTCATTGAAGATTTAGTGAGGGAAGAGATTGTAAAGACCTTGGCATCTAGATCAAAACCTACAATAAGTCCCCCTCAAGCAACCAGGCCGGAACCAAATACTAGATACGAGGCCCAAACGATACGACCGCATCCTGAACCTCATTACCGAAAGCAAGGAAGAAGATGTGACACCAATGAATGGCGGACAACTGAGGGAAAGCCAATCTGTTTCTACTGCGGACGCCCAGGTCACGTCGTCCGCTATTGCCGCGACAGGAAGAGACACAATGAGGAGAGGAGAAATTAATATTTCCGAAGAAAGAAAGACGCAAAGGAATTCTACAACTCTCAAACCGAATCTCAGGAACCCAACGATGAATCATCGAGGAAAATTTTCAGTCGCTACCGAAGCCCTACCCCATATACCGGTCGAAACAGACAAAATTTCTCACCTGCTAGAAGATCTAGCTGGTCGCCCCGCCATGAAAATTAGATGATAGACCATGTAGGAGGTGAGGCCGCAAAGTTAAGAAATCCTACCTTGCCGACCACATTATAAATAAGAAAAAACTACATTGACGTAATTATATACCGGCCAAACCCTCAGGAAGAAGTTATCTCAACTGAAAGAAGACATCCCCACTGAACGAACACAACAACCACAGACCCGCGAAGAGATCTCAGGCCCTATCACCCGTTCTTGAGCCTTGAGACTGTCTCCTTCTGAGCATCGGGTCGATGCTCTTTATAGGAGGAGGCTATGTGGCGAAGAAATATTTTATTATTTAATTTAATATTATTCAATAAAAATATATTCAACAGATTATAAAAATATATATTAATCTATATTTGTGAAATCATCTTTAAAATATTTCTTTGCTTGCTTGCTTAAGATTCTCTAGCTCTAGATAGTTTGGCTGAGTTGTTAATAATTGTCGACTTGTCGCTGTGACGTCATCAATAAATACTTTTATATCTTAGGATATTTCAAGGCTTGATTTCTACGCTACAATATACACATATATTCTTACACAATGAGACTTTAAAGAATGCAGATAATCTTCATCTATTTACATACACAACACATCTCCCTCCTTAATAATACTCCAGTCGGTCTGGGGGTTTCCAGGCTCTCTGAGGTCTAGGACTGCGGACGGGCACTTGCACAGCGGCAGGCTCCGGTTTAGGAGTGCAAGAGGGCACGTGCACAGCAGCAGGCCCTGGTATAGGAGTGCAAGAGGGTACATGCACAGAAGCAGTCTCCTCCTTGTTTCCTGATGTAACCTCTGGAACCTCCTCTTCACTTTATTTCTGACTTCCACCTACAGGCTTCTCTCCTGATGTTCAAGAAAGTATCAAATTTCTTGTCTCCATTTGTTTCTTTCTCACAGGTCGCAATTGATTGATATGCCTCTTATACACGACGCCCTCGCAACTTATAAGGTAGTGACGGTAGCTCAATAATATCAAAATGGTACCTTTTTTCCATTTAGGTCCAGTTGCATGGTTGCGGAAATAAACCTCGCAACCTGTAGTAAACTGCTCCTGCCTTCTTACGGCCTCATGAAATACCTCTCGCGGATTTCCCATATTGGTATTAAATTCGAGAATCTTGATCTTAAACTTCTCTTCATTAGCAGTTCCGCGGGGGAATTCTTTTATTACAGTTTGGGGGAATGCTTTATGAGCAAATTGGAATCTTTGTAGGTTCGTCTCTAAATCATCCTTCCCATTATTCTTTCTCAAAAGGTTTTTAAACTCTCTTACATATCTCTCAGCTAAACCATTTGTACTAGGATTATACGGACTGGTCTTAGTGTGCCGTATACCATTCATTTTGGTAAATTGCTCGAATTCACTGGAGACAAACTGTCTTCCGTTATCTGTAATCAAAAATTAGGGCAATCCAAATCTGGAAAAAAATTCTCTAAGATGATTTATAATCGTTTTGCTGGTAATATCTTTGATGATAAAAATTTCTATCCACTTTGAGTATGCGTCCACGAGAACCAAAAACATTCTTCCCTTGAACGGAACCGCTAGATCAAGGTTGATGCCACGGTTTTTCGGGCCAAGTCCATCCCGAGATGGTAGCCGGGAGCATGCTTGCCGATTCTTGGCATACTCTACTTTCTCTAGTTAATTCCTCGATGTTACTGTATATGCCTGGCCACCAGAAAATACCGTCTGGCAATCATCTTCATTTTAACAATCCCCATGTGTATTTCATGCAAGTCATTTAAAATTAAAGATCTTAATTTTTGGGAAATTACCACTCTTTCACGTCATTGAAGACAACCAAACTCCAAACTTAATTCCTCATTGATATTATAATAAGGAGCTTGTGGATTTTCCCTCGGTACCCTTGTGAATTTCCAGTTGCCTTCTCTAACATTCCTTAATACTTGGGGCGTCTCATATGCCACCTCCATAAAAGAGAACGGTACCTCATTCAACTTCCTGAGAAGAAGTACCTGGTCTTCATCAAGAGACTCCCTGACACTCGATTCTAAAGAAAGACGTGACAATGCGTCAACATTTGAATTATCACTAGTTTTTCGAAATTCCACAGTATAATTAAATGCAGCTAATTTTAAGGACCATCTTTTAATTCTGGATGATCCACATATGGGAATTGGTTGAAGAGGTATTAAATATATGAATTAAAGGTCGATTGTCTGTGACCAACACAAATTTTCGTCCAGTAAGAATTGTCTGAAAAAATCCCAACGCCAAAAGTTATGCACGACGCTTTATTTTCTAGTTGAGAGAAACGTTTTTTCCGCTTTAGTTAATGTTCTAGAAGCAAAACCTATAGGGCATTCTTCTTTTCTATCATGTCTATGACTCAGAATTACACCTAGTCCATAGTCCATTAATAATGATTTACATTTTTAAAATAACATTCGATATTCTTTCGTCCAATTCCATCTACAATTTTTATTCAAAAGTTGATAGAATAGGCTAAAATGTTTGCTATATTCTTTATGAATCTATAATAATAAATTAAGAGTCCTATGAAAGATCTTAATTGCGAAACATTCTTTAGGTTCAGGCGCCTCTATCACCGCTTTAATTTTATTTTCTAAGGGATGCAGTCCATATTTATCCATTTTAAACCCTAAATATTCCACCGATTTCTTTTTAAATTTACATTTATATCTGTTTAACTTTAAACCTTTTTCTAGCAATCATCTAAACACTAGATCCAACTTTTGTTCATGATCTTCAAAGTCTTTTCCTGCAACCAAAATATCATCTATGTAGCAGGCCACAAAGAATATTCATCTACTGTTAAATTTATTGTGGCATCAGTTTCGCCCTCTACAGAATATATAGATAGAGGTTGCCTGGCCGGCATTCATATTTATATAAAAAACAGACACTTCGGCCAGTTAGAGTTTTTTATTTTTCTCAACGTTTCGACAAAAATCTTTTGTCTTCGTCAGGAGAAGTAAATAAAAATAAAACCTTGCCGAATGTTTTATTTTTATTTACTTCTCCTGACGAAGACAAAAGATTTTTGTCGAAACGTGAGAAAATAAAAAACTCTAACTGGCCGAAGTGTCTGTTTTTTATATAAAAGAATATATAGAGTCCTCTTGTACATATTTACATCCCCACATTTTTTACTAGCTTTGCAGACCCTACTTAAATGACCCAGTTTTTTACATTTTAAAACAAAAACAACAAAAAGCCTTTATTCAGGGTCACTGACCCTATACAGGATTCACCAGAGGTATGCATAAGAACAAAGCAGTGAGACAAAGGAAATAACGATATATACAGAAGAAAAAGAAAAAAAAATAAGAAAGAGAAAGAGGGAAGCAAGAAAAACAACACAAAAAGAGTAGCAGTAAGAAAGTGAGGAGTGAGTGTCACTTGGCCTTCTTCTGATATATGGACTTGTGGAAACCATAAAACGCCGTAGCAATATACTTATTCTGGGTCATATTGTCAATTATTGATGGAAGTGAAGCACAGAGTTGCCCAGTTTTGAGCATAAGGGTTCTTCTTTCTTCTTTCAGAGCAGAGCAATCAAAAATATAGTGAGTGATTTCATTTTTTAGTTTTGAATTACAGAAGGTACAAATCGAGTCCTCACAGCAGAACATCTTGGTGTGGTTTTCTCTAAAAAAACTTGAAAGTATTCTAACTTGTGCGAGTAGTCTTACAACTGGGAAAGGAAAATCCCCTAAAAGGTATCCCTCCGTCATGAAAGATATGTGAATGTCTTTGTAGTGAGAGTATAGCTTAGATTTATCCATTCTTGTAAGGTCGTTTTGTATAGATTGGTCTGCCGATGTTTTTAAGAGCCCTGTAATCGCGCTCCTCAGCGTTTCAGGATCATCACAGGAAACAAGTGCAGGGGATCCATTATTGTTAAGCAGATTGGTGAGCTTTTTGATGAAACCGATGGGTGTGCCCGAGGCATTAGACAGTTCCCGTGTTCTATTAAAACATATACGCGGCAATCTGTTACTGCTCATATTCAACACCCGCAGCCAATACTTCAGGGTTAATTTTAAATCTGTTACACTCAATGAGATACGACCGGTTTCTAATCTGATTATGTAGCCTGGAGTGTATCTGGGCAGATTCAGGAACCTACGGATAAATATGTCTTGTATACTATCCAATAAGTCTTTATGCCCTGTTGCCCACAATGGAGCGGCATACATCAGGACAGCCCTCACTATTGTATCAAAGAGTTTGGTTGATAAATTTATTGACTTTGCTTTTGATTTTATTAATATTGGGTGTGTGGCGTTAATTGCTGTAAGTGCTTTTCCTTTAAAGTAATTTGCCGGGTATGTAGTTGTTATTGTTGGTGTCAGAGGGAATCCCAAGTATGTATATCTTGAAGTTATTGTTATGGGTTTATTATTCCAGAACCATCTATCCTTATTTGATGGTTTACCTCCATTACGGAACACCATAATCTTTGACTTGGACTCATTTAGTGTCATTAAGTTCTCATCGAGATATTCTTTCAGTATTTTGATCTTCTTTTGGAGGTACATCTTGGACTCACCTATAATTGCTATGTCGTCGGCGTACAGCAATAAATGGATATCTCCAAATTCTGGCAAATTTACACTCGGCAGGTCTGAATTATTATAAATTTCGATTAAGTCCGTGAAAAATAATATAAATAGCAGTGGGGAAAGTGGTTCTCCCTGGAGGACTCCCGAGTTTATCTTAATACTTTCCGTGAATGATCCCTTCCATCTGATAGCTATAGTTGCTTGTTCGTAGTAACTTCTGATCGTACTTATGAATTAGTAACTTATGCCTAGGTTGTAAAGTTTTTTCCAAAGTATTAAGTGAGGTACAGTATCAAATGCCTTCCTTAGATCGACAAAAAAAGACATATAGTTTTCCCCTCGTTTTTCTTAATGATAGTTGGATTAAAGTAGTTAGTGTAAATATGTGGTCAATACATGATCTTCCTTTTCTAAATCCCGCTTGGTTTTCCGGTACAACCCTTCTTCCCTCGACCCATTCCTCCAGTCTTGATCTACATTTTAAAACAAGTGTTTGTTCTATGAGGGCAAACAGAGGCCACGTGTGAATGTCTTTCACCACATCTATAACACATTATTTCTCCCCTTTGCCTGAAAGACCTTTGCTGCACCATACTATTATTGTACTCACCCTTTTTTTCTTTTCCATTCACAGGGGATATCTTGGCCACTAATTTATCTTGTAATTATCTTGTATTTATCTCCGCCAGTTCGAACGAGATCGCCACTGCAAACTTGTAGGCTTTCCAACTTGATCCCAGCCAAAAAACGGTCTCGCATCATGGTTCCCAGCATATCGCCGAAATTACAATTTATTGCTAAATGTTTCAATTCTCTAAGATATTCCGAAATTGATTCTCCTTCCTGTTGAATTCTCTTTAAAAGTCTGCATCGCTGTGGTATCACTTTCTTCTTTGGATCCAAATGCAGCTTAATTATTTGAATGATAGTATCATAGGGTTGATCTTTCATTAGACCAGGAAGAAAATGTCGTTTCCCTGCTTCAAAGTTTCAGAATCTGGTAGCGAGGTAAAAATCAGCACTTTAATCTCTTCCTTCAGATGCCAAAAGAAAGCCTCAAATTTTTGTACAAAAAGTTCGAAGTGTCCTCCACTGGGCTATAGCATCTAAAAGGTACTATTTACTTTGAACTTGAGCCAGACTATGAGCCTAGGGTGGATAATTCATTCTCTTATTTTACAAAGTATGCTGATAAGAGCTATTGGCCGATAGTTCTTGCATTCCTTGGCATCTTTGTATGGTTTCAGTATTGACACTATAATTGATATCTTCTAATTCTTTGGTAGTTTACCAGTTTACTAGGAAATCTTCAGTATTCTTAGGAGTTGATTTTTAGCTTCGTCTCCAAAGTGTTTAATCATTTGACCAAAGATTAGATCATCTCCTGGTGACCTCTTGTATCTAACTTTTCTATTGATGAGTTTAGCTCATTCAGTGTGAAGTCTCTCGAGTAAATATCTTGTTGATGGTAATTTCTTGCTTGTTCAACTAACCTGTTTACATTATTTTTTAGAGTCCTGCCTTCATTCGTATAGCTGAGTCTGGAAGTGCTTGAAAGATATTCATCAATTAGTTCAGCCATCTGTTTGTTCGTTCTCGCTATTCATATCGGTTAGAGTATTGGAGGATTAGTGTTGGTTTTGATGGTTTTATATAACACTAATTATATTCCAGTGATGGCTTTCCTTTTTTGGATCCATTTATTTCGCAGAATTCTGCCCATTTTTCTTGTTTGAATATCCAAATTTCTTGTTCTATTTTGTGACGAATTTCAATGAGTTCCTTTATGAATTCTTCTGTTTTATTTGTTTTAAGAAGTTCATTGATATTGTCTCTCTCTGCAATCATTGCCTCGATATTGTGGTCCTTCCAGTAAAGTATTCACAGGTCTTTACGTCTACCTCTAGGTATCGATACTTTTGCAGCTTTGGATATGTTCGAAGAGAATTTTTCCAATTTTTTGTCAATCGTTCTGTGATTTAAATCTTCGTTGCATAGTTCTTCAAGATTTTCTGTGAATATTTTTTCCAGTGTTCTTTTATTCTGTTGGAAATTCTCAATTTTGAATTTTAGGGTTGTTAAAATTGGTCTGTGGTCACTGATTGAACTTTTCAGAATTTTCCATTGTGTTGTGGGTGCGATGTTGTAATTCATCGCTGTGATGTCTATTGGGGATTCTGTGCCTGTGGACTCGGATATATAGGTGTTCTTTTCGTTATTTAACGGTGTAAGGTCGAGGTCTGTTAGCATATCCTCAACCTGCTGACCTTTGTTATCCTGGACAGGTGATCTTCAAGTTGGTCTTTCGGCGTTAAAATTACCAAGTATGATTGCGATATCCGAAGACGCTTCACTTAATGTCTCTATCAGGCCTGTATTGATGCTAGTATTATCGTGGTGATAAACATTTATGAGTGGAGTTGTTTCATCTGTAAGATAGATTTCTATTGCCTGAGCCTATGTCGTGCTTTCTCTAGGCTTACTCTGATTATAGGCGATTTCCTTAAATTTGATTTCTAGAATTTTAATCAAAACGGCAAGTCCTCCTCCGAATTTTCCCGGTCTGTCCTTTCATAGTGCTGTATAATCTTTGATATTGAATCTCAGATTCTGATTCAATTTTGTCTCCTGAGGACAAGTAATATGTACATTGTTGTCACAGAGAAGACAAGTCAGCTCTTTATTTTTCTCTGGGTACCATTTATATTGAGTTGTTGTAGATTGAATTGTGTCCTCGAAGTAGATTTCTCATCATGATCTCGAGCTGCAGCTCCTGACGCGGCGGTTACCCCGGACGCGGTAGCATTACTGGAGATATCAGTTTTGCTCCTCATTTGAAAATGGGTGCCGTTGCAACGTTAGTCATCTTGGAAACGAACCAGAATTTGGTCAAATATTCCAAGGGTCCAGGGGGGACCGAAAGGAGGTGTGGTCGAACTTCTCCCCTTCCCCCTGGAATGCCGTCACTACAGGATAAAGCACTCTTGGTGAATTTTTTAAATTGTGATTCAGAATCTGCCACTGAAGCTTTATGAGCGTTTCGTTCCTTTAAAGATATTCGAAGCGGTAAAGGACCAATGAGTTGCTACTCTCTAAAGCGATTGATTAAAAGTTTTGAGGAAACTGGATCTCTGGAAGCAAAACCTCGGAGTGGAAGACCATCGACATGCAAGTCAGTGGCTGTTACGGTTTTGCATATGGTTGAAGCTATTGAAACGTTATCCACGTATGGAGAAGTAAGTGCTAGACAAGTTTCTCGACAAACGGGGATTTCGTATGGAACAGTTTGGAGAGAACACACATTTAAAATTTTTCTATAAAAATACCCTAACAAAATTCAAAGTTTTCACGAGTTGAAAGTCAACGATTTTGAGAAGCGTCAAGAATTCGCTGCATGGGTTTTCCGGCAAATTGATATTGATGAAAACTGGCTGTCAAATGTTCTAAGAACAGATGATGCTCACCTTTATCTGAAGGGAGAATTTAACATTTAAAACTGCCTCATTTTGGCAACAGAAAACCCTAGGATTTTTACAGAAATACCACTTCATCAGCCCAGAGTTACTGTTTTGTGTGGTTTCACTTCTTTTATTTTTGGGCCATTTTTCTTTGAAAAAATGTATGGAAGAACTTTTAAACCGTTTTTGTAACTGGTGAACGTTATGTTCAACCTTTGAGAGAAAAGGTTATTCCCATATTGCAGGACAGACAAGCACTAAGCGAAATAACATTCATGCAAGATGGAGGACCTCCTCATATCTCCCGCGGTGCCAAACAATTGCTGAAGGATACGTTCGGTGAAATTCGTTGATAAGTCGCCACTTTATATACCAGTGGCCTCCAATATCACCAGACTTGACGCCTTACAATTTCGGTTATGGGGATACATTAAGTCGCGTTTTTATCGATGCCGGCCTACCACATTGGCCATGTTGAAGGCTTCTATCAGATGGCACGTTTTATAAATTTCAACTATTTAATTGTGACCATTCTGTCATCTATCGTCTGCAGGCGGTGTTTGAGAATGAAGGGCGCCACATTGAGCAAGGATTGTGACCTAATACAAGAGAGAAGGCAGTTACCTCATGTGTTATATTTTGCAGCTCTTTATTTTGGGTTATGGGAATAATAAATAAAATACTTGAAAACGTTCTCCATAGTTTGTATAAACGATAAGGAAGAGTAAGGAGAAAATATTTTTATTCAATTAAACTTGTGACAAGCTTTCGGGCAGTCACGCCCTTCAACAGGTAACTAATATAAAAAGAACAATTGACTATTAAAATAGGAAGCAAACTGAGCTTTAAACAAAAATGATACAACTGCAGCCTGGCCACGAGAAAACGTGAATTCGGGAACGTAATGTAAGGTGGGGGGGGGGGGGGGGGGTTTATCCGGTTTTTAAGTTAAAACATATATCATGATATTGGTTAGGTAAATCTATATGTCGATTAATACTGTCATTAGAAATGGATAAAATGGCCTCTATGATTAATCTCTGGTGTTTACTGGGAATGTTATTGTACAAGGTGGTGGGAGAATCTAAATTGAAAGAATGGCCAGTATTAAGCGTGTGGTTGTATATAAAGGATCTGCCGTCTTTATTATTGATGCACCTACCATGTTCGATCATCCTGATGGCCACGGACCTACCTGTCTCACCTATGTAGGTTGCATTACAATCGTTACATGAGACTGAATAGACCGAGCCACCAGAAGATCGAACAGTGGTAGGTCTCTGTATGCGGGTAATGGGATGTCTAAGAATGGTGGCCAGACTTCTATTATTTTTAAAATAAGTATTAATACCGTGGGATTTAAGTATGCGGGATATGGTAGCGGATTGTGATGAAAAAGGCAAAATACAGGTATTTCTATGGGCTGTAAGGGGTTTCAACTTAGCAGAGTTGTATTGGTATTTGTGTATGAAATGGAGAGGGTATTGTGAGAGGGCAAGCTGTTTTTGATGTTGGAGAATTCTATTGACCTAAATATGGGCAGGGAGCAATGTGTGACCAATCTTTTGGTAAGTGTTCTGACTGTATTAATTTAATGGGATAAGGTAGCGGATTGTGATGAAAAAGGCAAAATACAGGTATTTCTATGGGCTGTAAGGGGTTTCAACTTAGCAGAGTTGTATTGGTATTTGTATTGGTGTGTATAAATGCTGTCCTCACATCTTGACTCTTTTTTTTTCTGTGAACAGTAATTTTTTGTTTGTCATTTGCCCACATCTTATATTATGTCGTGCAGACCAAAGTGTCATAACTTCTCTAATAACACTGGTACACACAATTTTACCCCTTATGTTTAGTTTATCGCTTTTCGCTCAATAGATGAAATAGCATAAGGAATATTCTCTGTATCCCACCCAACTTTAGAAATTTTGCGCAAAAAATAATACAAAATGATTTTACTACCACGTTTTTTAACGCAAAAGGTCGATTTAAAAATGATTTTTTGAGAGAATACATTTTCAAAATTATGTACAGTATAATAAAAAATGATAACATTTGACAAACCCATAGGATATTTGGAATAAAGTACGACCAATATATTTTTCACTCCCCTCTATATTTAATTTGTTGGTTCATGTCAAATATCCAGTTAAATAATCAAGTGTCGCCAATTAGTCAAGTAACTACACATTCCTTATAGCAAGAAATCCTATTAGTAGTGCCATCATAATTTTTGGTACTATATTAACATTTAAAAAATCGTGTATTGATATCAGTAGTTATTTTCAAACATTCAATCTATTTCACAAAACCCCATCTAAAATATCAGTTTTTTTTGCTACATGTTTTAATTTGCATATACCTATTTTACATATCTCAGATTGTATTTAAAAATCGTTAACCATTTCTTCTAACTTTTGGCGAAATGGTGTTTTATTAATTTATCATTTGATATTATTAGGGTTCTTTCCTGGTATTCAAAAAGGAAAAATACGTGTCGTTCAGTTATATTTTTCAATTTATCAAACAATTTGGCCGCTGAATCTCTGATTCTGGTAGAACGCCATCTAGCGAATAAAGTTGCAACTAAAATCAATTTCGAATTTTTCATTATTTGCCATAAAAAATCCCATTGCATCCTGAACACAATGGTGTTTACCGCATTGCTCTAGCGCAAATATTCGCGGAGTTATTAATTTTTAAAGTTGTGCGGGACTTTTGGATCACCCTGTATTTTCCCTAAAATCCCGGAAAATTGGGCACTCCAGAAGTAGATGTCTCGCGTCTTGAATTTCAAGGCTTTCAAAGATAATTTTCTTTTTAAAACCATTTATTTCATATATTTATAGTTTTCGGGCATGAAAGTTCTTCTTCAGGAGAACACACTCGACAATAAATCACACACAAAAGCCTTTATTAGGGACTTGCCCCATACAGATTCTCCCAATTGGGTAAGGTAATAATCATCTTATGTTATTTACATAGAAATTAAACTGGCTTTACTCTTCGTCTCAAAGTCATTCATTTGTTGACTGGTCCTTACATAATGATGATCTAAAAATGTATAGTAAGCTGTTTTCTTAAATTTGTTTACTGATATTTTTGAAAGCAATACGTAGGGTGAAGTGTTGGTACATTTAATTTGTTGATATAGGGCCTTCCTTTCTGCATCAAGGGCTGTACAATTAAGCAGGTAATGGGGGAGTTCTTCATTAATTTCCTTTTCATACAGTGTACATATTAAGTTTTTGGCCTCAAACGTCAGAACGTGTTTTTTCACTCGACAATAAATCGTCAATAAGGCTAGAATGAAAAAATCAAATATATAGGTTTTTTATATAATATCATGCTTCCGGGGATATAACCTATGTATCTTATTTTTAATTGTAACCTTATTGGTGATTTATTTTAGAGTCTTTCTCTCCTGTAGAAGGAATTTCGTGCCCGAAAGAGCGAGCCATTAAATAAATGTTTATATAAAAAGGGTGTATATAATTGATAAAGAGGGAGCAATCTCTCGAAATATTTTGAGAAAAAAAATGTTTGTTCTTCGGTTACAAAATCACTTTATTAGGTATCGCTCAACAAGAGCAACCTAGTTTATTAAATGGGTATTTAAGGCCAAACTTGCGTAAATACGCTTAGCACATGAAAAAAACGAAAGAAAAAAGATCAGGCGTTAAAATCAATATTAAAAATGGCATATCCTGACCAGGAGCACATGTGCTTTACAGAAGGCAGAGCGCCATCTGGTGGAACAGAAATCAACTAAATATTGATTTAGCCTGTTCCCTGATATTTGACCAACCCAATTTCTTGATAAATCAAGAAAAGCCATCCACGAAATAACTAATATGTGAAGGTTATTTACATATTAAACAAAATGTTAATGCGGGATTCAATCCCGGTTCATGACTATCGGGAATCGAGAATGTTACTCACTTGTCCGCCGACTTTTTTTTTACAGATCCAGGTATGCGTCCTTTTTTTCTATAAATTTATTTGATGGATCGCTTTTTGACTCAAATTAAATAAATGGTTTTAAAAAGAAACTTATATCCAGAAGCCTGATATTTTGACCATGATAATTCTGAAAATTCTTGTGGAAAATCTACTCAATATTCGACCTTATAAATGTGATGAGCATTATATAGGAAGTTACTTATCCATATCCAACATGACTATCATAGCCTGTTCCATTTGAAATAAGTGTCAGCATTATATATATAAACGTGTACGTGGTTAGCTTTTCTTGATTAATCAAGAATGGATATTTGGCCAATTCTGGTATAATTAAAAATCAACGAATAGTTTATATTTATTTCAATAGATGGCGCTAGCCATCAGCAACTTTTAGTTTCATGATAAGGAGATGCCCCTTTCTTTTTTCATAATATATATATGCAGTTAAACCTGTCTAAAGCTCCCCCTCTTGGGACTCACCAAAATAGGGTGCTATAGAGAGGGGGTGCTGTAGACAGGTCATTTTTAATGTAAAATGTTTACATTTTAATGTTAAAAATCGGGCGCTATAGAGAGGAAGGCGCTATTTAGAGGGGGCGCTATAGACAGGTTTAACTGTAACTGTATAAAAATATTATTTTATTTTAAAATCATATTATTAGATTCAAATATTGTTTGAATCGACCTCCAGAGGTCACTCTTCCACTATAAAAACACGTTGTTGTTCTTCCCCGATGGCCGGCTCAAAACCTTTGTACATTATGTAAATAATATTTTGTTTTTCTTATTCTACTCGCCTTAAGCCAGGCATTACTTTTATCAAATTATGTCTTTTTTATATATTCCTTTAACTCAATTAAATTACTGATCAAAATTATTTTCATTATCATACTTTCAATATTTAACCACGACTGCATTTCCATAGCATAATCCTCAACATGATCAAGAATACTACAGAAAATTCCTTTCATTTTTTAAAATAAATATAAATAATTATATTGTCAAATAGCTCCATCCAGATGGGACAACTGTCAATCATCCCTGGACCCCGGGAGGGGGGAAGCTGATATGTAAATAAGGAAAACGGGACGGTGGCTAACGCCGTTCATTAGGATTAACTTTTAACTTGGGTAAGTTGTACAAAACTCTCTCTCCCTACAAATACCCCTTGTAATAAATTATTTATTCCCAAATTTGCCCTTGCTTTATTTATCTCCGCGACATATTTTGGTGGAGACGCTGGGTAGCGTGACGGAACTTCGAAGAAGTCGACGTCTACAGGGACGTGAACCAATTCTTCAACCTTTGCCACAACGAATAGAAATGGAAGACGACCACAGACCTACTGTTAACGGATCCTACCTCCCTTGTCAACGCCAACGAGATCCTTCTACCTTTTCTGGAGATGGAAATATAAACCCTGGACAGTGGTTGAAAGAGTACGAGAGAGTTTCGAAGTACAACAGATGGGACGAGACCATGAAGCTTGCCAACGTCGTATTTTACTTAAACGGAACTGCTGGAAGGTGGTTTGATAATAACGAAGAATCACTCAACTCGTGGAGAAGCTTTGAAGACGCATTCCGCGGTGTGTTCGGACTGCAGGAGGATTCTGCTCGACGCGCCGAGGAAGTTCTGAAGTCAAGAGCACAGAAGGCCGAAGAATCCAGCGAGTCATACATCCAGGAGATTCTTAGTCTCTGCCACCAGGTAAACCCTCGCATGGAAGAAGGTGAGATAGTTGCTCACATTATAAAGGGAATTTCGGAGGACACATACCAGGTATTGGTGGCGAAAGACATACAGACGGTAGATGAGATCCTGAAGTTCTGCCGTCATCTGACAACCGTCAAGCAGCGCCGGATCGGCCGTACGAAATTCGCCAGGTTGTCAAACGTAATGCCCATTTCGTGTGTTGACGACTCAGACGACTTGGCCGGCTTAATTCGCCGCATCGTTAGAGAAGAGATACAAAAGGTTTTCTCAGCACCTGAAGTGATCAATCCTCTCCGAGAGGTGAACGCCCTGGAACAGACTGTGAGGGAAGAGGTCAGTCGTGCTCTACAACCTACCAGACCACAAGTCAACGTGGTACAACAACAACCACGCACGCCCTATTATAATATCGACCGACCAACCCAACCCAGGAAGACGGAACATTGGAGAACCTACGACGACAAACCTATCTGCTTCCACTGCGGACGACCCGGACATGTCGTCCGTTATTGTAGGGAACGACGGCAGGTCTTCGCTGAAGCCAGGACAAGGAATGGCGGAGAAGGAAGAAATACTGGATTTTCGAGTCGACCCCCCGAGATATGACGCCGACGACGACTATGTAACGCCCCAAACCTCGACGTACTTCTACCGGAGCTCTTCCCCACATCCAAGCCGCGCAAGGTCGCCAGCCCGAAGACAATCCCAGTCGCCAACCCGTCGTTTCAGCCGTTCTCCCAAGCCTCAGAATGTGAAAAACTAAGTGGAGCGGCTTCTAACGGGGGTGAGGTCGCCATTGAGGAAAATCCTCCAGGGTATATCGCCGCTAAATTAAAAGAAAATTTTGTTATGGTCGAAATAAATGGACGCAAAATTAAAGCATTGGTGGATTCAGGAGCCGACTTTTCTGTTATTTCAGACAAATTTCGACGCGAACTAAAGACACCTCTCTTCAAAGAACCAGGTCCCATTCTTAAAGCCGCAAATAAAAATTTAATAGAGACCCTAGGAAAATGTGTCCTGAACATAGAAGTTAATGGTCTGAAGATATCCTTTGAATTCGTTGTTATGGTGGAATGCAGCCATGACATTATATTCGGATGGGACTTCTTCAAGGCCACCGAAGCCGTCATTGATTGTGGCAGAAATGAACTCCATCTCGGGGAAACCTCCGTCCTGGAATCTCGAGAGGAGGAAAACCAGAGATTGTTTGCTTCCGACGACTTTGTCATCCCGCCTAAATCAATAAAGAAGATCAGTGTGATAAACGAAGAAGTATGCGGTGTTAGAGATGTTTTAGTCTCAACTTCTAAGGACTTATTATTAAGAAAATAAGTTCTTATATCAAACTCATTGGTTACATTTCGACACGGCCGAGGTAGCATTTGGGTGGCGAATGGAGCGTCTTGGCCGCAACTGATTCCATCAGGAATGAATATGTGCACCATGGAAAGTTATGAGAATGGGAATATCTGCAGTCTTATTGAATCCAGCGATAAGTTACAAGAAACGCAGCTAAAGTCACGTGAATGGTCACAGAAGATAAACCTTACTCTAGATCCAGGGCTGTCTGAAATTCAAAGGTTACAGCTTGTTTCATGCCTTGACGAGTTTATCGACATATTTGACTTTGGGAGTACTTCTATTAAGCCCACCAGTACTGTGAAGCACAAGATAAACACAGGAGACCACTCTCCTATCAAACAGAGGCCCTATAGAGTAGCACCAAGTGAACGACGACTAATTCAAGATGAAGTGAACAAGATGATTGAAAATCACATCGTGAAGCCCTCTGAAAGTCCTTGGTCATCTCCAGTTATTCTAGTTCGAAAGAAAGACGGGACCTGGAGATTCTGCGTAGATAACCGTCGATTAAATAAGATAACAAAAAAAGATGTTTACCCTCTGCCACGCATTGACGATGCCTTGGATAGTTTAGCCGGCTCTAGTTACTTCTCCACGATGGATCTTCGGTCCGGGTATTGGCAGATTGAAGTGGACGAAAAAGACAGGGAGAAAACTGCTTTCATCACTCCAGATGGGTTGTATGAATTCCAAGTAATGCCTTTCGGTCTTTGTAACGCTCCAGCAACGTTTGAAAGGATGATAGATAGTGTTCTGGGCAGTCTTAAATGGAACATGTGCCTTTGCTACCTGGACGACATCGTAGTTTACGCACCTACCTTTGAGGAACATCTACGTCGTCTACAACTTGTATTAAGCTGCATCCAGAAAGCTGGACTAAGCTTGAACCACAAAAAGTGTCTTTTTGGATCAAGGAGGATAAAGATTTTGGGACACCTTGTTGACGCCAATGGAATTCATCCAGATCCAGATAAAGTTGAAGCCGTCTCTAAATTTCCGAGGCCAAGGAATATCTCTGAACTGAGGAGCTTTCTTGGATTATGTTCCTATTACCGAAGATTTATTGAGAACTTTGCCGACAAAGCTAGATCTTTGCATGACCTACTGAAGACTGAAAAAATTTTTATTGGGATGCAGCTCAAGAGAAAGCGTTTGAAGTCCTTAAAACAGCTCTAATTTCAGAGCCTGTCTTAGGACACTTTGATGAATCCGCTGATACCCATCTACACACGGATGCAAGCGGACATGGTATTGGAGCTGTTCTTCTACAAATACAAGGTGGAAAGGAGCGGCCTATAGCTTATGCATCTAGAAGCTTGACAAAGGCTGAAAATAACTATTCTACAACGGAAAAAGAATGCCTTGCTGTAGTCTGGTCTATTAGCAAATTCCGCCCATATTTGTTTGGTCGACCATTCACGGTTGTCACTGACCATCATTCTCTATGTTGGTTGGTAGGGCAGAAAGATCCTTCTGGCCGTTTGGCAAGATGGGCGCTGAAGTTGCAAGAATTTGACGTGACCGTTATCTACAAGAGCGGACGCAAACATAAGGATGCCGATTGTCTGTCAAGGAGCCCGCTTGAGAACGATCCACCAAGTGCTGTGATGTCACTAACCAAAGTCGATATAGAGCAGACTAAAGACCCGGATTTAGCTAAAATAATCGATAATTTAAACTCGGGCTACACCAGAAAGGAATTCAGCATTATCGACGGCATATTATACAAGAAAAACTATAGCACAACTGGAAGACCCTGGCTTATGATGATCCCTAAGCACTTAAGATCGGAAGTTATGGCAGATTTACATGACGCTCCTACAGCTGGGCATTTGGGTTTCGCCCGAACGTATGACAAAGTCAAGAAACGATTCTATTGGCCTGGCCTTTATAGAACTGTTCGCCAATATATAAGCCATTGTCGGGAGTGTCAACGAAGGAAGAAATTACCTCGACGTCCGGCTGGACAACTTGTATCCATACCGCCCGTAGAAAAGCCATTCTATAAGGTCGGGGTCGATCTCCTTGGAAGATTTCCAGTTTCTAAAGATGGAAACCGTTGGATCATTGTGTGCACCGATTATATGACAAGGTATGCCATAACGAAAGCGATCCCAGACGGAGGAGCAATCGAAACAGCTAAGTTCCTGGTTGAAGATGTTATCTTGAAGCATGGAGCTCCTAGAGAAATGATAACAGAGATCGCGGAAGAAATTTCATTTCTCAAGTAATAAAAGAGATCAATGCTCTGTGCGGAATTGTGCACAGATTTACAACGGCCTACCATCCCCAGACCAACGGCCTGACTGAAAGGTTCAACAAAACTCTGGGAGACATGTTGTCCATGTACACAGGTGTCGAGCAGAAGGACTGGGACCAAGTTTTACCCTACGTGACTTTTGCTTACAACACTGCTAAACAGGAGGCGACCGGCTACACTCCGTTCTTTCTTGTCCACGCCCGCGAGGCCGAGACCTACATCGATGCCGTACTACCCTACCTACCAGATGAGATCTCTGACGACTACGTTGGGGAACTTGTGACCAGAGCTGAGGAAGCGCGTCAACTCTCCCGATCACGCCTTCTACAATCACAGGCGAAAGACCGTAGACTTTACGACCAGAAACATACTCCAGTCTATTACCAGAAGGATGATCTTGTGTGGGTTTTTACTCCCATCCGAAAAGTAGGGCTCTCAGAAAAGCTACTGAAGAGATACTTCGGTCCCTACAAGGTGACCAAGAAGCTTTCAGAAGTTACGTATGAAGTAGAGCCCGTGGACCCGTCTCCCCGATCACGGAAATCCAAGGATATCGTTCATGTCATTCGGATGAAGCCCTACCTGGACCCTGAAGAACAACATTCCATTCTGCTAGGGAACACAGGCCGTGATAGATTTCCTTCCAGAACAAGGGCTGAGACAAGCTAATCAGCGGGTCGCTGTTTTTTCTAAAGAGGGAGTAATGTCAAATAGCTCCATCCAGATGGGACAACTGTCAATCATCCCTGGACCCCGGGAGGGGGGAAGCTGATATGTAAATAAGGAAAACGGGACGGTGGCTAACGCCGTTCATTAGGATTAACTTTTAACTTGGGTAAGTTGTACAAAACTCTCTCTCCCTACAAATACCCCTTGTAATAAATTATTTATTCCCAAATTTGCCCTTGCTTTATTTATCTCCGCGACAATATGCTTCTCCAATCTGGTCAGATGAACAAGAATTAATATTGAATAAAATCCAAGATACCTTTCTGAGACGATATCTAAATCTCCCAAATTATATCCCAGGATATATTTTAAGGATAGAAACAGGAATAACATCTCTCGCAGTGATAGCAAAGAAATTTTTGTTAAAATTCTGGCTAAGAATGCTAAAAATGGACACTACGAGATTACCTTCAATCTGTTTGGCTCACTTGTGGGATGTTTATACCTCTACAAGACAAAATATTGGATTTACAAAGAGTTTAACAAATACACTAAATAACGCCGGTTTCTCATGTCTTATCGGATGCTCTGATTACAATATATTGCAAATTTATATTCCTCTGATTATTAGGACAATGTCAGATCAATCGACACAAGAATACCAATCAAGAATAAGAAATTCAAAACTTTATCCACATTATAAAAATTTTCATACGTCAATAGAAACAGAATGCTACCTAACCGATGATTTCCCTTTACCAGTCAAACGATGCATAGCTCAATCGAGAATACTATTTACAGTCTTCAAAAAAAAAAAAACTACGTTCTAACGTTTGAGGCCAAAAACCTAATATGTACACTGTGTGACAAGGAAATTACTGAAGAACTCCCCCATTACCTGCTTAATTGTACAGCCCTCTTGATGAAGAAAGGAAGGCCCTATATCAACAAATTAAATGTACCAACACTTCACCCTACGTATTGCTTTCAAAAATATCAGCAAACAAATCTAAGGCAATAGCTTATTATACATTTTTTAGATCATCATTATGTAAGGACCAGTCAACAATTGAATGACTTTGAGATGAAGAGTAAAGCCAGTTCAATTTATATTTCACTACCTATGTAAATAACACAAGATGATTATTACCTTACCCAATTGGGAGAATCTGTATGGGGCAAATCCCTAATAAAGGCTTTTGTGTGTGTGTATATATAAAATAATGAAGAGTAAAAGAGAAAAAGGGGTATATATAAGTTTATATTATTTTTTTTGAGGTGAATATATATATATGAAAAAATAGTACAAATGTGATATTGTACTGGGATAAGGTCAATATATTAAGAAAAAGGCATCTCCTTATTGTGCAACTGAAAGTTGCTGATGGCTTGCGCCATCTATCGGAATAAATATACACTATTCTCGTTGATTTTTAATTATTCCAGAAATGGCCAAATACCCTTTCTTTATTAATCAAGAAACATGGTTAGCTTTTCTTGATTAATCAAGAATGCGTATTTGGCCAATTCTGGAATAATTAAAAATCAACGAGCATAGTTGATATTTATTCCGATAGATGGCGCAAGCCATCAGCAACTTTCAGTTGCACGATAAGGAGGCGCCTTTTTCTTAATATATATATATATATATATATATATATATATATTCTATCCTTTTTGCTTCTCTCAAATTATCAATGTTCAAAAATCGATTAAAATTAAATAAATATATTTTTATTAAAATTTGTGTTTGTTTAAATATAATTCCTAACATCAATATATGCCGTATTATAGAGCAATAGGTTAATTTTTTATTTTTACTCTATTACAAAAAAAAATATATAGAGAGGAAATAATTAATCAAAAAATGCTGGATTTTTATTTGAACTATTCTTTTTATGATTTTTCATAAGTAATTCATTGATGTTTTACTATTTAGTTATATATTTTATAAATATTTCTTCATTATACATATTTCTCCATAAAATCAACTTCAGAATTCTGCACATTCACTGGAATTTGAAGTTCTTCGATAATTTTAAGTACTTGTTTCCAATCATAAATGTATTTTATAACAACAGATGCTTGTAATAAAGTATCTTCTGTTATAGGTATCTTAAAACCAGGAAAATTATCTGCCTGAACTGATCTATAGAAATTTGAGATTGCTAATTTCGTAGCACCAAGAATAATAACTTTTTCAGCTTTTTTATCTTTACAACTAGTCCAAAAAGCTTCATCTTTTGCTATTTTCTTTGTAATTATGTCATATTCACTTCTTAATTCAGCTAAACGATTGCTATAATGCATTATTTCTAATTGTCTATCTTTTTTATAAATTCCAGTTTGATTCTTAACTTCATCTACTTCTTCTTGAGCTTTTTCCCATTTTCCAAGAAGTTCTGCAAAAATATCTCTTAAAACTCGATATTTGCTCATTATATCAGCAATGTCATTGAATTCTGAAAATGCACTGCAAACTGTTTCTAAGTATTTTTTTTGCACTGATATATTTGCCTATTACTTTTACTAAATGATCTTTTTTCCATTTAAGGGAACGAATATATTCTCTTAATTCTTTTTCTTCTTTTAGTTTGCTTCTATACATTTGTTTTTCAGAAGCAATAATCCGTTTATAACGAATTGATTTTTCTTGATTATCGACGAAGAATTCTTTGAAGTGTCTTAAGG
>CP092879.1:60723921-60740659 GCA_030710605.1 Cordylochernes scorpioides
ATTTCTTGAGGATGTCAAATTTTCTTCGTACATCGTATTTACGGACATTGATCTTTGCCATTCTGTCGTTGAAAATGTCTCTTTGCATCAAGAAAGTGTCTTCGGCTTCTAGAAGAAGTTTCCGCATGTCCAGTAACTTGACATTGGTGTAATTATCTAGACCTTTGCTATCAGGAACTAAGTCTAAAGCCGCGTCTCTTTCATTTTGAAGCCAGAGATAATTCTCCAATTGGAAAATCCTCTCACCCATTGACCCCTTCATCTTAATCCTTCGTCTTAAAGTCAAAGAATCCCCTTGGAGACTTCTATTGTTTCATCGTTCTCATTTTTAAAAATCGTATATCGTACATAAACTGACATGATCAGCCAACTTTATATCACCTTATTCCTATAATAAATCAGAAAGATTAGGCCACTGGAAAGATTGCAATTTGGCAATAGATAACTTTCCTTAATCTCTTTGTAAAAAGGGCATACACCTAGACCAGGGTTCTGAAACCTGCGGTTCGCGAGCCACATGCGGCTCTTTGGATGTGAAGCTGCGTGTAGTACTCGCATAAAACTTTATTTATGCGAATATAGTATTCATTAACACAAAGCAATAACGCGCCATCTATACACATAAAATAAAAGGACTTAAAAGCGCGAATGTTTCTTTAAACATAAAACGAACTTCTACTGTCCTTACTGCGATGAAAAAATATATTGGGAGGGCTTGGCTCATCAGTGGTGAACCCTCCCAGCGGTTTCGCCAATTTAATCCACCAGACCGCTTCTCAGCCAAACCGCTGGGAGGGTTCACTACTGATGAGCCAAGCCCTCCCAATATATTTTTTCATTGCAGTAAGGACAATAGAAGTTCGTTTTATGTATAAAAGAAACATTCGCGCTTTTATATCCTTTTATTTTATATAGTATTCATTGTTGGCAAGAAAAAAGAATTATGGCTTTTTAAAAACATTAAATTTTGTAAATGGTAATTTTTGACTCTTCCGACTCAAAAGGTTGCTGAATACTGACCTAGGGCATCGACCATTCTCTTTCAGACATAGTTCTATATATTTCTTGATTTTAATATAATAATCCTTTATATCAGAATTAAGCTGAACTCATTAAGCTTCCAAAGATAAATTTCTTCTTCTTCTAATAAAATAAGAAATGTATCCCTGGACGCCTGAAGATTTCATCTTACTAAGTATTTGGATTTTTGATAAGAAGAGGCGGTATAACCAAGGAGTGTCATGCTGTCAGAGCTCAAGTCAATGCCAAGCCAATTCTGTCCTGTCACAAGAATTTAACATCGATGCCTCTCAACTATCCTGATTTTTAAATCATTGTAACGGATTAAGGGTCAATCTGTTAAATTCCGCCTTTGTTGGTTCCAAACCCGGATAAAAAAGGAGGAGGGGGAGCGGTAACAAGCTCGGTTAAAAACCTGGGTTCAGCTGGCCTGGCTGATAGTACCCTGTAAGGACTCCTAATCCAGGGATACAGGATGAGTCTGTACTCCATGTTAGGAACAGCTGCACATGACGTCTGTTCCTCATGTCAGAGGCGGCCATTTCTTTTGGAGCTAAGTCGGCCTGCCACTGAGTAGTGCTCCCAGTCTTATTGACAAAGACAGACGCATTCTACATTCACCTAGATATGATTGAGTGGAGATAAGAAAGAAGAAGAAGAGTCAATCTCCAACCTTTCTGTATGCCAACCTCTCACTGCATTCCAATATTCTATACAAATCGGATGATTTTCGAAGCTGACATGTGAACCATAACTAAGTGGGAACAAAAAAGTATCTTTGTCTCTTTAAAAAGAAAGAAAAAAAAACAGGCAACCAAGATTTTCCAAATCCTTAAGTTTTGTCTCCATGAGTGTACATCACTTTTCAAAATTGTATATGCTTAGTATATCTTTATTCTTTATTTTTTATATGATAACACGAAACATGATTGATCCAATTTGTGTAAAAAAATTCATTTGAAATATAAAGTAATCAATGTGTTAGGACAGATATAGAAAAAACCCATCATATATAGAAAAAGATGAAGAAAAAATAGAGATAGGCCGACAAGTAACAGTAAAAACAAATTTATTATATCCTACAGGTTTCCAGGAAGATGGAATAAAGAGATGGTTTCACGCATCCATCTATGTGAAGTACAACAGCGACTGTAGCAAAGATCACAGGTGTATTGTGACAACATAGAGAGAGATAGAGATTTTTTTAGATGAAGAGAAGACCTAAGAAGACATAGAGGAATCCAGGAAGAAGCTCAAACCTTCCTGTTGAAGAAGAGATGAATTGTTCTTGAGATGCCTCTGCCAAATCGCTTCTGTAGAAATCCTGGAGGAATCCGAAGACTGCTTCACCATCCCAGGCTCCAGTGGTGTTGCAAGTTGGACATTGGTCGTACGATGGGAACTGGATCTTTGGAAACTCCGGGTCTTCTGTCAAATCTCCAGCAACACGTTTGTTGACGAGGTTATGGATCTCCCAGAGGTAGAGAACGGCACCTTTCCTGTCGGTTACAATGGCATCTGCCTCTTCAGTCTCGTGGACGAAGTTATGGGCGCATTTCCGACAGGAGAAGAAATGTTCTACGAAGTGGCGGATAGTAGATACTATCTTTGGGCCGTCGTCTCTACCTGCACATCACCTTGATTCAGTTACTGTGAATCTACATTTAGCTTTGCTTTAATCACTGTGTATCTACAAATTACCTTGTTTCAGTCTATGGTGTGACTACATATAACCGTTTTTCAGTCTCATTGTGTATCCGCACACAACCTTTTTTTCAGTCTCATTGTGTGTCTATAGATTGCCTTGTTTCAGTCATTGTGTATCTACACCACATTGTTTCAGTTATTGTGTATCTACACCACATTGTTTCAGTTATTGTGTATCTACACCACATTGTTTCAGTTATTGTGTATATACACATCATTCTGTTTGAGTCATTGTGTGTCTACACATGACCTTTTTTTCAGTTTCATTGTGTGCCTTCACATCGCCTTTTTTCAGTTATTGTGTATCTAAACCACATTATTTCTGTCATTGTGTGTTTACACATTTTCTTGTTTAAGTCATTGTGTGTATACACATTTTCTTGTTTAAATCATTGTGTATCTACAAATCTCCTTGTTTCGGTCATTATGTATCTACACATAACCTTGTTTCAGTCACTGTATATCTACGCATTATCTTATTTAATTCATTGCGTATCTACACATCGCCTTGTTTCAGTCATTATGTATCTACACCTAACCTTGTTTCAGTCACTGTGTATCTACGCATTATCTTATTTAATTCATTGTGTATCTACAAATCTCCTTGTTTCAGTCATTGTGTATCTACACATAACCTTGTTTCAGTCATTGTGTATCTACACACCACCTTGTTTCAGTCACTGCGTATCTACGCATTATCTTATTTAATTCATTGCGTATATACACATCGCCTTGTTTCAGTCATTGTGTATCTACACACCGCCTTGTTTCAGTCATTGTGTATCTACGCATTATCTCATTTAATTCATTGTGTATCTACAAATCTCCTTGTTTCAGTCATAGCGTATCTACGCATTATCTTATTATTGTGTATATACAAATCTCCTTGTTTCAGTCATTATGTATCTACACATTATCTTGTTTCAGTCATTGTGTATCTACGCTTTATCTTATTTAATTCATTGTTTATCTACAAATATCCTTGTTTCAGTCATAGCGTATCTACGCATTATCTTATTATTGTGTATATACAAATCTCCTTGTTTCAGTCATTATGTATCTACACATTATCTTGTTTCAGTCATTGTGTATCTACGCATTATCTTATTTAATTCATTGTGTATCTACAAATCTCCTTGTTTCAGTCATTGTGTATCTACACATAACCTTGTTTCAGTCACTGTGTATCTACGCATTATCTTATTTAATTCATTGCGTATCTACACATCGCCTTGTTTCAGTCATTATGTATCTACACACCACCTTGTTTCAGTCACTGTGTATCTACGCATTATCTTATTTAATTCATTGCGTATCTACACATCGCCTTGTTTCAGTCATTATGTATCTACACACCACCTTGTTTCAGTCACTGTGTATCTACGCATTATTCTTATTTAATTCATTGCGTATCTACACATCGCCTTGTTTCAGTCATTATGTATCTACACACCACCTTGTTTCAGTCACTGCGTATCTACGCATTATCTTATTTAATTCATTGCGTATCTACACATCGCCTTGTTTCAGTCATTGTGTATCTACGCATTATCTTATTTAATTCATTGCGTATCTACACATCGCCTTGTTTCAGTCATTATGTATCTACACATAACCTTGTTTCAGTCATTGTGTATCTACACACCACCTTGTTTCAGTCACTGCGTATCTACGCATTATCTTATTTAATTCATTGCGTATCTACACATCGCCTTGTTTCAGTCATTATGTATCTGCACCTAACCTTGTTTCAGTCACTGTGTATCTACGCATTATCTTATTTAATTCATTGCGTATCTACACATCGCCTTGTTTCAGTGATTGTGTATCTACACATAACCTTGTTTCAGTCATTGTGTATCTACACACCACCTTGTTTCAGTCACTGCGTATCTACGCATTATCTTATTTAATTCATTGTGTATCTACACATCGCCTTGTTTCAGTCATTATGTATCTACACATAACCTTGTTTCAGTCACTGTGTTAACGCATTATCTTATTTAATTCATTGCGTATCTACAAATCTCCTTGTTTCGGTCATTATGTATCTACACCTAACCTTGTTTCAGTCACTGTGTATCTACGCATTATCTTATTTAATTCATTGTGTATCTACACATCGCCTTGTTTCAGTCATTATGTATCTACACACCACCTTGTTTCAGTCACTGTGTATCTACGCATTATCTTATTTAATTCATTGCGTATCTACACATCGCCTTGTTTCAGTCATTGTGTATCTACACATAACCTTGTTTCAGTCATTGTGTATCTACACACCACCTTGTTTCAGTCACTGCGTATCTACGCATTATCTTATTTAATTCATTGCGTATCTACACATCGCCTTGTATCAGTCATTGTGTATCTACACATAACCTTGTTTCAGTCATTGTGTATCTACACACCACCTTGTTTCAGTCACTGCGTATCTACGCATTATCTTATTTAATTCATTGCGTATCTACATATCGCCTTGTTTCAGTCATTATGTATCTGCACCTAACCTTGTTTCAGTCACTGTGTATCTACGCATTATCTTATTTAATTCATTGCGTATCTACACATCGCCTTGTTTCAGTCATTGTGTATCTACACATAACCTTGTTTCAGTCATTGTGTATCTACACACCACCTTGTTTCAGTCACTGCGTATCTACGCATTATCTTATTTAATTCATTGTGTATCTACACATCGCCTTGTTTCAGTCATTATGTATCTACACATAACCTTGTTTCAGTCACTGTGTTAACGCATTATCTTATTTAATTCATTGCGTATCTACAAATCTCCTTGTTCAGGGACCTATCTGAGCTTAGGGCCGCCTTGCCGTCCGACCTCCTGTTGAAATAATTGTAAATATTTAAGCTTTCTCTCCGGAGTGTACTAATTGACTGTGCAGTCAATAAAATCTGTTTAATTGGGTACAAATCTCCTTGTTTCGGTCATTATGTATCTACACCTAACCTTGTTTCAGTCACTGTGTATCTACGCATTATCTTATTTAATTCATTGTGTATCTACACATCGCCTTGTTTCAGTAATTATGTATCTACACACCACCTTGTGTCAGTCACTGTGTATCTACGCATTATCTTATTTAATTCATTGCGTATCTACACATCGCCTTGTTTCAGTCATTGTGTATCTACACATAACCTTGTTTCAGTCATTGTGTATCTACACACCACCTTGTTTCAGTCACTGCGTATCTACGCATTATCTTATTTAATTCATTGCGTATCTACACATCGCCTTGTTTTCAGTCATTATGTATCTGCACCTAACCTTGTTTCAGTCACTGTGTATCTACGCATTATCTTATTTAATTCATTGCGTATCTACAAATCTCCTTGTTTCAGTCATTATGTATCTACACATAACCTTGTTTCAGTCACTGTGTTAACGCATTATCTTATTTAATTCATTGCGTATCTACAATTCTCCTTGTTTCGGTCATTATGTATCTACACCTAACCTTGTTTCAGTCACTGTGTATCTACGCATTATCTTATTTAATTCATTGTGTATCTACACATCGCCTTGTTTCAGTCATTATGTATCTACACACCACCTTGTTTCAGTCACTGTGTATCTACGCATTATCTTATTTAATTCATTGCGTATCTACACATCGCCTTGTTTCAGTCATTATGTATCTACACATAACCTTGTTTCAGTCATTGTGTATCTACACATCGCCTTGTTTCAGTCATTATGTATCTGCACCTAACCTTGTTTCAGTCACTGTGTATCTACGCATTATCTTATTTAATTCATTGTGTATCTACAAATCTCCTTGTTTCAGTCATTGTGTATCTACACACCGCCTTGTTTCAGTCATTATGTATCTACACATAACCTTGTTTCAGTCACTGTGTATCTACGCATTATCTTATTTAATTCATTGCGTATATACACATCGCCTTGTTTCAGTCATTGTGTATCTACACATAACCTTGTTTCAGTCACTGTGTATCTACGCATTATCTTATTTAATTCATTGTGTATCTACAATATTCAGCCATTGTGTATCTACACATTACCTTGTTTCAGTCATTGTGTATCTACGCATTATCTTATTTAATTCATTGTGTATCTACAATATTCAGTCATTGTGTATCTACACATAACCTTGTTTCAGTCACTGTGTATCTACGCATTATCTTATTTAATTCATTGTGTATCTACAATATTCAGTCATTGTGTATCTACACATTACCTTGTTTCAGTCATTGTGTATTTACATATCGCATTGTTTCAGTCATTGTGTGTCTTCACATTACCTTCTTTCAGTCATTGTGTGTCTATGCATTATCTTGTTTCAACCATTGTGTATTGACACATCGCCTTGTTTCAGTCACTGTGTATCAACATATCACCTTGTTTCAGTCATTGCGTATCTACACCTTGTTTCAGTCACTGTGTGTCTACATATCACCTTGTTTCAGTCATTGTGTATCTACATATCGCCTTGTTTCAGTCACTGTGTATCTACATATCACCTTGTTTCAGTCATTCTGTATCTACACATCATCTTGTTTCAGTCATTGTGTGTCTACATATCGCCTTGTTTCAGTCATTATGTGTCTACATATCATCTTGTTTCAGTCATTGTGTGTCTACATATCGCCTTGTTTCAGTCATTGTGTGTCTACATATCACCTTGTTTCAGTCATTGTGTATCTACATATCACCTTGTTTCAGTCATTGTGTATCTACATATCACCTTGTTTCAGTCATTGTGTATCTACACACCACCTTGTTTCAGTCACTGCGTATCTACGCATTATCTTATTTAATTCATTGCGTATCTACACATCGCCTTGTTTCAGTCATTGTGTATCTACACATAACCTTGTTTCAGTCATTGTGTATCTACACACCACCTTGTTTCAGTCACTGCGTATCTACGCATTATCTTATTTAATTCATTGCGTATCTACACATCGCCTTGTTTCAGTCATTATGTATCTGCACCTAACCTTGTTTCAGTCACTGTGTATCTACGCATTATCTTATTTAATTCATTGCGTATCTACAAATCTCCTTGTTTCAGTCATTATGTATCTACACATAACCTTGTTTCAGTCACTGTGTTAACGCATTATCTTATTTAATTCATTGCGTATCTACAATTCTCCTTGTTTCGGTCATTATGTATCTACACCTAACCTTGTTTCAGTCACTGTGTATCTACGCATTATCTTATTTAATTCATTGTGTATCTACACATCGCCTTGTTTCAGTCATTATGTATCTACACACCACCTTGTTTCAGTCACTGTGTATCTACGCATTATCTTATTTAATTCATTGCGTATCTACACATCGCCTTGTTTCAGTCATTATGTATCTACACATAACCTTGTTTCAGTCATTGTGTATCTACACATCGCCTTGTTTCAGTCATTATGTATCTGCACCTAACCTTGTTTCAGTCACTGTGTATCTACGCATTATCTTATTTAATTCATTGTGTATCTACAAATCTCCTTGTTTCAGTCATTGTGTATCTACACACCGCCTTGTTTCAGTCATTATGTATCTACACATAACCTTGTTTCAGTCACTGTGTATCTACGCATTATCTTATTTAATTCATTGCGTATATACACATCGCCTTGTTTCAGTCATTGTGTATCTACACATAACCTTGTTTCAGTCACTGTGTATCTACGCATTATCTTATTTAATTCATTGTGTATCTACAATATTCAGCCATTGTGTATCTACACATTACCTTGTTTCAGTCATTGTGTATCTACGCATTATCTTATTTAATTCATTGTGTAT
The DNA here is from genome assembly GCA_030710605.1 of Cordylochernes scorpioides. Lineage (NCBI taxonomy): Eukaryota > Metazoa > Arthropoda > Arachnida > Pseudoscorpiones > Chernetidae > Cordylochernes > Cordylochernes scorpioides. The sequence continues at coordinate 60,732,449 of CP092879.1, forward strand.
CTACAATATTCAGTCATTGTGTATCTACACATAACCTTGTTTCAGTCACTGTGTATCTACGCATTATCTTATTTAATTCATTGTGTATCTACAATATTCAGTCATTGTGTATCTACACATTACCTTGTTTCAGTCATTGTGTATTTACATATCGCATTGTTTCAGTCATTGTGTGTCTTCACATTACCTTCTTTCAGTCATTGTGTGTCTATGCATTATCTTGTTTCAACCATTGTGTATTGACACATCGCCTTGTTTCAGTCACTGTGTATCAACATATCACCTTGTTTCAGTCATTGCGTATCTACACCTTGTTTCAGTCACTGTGTGTCTACATATCACCTTGTTTCAGTCATTGTGTATCTACATATCGCCTTGTTTCAGTCACTGTGTATCTACATATCACCTTGTTTCAGTCATTCTGTATCTACACATCATCTTGTTTCAGTCATTGTGTGTCTACATATCGCCTTGTTTCAGTCATTATGTGTCTACATATCATCTTGTTTCAGTCATTGTGTGTCTACATATCGCCTTGTTTCAGTCATTGTGTGTCTACATATCACCTTGTTTCAGTCATTGTGTATCTACATATCACCTTGTTTCAGTCATTGTGTATCTACATATCACCTTGTTTCAGTCATTGTGTATCTACATATCACCTTGTTTCAGTCATTGTGTATCTACACAACATTTGGTTTAACTAAGTTTGTTCTTTATTAAAGCTTTTTTGAAATCATTTCATGCCTACACAGATCTTTTTTCAGTGCCTGTTTGTGTACGTTTCCAATACCTTGTTGAACTTTGATAACATATCTTTTATAAAATATCGTCAAAATTGTGCCCTCTTACGATGAAAGTGGCAACAATTCTGACGTCCCTTTTTAGGGTGAAAAAAATCAGGCTTTTTGGGATAAGTTTCCTTTTTACAAAATTCAATTAAGGATCTTAGCTTTCGGGTATATAAAGCCCTTCTACAGAAGAAAACATGATTCAATGTAGAATGGCTTTCATACCCGAAACCTATATCTGAATATAAACTTTGAAAATCTACCCTTCCCTGGATGCGTGTGATGTTTTTCAATTTATTATTGATACAATGGAATATTTTATTTAATTGTGAACTCACGTTTTTAAATTAAAAATAATTATTAAGACCAATGCTTTTTCAATATGAGAAAAGGTACTTAAAGGGAGTGCATGACTCATCAGTGGTGAACTTACTTTGCCAGAGGTTTTGTCAGTTTAATCCTCAGACCCCTCAACTGTTGTTTTAAGCTGGGTCTTCTTCTTTCTTAAATCCACTCAAATCATATTAGGATGTCAAGCTTGTAAAGCTTGACAACCATCATGATTGGGTGAAGTAGAATGCCACTGCCTTTGTCATTAAGACTGGGAGCACTACTCAGTGACAGGCTGACTTAGCTCCAAAAGAAATGGCTGCCTCTGACATGAGGAATAGACGCCATGTGCAGCCGCTTCTAGCATGGAGTACAAACGCTGCTCATCCTGTATCCCTGGATTAGGAGCCCTTACAGGGTACTATCAGCATGGCCAGCTGAACCCAGGTTTTTTAGTGAGCTTGTTACTGCTTCCTCTCCTCCTTTTTTATCCGGGCTTGGGACCGGCAAAGGCGGAGTTTTTTTAGGCTGGGGGACTGTGTTTACTAAAGAAAACAACCGAAGTATATTTTAAGAAACTTGTGAACATAAGTTTCTAGGACAAGAGATATATATTGGGAACGAAAGTGCTAAATCTGGAAGGAGTTGAACAAATCCGATTTGGCTTAAATTAACTGCTTACGTTGTGTAATGAATAATCAATATTTAGATAGCTATACAAATTCTCAGGAAGCCTCTTGGAACAAAATTTTGGTGTTTAAGGTACAATCTACACCACGCTGACAAGAGCCAACAGCTCGAAATGCATTCGTAGTTGTCTTTTCTTGATTTATCAAGAAAAAAGATAGCCAAATATCATGGAACAATCAACTTTTAGTTTATTTTTATTCTACTAGATGGCGCTCTCTGCTATATAAAATGTGCGCGGTCAGGATATGCTTTTTGTACCCTTTGCCGGTCCCAAGCCCGGATGAAAAAGGAGGAGGGGGAGCAGTAACAAGCTCACTAAAAAACCTGGGCTCAGCTGGCCCGGCTGAGGAAACCCTGTAAGGGCTCCTAATTCAGGGATACAGGATAAGTCTGTACTCCATGTTAGGAGTGGCTGTACATGGCGTCTGTTTCTCATGTCAGAGGCGGCCATTTCTTTTGGAGCTAAGTCGGCCTGCCACTGAGTAGTGCTCCCAGTCTTAATGACAAAGGCAGACGCATTCTACTTCACCCAATCTATTTTTTCTTATATATAATATTAATACAAAACGTCTAAAATATAACAAAATGAAGGCCTATTTGTATTTTTATTTTATGGTTATTGTGTAATTGTCTGTACATTCATACCAAGTTCAATGATATTCTACTTGTTCCTTCTAGATTCACCACTTTCTATTGTCACTTGTTTATACATGTATTTATAATTTTTTTCTTTTTTATTTGCTTATCCTTATTACACGTGGTACAGGCCATGATAATCATGGTGGGTAGAAGAATGTGACTGCTTTTACTGTAAGTGCACCACATGTCTATACATGTGAAAAACAGTTCGACCTTGCACTTACAAATATGCCAGAGCCCCGTTTGTTTACTTGCACTCGCTGGTGGGGTTGGACTTTTACAAGAATCGAAGGCAATTGGAGCATTTTTTTTTTTCAATCAGAAAAAAAAGTTCCCGAATGCGGGAATCGAACCCGGGTCTTAGCGGTGGAAAACCAATGGCTTAGACCATCCTTCCACCGACCCCCCTGATTTATAAGTAAATTCACCAAGCAATGTTCTTCTCAATCTGTGTCTCATAGTTATGAAGAGTCGATGGACAAGTAGGTAACACCCTCGATTCCCGACAGCCATGAACCGGGTTTGAATCCCACGTTAATATTTTGTTTAATATGTGAATAACCTTTATATATTATTCATTGTTTTAAATATCAAAAACTAGGTTGCTCTTTTTGAGCGGTACCTAATAAAGTGATTTTGGAAAAAGAAGAACAGGGACTCATAATCAACCAATGCCAACCTTTGTAGTACAGTCTGCATGACTTAACGCGGACGAATGTGCAAATCTATATCGATGTGATGCTGCCTTGTAAATATATACTTATGGACAAAACTTAGGGAAGTGGAATGGCTTTGTCTCCGGTCGTCTATTTTTTTTCTAAGAAGACAGAGACAATTTTGTTCACACTTTGTTGACTCGTGTGTCTTCAATAAAGGTCACTGTAAAATATTTCAGAAAAATTGTCTGAATCTCGATATACATGCTAAAAGGTACAACTTCCTTAAGTTTTGCCCATGAGTGTATATTTCAGAGTTATTGTCTGAATCTCGATATACATGCTAAAAGGTACAACTTCCTTAAGTTTTGCCCATGAGTGTATATTTCAGAGTTATTGTCTGAATCCCGATATACATGCTAAAAGGTATATATATATATACAACTTCCTTAAGTTTTGTTCATGAGTATCTTTCAGAGTTATTGTCTGAATCCTGAAATACATGCTATAAGGTACAACTTTCTAAAGTTTTGTCCATGAGTATCTTTCAGAGTTATTGTCTGAATCCCTAAATACATGCTAAAAGATACAACTTCGTTAAGTGTTGTCCATGAGTGTATCTTTCAGAGTTATTGTCTGAATCCCGATATACATGTTAAAATATACAACATCCTTAAGTTTTGTCCATGCATGTATATTTCAGAGTTATTGTCTCAATCCCGATATACATGCTAAAAGGTAAAACTTCCTTAAGTTTTGTCCATGCATTTATATTTCAGAGTTATTGTCTGAATCCCGATATACATGCTAAAAGGTAAAACTTCCCTGAGTTTTGTCCATGACTGTATATTTCAGTTATTGCCTAAATCCCGATATACATGCTAAAAGGTACAACTTCCATAAGTTTTGTCCATGAGTGTATAATTCAGAGTTATTGTCTGAATCCCGATATACATGCTAAAAGGTACAACTTCCATAAGTTTTGTCCATGAGTGTATCTTTCAGATTTATTGTCTGAATTCCGATATACATGCTAAAAGGTACAACTTCCTTAAGTTTTGTCCATGAGTGTATATTTCAGAGTTATTGTCTCAATCCCGATATACATGCTAAAAGGTACAACTTCCTTAAGTTTTGTCCATGAGTGTATATTTCAGTTATTGCCTAAATCCCGATATATATACATGTTAAAAGATACAACTTCCTTAGGTTTTCTCAATGAGTGTATCTTTCACAGTTATTGTCTGAATCCCGATATATATACATGTTAAAAGATACAACTTCCTTAAGTTTTGTCAATGAGTGTATTGATATTTCTACTTTTTGTTATCATCGTTTTTAGAATGACTTTCAGTTTTGTTGTAAATATGCGTAGTTAACATATCTATCTTTTTAAATCACTAATATAGGAATAACTTTATAAATTCTATATAATATTTGTAATATTTCCTCAAGTAATTGAAAATAAAAGCTACTTGATGGTCAATAATTATATATACAAGGTGCGTTCATTAATTTCCAGGACTGGTTAAAAATAAAATAAATAAAAAAGCTAAAGAAAAAAATTCTATACAGAGTTAAATATAGGACATTCGACCACACCTGACTGAAAGCACGAGTCTCGTGGCGCACGCGCCGATCTAAAAATAGAACAAAACAACTTCCTTGTAAGGTTCGCATTTCTAATTTTAAAATGGCCATTTTCGAAGAGCAGAGAATCTGCATTAAGTTTTGTTTTAAATTGAAAAAAAAGGTGCTACTGAGACGTATGAATTGATTAAAGAAGCTTTTGGCGATGCAGCTTTATCCCGTTCAAGAACTTTTGAATGGTTTTCACGCTTCCTAAAAGGCGGGAAAAGGTAAACGATAATCAGCATACTGGGCGTCCAAGATCATTACATTGCGAGGAAAACAAGCTCAAAATAAAGGAATTAATTAAATCTAACGGAAGAATTTCTATTAAAGACTTCAGAGACTGGACTATCTGTAGGACTGTGTCATCAAATAGTAACAAAAGATTTGGACATGATCCGGACGTCTTCAAAATTTGTTCCCTGGATTCTAACAGAGGAACAAAAGGAGGTTAGAATGGATGTCTGCAAAAACATGGTTGAAATGACTCGGACCGATCCAGAATGGATGCAAAAAATCATTACCGGGGATGAGACATGGATGTATTAGTATGACCCGGAAACCAATCGTCAATCCAGCCAATGGATTGAAAGAGGGGAACCGAAACCCAAAAAGGCAAGATTTACAAAATCCAAAGTCAAGACATTGCTTTTTACATTTTTTTATATTAATGGCTTGGTTCACCATGAATTTATTCCTTTCGGACGTACAATTAATCAAGAGGTTTATTTGGGGATAATGAGGCGCTTAAGGGAGGCAGTGCGCCTTAAAAGACCTGAAAGATGGCAAAACAATGACTGGATACATCACGTCGATAATGCGCGGCCGCACACAGCCCATGTTGTTTTGCAGTTCTTGGCCAAGCATTCAACCATACAGATCCCTCATCCACCCTATTTCCCCAACTTAGCCCCCAATGACTTTTTCCTCTATCCTAAATTGAAAATTAAGTTAAAAGGAAGGAAATTTGACAACGTTGATATGATACAAGCTGATTCGAAGGCAACCTTGAGGAACCTTTCAAAAAGTGATTTTATCTCCTGCTTCGACAATTGGAAAAAAAGATGGAACAGGTGTACTGAGGCAAGAGGGGCATATTTTGAAAAATATTAAATTAGTTTTTTTATTTGTTTTATTTTTTCAAAGATACAGAGCAGTCCTGGAAATTAATGAACGCACCTTGTATATATATATATATATATATATATACTAGCCGAATGACCCGGGCAACGCCCGTGTTTTACCCGATTGAATGTTTTGATTCAAATACTATTTGTTACAATTATAATTTGGCGCCTTAAATAAATGCATATGTTGGTTAATAACTATAGCCTATGTGCTTTATCTGTCTATGTACTGTTGGCTTCCGTAGGCGTCTCTTACTGGGAATGAGAATGAGAGGATTCCATTTGGTTATTAACTAATATATGCATTTATTTAAGGAGCGACCCGCTCCAACACAATAGTTACAAAAACGAAAATTCTAGTGGGGGGGGGGGGGGGGTGGGGGGGGCAAAGGTGGCGTGATCGTAGCCGACCAATAGGAGGGCGCCATTCCAAAAAAAAAAAAAGCAAACCGTGACAGAGGCGACGAAGAATGACGCTCGTAACTGTATATAGAATATTTTTTTTTTACGACTGCACCTTCAACCCTTTATCTTATCGATCCTTTGTCTTATCAACCCTTTCTCTAACAACAAACAAATTATTCATAACATATATATATAATTATCTTTTTTTTTTAATAGTGGAGACTGTGTACTTTGCATGTATTGACAAGATTTCAATAAAATTATTTTAATTGTCAAATTGTCTAGAAGGGAGGAGGTGTATGGCCTTAGCTACAAGCCAAACGAAAGTAAAAATACCCGAATTGACGCATGCCTACTTGTGTGGTTACGTCAGAGAGCTGTTGGCTCGTTCCAACAACCTTAGTTCTGTTACGTAAGTCCTCTGCTACAGTACCTATTATCATACAGAAAGTATCACTATACCGTTACCTTATAATTAGAAATAATCAAATGAGAAACAAGAAAATAAGAACTTGTATCATCATAAAGATAGAGGCTGCCTGGCCAGCATTCATAGTTGTTTAAATTAAAGATTTATATATTTATTTAACAGTTGGGAGAGACACTCCATATCCACAATTAGGATAATTGCGTGTATATCTTACATTATATGCAATTAACACAATTGAACATTAGGAATCATGAAAATTAAACGTTCTATGTCAAATTTTGCATAAGCAATTAGAAATAGTAGCTTGAAATATGTACAGTCAACACTTTCGCCTTGAAATATACATCCTGCAGAATCTATTAAACTTGATGTATTGGTCTTTATTGCAAGCAACTTGTTTTGTATTAGTCAGGTAATGTTGGTTTTCTTCCCTTAGATCAGAAGTTAATGGACAGTTTATCAGAAGGTGTTCAGGGCTTTGTCTTTCGTTTCCACAAGTGCATGCAGGTGAACCAATTTTGCCAATTCTACAAGAATATTTATCTCGAAGTTTCGACAAAAATATTTTGTCCTTGTCAGTAGCAAACAAAAATTAAAACATTTGGCAAAGCGTTAAAAAGCTATTCTACTAGAAGCTTTGCCAAATGTTTTAATTTTTGTGTTCGCTCCTGACGAGGACAAAAGCTTTTTATCGAAACGTCGAGGTAATAAAAATATTTACTGATCGAAGTGTCTTTATTTTCAAGAACCTTGTATCAATATTGAGTAAAATATAACAGGCCTCCAGGGAAAAGTGTCTTTTCAAAACATTTTTATTCTCTAGCTTTCTGGCACGGACGTCCTTCTAGGCTATACCAAGTTTTCTCCTGTAGAAGGACATCCGTGCCCGAAAGCTAGAAAATAAAAATGTTTTGAAAATATACTTTTCCCTGAAGGCATGATTAATTTTACTAAAGAAAATAAGACCTAATCCAAATAAATTAATAGTGTGTGACGTTTCGGTAACAACATTGTTACCATCATCAGACAAAAGAATAAATGAGGAAAAAATGTGTAAATATCTTTATTTACGGGGCTACTAACAAAAATAATATGATTTTTGAGCCCCATAATGAGAAAAAAATAGAGAGAAAATAGAGGTAAACCGGGCTCCTGGAGCCTGAGAAAAAAATATCACAGCATGTTCTTAAATAGTACTGTTATCAAGTGTGTAAACAAGATAGCAGATAAGAAAAAAATAGTTTTTTTTAAGACAACCTAAAGTATTATTCTTAGAATTAAAAGTGGAATTAAAAATATATTATTAAAGGAATATCTGTAAATAACAAAAAAATCGATTTTTAATTCTAAGAATAATATTTTAGGTTGTCTTAAAAACATTTTTTTTCTTATCTGATATTTTGTTTACACAGTTTATATCAGTACAATTTAAGAACATGCTGCGTTATTTTTTCTCATTTATTCTTTTGTCTGATGATGGTAACAATGCTGTTACCAAAATTTCACACACT
>CP092879.1:60746115-60905558 GCA_030710605.1 Cordylochernes scorpioides
TATCAGCAATGTCATTGAATTCTGAAAATGCACTGCAAACTGTTTCTAAGTATTTTTTTGCACTGCTATATTTGCCTATTACTTTTACTAAATGATCTTTTTTCCATTTAAGGGAACGAATATATTCTCTTAAATTTTTTTCTTCTTTTAGTTTGCTTCTATACATTTGTTTTTCAGAAGCAATAATCCGTTTATAACGAATTGATTTTTCTTGATTATCGACGAAGAATTCTTTGAAGTGTCTTAAGGATTTCTTGAGGATGTCAAATTTTCTTCGTACATCGTATTTACGGACATTGATCTTTGCCATTCTGTCGTTGAAAATGTCTCTTTGCATCAAGAAAGTGTCTTCGGCTTCTAGAAGAAGTTTCCGCATGTCCAGTAACTTGACATTGGTGTAATTATCTAGACCTTTGCTATCAGGAACTAAGTCTAAAGCCGCGTCTCTTTCATTTTGAAGCCAGAGATAATTCTCCAATTGGAAAATCCTGTCACCCATTGACCCCTTCATCTTAATCCTTCGTCTTAAAGTCAAAGAATCCCCTTGGAGACTTCTATTGTTTCATCGTTCTCATTTTTAAAATCGTATATCGTACATAAACTGACATGATCAGCCAACTTTATATCACCATATATTCCATTAATAAATCAGAAAGATTAGGCCACTGGAAAGATTGCAATTTGGCAATAGAGAGAACTTTCCTTAATCTCTTTGTAAAAGGGCATACATCTAGACCAGGGTTCTGAAACCTGCGATCACAAGCCATATGCGGCTCTTTGGATGTGAAGCTGCGTATAGTACTCGCATAAAAACTTTATTTATGCGAATATAGTATTCATTGTTGGCAAGAAAAAAAGAATTATGGCTCTTTAAAAACATGAAATTTTGTTAATGGTAATTTTTGACTCTTCCGACTCAAAAGGTTGCTGAATACTGACCTATGGGTACTGATCATTCTCTTTCAGACATAGTTCTATATATTTCTTGATTTTAATATAATAATCCTGTTTAGTTTTATTCTGAACATAGGTGGCAGAAGGCGGCGCGCGGCGGAGAGAGAAAGAAGAGCTACGTCATCGCTGACCAATGGGAGGCCATCTGGCTGCGCCACCAGCGGGAGCTCGCCACCTTCTTGAACATTTTTAGGACGCTCGCCACTAAAGAACAATGCCTTTAAGATGCGGCTTTAAATCTATTGTAAATTCTTCAAATATTTATTGTAAAGAAAATTAAAATAAATTCATTTGTAAAGATTGGGATAATTGCCTGACCAAAGATAAGTACATTTGTTTCTTTAAGCTATTATAAAACGTTCTATTCAATTAAGGCCTAACGAGAACAAATTGTTTTGTAAACAATCATTCTGCTTTTCCTCCTTGCGTATTTGCCAAGTGGGAAACAAAACAAATCCTTTATATCAAAATTAAGGTGAACTCATTAAGCCTCCAAAGATAAGTTTCTTCTTCTTCTAATAAAATAAGAAATGTATCCCCGGAAGCCTGAAGATTTCACCTCACTAAGTATTTGGATTTTTGATAAGAAGAGGCGGTATAACCAAGGAGTGTCATGCTGTCAGAGCTCAAGTCAATGCCAAGCCAATTCTGTCCTGTCACAAGAATTTAACATCGATGCCTCTCAACTATCCTGATTTTTAAATCATTGTAACGGATTAAGAGTCAATCTGTTTAACTCCGCCTTTGTTGGTCCCAAACCCGGATGAAAAAGGAGGAAGGGGAGCGGTAACAAGCTCGGTAAAAAACCTGGGTTCAGCTGGCCTGGCTGATAGTACCCTGTAAGGACTCCTAATCCAGGGATACAGGATGAGTCTGTACTCCATGTTAGGAACAGCTGCACATGGTGTCTGTTCCTCATGTCAGAGGTGGCCATTTCTTTTGGAGCTAAGTCGGCCTGCCACTGAGTAGTGCTTCCAGTCTTATTGACAAAGGCAGACGCATTCTACATTCACCTAGATATGATTGAGTGGAGATAAGAAAGAAGAAGAAGAGTCAATCTCCAACTTTTCTGTATGCCAACCTCTCTCTGCATTCCAATATTCTATACAAATGGGATGATTTTCGAAGCTGACATGTGAATCATAACTAAGTGGGAACAAAAAATTATCTTTGTCTCTTTAAAAAGAAAGAAAAAAAACAGGCAACCAAGATTTTCCAATTCCTTAAGTTTTGTCTCCATGAATGTACGTTACTTTTCAAAATTGTATATGCTTAGTATATCTTTATTCTTTATTTTTTATATGATAACACGAAACATGATTGATCCAATTTGTGTAAAAAAATTCATTTGAAATATAAAGTAATCAATGTGTTAGGACAGATATAGAAAAAAACCCATCATATATAGAAAAAGATGAAGAAAAAAATAGAGATAGGCCGACAAGTAACAGTAAAAACAAATTTATTATATCCTACAGGTTTCCAGGAAGATGGAATAAAGAGATGGTTTCACGCATCCATCTATGTGAAGTACAACAGCGACTGGAGCAAAGATCACAGGTGTATTGTGACAACATAGAGAGAGATAGAGATTTTTTTAGATGAAGAGAAGACCTAAGAAGACATAGAGGAATCCAGGAAGAAGCTCAAACCTTCCTGTTGAAGAAGAGATGAATTGTTCTTGAGATGCCTCTGCCAAATCGCTTCTGTAGAAATCCTGGAGGAATCCGAAGACTGCTTCACCATCCCAGGCTCCAGTGGTGTTGCAAGTTGGACATTGGTCGTACGATGGGAACTGGATCTTGGGGAACTCCGGGTCTTCTGTCAAATCTCCAGCAACACGTTTGTTAACGAGGTTATGGATCTCCCAGAGGTAGAGAACGGCACCCTTCCTATCGGTTACAATGGCATCTGCCTCTTCAGTCTCGTGGACGAAGTTATGGGCGCATTTCCGACAGGAGAAAAAATGTTCTACGAAGTGGCGGATAGTAGATACAATCTTTGGGCCGTCGTCTCTACCTGCACATCACCTTGATTCAGTTACTGTGAATCTACATTTAGCTTTGCTTTAATCACTGTGTACCTACCAATAACCTTGTTTCAGTCTATGGTGTGTCTACATATAACCGTTTTTCAGTCTCATTGTGTATCCACACACAACCTTTTTTCAATCTCATTGTGTGTCTATACATCGCCTTGTTTCAGTCATTGTGTATCTACAGCACATTCTTTCAGTTATTTTGTATATACACATCATTCTGTTTGAGTCATTGTGTGTTTACACGTGACCTTTTTTCAGTTTCATTGTGTGTCTACACATCGCCTTTTTTCAGTTTTTGTGTATCTAAACCACATTATTTCAGTCATTGTGTGCTTACACATTTTCTTGATTAAGTCATTGTGTATATACACATCGCCTTGTTTCAGTCATTATGTATCTACACATCGCCTTGTTTCAGTCACTGTGTATCTACGCATTATCTTATTTAAATCATTATGTATCTACAAATCTCCTTGTTTCAGTCATTATGTATCTACACATTATCTTGTTTCAGTCATTGTGTATCTACGCATTATCTTATTTAAATCATTATGTATCTACACATCGCCTTGTTTCAGTCATTATGTATCTACACCTAACCTTGTTTCAGTCATTGTGTATCTACGCATTATCTTATTTAAATCATTATGTATCTACACATCGCCTTGTTTCAGTCATTATGTATCTACACCTAACCTTGTTTCAGTCATTGTGTATCTACGCATTATCTTATTTAAATCATTGTGTATCTACACATCGCCTTGTTTCAGTCATTATGTATCTACACCTAACCTTGTTTCAGTCACTGTGTATCTACGCATTATCTTATTTAAATCATTGTGTATCTACAAATCTCCTTGTTTCGGTCATTATGTATCTACACATAACCTTGTTTCAGTCACTGTGTATCTACGCATTATCTTATTTAATTCATTGCGTATCTACACATCGCCTTGTTTCAGTCGCATTATCTTATTTAAATCATTATCTTATTTAAATCATTGTGTATCTACAAATCTCCTTGTTTCAGTCATTATGTATCTACACATAACCTTGTTTCAGTCACTGGGTATCTACGCATTATCTTATTTAAATCATTGTGTATCTACAAATCTCCTTGTTTCAGTCATTATGTATCTACACATAACCTTGTTTCAGTCACTGTGTATCTACGCATTATCTTATTTAAATCATTGTGTATCTACAAATCTCCTTGTTTCAGTCATTATGTATCTACACATAACCTTGTTTCAGTCATTGTGTATCTACACACCACCTTGTTTCAGTCACTGCGTATCTACGCATTATCTTATTTAATTCATTGCGTATATACACATCGCCTTGTTTCAGTCATTGTGTATCTACGCATTATCTCATTTAATTCATTGTGTATCTACAAATCTCCTTGTTTCAGTCATAGTGTATCTACGCATTATCTTATTTAATTCTTTGTGAATCTACAAATCTCCTTGTTTCAGTCATTATGTATCTACACATAACCTTGTTTCAGTCACTGTGTATCTACGCTTTATCTTATTTAATTCATTGTGTATCTACAAATCTCCTTGTTTCAGTCATTATGTATCTACACATTATCTTGTTTCAGTCACTGTGTATCTACAAATCTCCTTGTTTCAGTCATTATGTATCTACACATTATCTTGTTTCAGTCATTGTGTATCTACGCTTTATCTTATTTAATTCATTGTGTATCTACAAATCTCCTTGTTTCAGTCATTGTGTATCTACACATTATCTTGTTTCAGTCATTGTGTATCTACGCTTTATCTTATTTAATTCATTGTGTATCTACAAATCTCCTTGTTTCAGTCATTGTGTATCTACACATAACCTTGTTTCAGTCACTGTGTATCTACGCATTATCTTATTTAATTCATTGTGTATCTACAAATCTCCTTGTTTCAGTCATTATGTATCTACACATAACCTTGTTTCAGTCATTGTGTATCTACGCTTTATCTTATTTAATTCATTATGTATCTACAAATCTCCTTGTTTCAGTCATTATGTATCTACACATTATCTTGTTTCAGTCACTGTGTATCTACGCATTATCTTATTTAATTCTTTGTGAATCTACAAATCTCCTTGTTTCAGTCATTGTGTATCTACACATTATCTTGTTTCAGTCATTGTGTATCTACGCTTTATCTTATTTAATTCATTGTGTATCTACAAATCTCCTTGTTTCAGTCATTGTGTATCTACACATAACCTTGTTTCAGTCACTGTGTATCTACGCTTTATCTTATTTAATTCATTGTGTATCTACAAATCTCCTTGTTTCAGTCATTATGTATCTACACATTATCTTGTTTCAGTCATTGTGTATCTACGCTTTATCTTATTTAATTCATTGTGTATCTACAAATCTCCTTGTTTCAGTCATTGTGTATCTACACATTATCTTGTTTCAGTCATTGTGTATCTACGCTTTATCTTATTTAATTCATTGTGTATCTACAAATCTCCTTGTTTCAGTCATTGTGTATCTACACATAACCTTGTTTCAGTCACTGTGTATCTACGCATTATCTTATTTAATTCTTTGTGAATCTACAAATCTCCTTGTTTCGGTCATTATGTATCTACACATAACCTTGTTTCAGTCACTGTGTATCTACGCATTATCTTATTTATAATATAACGCGGCTGATGATTGTAAAACGAAAATTGAAATTATACCGCGAATGTTTCTTTTATAAAAATGTCGCTATTTCTCTTTGAAAATAAATTTCGATTTTTATAAAGAAACATTCGCGGTATAATTTCAATTTTCGTTTTATTATCTTATTTAAATCATTATGTATCTACAAATCTCTTTGTTTCAGTCATTATGTATCTACGCATTATCTCATTTAATTCATTGCGTATCTACACATCGCCTTGTTTCAGTCATTGTGTATCTACACGCCGCCTTGTTTCAGTCATTGTGTATCTACACATAACCTTGTTTCAGTCATTGTGTATCTACACATCACCTTGTTTCAGCCATTGTGTATCTACACAACATTTGGTTTAACTAAGTTTGTTCCTTATTGAAGCTTTTTTAAAAGTCATTTCATGCCTAAACAGATCTTTTTTTAGTGTTTGTTTGTGTGCGTTTCCAAAACTCTGTTGAACTTTGATTAAATATCTTTTATAAAATATCGTCAAAATTGTGCCCTCTTACGATGAAAGTGGCAACAATTCTGACGTCCCTTTTTAGGATGAAAACATCAGGCTTTCCAGGATAAGTTTCCTTTTACAAATTCAATTAAGGATCTTAGCTTTCGGGTATAAAGTCCTTCTACGGAAGAAAACATGATTCAATGTAGAAGGGCTTTCATACCCGAAACCTATATCTGAATATAAACTTTGAAAATCTACCCTTCCCTGGATGCGTGTGATGTTTTCAATTTATTATTGATACATTGGATTATTTTTATTGAATTGTGAACTCACGTTTTTTAATAATCTTAAATAATTATTGAGACCAATTATTTTTCAATGTGTGAAAAAGTATTTAAAGGGAGTGCATGGCTCTTCAGTGGTGAACTAAATCTCCCAGAGGTTTTGTCAGTTTAATCCTCAGACCCCTCAACTGTTGTTTTAAGCTGGGTCTTCTTCTTTCTTATCTCCACTCAAATCATATAAAGGTATCAAGCTTGTAAAGCTTGATAACCATCATGATTGGGTGAAGTAGAATGCATCTGCCTTTGTCATTAAGACTGGGAGCACTACTCAGTGACAGGCTGACTTAGCTCCAAAAGAAATGGCTGCCTTTGACATGAGGAATAGACGCCATGTGCAGCCGCTTCTAGCATGGAGTACAAATTCTGCTCATCCTGTATCCCTGGATTAGGAGCCCTTACAGGGTACTATCAGCATGGCCAGCTGAGCCTAGGTTTTTTAGTGAGCTTGTTACTGCTCCCTCTCCTCCTTTTTCATCCGGGGTTGGGACCGGCAAAGGCGGAGTGTTTTTAGGCTGGGTGACTGTGTTTACTAAAGAAAACAGAGAAAGAATATTTTTGGAAACTTGTGGACACAAGTTTCTAGGACAATAGATATTTATAAATATATAGTGGGAATGAAAGTGCTAAATCTGGAAGGAGTTGAACAAAAATACGATTTGGCTTAAATTAACTGCTTATGTTGTGTAATGAATTATCAATATTTAGATAGCTATACAAATTCTCAGGAAGCCTCTTGGAACAAAATTTTGGTATCTAAGGTACAGTCTACACCACGCTGACGAGGGCCAACAGCTCGAAACACGTTCGTAGTTGTCTTTTCTTGATTTATCAAGAAAAAGGATTAGCCAAATATAATGGAACAATCAACTTTTAGTTCATTTTTATTCTACTAGATTGCGCTCTGCTATATAGAAGGCTTATGTGAGAGGTCAGGATTTGCTTTTTTGTGCCCTTTGCCGGTCCCAAGCCCGGATGAAAAAGGAGGAGGGGGAGCAGTAACAAGCTCACTAAAAAACCTGGGTTCAAATGGCCCGGCTGAGGAAACCCTGTAAGGGCTCCTGATCCAGGGATACAGGATGAGTCTGTACTCCATGTTAGGAGCGGCTGTACATGACGTCTGTTCCTCATGTCAGAGGCGGCAATTTTTTTGGAGCTAAGTCGGTCTGCCACTGAGTAGTGCTCCCAGTCTTAATGACAAAGGCAGACGCATTCTACTTCAACCAATCTATTTATTATTAAATATATAATATAAATACAAAACGTCAAAAATAGAACAAAATGAAGACCTATTTGTATTTTTATTTATATGGTTTTTGTACAATTGTCTGTACATTCATACCAAATTCAATAATATTCTACCTGTTCCTTCTAGGTATACCACTTTCTATTTTCACTTGTTTATACTTGTATTTATAGGTTTTTTATATTTTGGGCTTATCCCTAGTACACGTGGCCATGATAAACATGGTGGGTAGAAGAATGCGACTGCTTTTACTGTAAGTACACCACATGTCTACACATGTGAAAAACAGTTCGATCTTGCACTTAAAAATGTGCCAGAGCCCCGTTTGGTTACTTGGTTGGACTTTTACAAGAATCGGAGGCAATTGGAGCATTTTTTTCAATCAGAAAAAAAGTGCCCAATGCGGGAATTGAACCCGGGTCCTAGCGGTCGAAAACCAATGGCTTAGACCATCCTTCCACCAACCCTTCTGTATTTATAAGTAAATTCACCGAGCAATGTTCTTCTCAATCTGTTCGTCATTGAGGCGGCAACCTAGTGTCTCATAGTCACGAAGAATCGATGGACAAGTGGGTAACACCCTCGATTCCCGACAGCCATGAACCGGGTTTGAATCCCGCGTTAACATTTTGTTTAATATGTGAATAACCGTTATATATTATTCATTGTTTTGAATATCATAAACTAGGTTGCTTTTTCGAGCGGTACCTAATAAAGTGATTTTGGAAAAAGAAGAACAGGGACTCAGAATCAACCAATGCCAACCTTTGTAGTACAGTCTGCATGACTTAACGCGGACGAATGTGCAAATCTATATCGATGTGATGCTGCCTTGTAAATATATACTTATGGACAAAACTTAGGGAAGTGGAATGGCTTTGTCTCCGGTCGTCTATTTTGTTAAAGAGACAGAGAAAATTTTGTTCACACTTTGTTGACTTGTGTGTCTTCAATAAAGGTCACTGTAATATCTTTCAGAGTTGTTGTTTGAATCCCGATATATATATGCTAAAAGGTACAACTTCCTTAAGTTTTGTCCATGAGTGTATATTTCAAAGTTATTGTCTGAATCCCGATATACATGCTAAAAGGTACAACTTCCTTAAGTTTTGTCTATGAGTATATATTTCAGAGTTATTGTTTGAATACCGATATACATGCTAAAAGATACAGCTTCCTTAAGTTTTGTCCATGAGTGTATATTTCAGAGTTATTGTCTGAATCCCGATATACATGCTAAAAGGTAACAACTTCCTTAAGTTTTGGCCATGAGTATCTTTCAGAGTTATTGTCTGAATCCCGATATACATGCTAAAAGATACAACTTCCTTAAGTTTTATCCTTGAGTGTATCTTTCAGAGTTATTGTCTGAATCCCGATATACATGCTAAAATGTACAAATTCCTTAAGTTTTGTCCATGAGTGTATCTTTCAGAGTTATTGTCTCAATCCCGAATTACATGCTAAAAGGTACAACTTCCTTAAGTTTTGTCCATGAGTGTATCTTTCAGAGTTATTGTCTAAATTTACCATATTTATATGGTTATTGTATAATTGTCTGTACATTCATACCAAGTTCAATAATATTCTACCTGTTTCTTCTAGGTATACCACTTTCTATTATCACTTGTTTATACTTGTGATTATAAGTAAATGCATCTACAGGAAAAACCTGGCATAGCAAGTTTTCTCCTGTAAAAGGGCGTCTGTGCCCGAAAGCTAGAGAATAAAAACCTTTTGAACAGCGTTGTTACCATCATCAGACAAAAGAATAAATGAGGGAAAATGTGCAAATATCTTTATTTGCTTAGTGAAGAAAGAGAGATGTTCTTCTCAAAAGTAAACGATAACCAACTTAACACTCAGTGAAAAGTATTTTAAAAAGCGCTATATCAAGTCGAAAGGTATTGTTCTGTCTCTATATAACTTTTACATAGCAGTAAGTAGGAAAAATAACTTAGATTCATCGTTTTCTCTTCCACTACATGATGGTGATTGATCATCGTGAGGATATCGTTGTAAACCGGCAATGAGAGAGAAGAATCTGACTGGTGTCTTAATAAAGACTTTGTGTGTGTATTTGCATAGCTTCAGTCCCTATATAACTTTTACAAAGCAGTAAGCAGGGAAAAAACTTAGACTAACGTTTTCTCCTCCACTACATGATGGTGATTGATCATCGTGAGGATATCGCTGTAAGCCGGCAATGAGAGAGGAGAATCTGTATAAGACTGGTGTCTTAATAAAGGCTTTGTGTGTGTATTTGCATAGCTTCAGTCCCTATATAACTTTTACAAAGCAGTAAGTAGGAAAAATAACTTAGACTAACGTTTTCTCCTCCACTACATGATGGTGATTGATCATCGTGAGGATACCGTTGTAAGCCGGCAATGAGAGAGGAGAATCTGTATAAGACTGGTGTCTTAATAAAGACTTTGTGTGTGTATTTGCATAGCTTCAGTCCCTATGTGTTTTCCAGTATATCTCAATGTAAACAAAGGATATTTAGAGGGAAGGATGGTGATTCTCCACCAAACTCTGCAGCGCTGGCAGAGGCGCCATGTTCTTTGTACATAGTATCATGTTTATATATATATGTTATAATCTAAAAACTCTAATATTTCTATATTTTTAAAAATATATATTTTATTTTTATTCATTGATATTTCTACTTTTTGGTTATGATGGTTTTTAGAATGACTTTCAGTTTTGTTGTAAATATGCGTAGTTAACATATCTATCTTTTTGAATCACTAATATAGGATTAACTTTATAAATTCTATATAACGTGAAAATAACTAATGCGTAATATTTCCTCAAGTAATTGAAAATAAAAGCTACTTGATGGTCAATAATTATCCTTTTTTTTTTTTTTACGACTGCATCTTCAACCCTTTATCGTATCGATCCTTTGTCTTATCAACCCTTTCTCTAACAACAAACAAATTATTCATAACATATATATAATTATCTTTTTTTAAATAGTACAGACTGTGCACTCTGCATGTATTGACAAGATGTCAATAAAATTATTTTAACTGGCAAATTGTCTAGAAGGGAGAAGGTGTATGGCCTTAGCTACAAGCCAAACGAAAGTAAAAATACCCGAATTGACGCATGCCTACTTGTTTGGTTACGTCAGAGAGCTGTTGGCTCTCTCCACCAACCTTAGTTCTGTTACGTAAGTCCTCTGCTACAGTACCTATTATCATACAGAAAGTACCACTATACCGTTACCTTATAATTAGAAATAATCAAATGAGAAACAAGAAAATAAGATCTTGTATCATCATAAAGATAGAGGCTGCCTGGCCAGCATTCATAGTTGTTTAAATTAAATATTTATTTATTTATTTAACAGTTGGGAGAGACACGCCATATCCACAATTAGGATAATTGCCTGTATATCTTACATTATATGCAATTAACACAATTGAACATTAGGAATGATGAAAATTAAACGTTCTATGCCAAATTTTGCATATAGCAATTACAAATAGTAGCTTGAAATATGTACAGTCAACACTTTCGGCATTCTGCAGAATCTATTAAACTTGATGTATTGGTCTTTATTGTAAACAACTTGTTTTGTATTAGTCAGGTAAAGTTGGTTTTCTTCCCTTAGATCAGAAGTTAATGGACAGTTTATCAGAAGGTGTTCAGGGGTTTGTCTTTCGTTTCCACAATAAGATCAAATCCAAATAAATTTGACGTTTCGGTAACAGCGTTGTTGCCATCATCAGACAAAAGAATAAATGAGAAAAAATGTGGAAATATCTTTATTTACGGGGCTACTAACCAAAATAATATTGTTTTTGAGCCCCAGATGAGAAAAAAATGAGTTTCTTGAGATTTCGGGCTAATTGGCCTATCAAATAAGGTCTTCTAGCCCTACTATGGCTGCAGAACGCGAACTGGTGGCAAGGGATCCTAAGATCTGGCAGTGGAGGTGTCATCGCAGGGGTGGAGGAAGCTGGAGAGGTCAGGGAAACAGCGCCTTGATGCAGTGAGAAGCAGGGATGGAGTCCAGTTGAGGAGGCAGGAGGTCCTGGAAGTCTAGAACTTGAGGGCTCTAGACTTCAAGATGGGGCAGCTTGAGGCTCTCGCCTTGTGCTTGTCTGAGAGGCCCTTGGCACAGCAGTTGGCATACTTGGAAGTGCGCTGGTCGGCAATGGAGGGGCAGGCGCGGCCTTCATGGCCGTCTTCACCGCAGTGGAAGCACTTAGGAGCTCTGGTGCATTGGGCAGAGTTGTGGCCGAAGCCACAACAGCGGAAGCAGACTCGGGCGCGGATGGACTCCTCGAAGTTGAGGATTACTCCATCCACCACGATCCTTCCGCGAATGCCCAGGGCTCTGAAGGTCTTGATGTCCACCTCGATGAAGGCGGTGCAGGTCCCGTTTCTGGGTGCAGAACGGTGCGCCACGCGCACCAGTTTGTCCCCAGGGAGTTTGCTAACAGCAGCGGTTTCCAGGAAGGTCTCCTTGATTGTGGAGTTGGATGTTTCCTCATCCACTTTGAAGAGGCAGATTCTTGGCAGGATCTCCTTCTGCTGGCGGACCTTCATTCCGTTTAACTTGCTGGCCAGGGAGGTTGTCACCTCAGGGATGGTGTCGGGATTGCTGGAGTGGAGGACCAGCTTCCCCTTGGTGCGCAGGGAGGCCCAAACGCCTTGGGGTAGAGTGTGGGCAGCGCGAACAGCTTTAAGAATCTCCCTTGGGTCAGCCTGTGGGTCATCAGAGATGACCACTGTGTGGGATGCCGATTTTTCTCCACGGAGGACCACTTGGGCGGCCGCAGGCTTGGAGACGCGGGATGGCGCAGGTTTTGCGGGACCTTTCAGGTTAGTCCTCTTTGCGGGCGGGTTGGGAGCCTCAGGCTGCTTCCTTTTGGTTGGAGCAGGAGCAGGCTTCTTGGCAGGGAGAGCAGCAGGGGCAGGGGTGGCGGGCTTGACTGAGTCAGTCTGGCAGCAGGAGTCCTTGCAGGAAGGAGCTGGGCTGGTTTGGGTGCTGTGACAGGCAGTTGGAGGCTTGTTTTCCTCCGTGGAGTCGTCCAGCTCCGCGAAGGCTTTGAGCGTGCCAGAAAGGCCATCCACTTCAGCGCAAAGAATCCTGATCAGATCAGTCCTCCCCGCGATGAACTTGATCATGTCTTCGTGCAGGGACTTGAGGGCGGGATGGCCAAAGGCCTGCAGGACTTGGAGGTTGCGGGAGATAACCATTTCGTCCTCCTTATCCAGGGCGGCGATGTCCACGATGGGCTTCTGGGCATTCTTCTTCTTCTTCTTGGCAGGGTTCATGGCAAGACCAGGAGAGCAAAGATGTGAACAGGTAGAGAGCTGAACCAAGTTTTTGAATGAACGAAAACCAAGTTTTTGAACCAACCAACCAAGTTTAATGATGAGAAAAAAATATTACAGCATATTCTTAAATAGTACTGTTATCAAGTGTGTAAACAAGATAGTAGATAAGAAAAAAAAAAATTTTAAGACAACTTAAAATATTATTCATAGAATTAAAAGTGGAATTTAAAAAAATATATAATTAAAGGAATATCTGTAAATAATTTTAAAAATCCCCTTTTAGTTCTAAAAATAATATTTGAGGTTGTCTTAAAAACTTTTTTTTTCTTATCTGCTAATATGTTTTCCCCATTGATAACAGTACTATTTAAGAACATGCTGTGATTTTATTTTTCTCATTTATTCTTTTGTTTGATGATGATGACAATACTGTTACCGAAACGTTAAAACACTATTAAATATTTTGGATTAGGTCTTATTTTCTTGTATCTATAATCCAAACTGTGCTTATGAATCAAATGAGAAGTTTTTAATACTTTAATGATTTTTTAAGGAATCCAATATCTATCCCCCACTGTAGCATCCTTGTTCAATTGTTCTATGGCATTTATACCTTTTAATTAATATATGCCTAACTGGCTTTTGTGATGTAATCTGTAAATAATTCATAGAATGTACAAAAGAAAGGTTATCATCATGATTGTGTATGTTTATGTTTTACCATATAGGGACTGCTCGAGTTAGGCTGTAGATATATATAGTTGGTAGATAGGCCATAAGTTAGGTAGTTCCCTCTCTTTAAATAAATATAATAATTATTTTTGTTTATCTTCGCATTCTGATTTGTATAGAAAACAAAACAGCCTTGTCTTTATTGTTTGCCATTTTCTAGATGTGTGTTCAATACACCCAAAATATTATTTTAAAATTGCCTTATACTGGGAAAAAGATAAGATAGTATATATTTAAAGCTAATACGATAAAAAGTATACATTTTATTCTTCATTTTACACATACGTGAACTCAAAATAACTCAAACCATATAAATTAAAAATAGCAAAAGAAGTGTTTATTGAATTTCAAAAAAAAAAAATACATCTTTTTCTCAGTAGAATATATTATAAATTTAAAGTATTTACCTATTTTAGTTCATATATTTTTTGTCATTCAAACAAAATTAGAAATAATAATAAAAAAAGTATAATAATGAATATGTTTCTATTCTAGCGCATATGTGTATACTCTGTAGTATGAAAAGCTATTACATGTACTTACAATACTCTGATATTAAATTTTAAAAACATTTTAATATATTATTAGTATAGTATTATATATATATATTTTTTCACAAATAGAATAGGTATATATAGTGTGCAATAAACAGTAATTAAAATATTTCAATATCAAATAATACCTGAAATTTGGAAGACAAATTTAAATAATATTTTTAAAATATTTTATTATGTAAACTTGCATATATATTTATCTATAAAAGGTAGATTTTATTAAGCAATTTTCGAAAAGTAAATTGTTTATTTTTATAATCACGATTTCTTAAATCTCTTTGGACGTTAGTAAAAGAAAAAAAAAAAAGAAAAATAAATAAATTTGTGACATATATATAATGTCACACAAATAACCATATATAAACAGAAATACAATCGCCGCTATATATATAAAATTAATTATACGGATAATTATTTTGTTAATATTTTATTAACATGTTTTTTTTTTTATGATTTTTTTTTTTCAATTTTAAAAATTATCACAAGTTATTCTGTGATACAGCGTTCTATTTTCTAATAACAAATGGTTAAAAATAAAAAGTAGTTATTTCTTCGTAATATTTTTCTATTTTGCTAGAATTTTATATAGGTTTAGAAAATATTTTCATTGTCAATTGAAATTTTATATGCCTTATATAATGGCATATATTAAATTATATAAATAAGTTATAGGATAATTAAAAGTATCCATTGTCATCAAAAGTGCTTATAAATAATAATTACGTTTTTTATATGTAATTTAATATTTTAAATATATTACATAAGCATTTATAACGAAATTATAATGTAGATTAATAAATATCATTGTCATTTTTGTATTTTATATCCATTTATAAAAAAAAAAACTCGTCACCGCTATAAACCGTGTTAAATAAATAAATTTATTCTAGTTTCCATTGTCGTTTATATAAAAAAAATTATGAGTATCTTGCCACCCAATTGCTACCCATTGTCATTTATACGATTTGTGCAATATTTTTCAATATTTTTGTCTTTTTATATTCTCAAACGTGTGTACTGTTATAATATATAGGTTTTTAACTTTTAATTAGACAATTTTAATTTATATTTAGGCATTTTTCATTTTAATTTAGACACTTTCATTTTTATTTAGACATTTTCAATTTTAATTTAGACACTTTTCATTTTAATTTAGACACTTTTCATTTTAATTTAGACACATGGCCTTTTTATAGAAAAGTCGATGTGTCTAAATTAAAATGAAAAATGTCTAAATTAAAATGAAAAATGTCTAAATTAAAATGAAAAATGTCTAAATTAAAATGAAAAGTGTCTAAATTAAAATTTAAAATGTCTAAATAAAAATGAAAGTGTCTAAATTAAAATGAAAAATGTCTAAATATAAATTAAAATTGTCTAATTAAAAGTTAAAAACCTACATATCAAATATAGCTATGTATCTATATTAATAAAATGCAAATTTCATAAGTGTTGTTCACTAAAAACTTTCGCTACAATGCATCAATTTCGACCAAATTTTCAACATTTATGTAAAACGAGATGGAGCAGGTTTTGCTTAACATCAAAATATTTTTCCTAACTTTAACATGCGTAACTTCGCTGTTATCGATTAAATACAAAAAAAATCAACAGAGTTAATTTTATTTATATATAAATACAAAATCTATATTAATAAAATGCAAATTTCATAAGTGTTGTCCACTAAAAACTTTCGTTACAATGCATCAATTTCGACCAAATTTTCAGCATTTATGTAAAACGAGATGGAGCAGGTTTTGCTTAACATCAAAATATTTTTCCTAACTTTAACATGCGTAACTTCGCTGTTATCGATTAAATACAAAAAAAAATCAACAGAGTTAATTTTATTTATATATAAATACAAAAAAAAATTAAGCAATTCATTCAACTCAATCTAAAAAAATATTCGAAACAAGCAATTTTAAGATAACACCATATGTAAAACAGTCGGCCAAGAAAACAACAACGATATTACATATTTCTCACATATTCACACACAATCTTGATTAATAATTAAAACTAATCTTTAACATTGTTTATTATACTTCATAATATATAATATTCGTTAGGCAAACTTTCACTCGGATAAAACCCGGGCGAAGCCGGGTACACATCCGCTAGTTATTAATAAATACATCTTTTTTTATATTGATTTTTTTAGATTGATATTTATTGATTACACATACAAAGTGTTTAGAAAGAGAATTAGTCATAGAAATTATTGAAAAAATTTGGAAATTATTTTACTACAAGATTTCAATTCTTGTTATTTCACAACCTAAAATTAAAATAAAATTTAAAAAAATTAATAAATCTTATACATTATTAATTGTAAATTTAGGTTATGAAAGAGGAATAAACAAAAGCGCTTCCAATAAAATAATTCCTAAAACATTGAAGTTATTCATTAAAACAATTCCTCTCACTTATGCATATATTGTTATCATAACAATATTTTACTTATTTATTTTCTTGACTTTGTAGCTATGATAATGTTAGGTTTATTATTATAATAGTTATAATCAGACATTGGAGATATTGACTTAGCAAGAGATGCTTTATAAGAGAAATTTTACTATCCTAAACTTATTATTTTGTAGTTCATTCCCCTCACAAAACTCCTCAAATTTTCCTTAAATTACAGTATATATTACTTTGTGGATTCATATTAAAAGAGTTAATGTATTTTATATTCATACACCACAAAAATTGCAAGATTAAAGACAGGACATACTAGACTCAATATGTTCATTAATGGAGAAAAATCTGTCTGCTCAAAATACTCCACTTCAACTCCAGCACATATCCTGGACTGTATTGGAGCTAAGACCTATACAAGAACCCCAAAACTATAGTAGAAAAAAGTATTGCATTCAATCTTCATTACCTAGTGTAATTTTACCCATGGGATAATAATAATAATATTTAAAAAATCATACAAGATAATCTGTTTTATTTAATATATATAAAAGAACCATAAATAATGCTCAAAAAAAGATATTTATTGACATTTAAAAAAGGTCACATTCATGTAAATAATCTCATAGCTTATTACAATTAAAATTCTAAAGTTTTAATTGCTTCTATAGGAAATATTATTTTATTAATATATATACATTGTATATATATATGCATTAACATATAATATTGTTACATTTCAAACACTTATAACAACATTTTTACATACTGTCAGAAAAAAAAAAAACCTATTATAAAACATACGATAATAAATACAGTTATTTTAGTTTTTTTTAAATCGTTTAAAAAGTCAATCATAAAAAAACATATTTTAACATGAAATGATTTTTATTGATATATAAATCACAGAGACATTCACACACAAAAAAAGAAATAAAAAGATAAAATAAAACGGGCTATATATTGCTAATCTATTAATGACAAAAAATAAAGAAAGCAATATTGATAACGTTTTGAAAATAAAAATAAAATAAAGAAATGGTAATTTTTTTCTTATAATAAGAAAATGGTTGGTTTGGATAGGAGATTGAGTTGGTAAATGTATTTAGATAAAAGTCGAATCCATATTGTATTTATAGAATTTGGTAAGGAAGGCTAGAACTTCGTTGTAATTCCAGGTTGTTGAGGTATCAAAGCAACGAGGACAGGTCTTTGGTAATGGGAATAGTACCTTAGGATACATAGGATCTTCAGTAACATCCTTAGCTAGACGTCTATTTACTTTATTATGACCATTCCATAACCACATAGCAGCATCTTGTTTCTGATTCGATGTCTCTTCTTCAATCTTGGAAGACATCTCCATGAAATGTCTTGAGCATCCACGGCATCCAAAAAATTTGTCCACATAGCCGCGAATGGCATATAGGGGTTGCAGAGGGTTATCAGGCTCTACGAGGGCAACATACAAGAGTCAAGCAAGGGAACATGCACATGCAAGTTTCTAAGGGAGAAGAGGTTAATAGGAACATCAAGCAAGCAAATAATACATAAAATAACTAAAAATGACAAGGAAATTCTAAAATACAAGTTTTTAAATTATAGTAGAAATGCGTTTTTTTCATTATTAGAAAGCGAGAGTACAGGCTTAATTGCACATGCTTTTCAACGTGCCGATTTGCGAGCTACTAAAAGAGAATTCTGTAGTTAAAAATGAAAGGGTTTAATAGAGAAGACCTTAATATAATTTTATATTTAAATAAAAAGGCATATATTGGATCAAAAAATCATTTTTTCACCAATATTTCATTTGGCTGAACGCCAACCTTTATCAAGGTATTATAACATTTTAAAGTGTGTCAACAACAAACTCAACGCCACATAACGTCAAAAGAATTAAGTTTAAAAATATTTTTGCTTATGTTCAATGGGAAGAAAAAAATGATATATAAATTTTTAACGTTATGTGGGGCTGAGTTTGTTGTTGACACACATTAATATGTTATAATACCTTGATAAAGTTTGGCGTTCAGCCAACTGAAATATTGGTAAAATAAAATTTTTTGATCCAATATATGCCTTTTTATTTAAAGATTTATTTATGGATTGCTCGATTTTCAAAATAATGTTGTATATTTATTATTAATATGAACGAGAGGTTTCACAGAGGTAAAAAAGTTTTTTTTTTTTCATGAGTTTATCTAATCTCTACACAAGAAATCAAGCAAATCAAGAAATCTTCACACCTGTTGAAGATCAGAGATGGATTGAAAGAGTTTGTATTGATATGATTGGCATATTAAACTAAAATTTACTCCTGATTCACTTCTTATTTATTAATAATATAACTAAAATAGTTTATTTTTCGTACTTTATGAGATCAGGAAATGGGAATGGATACTGTGGCTCTTTCAACACATTTAGAGAAAGAATCATTATCAGAGATTTTAAAAAATGAGTTTTAGTTGGAAATATTTGATGGTGCTTAGTTTTAACATCTAGACAAGAAGAGGCAACCATTATTTTTTAAATCAATATTCCCCAGCAAAATTTCCATCTATATTTGGGCAATAGATTTGGTCTAGCCATTTTGCAAGTTAATCGCCTCTTTAGCAGATTGTGAAGATTTCATTAGATCCCGTGTGGATCTCATGGAATAAAGTCCACCTTGGACTGACAAGGGCCATTAGTCTGAAACTATGGTCTCTAGGTGGACGCTTCTCAGTTTACCAAAGCTGGTGTTGTGGCTTTGTTATCAATCCGAGGACGCTAATTTACGGCGACGGTCAATAGATTACGCTTAGTTCTAGCGTCATTTTGATGGTAGAGGCGACCTTTGTTTTTAGAAGATTTTTATAGCCACAACTAATTTTAAGTTGAAGTCCCATAAATTGTACACAATTCTCCTATTTGTTACTTCAAGTTCCTTGTGTAACAAATCGCGCCATTGTATATCGACTTGGCTAAAAGCATGTACTCTGAAATTCACCCTCTCACTACCTAATAAAATAAATGCATTTCTAATAATTTTATCTTATTTATAATAGTGCATATACACTCATGGACAAAACATAAGGAAGTTGTACCTTTTTAGCATATAGACAATAACCTTGAAAGATATTTGATACACAGTGATCTTTATTGAAGACACACGAGATAACTAAGTGTGAACAAAATTGCCTCTGTCTCCTTCAATAAAAAATTGAAAACTAGCGACATGAAACAATGAAACTTCCTTAAGGTTTGTTCATGATTGTATATCAAAGCATTTGTTAGTAAAGCATGCTGTGTGTTAGGCAAAGTTTTTTTAGCAATTAAGAAGGGGCAAATTCCACCTATATATGTGCATATTCGATATATGATCATGATTTGAATATATTTTTCATTCTAATCATCAACTCAATTCTTTAAATTGATATTTACACGTTGAAAAGTTATATTACCTTTTCTTTATTGCCTAGGTATCGATAAAATGCATTCTCAGAATATCACAGAATTCTCACATTAAATCTGATTATAGATACCGCCATGATTATATCAACATAGTTTCTTGAATTTTGTAGTTACACGAACATTAATGATATCAATCTAGGTCCTCAAATTTCGATATTTTTCTGAAATACTCTCAGAGAATAAAAAGAAGAAGAATTATAGTAGCTTTTTATACTCTTAACATACATGTATTATCGTAAATCGACAAATTTCTACCTTTTTCTCAGATTGTCTTAAAGATAAATTGTAGATATTCACATTTTCAATATGATCGAATACCCTAAAAATGTTCTCAAGATGATATCAGAGAGAATAAAGGATGGTAGATGTTTACCCTCATAATCATCGAAGACCTCAAAATGTTCTCAAGATCATCTCACAGAGAAATAAATGATGGTAGATGTTTACCCTCATCATTATCGAAGATTCTCAAAATGTTCTCAAGATCATCTCACATAGAGAATAAAGGATGGTAGATGTTTACCCTCATCATCATTATCGAAGATTCTCAAAATGTTCTCAAGATCATCTCACATAGAGAATAAAGGATGGTAGATGTTTACCCTCATCATCATTATCGAAGATTCTCAAAATGTTCTCAAGATCATCTCACAGAGAGAATAAAGGATGGTAGATGTTTACCCTCATCATCATCGAAGACTCAAAATATTCTCAAGATCATCTCCAAGAGAGAATAAAGAATGGTAGATGTTTACCCCCTCATCATTATCGAAGATTCTCAAAATGTTCTCAAGATCATCTCACAGAGAGAATAAAGGATGGTAGATGTTTACCCTCATCATCATTGAAGACTCAAAATGTTCTCAAGATTATTTCACAGAGAGAATAAAGGATGGTAGATGTTTATCCTCATCATCATTGAAGACTCAAAATGTTCTCAAGATTATTTCACAGAGAGAATAAAGGATGGTAGATATTTACCCTCATCATCATTGAAGACTCTCAAATTGTTCTCAAGGTCATTTCACAGAGAGAATAAAGGATGGTAGATATTCACCCTCGAAGACTCTCAAAATGTTCTTAAGATCATCTCACAGAGAGAATAAAGGATGGTAGATACTTACCCTCGAAGACTCTCAAAATGTTCTCAAGATAATCTCACAGAGAGAATAAAGGATGGTAGATGCTTACCCTCATCATCATCGTAGGCTCTCACGGTCAGAGTATGGAATGTAGACCATAGTCCACAGGGAAATCCTCTGTAGCCACTCTTGCTGCCTCTACAAGCTTTCCACTTCTGATGGTTAGGCAGCAAGGACTGTGGACTTGTGGACTTCTGGATAAAACTCTGGTAATCCTCGACGTTGACAGAGTTTCCTTGTTTGTCAGTCCAGGTCTGGATTTTCTCAAGCATGCTCTTCACAGGAGGTCGTGCTGGGAAGTACTGAATACACAGACAAGTAAGGATAAGAGATTTCGAACTATAGGATGAAAAATCTTAATATCAAAACAGCTTTAGCGATATGAGAAAATAGTGCAAAACTGAAATCGTACTGAGATCAGATGGATAAATTAAGAAAAAAGATATCTACAGATTGTGTAACAAAAGGTTTTTCTGATAGTTTGCACCATCTTTCGGAATAAATATCAACTTAATCGTTTATTTTCAATTATTACAGAATTGGTCAAATACCTTTTTTTTTAATTAATAAATCAAATATAACCAATCCATCAGAAAATTTTTATTTCATGATTAGGAGATGCCATTTTTCTTAATCTTTTTGTGATGTTTTATTTTATTCGATAAAATAGACAAAGGTCTCCTCTCTTGTCAAAATAGACGTCAAAGCTAGACGTTATCTATTGACCATCGCCGCAAACTAGCGGTCTCGGGTCAATAACAAACACACATCAACAGCTTTGGCAAAGTGAGAAGTGTCCACCTAGAAATATATAACAGGATACAATATAAAATTGCAAGAGAATGGTATTCGTGTCTCTTCTGGTATATCTTATATATATTAAAATGAATGCTTGTATGTTTGTTTGTTTGTTTGTATGTCCGGTATACAAATTCGCAGTAGTTCACTAATTCAAACCAAAATTTCCATACATAGGTAAAAAAATACGGGGAAGACGATAGGCTATTTTAAAAAATATATAAATCAATTATTAAAACTATATATTCAAATTATTCTACTTAGCTCACGAACAGCGCCCTCTATCAACGATTAAATTATGCTGATGCAAACAAATAGATAATGCTAATAACAAACAATTATAAAAAAAATATTATCTAAATATATATCACTCGGGTAGATATGCACACAGGTCAATCCCGGGGCGAAGCCCGGGTCACCCGTCTAGTATATATATATATAACAACTTTAACTTTTTAATACATCGAACTTTGATTTTTCGAAGACCAAGGCAAAAAATTTCAAATTACTCAAAAATTCGAATTCAAAACGAAAATTCTATTTATAGGAAATTCTAGGAACCAAGATAAATATTGGAATTAAAGACCTTTGAATTATCCAAGTTTTATTGTACTTAAATAAGAGTAGGTGGACGAGTAGGTAACACCCTTGATTCCCGACAGTCAAGAACTGGGATTGTATCCCACGTTAACATTTTGTTTAATATGTAAATAACCTTCACATATTATTCATTGTTGTAAATATCATAAACTAGGTTGTTCTTGTTGAGCGGTACCTAATAAAGTGATTTTGGAACGAAGAACTGCATAATAATAATAAATATAAATATATATATTTTTTTGGTTGTGTTTGAGAAGAGACACACACACACACAGAAAAAGGACATTAGCCAGAAACCATGGTCTCTAGGTGGACGCTTTTCAGTTTGACAAAGCTGGTGTTGTGACTTTGTCACCGACCCGAAGCCGCTAGTTGCGGCGACGGTCAATAGATGGCGTCTGGTTTTAGACGTCTGTTTTGACGAGAGAGGCGACCCTTGTCTCTTTATATATATATTCTCTTTTTTTTTTCACAGAAAAAGGAGTTTAAAATTTGAATTCATTTTTAGAATATAAGAAGAAAGAAACATGTGAGGAAAAAGGTTGATGATTCTGTAGAGATTTGTTCTTGAAGAAGACCTTACCTTGATGAGAACATCCAGATAGTTCTTGAAGGCTTCCAGAGTGTCTCCTTCCAGTACTTGATGTCCACCAACTTCTTGTCTAAGGGAGTAGGTCAAGGCTTTTTCCAGGTCCTGGAGGTGGACGCGATCTCTGGGGATGTTCCTGACACAATCATTATACAATCAAAACTGGCGAAACCGCCACCACTGATGAGCCAGGCCCTCCCATTAATTTTTTCCATTGCAGTAAAGACAGTAGAAATTGTTTATTTTTTAAAAAGAATCATAAGCGTCTATAATAGTTTCGAATTTTGACTATCATTATATGTTACTGTTTACATTCACGTTGTTATCTACCTATGTTTGTGTCTAGTTATATTCATGGACAAAACTTAAGAAAGTGGAAACATTTTTGGTTTCAGATTTGCATATATAAGAAATTTGCGATTGACATTTATAAAAATATTCATAAAATCTTACACAATATGTTACTTTATTAAGAAACATTGTGTAAGGTTGTTCGAATATTTTTATATAGAAGTGGAGAGTCTTTTATGTCTCGGGGTTTCTGATTTTTTTGAAGGAGAAGAAGACAGAGGTAATTTTGTTCACACTTGGTTATCTCGTATGTCTGCAATAAATATACAAAAAATAATAATACCTCTGTCAGTTACTTAATAGACAAAGTTCCTAATGTCCATACATACACACAGAAATACCTCTGTCAGCTATTTGATAGACAAAGGTCCCGATGTCCCAAAAACAATACCTCTGTCAGCCACCTGATAGACAAAGTTCCTGATGCCCAAACATCCACACAACAATTACTCTGTCAGCTTCTTGATAGACAAAGGTCCCTATGTCCTAACGACAATATCTCTGTCAGCTTCTTGATAGACAAAGGTCCCTATGTCTTAACGACAATATCTCTGTCAGCTACTTGATAGACAAAGGTCCCTATGTCCTAACGACAATATCTCTGTCAGCTACTTGATAGACAAAGGTCCCTATGTCCTAACGACAATATCTCTGTCAGCTACTTGATAGACAAAGGTCCCTATGTCCTAACGACAATACCTCTGTCAGCTACTTGATAGACAAAGGTCCCTATGTCCTAACGACAATACCTCTGTCAGCTACTTGATAGACAAAGGTCCCTATGTCCTAACGACAATACCTCTGTCAGCTACTTGATAGACAAAGGTCCCTATGTCCTAACGACAATACCTCTGTCAGCTACTTGATAGACAAAGGTCCCTATGTCCTAACGACAATATCTCTGTCAGCTACTTGATAGACAAAGGTCCCTATGTCCTAACGACAATACCTCTGTCAGCTACTTGATAGACAAAGGTCCCTATGTCCTAACGACAATACCTCTGTCAGCTACTTGATAGACAAAGGTCCCTATGTCCTAACGACAATACCTCTGTCAGCTACTTGATAGACAAAGGTCCCTATGTCCTAACGACAATACCTCTGTCAGCTACTTGATAGACAAAGGTCCCTATGTCCTAACGACAATACCTCTGTCAGCTACTTGATAGACAAAGGTCCCTATGTCCTAACGACAATACCTCTGTCAGCTACTTGATAGACAAAGGTCCCTATGTCCTAACGACAATACCTCTGTCAGCTACTTGATAGACAAAGGTCCCTATGTCCTAACGACAATACCTCTGTCAGCTACTTGATAGACAAAGGTCCCTATGTCCTAACGACAATACCTCTGTCAGCTACTTGATAAACAAAGGTCTGAAGTCCATACATCTCTCCAAACAGCAACACCTCTGTCAGCTATGCAACAAACAAACCTCCCGGTGTCCAAACAACAAGATAACATCCATCCAGCACGTCTTTAGTGAAATAGACAAAGGTCCAAACGTCCCAACAACAATACCTTTTGCTACTTGATAAACAAAGGTCCTGAACTCCATACATTCACACAGCAATACTTCTGTCAGCCACGTAACAAACAAACTCCCCGGTGTCCACAACAACACGGTGACATCCACGTCTTCAGTGAAATAGACAAAGATCCAAACGTCCCAACAACAATACATTTTGCTACTTGATAGACAAAGTTCCCTAAGATCATACATTCACACAGCAATACCTCTGTCAGCCACGTAACAAACAAACGCCCCGGTATCCAAACAACACGATGACATCATCCCAGCACGTCTTTAGTGAAATATACAAAGGTCCAAACGTCCCAACAACAAAACATTTTCCTACTCGATAGACAAAGGTCCTGAATTCCATACATTCACACAGCAATACTTCTGTCAGTCATGTAACAAACAAACGCTCCGGCGTCCAGAAAAACACGATAACATCCATCCAGCATGTCTTTAGTGAAATAGACAAAGGTCCAAACGTCCCAACAACAAGACACTTTGCTACTTGATAGACAAAAGGTCCCTATGTCCATACATCCACACAGCAATACCTCTGTCAGCCATTTGATAGACAAAGGTCCCATTCATGGTAAACGTTTTGCGGATTTCGACAAATTAGAAAGAAGGAATCATATATCGCCGCAACTCTTTTTTATTTATTAAAAGAGTTGCGGCGATATATGATTCCTTCTTTCTAAAAGGTCCCATTGTCCCAACAACAATACCTCTCTGTCAGCCACTTGATAGACAAAGGTCTCGATGTCCCAACAACAATACCTCTGTCAGTTACTTGATAGACAAAGGTCTCGATGTCCCAACAACAATACCTCTGTCAGTTACTTGATAGACAAAGGTCTCGATGTCCCAACAACAATACCTCTGTCAGTTACTTGATAGACAAAGGTCTCGATGTCCCAACAACAATACCTCTGTCAGTTACTTGATAGACAAAGGTCCCTAAGTCCATACATCTCTCCACACAGCAATACCTCTGTCAGCCACGTAGCAAACAAAAGCCACGGTGTCCATACAACACAGTGACATCCACGTCTTCAGTGAACTAGACAAAGATCTTGATGAT
Source organism: Cordylochernes scorpioides (assembly GCA_030710605.1). NCBI lineage: Eukaryota > Metazoa > Arthropoda > Arachnida > Pseudoscorpiones > Chernetidae > Cordylochernes > Cordylochernes scorpioides. Next base: position 60,772,375 of record CP092879.1, read on the forward strand.
CCTCACCTGATGTCGTTGTCATCCTCGGGCGGCTCCGTGGTGGTGATGGGAGGGTTGATGTTCTCGTCGTAGATGGTACCGCCCAGGTATCGCACGAGCTTGTTCACAGACTCGCTCGGGTTCTGCATGGACCCTCTGTACAAACACACCGTGATCTCAATAGATTGGAATCTTCTGGGATGCATGGTGTCTTCGCCTATATGGTCCCAGACCACGTCCGAACTGCCAAGATAGGTGACTTCTAAGACAGAAAAATTTCCAAGACAGGTGACTTCTAAGACAGAAAAATTTCCAAGACAGGTGACTTCTAAAACAGGAAAACTTACTAGGAAGGCAATTTCTAAGACAGGTAACTTCCAAGACAGGTGACTTATGAGAGAGAGAAGAAAGCCCCAAGACATGTGACTTCTGAGAGAGACAAGAAAGCTCCCAAGACAGGTTATTTCTAAGGCAGAAAATCTCCCAAGGCAAGTGACTTCAAAACAGGAAAACTTTCTAGGAAGGCGACTTCTAAGACAGGAAAACTTCCAAGATAGGTGACTTATGAGAGAGACAAGAAAGCTCCCAAGACATGACTTCTGAGAGAGACAAGAAAACTCCCAAGACAGGCGATTTCTAAGACAGAAAAAGGTCCAAGACAGGTAACTTCTAAGAGAGTTAGTAAAACGTCCAAATACAGGCTTTATTGTATATACTGTATTATATTCGAAAGTTTGTCTTCCTAAATAAAAAAATAAGTATTATTAAAACTTATTTTTTAACTTTGTTCATAAGATAGACATAGATAGAAGACGCCAGGTGTCTCAACTAATCCATGTATTGAATTCTTTCAACAGAGTTAAATAAACATAATTTGACCTTTATATTAAATGCTAAAATATCCTATTACTAGAGCCTCGCCAACCCGCGCACGGCCAAGTGCGCCAACTGCTCAGCCAAGGACCTCTCTGCCGACCACGAGGCAATATCAATGTCTTGCCCAACTGCCAGAGCTAGAGCTGCAAAGTTCTAGTCCTCCCTCCTTCTTCCTGCCTCCCGACCTCCGCGGATTCAATCTGGCCTAACCTGCCTCTTCCCTAACGGAGATCCTGTCCCTAGCCTCTCCAGCATGGTCATAGTGGTTTTATATATTCCGATTTACGCGGCCATTGGGGCTCAAAAATCATTTTATTTTGGTTAGCAGCCCCGTAAATAAAGATATTTCCGTTCCGATTACTAGAGCAGAACGGACTTTAATCTTGACGGAGTAAGATCCAGTGATAATTTTAGCGTTGCTTGAATACAGAGCTCCCTATAACTAATATTTTATTTATTTTATCTGATACAGTTCGAAATTTTCCATCTCATGTACAACGGGATAGTTCTCTAGCGTAAGATATATGTGGTAGGGGAATTGCTATTAACCAACAAGAAACCACATCGTTCCATATGGTTAGAGCATTTTGGAAAATCAACTTTCCAAATTGGTAAAGAAATTATCGAGAACAGATTAGAGATGCTAAATGTAAAGTAAACATAGACTTTGACCTGTTTATGATACCAAGGCGATAACGCGGTATAAATGAAAAGTATTACTCAATCCTGTCTTATACTAAGCAAGGAAAGATTTAGAACAGGCCATCTCAAGCCATTGAAGATAGAAAATAATAACAAAATTTATCCCACTTGCCCAAAATGTAGTTTGGTACCTGCAGCTCCAGAACACATTTTGGCTTGTATTAGATGTACTAAACAGGACCTTTGGGAGAGGCCGCTTCTCATCATAAAACAGTTAGAGGAGCATGAACTCATGGAATTCGTGTAATATTTACACAAGGGGATAAGAAACAAAAACAACAACTAAGCAAGGATGATATGGTAGAAGTAAAGCTCTTGTATCTATTACATAAATCTATTTTCTTCGATATCGAACATTGTGGCCCACTGTACGACACCAGCCATCCCTGTTTTGAGCTCGATGTACCATCTCAGCGATCGTTAAACCAGTGAGTTCCTTTAATTGGTTCACGAAGCGTGTCGGTGGACGTTCAGATATGCGTCGCCCAGATGTCTTTCCAATCAGTATGGTGTACTCTATTCCCCTGCGTTACGCGATATGACCGAAGAATCTCAAACAATCCCGACGTACACGCCGCATAAGTTGGTTATCTTCCGAAATCGAACTTTATATTTATTACTCTAGTTCAAGTCAACGGGAAATTTTGGAAAAGCCATTCAACACATTTTTCTGCAAGTATTTCTATTCCGAGTATATTTAGTTCACTCGCCCTCCAGAATCAAGAAGTTTAACAAATAGCTCTTAAGTTCCGTTAAAATCTTCATTTTTATTTCAAGGATCAAGCTATCCATCAGGAAAACGATGCCGATATCTATCTTTTACAGACTGTCAGGAAGAGCTACCGTCTTTGGTCATGTATTGATTCAATATACTTCTTTAGTAGACCTCCATGTAGGTATTGTTCAGCCTATGTAGGTGAATTCAACTCTCCCTTTCTATTAAACGATGCATTAGAGCCCTATTTGTTACAAGAAACTTGAAATCTACCAATGGTAGATTAAACTTGCGAAACAGCTGAGAGGGTTCACCACTGATGAACAAGGTCCTCCCATTATTTTATTATTTAAGTAAGAGCAGTATAAAATTGATTTATTTTTAAAAGAAACGCGTCAAAAATATTTCAAATTTCTTTCTCTTAAAGTCATCCTATGGAGTTCCCAAAAACAGAACATCAGTTTTCTACCTGATAAATTTCGAACATGCTATATTTGAATATCGCTGTATCATACGATGTACTTACGTACCTGAAGGCATATTATCTTAAAGAATCTGCCCACAATCTGTACACTCACCGTTCAATAACGCTCAACTTTCCACCCTCTTCTACTCTGACTAAGGCAGGAAGTTCAGAGCTCGACACCAGGTTTCCATGTTCTTGGACGTCGTAGGCCATCCTGACGACCTTCAGTTTTCTGGGAGAAGAGGTACTTCCCATCACCACCTACCACAATCATCGAACAAAGGTCAGATGTTGATATTAAAAACAAAGAAAGCATATCCTGACCAGAAGCACATATTCTTTTTAGATAGCAGAGCGCCATCTAGTGGAAGAGAAATCAACTAAGCGTTGATTTAGACTGTTCCCTGATACTTGGCCAACCCATTTTCTTAATGAATTAAGAAAAGCTATCCACGAACGTGTTTCGGGCTGTTGGCCCTCGTCAGCGTGGAGCAGGCTGTACCACTGCGACCAAAAATCTTTTGGTCCCAGAGGCTTCCTAAGAAACCAAGAAATGGTTGAAATGGAATGGATACTCGCTGGCGATCTTCCACCAAACTCTGCAGCTTTCAGTTTCACGATGAGGAGATGCCCTTTTTCTTAATTTATTAACCTTATTCCAGTACAATGTCACATTTGTACTATTTTTTTTCCATCAAGTTCTATAGAATATTTCTCAACCATATCAGAATACAATAATATACTTGGCAGAATTCTGGATGGTTGAAGGATGTTGAAGCATACTCACATCTCTTCCAATGTAGATATCTTCTCCAGCTGGTTCCAATACGACAAAGAACTCAGTGTCGCTCTCCAATGTATTCTTCAAGGGTCCTAGTTCGGGCAAACTGCAACACAAAAAAAACTTATCGGTACTTCGTGCAGGTGGGGCTGGATGGTGGAATTGAGGACCCCCTCATCGCCTGGAAGTGGAAACTTATACGGTAGGGAAGACTCCCCGGCTGAGAAAATTTAAATTTTTAAATATTAATTCTTCTTTAAACTATTATATAATAAGGCAAAACATCCTAGCTGCGAAAGCTTTAGACTTTAGAACCTGATGTCCCTGGTTAAAACACGTTTTCGCTATCTTTTTACACTGATAGCTCCTTAGTTTCTTGAGGACTGTATTTGTTCCTTATAAGGCTCCACTTTGCTGCTGCTTACCCCGTGTATTTCCATCAAGCCAACACCATAAGACACACACTTATTGTCACTGAGGTTCGCAGGAAAGTTCTCTTCTTTTTAATCAATTCCATCTTTTTCTTCTTTTCTTAGAATTTGCCTACTTTAAATTTTCGCTTTAAATTTGTATAAATCCCTTTAAAACGATATTCCAATTAGAGCCTTATTTGTTTACTTATATTTCTTATATTACTTATTGACTGAGTTGTCAATAAATTTGTTTTAATTGTCAATTGTCAACACAAACAAAACTTGTATCAAGACAATTATAATCTCCCTAATTTCTATATAAGAAAAAAACAGGGAAGAAAAGGTTCATTATACAAGACTTTATCAATACCATAAATTCCATCCCTGAAGATGACTGGTGTAAGTGCTTCGATAATTGGTTTTCACGGATTAAATCTTACATAGGTGCTAAGGGTGAATACTTTAAGAGAATCTGAAAATTTGAAAGTTGCATCTTTAATAAAAATAGGTGATTGCAAAAACGTTTGAAGTGAATCTTGTATAAGAGAATGATTGTACAAGCTTTAGGACAAGACGCCATCAACAACTTTCAGTTGCACAATGAAGAGAAGCCTTTTTTTCTCAATTCATGTACCTTATCCCATGAATGTATATACACTTGGTTTTCTCGTGTCTCTTCAAAAAAGGTCACTGTAATATCTTTCAGAGTTATTGTCTGAATCCAGATATACATACTAAAAGGCACAACTTCCTTAAGTTTTGTCCACGAATGTATATATACTTGGTTTTCTCGTGTCTCTTCAAAAAAGGTCACTGTAATATCTTTCAAAGTTATTGTCTGAATCCCAATATACATGCTAAAAGGTACAACTTCCTTAAGTTTTGTCCACGAATGTATATACACATAGTTTTCTCGTTTCTTCGCTTTTCTTGATTTTTTGAAATCACCTATTTTTATTAAAGATGCAACTTTCAAATTTTCAGAGTTTCTCAAAGTACCTTTGCACCTATGTAAGATTTCATCCATGAAAACCAATATCACATTTGTACCATTTTTTCACATTTATATTTGTCTGACCCAATTTCATTTGCATATTCAGAATATTCGGTTATATGCAAATATGGATAAGAAGACCAACTGACCTGAAGCGACGCAGCTGCGGCCAGTATTCCGGGACTTGACCAGTAGCAATAGTCCGTTCTAAAAAGTCCAGAACCTGGTAACGGACTGCAGTCCTATTGTAGGTGTTCTGTTCTTCCTCTCCCATGTCCGTCCATTGGAGTCGGGGTTTGAAGAACTGTCACAAACACCACAACTTGTAGATTTGCATAACAAATACCATTATTGTAGGTTAGCTTACTCGACAAGCATAAAACTTCAATTTATTGAAAATAAAGATACTTCGGCCAGTAAATCTTTTTATTACCTCGACGTTTCGACAAAAATCTTTTGTCCTCGTCAGGAGCAAACAAAAATTATAACAATTGGCAAAACGTTAAAAATTATTCTTATATATTATAACATCTTGTCAAATGTTTTAATTTTTGTTCGCTCCTGACGAGGACAAAGGATTTTTGTCGAAACGTCGAGACAATAAAAAGATTTACTGGCCGAAGTATCTTTATTTTCAAGAAATATGAATTCCGGCCAGGCAGCCTTTATCTTTGCGATAAAACTTCAATGTTTATATAAATAACGATCTGTTTAGATATTTATAAATCATTTTTTTCGCGATCGAACATTGTGGCCCACTGTATGTATTACCTCCCAAACACGATACGACGCCAGCTATCTCTGTCTTTAGCTCGATGTACCATCTCTAGATATATAAAACAACAAAAAGCTTTATTAAGATCTTTTTGGCCTTATATTCTTCCATACATAGAATCGATAGTCTTAAAAAGAAAGAAGTTTAGAGATAATTAAATGGAGGGAGTAGTTTTATACACCTATCCCCCGATTTACACGGTAGATACGTTCCTGAGAAAAACGTGTAAATCGAAAATTAAAAAAAATAATAAAATTAGAAATACAGACACAGTGTGCGTGTGCAGCAAGTCAGTACATAGGCTCGGGATTCCTCGTGAGATGTGTACACAGCGCATGTGTTCAATCACAGTAGCATTTAGTATAGTGCGATAAAAAAAAAAAACTTATTTGGAAAACCGTGTAAAATCGAAAACGTGTAAAATAAGTACCGTGTAAATCGGGGGATAGGTGTATATAATAAAATTTGAACTTATTTTGACACGCGTATTGATTCTTTTTAAAATAAAACAATTTTCTACCGAAAAAATGCAATATAACAACGGTATGGTAGATTAAACTGGCGAAACGGCTGGAAGGTTCACTACCGATGAGCAAGCCCTCCCATTATTTTATCATTGAAGTAAGAGCAGTAGAGAAATTTGATATATTTAAAAAAGAATGATACGCGTCTGTAACATGCTTTATATTTATTTATGTAAAATATTTAATTATTCTATGATTTTTCTTTGTAGTTAGGCAGTCAGCAATACTGTACTTTCTTTTCCTTCTCTAATTTTGCATAGTTTTTTTTAAATATATATTAGGGTTATCTAACTGTCATTGTGGCAACGAATTCCAGGACTCGAGACACCTATGCTGGAATGCCCACTCTTCTTCACCGCTAGACAACAGACAATAATGTTGTAGATCTATATCAATTTGTAAATAGCAGAGAGAATTATCATAGATTTAACTATTATTCTAAATATATTTATGTTTATCTTTCAAACCTAAAAGGTTCAGATTCCTCATATATATTATTGTTTCTCTTTTTTATTTTTGATTACTTTTTCTTGTATAATATATGTTTATAACTGTTTCTGTTTTAAAAAAATGTAAATCGACGCAATTATCTTTAGCTGGGATATCACGTTTTGTGTGTTTAAAGAAATAAAATGAATAAAAGTTTGATGTATGTGAAAGAAACATTCGCGTCTTAAAATTTTTATTTGCTGTATATTGTCATTGTTTAATTTATGTCTAACAATACTTTTTGTCAATTGTCACAGTTTTTTACGGTAGAGCAATGCTTGAAGCATGGTACAGATTTATATTCTATGTATTTATACTGTATCCTCAAATCTTATGTACATAGTTCATTCAAGATACCTTTTCCAAGAGGTCATCTTCAGTATCAGTATTAAAGGGATATCGCGTTTTGTGTGTTGAAATAAAATATTAGAGTTAACCATGTTATGATCTATTTAAATAGTAAAACACAATGTATTGCGACTATCCTTTATTTCTAAATAGGAAACGTTACAGCGTCTAAAATAGTACGAATTCTTTATAACAGATGGCGCGCTAATGCATTTTATTGTGTTTTATGGAGTATACAAAAAGGAAAAAAAAAAAATAGAAGTTTGCAGAAGATGTACTCCGAGAATCATCTGGAGACCGTTGTTTGAAGTTTATATGTTAAGTTTGTAATTTCTATTTACAATTACAATTACAATTATTTTATTTCCAAAGCGCTATATCCCGCAAGGGATACTTGCGTCAAACATGGAGAAAAGTTTATTTATATAAGTTATTTACATTATTCAACGCATGAAATCATTAGAGATCCAGATTTTGTAGAAAGTTTAGAATGTATTTACAAAATGTGAATTGAAATTTAAATATGATTTTTTATCGGAAATCAAATCGTTAAGTTCACAAACAACTAGTTCATTCTTCATTCTATAATCTTGAAATGATGGACAATCGATCAGTAGATGTATTGAGGTTTGTTCCTCAATACCACAAAAGCAACTTGAATCCTCCACTGCCTTTATTCTATTTAAAAAACTTTTGAAATTTCCGTGGTTTGTAACAAATTGAGTATTATAAAAATTTGGACGAAAGTATTTAGGGATTTCTTGGGGGAAAATAGACACTTCGGCCAGTTAGAGTTTTTTATTTTTCTCAACGTTTCGACAAAAATCTTTTGTCTTCGTCAGGAGAAATTAAAAAAAAAGCATTTGGCAAGTCGTTAAAAATTGTTCTGAGGTTGCAAGGGCGTTCTCACGTGATTTTTCGAATTTAGTACAACATCTAAAGCACAAGTCAAAAACAAATATTAAACTCGTCAAAGACTATGATCTTGGAAATAAACAAATATAAAATAATGAAATTAAAATCAAATAAATAAATAAAGTAATATAATAATCACAAAGATAACATATTATTTTATAAATTTCTAACTATTATGCTCAATTTATATTTAGCAAAGTTTGTAATTATTCTTATTTTTTAATTCATAGAAGCATTTTTCTGGCAGACATATAATTTTTTTTATCATCATCATTTTTTATTATTGTTTTTTTCTTCTTAGTCAGTTATCAAATCATTTGCAATTGTAGTTTATTTTTTGTTGTGTTCTTTTTTAAGTAATAAAATATATAGAACTAAGGTGTAATATTCAATTCAATCATATGGAACCAACATCGAATCATTTTTTAAAACAAAGCGAAATCATAAGCTTATACAACTTTCACTTTTTCATACAATCGTCTTCTACTGTACCATACTGTGAGGGATACACCATGAAGATTCAAGTGAGAGGTAGACAAAGTATGAATTGATTTGATAATCTAATAGAATGGTTTGGTATTAGAAGATATGAAGAGAATTTCTGATTACAGAGTGAAATGGTATACCATGATAACCAACATTCGAGATGGCATTATAGGATGAAGAGATGAAATATGTTATTTGGTTGAGGTATTTGAGTTGCTGTTGTTGTCGTGTCCAATGAAGAGCCTCAAATGTTTCCATACATCTCTATCACAGCAGTCGCAATGTCCTCTATCTTGGGTGTATAAAGCTGCTGCTCTGGGTCCATGTCAATTTTCTGTTGTTGTTGTTGTGTCCAATGAAGACCCTCAGATGTCTCCATACATCTTTATCACATCAGTCGCAATGTCCACTATCTTGGGTGTGTAAAGCTGCTGTTCTGGGTCCATGTCAAATTTCTGTGGTTGTTGTTGTGTCCAATGAAGAGCCTCAGATGTCTTCATACATCTCTATCACAGCAGTCGCAATGTCCTCTATCTTGGGTGTGTAATTTTTCTATTCTGGGTCCATGTCTATTTTCTCTTGTCGTGTCCAATGAAGAGCCTCAGATGTCTCCATATATATACATCTCTATCACAGCAGTCGCATTTTCCTCTATCTTGGGTGTTTTAAGCTGCTGTTCTGGTTCTATGTCTATTTTATCTCGTTGCTGTGTCCAATAAAGAGCCTCAGATGTCTCCATACATAGTAATTTACATCTCTATCACAGCAGTCGCAATGTCCACTATCTTGGGTCTATGTCAATTTCTGAAAGGCTGCGGCCAGGTATTTGAGTAAAAAAAAAATATTAGGAAATACCAAAAAGAATCCAAACACAACGATCAACCATCCAATATAGTGATGCTGTCATCGGTGTAATATAGCAAAGCCGTGATTCAGCATTTTCTGGATTGTTGTAGATAAAGCAACTTGTGCGTCTACATTCATGGACAAGACTTAAGGAAGTTGTACCTTTTACCATGTATATCTGGATTCAGACCTTCTACCAACCTTTTATCGAATTTTAAAAGGTAAATTTGTGTTAATATCACTTTTAATAAATGTATATATAATTATATATATTAAAAATAAAAAAGGCATATCTTGACCAGGAGCACATGTGTTTTACAGAAGCCAGAGCGCCATCTGGTGGAACAGAAATCTACTAATCATTGATTTAGCCTGTTCCCTGATATTTGGCCAACCCAATTTCTTGATAAATCAATTAGATAATTAGATATATCTGTATACTTTTAATAATATTAACAATAAAATCAATTATTCTCTTATTAGGAATATCAAATTTTTCGGCAAAATTAAAAATCCCAATTCAACCATATTAACATATCTCCCAAAACAAGCGAAACTACCAATTACCATATCATTATGACAGACCTTGGTCAAATGGTCCTTTTATTGAAATCCTAGGGCGTTGATCTTAGCTAGTTCTTACGGATCGATTAGGGCATGCGCAAAGATCTACCTGCAGTAGCTAGGGACAACTGGACTTCTCTGGACTTATTCCTTTCTTAGTCTACTTGATGGATCCACCGTTGGTTATCGAGTTGAATCAATTTCCTCTTTTGATATCCTGTTTTGGATAACTTTTCTTTTAGAATAAGAAACACAATTCAGGGAAGAAAAGCTTCTTTATACAAGGTATCCCAATAAATCCCAAACCCTTTTATTTTTTATTAAAAATTAAAAGGCAAACTAGAATAAAATATCGTGAAGATAGAGGCACATCGGTTGGCTGGTATCAGGGTGCATGGACCGATCTGATCTGATCCATGGACAAGACACCACCACCACCAATTATATTATATTCTATATGGCAGACATCAATCCAGAAGTGGACATCCATACAGATAAGACACCTCAGTTGGCCGGTATTGTGATCAGGGTGCACGGACCGATCTGATCTGCTCCATGGACAAGACACCACCACCAATTCTATTATATTCTATATGGCAGACATCAATCCAGAAGAGGACATCCATACGGATAAGACACCTCAGTTGGCCGGTATTGTGATCAGGGTGCATGGACCGATCTGATCTGCTCCATGGACAAGACAACACCACCACCAATTCTATTATATTATACTAGACGAATGGCCCGGGCAACGCCCGGGGTTTACCCGAGTGCGAATATATTTTAAAAACGTTGACTTGGGTGGTCGCTATTAACAGGGTGGTCTGTATAGACAGGTGGATGTATCACACAGCTGATAACAGGGTTGTCTAGAGTGGTCGCTATAGACAGGGTGGTCTGTATAGACAGGTGGATGTATCACACTGCTGATAACAGGGTTGCCTAAGGTGACCGCTATAGACAGGGTGGTCTGTATAGACAGACAGCTGATAACAGGGTTGTCTAGAGTGGTCGCTATAGTCAGGGTGGTCTGTATAGACAGGTTTATGAGAGAGGCAAACTTACAGGTTGTTGACGCCGCAATCCCCAGAGAGAGTGTTTTTGTTGCATCATGCTGTGACTCACACGATGACCCAAGGTCAACAGGGGTGGAGCAGCAAACTTAAGCCTATCTCCGTCGTCGCAATGGTGGCGCTGCCTGCGAGCTATATCTACAATTCTGCAAATAACTCTAAGGATATTCAAGATATTCAAGAAATTACTTTTCGAAAACCTTTCCGGGGATATACCTAATAATATTCCAGAATATCATGGCGATTGGATGTATGGTTTTGAATAACAGGGTTGTCTAGAGGGGGGCAGGGAGGACACGTGTTCCCTGGCAGCCAATGAGCGCGCATTCTATCCGTGAGCTTCAGACAAACAGACAAACAAACAGACAGAATAAGGCAAATATATAAGTAGATATGGCAGACATCAATCCAGAAGTGGACATCCATACGGATAAGACACCTCAGTTGGCCGGTATTGTGATCAGGGTGCACGGACCGATCTGATCTGCTCCATGGACAAGACATCACAACCATCAAATCTATTATATTCTATATGGCAGACATCAATCCAGAAGAGGACATCCATATGGATAAGACACCTCAGTTGGCCGGTATTGTGATCAGGGTGTACGGACCGATCTGATCTGCTCCATGGACAAGACAACACCACCACCAATTTTATTATATTCTATATGGCAGACATCAATCCAGAAGAGGACATCCATACAGACAAGGCACCTCAGTTGGTCGGTATTGTGATCAGGGTGCATAGACCGAACTGATCTGATCCATGGACAAGACACCACCACCACCAATTCTATTATATTCTATATGGCAGTCATCAATCCAGAAGAGGACATCCATACGGATAAGACACATCAGTTGGCCGGTATTGTGATCAGGGTGTATGGACCGATCTGATCTGCTCTATGGACAAGACACCACCAATATAAGTGAGTTTGCAGCCCTCTATATGGCAGACATCAATCCAGAAGAGGACATCCATAAGGACAAGGCACCTCGGTTTCCTGTATCGTGATCGAAGTGCATGGACCGATCTGATCTGCTCCATGGACAAGACCACCATTTCATTGGTTGTTCCTGGGTTTGATGTAAAATTAACCAAGATTTTAATGTCCTTTTCCTTTCTTTTCTTCTTTAAACTTCTACTCAAACCTTGTAATTCACCAATTGTTTACGTAAAATAGTTCTCTGAATTTAGTGTTGTTGCTTGACGTAAGCATCCCTTGTGAGGATATCGTGTCTGATTTGATGATAATAATTCTTAAAATTAAATATACTCCGACCAATAAATCTTTTTATTATTTCGACGTTTCGGCAAAATTCTTTTGTCCTCGACATGGAGCAAATAAAAATGAAAGCATTTGGCGTTAAATAATATTCTTTATTCTAGTTTGCCTTCTAAATTTTAATAATAAAAAAGTTTTCGGGCTTATGGGCACTCACTGGTGGGGTTGAACATTTGTAAGAATCGGGGGGCCATTGGAGCATTTTTTTTTTAAATCAGAAAAAAAGTGCCCAATGCGCGATTCAATCCCGGGTCGTAGCGGTCCAAAACCAATGGTTTAGACCATCCTTCCACCGATCCCCTTACAAATCTATTATAAACTTCTGGAATATATATGTACCCATTTCTTGGTTTCTCAAGAAGCCTCTGGGACCGAAATTCTTTTTGGTCGCAGGGGTACAGCCTACTCCACGCTGACGAGCGCCAACAGCGCGAAACGCATTCGATGATAAATCAAGAAAATGGGTTGGCCAAATATCAGGGAACAGGCTAAATAAATATTTAGTTGATTTCTGTTCCACCAGATGGCGCTCTGCCTTTTGTAAAGCACATGTGCTCCTGGTCAGGATATGCTTTCTTTATTTTTATTATATATGTCTATTAATGCTATTGTGTTGGATGGATTTCATGGCTTTGAGGATTAATCTTAAGTTTTGTCTATGAGTGTAAATCTTTTTAACTCCATGTGTATGACTTATCGTTGACGTGTGTCAATAAAATTGTCTTAGTATTTAAGGAAAGTGAAGATACATACCTTGGTGGTGGGCACAGACTTGATCTCGTAGTGTTGACAGAGCTGGGTGTTGAAGTCGTTGGAACATTCCACCACGCCAACTCTGACCACATTGCTCCAACCTGCACAGACCTGGTAAATTTCTGGGCAAGACAGAAGAAGCTAATGTACACACTAATACTGTAAAAACCGTAATTACTAAACTATGTATATATTTGTATTCATAATAAAATTATGAAAAAATTTTTAAAATTACAAAATATTTTCTCACAATGAGTTTCTTTTTATTACAAAACGCTAGCTTTCAAGTGATAATCGCTCTTCAACGGGCTTAATAAAACATCGACTATATCCTACAAGAAATATTTACAAAAACATACGCGCGTAGCGTGGATATTTATAACTGGAAAATTTTAAATTGGTTTGTAATTTAACAATTTTATGGAATATGTCTATTTACATTTTTAGGGCATCCAAAACTTATAAAATTGATCTATTGATTTTTTCTAAGATATCTAAGGTATTGTGATGGTATCTTCCTGTTTATGTTGTTATATTGATTGGAAATGAGAGATTCTAAGAGTAACCGTTGATATTTGTTCTTAATGTTTTTGTCGTGGCATTTCGTTCCTGTTATCTTAAATTGGTGACCGGTTAATATTAAAGCGGTATGACAAATCAGAATGAAAAGATTCACCTCTTATGAGTTAAGCCATCCCAAAATTTATCCATCACAATAAGAACAGAATAAAGTTGTTTTCGTTCAAAAAAGAGAAAAAACGCAAATATTAGTTTCATTTTCAACATATAGAGAACGTTTTAATGCCTCAAATTTCTATTTTTCAATGTGCAAATAACATTTTTAAAATTTAATACGTATAGTCTAAGTAAGATCAAGATACTAGACCAGAGATCGGCAAACTGCGGCTCGCAAATCACATGCTTTGGATGTAAAGTTGCGGCTCTTTATATAGTTCCATACGTAAATATTATTTATGTGAGTACAATTTATTGTTGGCAAGAAAATATTTGCGGCTCTTTAAAAACTTTGAAAATTTGTAAATTGTCATTTTTGACTCTTCCTACTCAAAAGTTTGCCAACCCCTGCTCTAGGATGAATAAATGACCTAAATAAAAATACAAAGAAATATTCATAACAAAATACATGCTACCAATATTAAACTACAAACAAAAAACACAAAGCTTTATTAGGACCTTTTAGTGCCTTATATAGTGCTCCCAGTCTTAATGACAAAGGCAGACGCATTCTACTTCACCCAGTATGGAGATAAGAAAGAAGAAGAAGTCTTATACAGATTCTTCAAGCAGAAATGTAGGATTAACAATACTATTCTGGAGAAAGTCAATAGGGTGAAATAAATTATTGATAACCTATAAAAGAAAGACAAGTAACTCCACCTTTGACGGTCCCAAGCCTGGATGAAAAAGGAGGAAGGGGATCAGTAACAAGCTCGCTAAAAAACCTAGGTTCAGCTGGCCCGGCTGATAGTACCCTGTTAGGGCTCCTGATCAAGGGATACAGGATGAGCAGCGTTTGTACTCCATGTTAGGAGTGGCTGCACATGACGTCTGTTTCTCATGTCAGAGGCGGCCATTTCTTTTGGAGCTGAGTCGGCCTGCCACTGAGTAGTGTTCCTAGTCTTAATGACAAAGGCAGACGCATTCTACTTCACCCAATCATGATGGTTGTCAACAGACACCATCTCAAGTTCTACAAGCTTGATACCCTAATATGATTGAGTGGATATAAAAAAAGAAGAAGAAGAGAAAGACAAGATAGATAGACAAATGACAATGTGGGGACAGTAAACAACGAGGACATTATTATTGACAAGATATTTAGTACTGTCATACACACATCGAACAACAATGTCTTTTGTAATCAAACTTTTCCTTATTGTCAACACAAACAACGTTGTTCGCTCCACTGCGGTCCCGTTGTCAACACAACTTCAATTACAATACAATAACGTGTCACCCCCTCTCTATAGCACCCTATTTTGGTGAGTCCCAACTGTATTTTCAAAATACAGTTAAACCTGTCTATAGCGCCCCCTCTTGGGACTCACCAAAATAGGGTACTATAGAGAGGGGGTGCTATAGACAGGTCACTTTTAATGCAAAATGCTTACATTTTAATGTTTAAAATCGGGCGCTTTTTAGAGGGGGCGCTATAGACAGGTTTAACTGTATTGTTTTTTTCACAAACACACAAATAATGTAATATATTTTTTCTCAATATCATAAGTATATTTAAAATATGTAAATCAAAATTCGAAACTATTATAGACACGTATGATTCTTTTAAAAATTAAACAATTTCTACTGCCCTTACTGGAATGAAAATATTGCTGCTATCCTCAAAGCTTATTTCCATAGTTCATCTAAAATACCCATTCCAAGATTCTAGCATCAGTATCACTATAAAAAGAAGATCGAAAAATACAATATAACAGCGGTATGGTCGATTAAACTGGCGAAACCGCTGGGAGGGTTCACCACTGATGAGCCAAGCTAATATTCTTTAATACTTTCACTTCTTATATATAAATGGTGTTTTATTGCTTTATAATTAATTGAATATAAGTAAATAAAAAGAAACGTAACTGAATCTGTAAAATGAAAAAAGGGTTTTGTATTTCACAGTTCGCCCATTTTTATATAATTGTCTTTTACTGTCAAAAGTAGAAATACAGTTAAACCTGTCTATAGCACCTCCTCTAAATAGCGCCTTCCTCTCTATAGCGCCCGATTTTAAATACGTAGTGCGATGTGATTTACATTAAAAGTGACCTGTCTATAGCACCCCCTCTCTATAGCATCCTATTTTGGTGAATCCCAAGAGGGGGCGACAGGTTTAACTGTAAATCTTAATCTTTTCCAGGATTTAAGTAATGAAAGATAACAATACAGACAGAATGACAAAGGTTGTATAGTAAAAAAAAAGATAATATTGCCAATTAACTACATTTTCCTTGAATTATCTTGAGTCATTGTTTCAACCACGGTGCGTACATGACATTGGTTGAGGATGTTGGTTGAACATTGGCTAAAGTGGCTTCTGAGTCAAATGGAAATTTCCATTGTTGAATAATGAATGTAGACGTGTAGATGTTGAACTTCCCCAAGATGTTCTTCACATTGGGAAACTTCTTAGAGAAACAAAAAGATCAGATCTTTTTTTCTTCTTATCCCTAGTACACGTGGTACATGCCATGATAATCATGGTGGATAGTTAGCGACTGCTTTTTACTGTAAGTACACCACATGTGGGGGGAAGAAGTCCGACCACATCTCCCTGCGGTCCCCCCTGGACCCTTGGAATATTCGACCAAATTCTGGTTCGTTTCCAAGGTGACTAACGTGGCAACGGGACCCATTTTCCAATGAAGAGCAAGATAGTAGATATTGCTGCTGCTGTGATGGAGATGCATGGAGACATCTAAGACTCTTCTTTGGACACGACAACAACAACACCACATGTGAAAAGCAGTTCGACTTTTACACTTTCAAATATGCCAATGACCCGTTTGGTTACTTGCACTCGCTGGTGTGTTTGAACTTTTGCAAGAATCGGGGGGGCATTGGAGCATTTTTTTAAAATTAGAAATAAGTGCCCAATGCAGTATTCGATCACAGGTCGTAGCTTTCGAAAATCAACGGTTTAGATCATCCTTCCACTGACCCCCTTTCCATATTGTGAAACTTAAAAAAAAAAAAACCTATAAGATCAGTTCACTTAAAGCATATAATTGCCAAACATGCGAAAAGAAAGTCAAAGCTATATATTTAAGTCTTAAAATGTATCGGTATAATAGATTCTACCTATTTCCATGCATCTAAAATTTACCAATACAGAAAAGGAAACCAAGCCTCAGATCCCTATACGTTCTTATATCATATACTAGACGAATGACCCGGGCAACGCCCGGGTTTACCCGTTTAATGTTTTATTCAAACACTATTCGTTACAATTATAAATTGGCGCCGTGGATGTCACTCTTGTGAAACGTCCCGCTCCAAACTTTACATGTACATTAGGTCAGCTGATATTACCTCCCATCTTCACCGCTAGAGGCGCTGCTCGCGAGCTAAGTAGAATAATTTGAATATATAGTTTTAATAATTGATTTATATATTTTTTAAAATAGCCTATCGTCTCTCTTCCCCGTATTTTTTTACCTATGTATGGAAATTTTGGTTTGAATTAGTGAACTACTGCGAATTTGTATACAGGACATACAAACAAACAAACAAACAAACATTTATATATATATAGATAATCATATACGCCAGTAGAAAGCATTGCAATACCTGATATCTTGATAAAAATATAAAATAAATCAAGAAAATCACCCTCGGAAGCATTTTTGTTTATTATTTTATATATCCTCATATATTAATAACAACTATTGTGAAAACCTGGTACTCTTCAGTGAATCTTCTTTCCCCCAGTTTGATCACCAAGTCCTACATAATGTCTGTACAGTCATGTCTGGTCTTTACTATATTGTCACCATATGCAAATAAGAATTATTGTGAATACATGGTACTCTTAAGTGAATTCTTTCCCCAGTTTGATCAACCAAGCCCTCCATAATGTCTGTACAGCCATGTCTGGTCTTCCCAATATTGTCACTATTGTGTGTTTGTTATCACTGTTAAGTAGTCTAGAACTTGGCAGTTAGCTCTCAGTATTATCGCTATGTTATATGTATATGCGCTATGTTTTCTATTGTAGTCTTAGCTTGGTAATAAAGGATAATTGATCAAGAGTTGGTTCGTGGTTAAGTGTAGCAGCGACACAACAATCACCTATTACTATTGTGAAAAAGACATGGTACTCTTCAGTGAATCCTCTTTCCTCAAGTTTGATCGACCGTCCATAATGTCTGTAGTAGAGACCTTTCGTCAAGATCAAACCTGGCAGCCTTCACATCCTTCCAGGAACTCACCCTATCAACTTCCTCTGAATCTTCCCGTCGTCTGGAAAATTTATCGAGAACAAAATCAATTTTCCTGTGAGCAATTCTCAGCGAATTTTGACCCAGTTCTTCTCTATTTTAGTAGAAATAGCTGTCTAGCCACTTTTCCATAGGTAGGAATTTCTCCATAGTAAAATTACTGAGAGTGTAGGGGGGTAGACATCAAGTTACCGGTTATAATAAAATCTTGAAGACAGAAAATTGATTCAACTTGACTTTTTACCTTTGATAATAAACAATTTCTTACTATCCAATCTTCTTCTTCTTATTTCTTATCTCCACTCATTCACATTAAGGTATCAAGCTTGTAAAGCTTGTTGATGGTGTCTGTCAGGGAAGAGTATAGCTCATCAATGGATGAGTCAATACAGTCAACAATGTGTCTTGGGGTTGCAGGCTGAGCATTACTTTCCAATGAAACAATTGAGTAACATTACATATTATTATTATTATTTTTTGCTTATCCCTAGTACACTTGGTACAGGCCATATTGGCACTATATCAAAGTACCAAGGTGCTGCACGCAACACACCAAGGTTGTTCAAAAAAAGTTAGATTCCCCAGGCCAGGGAAGATAGAAGAAAGATAGGTGTTAATTAGATAATAATATTAGATAAAGCAGGGAATAATTCAACAAGTGCTGGGAAAAGATAAATTTTCTTTTTGTAAAAATTAAAATAGAGTTTTAGGTAAAAAAAATGTTAATAAAAAAAACTATATATATATATATATATATTTTGAAAATAGAGCAATCCATAAATGAATCTTTAAATAAAAAGGCATATATTGGATCAAAAAATCGTTTATTTTACCAATATTTCAGTTGGCTGAACACCAACCTTTATAATGTTATAACACCTTGATAAAGGTTAGCGTTCAGCCAACTGAAATATTGGTAAAATAAATGATATTTTGACCCAATATATGCCTTTTTAATTAATCAAATCCCGCATTAGGCACTTTTTTCTGATTAAAAAAAATGCCCATATGGCCCCCGATTCTTGCAAAAGTCCAACCCCACCAGCGAGTGCAAGTAACCAAACGGGGCTCTGACACATTTGTAAGTGCAAAGTTGAACTGCTTTTCAAATGTATAGACATGTGGTGTACTTACAGTAAAAGTAATCGCCATATATATATATATAAATTGAAACTCAGGTCTTATATCAAGAATTATAATGCTATGAATATCTCAATAAAGATGGTTAATATAAGTTACTAGACGGGTGACCCGGGCTTCGCCCCGGGATTAACCCGTGTGCATATCTACCCGAGTGATATATATTTAGGTAAGATTTTTTTTATAATTGTTTGTTATTAGCATTATCTATTTGTTTGCATCAGCATAATATAATCTAATATTTGATAGAGGGCGCTGTTCGTGAGCTAGGTAGAATAATTTGAATATATAGTTGTAATAATTGATTTATATATTTTTTAAATAGCCTATCGTCTTTTCCGTATTTTACCTATGTATGGAAATTTTGGTTTGAATTAGTGAACTACTGCGAATTTGTATACCGGACATACAAACAAACAAACAAACATACAAACATTCATTTATATATATATAGATAAAAGATAAGCAGACAAACACACAAGTATTGCATTAACAAATAATACCAATAAAAGAGAACACGAATAAAAAGAAGGTACTCCCACATTTAAATCACCAAATGTATTGTCGAATCAACAAAAGCTGTAATCAATCCAAGATGGGGTTTTCCAACAGCAGCAGAACAATTAGCCCAGCTGCCATTGGTTCAATAAACCAGCAGTTACCATGACAACGTAGGTATCTGCTGTATAAATCCACAGTTCTAATGGCAACCCTCCATTGTTGATTACCATTGATGGACGCTCTCATCAGAATACAAAGCGTTTGTCATTTCAGTGGCTCTTTGGAATAAGAATACAGTTAAACCTGTCTATAGTGCCCCCTCTAAATAGCGCCTATCTCTCTATAACGCCCGATTTTAAATACGTAGTACGATGCGATTTACATTAAAAGTGACCTACCTATCTATAGCACCCCCTCTATTTTGGTGAGTCCCAAGAGGGGGCGCAATAGACAGGTTTAACTGTATGTGATTCTGCATAGGACGAATTTATTTTCTTTTTTTAAAGACTTTTTTGCTTATTCCTAGTATACGTGGTAAGGGCTATGATAATCTTGGCAGGGGGTCAGTGGAAGGATGGTCTAAGCCGTTGATTTTCGACCGCTACAACCCGCATTGGACACTTTTTTCTGATTAAAAAAAAAAAAAAGAAATTCTCCAGTGGTCCCCGATTCTTGCAAAAGTCCAACCCCACCAGCGAATGCAAGTAACCAAACGGGGCTCTGGCACATTCTGGCACTGTGCAAAGTCGAGCTGCTTTTCACATGTGTAGACATGTGGTGCACTTAAAATAAAAGCAGTCGCCAACTTCTACCCACCATGATTATCATGGCCTGTACCACGTGTACTAGGGATAAGCAAAAAAATAATAATAATCATGGTGGGTAGAAGTAGGCGACTGTTTTTACTATAAGTGCATCACATGTTTACACATATGAAAATCAGTTCGACTTTGTACTTACAAATGTGTCTTAGCCCCGTTTGGTTACTTGCACTCGCTGGTGGGGTTGGACTTTTGAATGAATCGGGGGCCATTGGAGCATTTTTTTTAATCAGAAAAAAAGTGCCCAATGCGGGATTAGATCCCGGGTCGTAGCGGTTGATATGTGCTTCCACGCATCATTTAAAAAATATACACTCATGGACAAAACTTAAGGAAGTGGAAAGTCTTATATGTCTTCGTCTATTTTTTTTTTTTTTTTTGAAGGAGACAGAAGCAATTCTGTTCACACTTGGTTATCTTGTGTGTCTACAATAAAGGTCACTGTAATATCTTTCATAGTTATTGTCTTATAATCCCGATATACATGCTTAAAGGTACAACTTCCTCAAGTTTTGTCTATGAGTGTATATTTCAGAGTTATTGTCTGAATCCCGATATACATGCTAAAAGGTACAACTTCCTTTAGTTTTGTCCATGAGTATATTTCAGAGTTATTGTCTAAATCCCGATATACATGCTAAAAGGCACAACTTACATAAGTTTTGTCCATGAGTGTATATTTCAGAGTTATTGTCTGAATACCGATATACATGCTAAAAGGTACAACTTCCTTAAGTTTTGTCTATGAGTATCTTTCAGAGTTATTGTTTGAATCCCGATATACATGCTAAAAGGTATAACTTCCTTCTGTTTTGTCCATGAGTGTATATACTCGTATGTCTTCAATAAAGGTCACTGTAATATATTTCAGAGTTATTATCTGAATCCCGATATACTTGCTAAAAGGTACAACTTCCTTAAGTTTTGTCCATGAGTGTATATACACTTGGTTATCTCGTGTATCTTCAATAAAGGTCACTGTAATATATTTCAGAGTTATTGACTGAATCCCCATATATATGCTGAAAGGTACAACTTCCTTAAGGTTTGTCCATGAGTGTATATACACTTGGTTACCTCGTGTGTCTTCAATAAAGTTCACTGTAATATCTTTCAGAGTTATTATCTGAATCCCGATATACATGCTGAAAGGTACAACTTCCTTAAATTTTGTCCATGAGTGTATATACACTTGGTTACCTCGTGTATCTTCAATAAAGGTCACTCTAATATATTTCAGAGTTATTGACTGAATCCCCATATACATTCTAAAAGGTACAACTTCCTTAAGTTTTGTCCATGAGTTAATTGAAGAGATATTATTTTTTATCAACCATTGCCATTCGTTTCATTTAGATACCCGTAGAAGGGCGTCTTCCCAGAAAGCTTTTAAGATCGTCCTCTTATAAAAAAAATCTCTTCTCCCCAACTTTTGTTTCTTCTTCTATAGAAAAGTAAAGAAGTTGTATCTCTAACTAACTACAGTAAAACCTGTTTATAGCACCCCCTCTTGGGACTCACCAAAATAGGATGCTATATAGAAGGGGTGCTATAGACAGGTCACTTTTAATGTAGATCGCATCGTACTACGTATTTGAAATAGGGCTCTATAGAGAGGAAGGCGCTATTTAGAGATGGCGCTATAGACAGGTTTAACTGTATATAACCTCTGTTAATACATTCCGTGAATTTAGAAGATATTTTTAATTCTAGATAATCTCTTACCCAAATATTTCTACAAACATCGATGTCGTAGAAAACAAATTTATCAATTTTTATCAGTTTGCACAGCTGGAGAGTTCTGGCGACTTGTTTCTTGGTGTGATGCAATTTCCTATTTTCTTATTTGCTTCACATCTTGGTGGTGCTTATCTCCATGGTTAAACCAATTCCTGAAATCTACTTCTCTCCAATTTTGCGATGGTAGTTATAGGACTGGAAAATAGGTCCTTTATTGTCAGTTCTGAGCATGACAAGATATACTCCGGAGAAGTTTCTGCACTATTGCATTTCAAGAAGTTATTGAAGGTTTTTTGTCCATTTTGAAATTTTAAGGTTTTTATATGGCCACTTCTTAGTCTTGATAAAGCTGTTTGATATCTATTGAGTTTTGAAGTTCTTCTAATTGTTTCAATGGTTTGTATCAGTGATGATTTGGATGAGCTGTCAGTTTTGATTTAAATTCACAACGTATTGGATCCTGGACAAGAGTTCTTGGTGATATTTCTGTATGAAACAGTTCAACAATAATAATTGTCATATATATATATATATATATATATGTCTTCAATAAAGAGAAAAATTCTTGTTTAATAGTTTATTTCTTACTATACGGGTGACCCGGGCTTCGCCCCGGGATTGACCCGTGTGCATATCTACCCGAGTGATATATATTTAGATAAGATTTTTTAAATAATTGTTTGTTATTAGCATTATCTATTTGTTTGCATCAGCATAATTTAATCTAAATTGTACTGAAATAAAAATATCCACTTTTAGTACTTGATAGAGGGAGCTGTTCGTGAGCTAAGTAGAATAATTTGAATATATAGTTTTAATAATTGATTTATATATTTTTAAAATAGCGTCTTCCCTGTATTTTTTTACCTATGTATGGAAATTTAGGTTTGAATTAGTGAACTACTGCGAATTTGTATACCGGACATACAAATAAACAAACATACAAACATTGATTTATATATATATAGATATGTAGTAACTCATTATTATCTTATATATCTACACTCATGGACAAAACTTAAGGAATGGAAAGTCTGATGTCACCGGTTGCTTTTTTTTAGGAGACAAAGAAAATTTGTTCACAATTGGTTATCTCGTGTGTCTCCAATAAAGATCACTGTAATATCTTTCAGAGTTAATGTCTGAATCCCGATATACATGCTAAACGGCATAACTTCCTTAAGTTTTATTCATGAATGTATATTGGTTATCTCGTGTGTCTTCAATAAAGGTCACTGTAATATCTTTCAGAGTTATTGTCTGAATCCTAATATAAATGATTAAAGGTACAACTTCCTTAAGTTTTGTCCATGAGTGTATATATAGAAGAGAGAATCTTAGGATGGAGAGGCATGGTACCATTGAAACTCAAGACTTACTCATGAACAATGAAACGGAAGCAGAAGAAGATATAACCAGGAAAGAAATTTACAATCAGCTGTTATAAATAAATAAATCTTTTTTTACGTAAATCAGCTTCTAATATAATTTTTTCTATCTATTACCACCTAATATTATGGCATAAGTTGCAGATGTTACTGTACGTGGGACATTGTTGTTGAAGGAACAATTGGTAATTGTATTCGATACAGCTGTTCCATCTAAACAGCTGTGAGATAGAAATAGCCAGGTTTCTAAGAGAACATCTAGAATGGCCGTTCCCATTGTAAGATCTCTGTAAGAGCGAATGGAATAAAGCCTATATCTGGGTGTAAAACCATATTCTCTAGTCTTATTATATAAGTATATTATATGTAATTCTACTGTCCTAAAATCTTATGTTTAAAGTGTTCTTAAATACCATTTTTAAGATTCCACCCTTCAGTGTAGCATATATAAGCAGAATGATCCAATACAGTATTAGAGCTCTAAAGAAGCGGTCTGGTATAGATTAAATTGGTGAAACCGCTGAGCCAAGACCTCCCAATATTTTTTTTCATCACAGAAAGGACAATAGAAGTTTAATTTGTTTGTGAGAATAAACATTCGAGTCTTAATGTCTTCATTCGGTATATGGCACCTTATTATTGCTTTGTATTAATTTATGTCTAACCTGTCCTTATTGTTTGCGGAAAAGCATTGCTCGATGCAAATATTTATATGTAACTCTACTGTCTTAAAAGCCTATTTCCATAGTTAGCTCAAATACCATTTCTGAGATTCCACCCTTCAGTGTAGTATTTACAAGCAGAATGATCCAATACAGTATTAGAGCTCTAAAGAAGCGGTCTGGTGGATTAAATTGGCGAAACCGCTGGGAGGATTCACCAATGATAAGCCCTCCCAATATTTTTTTTCGCAGTAAGGATAGTAAAGATTTGATTCATGTGTGAAAGAGGCATTCGTGCCTTAATGATAAACCCCTCTGATCATCGTGAGGATGACTCTTCGACGTTGAGGAAGCCCCCTCGAACATACACTCATGGACAAAACTTTAGGAAAATGTACCTTTTAGTATGTATATCGGGATTCAGACAATAACTCTGAAAGATACTCATGAACAAAACTTTAGTAAATTGTACCTTTTAGCATGTATATCGGGATTCAGACAATAACTCTGAAAGATACTCATGGACAAAACATAAGGAAGTTGTACCTTTTAGCATGTTTATTGGGATTAAGACAATAAATCTGAAAGATATTTGATACACAGTGACCTTAAATGAAGACACACGAGATAACTAAGTGTGAACAAAATTGCTTCTGTCTCCATAAAAAAAATAGATGACAGGCGACATCAAAGGTTTTCGACTTCCTTAAGCTTTGTTCATGAGTATATAGGATTAATAACGAGGCTTTTTTTTTGGATTTGATTGAAATACACTTAATTTTAATATATTTATATGATATTTCGAAAGGCTGAATATATTTCTTTTTAAAGCATATTTACAACTCAAAACCACGAAATAAAGCGCTATGCAAACGTCTACATCATGAATTTGAATCGTAAATATGTTTTAAAAAAATTTCGAATTACCATGTTATTTTTAAAATATAAAATGAATGTTTCAATTACATTTATAGATAACACTTAATAAAGTTTCAAATTTTGCGCATAAACCACTCTATATTTGCTTATATATCGACGGATACCCCCATATATGCAAATTCGAACGTTCTTCTTTAAGAATATTGTTGTTGTTGTCGTGTCCAATGAAGAGCCTCAGATGTCTCCATACATCTCTATCACAGTAGCAGCAATGTCCACTATCTTGGGTGTGTAAAGCTGCTGTTCTGGGTCCATGTCAATTTTATGTTGTTGTTGTCGTGTCCAATGAAGAGCCTCAGATGTCTCCATACATCTCTATCACAGCAGCAGCAATGTCCACTATCTTGGTTGTGTAAAGCTGCTGTTCTGGGTCTATGTCAATTTTCTGCAAGGCTGCGGCCATTACTGGGCATGAGAATATGTGGATAGGTGTTAGTTCCATACCAGGACAGTTGTTGCATGTCCTATAGGTTTTTGTGTCATCTGGATGTATTGTCATTCCTTTATAGTGTTTTATTCAAAGTCTTTTTATAGTTTTTGTCAGTTTTCTCTCCGAGTTTATTTCACATATTTGATCTTTTCTTATTTTTTGTTTAAGAATATTTAAGAATAAACTATAATAATAACATTAGAAAATATACATGCTAAAAGGAACAACTTCCTTAAGTTTTGTTCATGAGTGTGAATCAAAACTCATCTAATTAATCATAGTAAAATATATAAAAACTTAAACGACGTTTAACATGTATACTCATCATTACCCTTCACAATTCATCCTTTCATACTTCATCCCTAAGGATAGAAATAGTCGTTATTTCTCCTTAAAATAAATTTCGATTTTTCGTTCAAAAGAAACATTTGCGGTTTAATTGTCAAACGTCGTTTTACAATCATAAGCCACAATTATATTGTATTATAAAACCAAAAGATTCCCACTTCCGTGAGCTGGAATTCGAAGCTATCAGTGAAATCCGTTAAATTCTTGAAAAAAATCAATAAAAATCAATTTCTCCAAAAAACTTGTGACAAACTTTTTACTACTTCCTTTTTTTAAAGATTCTCGTTTCCTCGATTTTTCCATTTCACCATTTTTTAATAGTTTTGTATAAAATCGATATAGAATGTCTTTATATAGGAAAAATCTTTTTAGATCAATACATTGTACATTTTTAAGTAAGTCATTTTTTTATTGACATAGCTAGATAAAATGTTAAAAAAAAAATATTAGGCCAATTCTGGAATAATTAATAATCAACGAGAATATACCCATACCTCGCTTTGCGTCAGGGTTACGTTCCAAAAAAACACGACGCAAATTGAAACGACGCAAAGTGAAAATATGTGAAGTCGCAATCAAAAAAAAGGTGTTGTCATATTTTAGGAAAAAAAATTAAAGACTCGAATCCAAAACAACGCAACTTCGAAAATCTAACGACCACAGTGAAAATCAGTAAAAATTAAGCAGCGACGCAACTTCGAAAAAAAAAAACGCAAAACGAAACGACGCAAAGCGAGGTATTGGTGTAGTTGATATTTATTCCAATAGATGGCGCAAGCCATCAGAAACTTTCAGTTGCACGATAAGGAGAGATGCCTTTTTCATAATAGCTAGATAGAGTTTGATAACAATCCTTCTATGTGAATATATATTAAAAACAAAATAGGCATATTTTGACCCCTTACATGAGCTTTTTAGATGGCAGAGCGCCATCTTATGGATCAAAAATCAACTAAACGTTAATTTAACCTGAAATATAAAAATATTAAACGGTAGCAATGCATTTTTTAATTAAAGAAATGCATTGCTATCGTTTATATATTTCATATTTTATAGCAATTTTCTCTTTTAAAGTTAATTGAACCTGTTCCCTGATATTTGGCCAACCCATTTTCTTGATAAATCAAGAAAAGCCATCCACGTACGCGTTTCAAGCTATTGGCCCTCACAGCGTGGTGCAATCCGTACCTCTAACGACCAAAAATCAGGAAATGGATATCTATGTAAACTTGGCCTTGAATACCCATTCTTGATTTCTCAGGAAGCCCATACGTACGTGTTTGGCCTTTTCTAGATTTATCAAGACATTGGGTTGGTCAAACATCACAATCTAAATCAACGTTTAGTTGATTTTTGTTCCAATGGATGGCGCTTTGTTATCTAAAATGTTTATATGGCGCGGTCAGGATATGCCTTTTTTGTTTTTAATATTACATTTTGCTTATTAATATCTTTATTACTATAAAAACTATACAAAAATAAACGTGGCAGACATCGCGGGCGAATGCTACGGTACGTCGCGGGTGCGCTGCTCAATTGGCTGGAACTAATTTTTTGGAATGCAAGCATAACGGTTGCACCCTTCCATTGGATCACGACATATATATATTGGATTCATTGTAATTTATTTATTAAAAAATGCATATATTGGATTTTTAGTATTGTTCCAATATTTCGAGGGGTAACTCGCTTCTCTTTATCGAGGATGTTTATGTTTTTCGCTAAAACATATGAGCACCTGTATACTACTCTCGTTCTACAAGGGGCCAATGAAAGAAATGTATCTTTGATTTAGATTTTGAGTCAAACGTCGATCCATTAAATAAGCTTATATGAAAAAGTGCTTACCTGGATCTGTACAAATCCAGTATCTGTGCATTTTCTTTGCGGATACAGGCACGCCCTTTTTCATATAAACATATACAGTTAAACCTGTCTATAGCGCCCCCTCTAAATAGCACCTTCCTCTCTAAAGCGCCCGATTTTAAATACGTAGTACGATGCGATATACCTTAAAAGTGATTTGTCTATAGCACCCCCTCTCTATAGCACCTTCCTCTCTATAGCGCCCGATTTTAAATACGTAGTACGATGCGATTTACATTAAAATTTACCTGTCTATAGCACCCCCTCTAAATAGCACCTTCCTCTCTATAGCGCCCGATTTTAAATACGTAGTACGATGCGATTTACATTAAAATTTACCTGTCTATAGCACCCCTTCTCTATAGAACCCTATTTTGGTGATTCCCAAGAGGGGGGCGCTATAGACAGGTTTAACTTATATATATTCCAAAAATAATAATATCAGGCAATTTTGTAGACTTTTCACATCTACCAGAATACTAAAACTCAAGCAAGTACCTACCATAAACATCCTGAGCGAATTCTTTGTAGATGGGGGCAAATCTACGGCAGTAGGGACACCAGGATTTGTAGAACTCGACAATCCAGGTGACATCTTTATCCAAGACTTCAGTACCGTAGATGGTGGTGTTCAGGATCTCGACTAAGTCTTCGGGATCATATAAGGACCTTTTGACCGGTCCAGCGGTCACTATGACCAAACATGTCAACAAGATTGCGGATGGCAACGGCTGCATGCTGGCGACTAGAGCGCCTCTCTGCTCTATCGATTGAGGTCACCCCCCTCCTCCCTTCCATTCAATTTGCATAGATATCAGAAAGTACTTCCTCCTTTTTTTTACATATCCCATCTTTAAAAAAAAAAATAGTTTTCAATATGCTCTAGTTTTTTTAACAGTCATCTGTTTCTTAGATGTGACGAAAATATTGATTGATTTGACATGTCTTTTTTTCAATATAACACATCTTTTTTTGAGAATGTCTTTGAAGGAGATAATTTTTCTTTATATCTTCTCTTTCCACAATAGCGTACTCTGATATTTTTCAATGTTTTTTTTTTTACAATTTTATAAGGGTTATCTTATAGAAGGCGAAATGTTACATACCCTCTTTGCATATTAAACACAAGCTAATAACGCCCCATCTATAGTTCGGTTCAAAATCACTATATTAGATACCGCTCAACAAGAACAACCTAGTTTATAATAATTGAAACAGTGAATAAAATGTGAAGGTTATTCACATATTAAACAGAATGTAAACGCGAGATTCAATCCCGGTTCATGACTGTCGGGAATTGAGGGTGTTACCCACTCGTCCACCGACTTGTTTTATTCCATCTATGGTCAAGTAATGAAACTATCCAAACACAAATTTTTGTTTTAGAGAATGTGTTTTATTTTGAAAATAAAATTCCTGCTTTAATAGTGTTGAAAGTGGAAATTCTATGATATTTCTACGATGTAATACTCTTGTTATAATTTACATATTGTTTTAATGTTGCAATCTCTAATTTGCATCTCAGCCTCTATATCGTATCTTTGATGGATTAGTTGGCTAGCAGTTATTGGATAGGGCAGGCCGCTGATAGGCGTGAACTGCTAGTGTATATATAATTTTATCTAGTTTAATTTCTTTAATCTCTATTCCTTCTTTTTTGTTCATAAATACCTTTAAGTAATAAAGGATCTTTATAATTATCAGCTTTCTTTTTTACCCGTATATATATACGAAAAATTAGTACAAATGTGATATTGTACTGGGATAAGTACATAAATTAAGAAAAAGGCATCTCCTAATCATGCAACTGAAAGTTGCTGATGGCTTGCGCCATCTATCGGAATAAATATCAACTATTCTCGTTGATATTTAATTATTCCAGAATTGGCCAACTATATATATATATAGTTATGAATATTTTGTTTTGCTGTTGAAAATGATGTAGAATTGAAGGTGCAGTCGTGAAAATAGGAAAGATTATTATTTACCCATCAAGTAGTTTTTATTTTGAATTACTTAAAGCAAATTACACATAAAATATTTATCACCATAATATAGAATTTATAAAATGAATTCTATATTCGTGAATTTAAAAAAAAATAGGTAAGTTAACTATACATATTTACAACAAATATTCAAAAAGTGGTAAATTCTAAATCTATGGTCAAAAATGTAGAACAGTCAATGAATGAAAATAAAATATATGTTTTAAAAAAAATAAAATATTTGCATTTTAGATTATATAATAGGTATATATTCTCAACAAATAGTTTAATTTCTTGAATATTTCTTATATTCTATATTTACATATAGGACAAATATTCACATGTTTATTCCAAACGACATTTCAAAATGTCTCTACGGAAAATAATGTCCTTTTTTATTTCTTTATAAAAAGCGTATTTCAATATGCTTCTATGTTTTTAAAAATATATATTTGCATTTTTTTATAAATAAATCAAAAATATCAATTTATCTTTCTTTTTCTAGACTCTTATATTAAATTTTTCGAAGAAGTCATTTTTTTCTTCATATAGCTTCTTTATTAAACGGTCTGTGTTCAAAAACGTAATATTATTTATTTATACACAGTTAAACCTGTCTATAGCGCCCCCTTTAAATAGCGCCTTCCTCTCTATAGCGCCCGATTTTAAACATTTAAAATGTAAACATTTTATATTAAAAGTGACCTGTCTATAGCACCCCTTCTCTAAAGAACCTTATTTTGGTGAGTCCCAAGAGGGGGCACTATAGACAGGTTTAACTGTATTTTTGAATTTTCATTAAAGAAAAAAACAAACTTCGGCTATATATATTTTATTAATATTATTATCTTTAAAATAGTATTGTAAATAGAGAGAGAAATCGATAAATAGATCTTTAATTAAAACATCATATATTGGATCGAAATATCATTTATTTACCTATATTTCAGTTGGCTGAACGCCAACCTTTTTCAAGGTATTACAACATATTTATGTTAACAACAAACTCAGCGCCACATAACGTCAATAGAATTAAGTTTAAAAATATTTGCAATATAGGAATACACATGTGTATAGGCAAAACATATTTTTAAACTTAAATCTATTGACGTTATGTGGCGCTGAGTTTGTTGTTGACATACATATGTTGTAATACTTTGAAAAAAGTTGGCGTTCAGCCAACTGAAATATTGGTTAATAAATTATACAGTAGAACTACCTCCCTGTAAAGGACACCTAATTATAGAACCAAAGTTTCCTTTTGGGACAAGTGTTCTCTTACCGGAGAATTACTAAATAGTAAAAATGGTGATTTTGCAAATGAAAACTGTCCTTTGTAGAGAGGTGTCCGCTAAATGGAGGTTCTACTGTATTTTGATCCAATATATGCCAATTTAATTAAATAGTATATAGTATTCAGGTTATATATGTTCAAACTTCATATATGTTATTTTAAAATATTTGAAAATACACCTATCCCCCGATTTACACGGTACTTGTTTTACACGTTTTCGCTTTTACACGGTTTTCCAAAAAAGGTTTTTTTTTATCGCACTATACTAAATGCGATATTCTACTCTATACTACCTATGTTGAAAAGAATATTGGGAGGCTCTGATTCATGAGGGGGCGAACACCTATTCAGATTTGACAGTTTAATATACACCTATCCCTCGATTTACAAGTTTTTCTCAGGAACGTATCTACCGTGTAAATCGGGGGATAGGTGTATTAATAAAATATTTCATCCAAGATATGCAAGTCAACATTAAAGAATTCCATATGGATTGTTATATATTGAAAATAAAAAGGCATCTCCTAACCGCTTACATGGGTATTTTTAGATGGAATACCGCCATCTAGTGAATCAAATATCAACTAAACATTGATTTAGATTTGTTCCATATTATTTTCAATCACAGAAACTTTCTTAATGAGGTTTTAACATGAAAATAATAGTTATTGGAATGCAACAAGGAGGAGTTGGAGAGTGTCCAAGAAACACAAGCAAAAGATCATTTATAAAACTGGAGTCATTTATCAAAAGATATATTGATGATTTTCTATCAGACAGGCGTGAAACTGCACGAATTCTCTTTTTAATTATTATGATGTTTATTTGGCATTATCTTTATTGGATTGAAAGTGTAATAGTAAAAATGTTTTAATTTCATAAATTTAACTTTCTCAGCACAATTTTGCATATTAATTCTGTATATACAAAATTTATGTTTTCACTTTCATTTATAAATACTATATTTTTCTCATATGTAAAAATATCTTGTTCTATTAATACTAATATTTCTTTCTTTTTGTCATGGTAAAACCTGTAGAAGGACGTCCGAAAGCTTGCGAATAAAGTTATTATAAGATACTCCTCTTCAATTGTTGTTATATTTTGCTATTAATATATACGTGGTACAAGCCATGATAATCATTGTATGTAGTATTTGGTGACTGCTTTTACTGTAAGTGCATCACATGTCTACACATGTAGAAAGTATTTCGAGTTTTACACTTACAAGTGTCATTGGTGAGGTAGGTCTTTTGCAAGAATCGGGGGCCATTGGAGCATTTTTTTTTTAATTAGACAAAAGTGCTCAATGTGTGTGTGGTATTCGATTGGAATAAAATAAACTCCATATAAATCCAAGATGTGCCTCTTTTATTGAAACTATATTCTAACACGTCACAAAACGCTGTCTATTGGCAAACGCTTTCTAGATTATAATGGAAAGATTGATATTCTTTGTGTGGGAATTAATTGCAACACCTTTTCCAATATCTTTCAGTTTTTGTCATAAATTTTTCCCTTTATGGAATCCTAGAGATAAAAAAAAAGTCTTGGGGAAATTAAGTATGGTCATCATGAAGGTCATTATTGGATCCACGGAAGATTAGCAAAGGTAAATGTCTAACAATGACTTAAAACGATTCGTTACCTTATATCGATAAAACTTGACGATCTTTAAGCCAAAAGCTTTGCGACCTTAATACGGCAAAACTGGGTGAGCTTTCAATTCAAAAGGCTTTTCTTCGTAGCTCTAATAAAATAAAACCTGGGCGAGCTTTCAAGCCAAAAGGCTTTTTTCTTCACGGTCCTAATACGATAAAACTGGGCGAGCTTTCGAAATATATAACTTTGACAGTTTTTGAATAAACCCCATATACTTAATACAATGTTAAACTATGAAGAGAAAACTTTTTTTTTTAATAAAGCAATTCATAATTAATTCTTTAGATAATAAAAAGACATATATTCGATTGATAAAAGGATATATTTTGCAATATATATTTGCCATGAGACAAATGTTGGCGTTTAAAGAGTCAACTAAAATATGATGGCAAATCAATCATTTTTCCAATCCAATAAAAGCATTTTTATTATATAAATAAAGAGAATTAGGATGTCTAAGTGATATGGAAATGGTCAATCAATAATCAATTTTCGAAAGGTAAGATTTTTGACCTCTACATGATGGATATGTGATCTATTCGATGTTGATACACTTTTCTAATGAAAGAAGTTGCTAAACAAATAATGGAAGAGGCCTTGGTTTCCTATGAATGCCTTTGCTAATGGACTAAGCATGCTGTCACGATCCATGGTGGCTATCTTCCCATAATGAAAAGAAAATGATCTTAGAATAACCACAAGTATTTATTGTCTTGTTACCCAAAAAGAAGACAAAAGCGACAAAGTTAGAACTACGAAAGGGTATCTAGATGAGAATATAAGTTTTTTTGAAAAGATTTTGAGTTTTAGAAAAAATATAAGATATCAACTCGTCATCATTAAAATTACTGTTTCTAAATTATTAACCTACTAGACGAATGGCCCGGGCAACGCCCGGGTTTTACCCGAGTGCGTATATATTTTTAAAACGTTTTAATTCAAATACTATTCGTTACAATTATAAATTGGCGCCATGGATGTCACTCTTGTGAAACGTCCCGTTCCAAACTGTGTGTTTTTAAAATGTTTTAATTATATATAATATAACGGTATAATAACGGTATAAAGAAATAATGAGCCTATAGCCTAGTGGTCATGGCATCTGCCCGGTAAGCGGAAGGTTGTGGGTTCGATTCCCATCCCTTTACACTTTTTTTTATTTTATCCATTCTGACCAAAATCTATCCGTGAACTTCACACAGACAGAATAAGGCAATTATATAAGTATATTATGTGATTTTATTATTATTATTATTCCAAATATAAATGGTACAGGCCATGATAATGGTGGTGAGGTAGTAGTTAGCGATTGATTTTACTGTAGGTGCACCACATGTCTACACATGTGGAAAGCAATTTGACTTTAACACTTACAAGCATGCCAGAGACAAGTTTTCAAGAATTGAGGGCCATTGGAGCAATTTTTATTCAGAAAAAAAAGTGTCTCCAATGCGAGATTTGATCCCGGTTTGTGGCTGCCAGAAAACGATGGTTTTTACCATTTCTCCACCTGCTTTCTCCACCTATTGCTTTTATTGAATTAAGATATTAGATGCCCTTAGAATATTCGAATTCTGGTCCAAGGTGACTAACGTGGCAATGGCACCCATTTTCCAATGAAGAGCAATAGTGGTAGTGGTGCTTATCTCCATAGTTAAACCAATTCCTGAAGTCCACTCCTCTCCAATTTTGAGATGGTAGTTATAGGCCTGGAAAATAGGTCCTCTATTGTTAGTTCTGAGCATGACAAGATATGCTCCGGAGAAGCTTCTGCACTATTGAATTTCAAGCAGTTATGACTGCTGTGATATAAATGTGATATAAATACATGGAGACATCTGAATCTCTTCATTAGACACAACAACTAGTTTTCAACCATTTATAAATCAGTAGAAGATTAAACGATTGTACAAAATATCAAATTTATACGTGCTCGGCAAGTATATTAACAAAATTAATTGATACAATATTTGTGGACAGTTATACACAGAACGTCAGATATAAATGGAAATTAAATAAAAACTTTTACGCTTCTAGAATAAAGATAAAGTTTGCGATTCAATTCAGTGATTTATTTTAATATGAGCACTTTGGGTCGGTGGAAGGATGGTCTAAACCGTTGGTTTTAGACCTCTAAGACTCGTGATCGAATCCCGCATCGGGAACTTTTTTGTAATTAAAAAAAATGCTCCAAGGGCCACCGATTCTTGCAAAAGTCCAACCTTACTAGCGAGTGCAAGTAACCAAACGGGGAACATTGGTAAGTGTAATATATAATATCTATATATGGTTTTGACCAAGAACTTGGTGATTGTTGTGTGATGTAATCAATATATAGCGTGATATATTCATGTTTTTAGTTCTTATGATAATTCTGTAATAGTAAAATATTATGTAATGCATCATGCACCACTTTTAATAAAATATACACTACCTAAGATTATTGAATATTAGGTAGTAGAGTACATAACAGTAAGTTTAAAATTCGAGCTACTTTTCACATGTGTAGACATGTAGTGCACTTACAGTAAAATAGTCGCCAACTTCTACCCACCACGATTATCATGGCTTGTACCACGTTTACTAGGGATAATAAAAATATAATAGCACTGTCAAATGAAAGTACAGGCGTACAGATTTCAGTCTAGGTAGCTCACTATTTAATGGTGTCAAATGAAAGTCGTGAACAAGTCATCATTTACATGTTTTAATTAACTACCAAGCAAGTGTTATCTGTACATTCCCCAAATTTCTTCCTTCAGACATCGCCATACAGAAAGCATTCGTTCCAATTAGTGAATTGGCAGAATTCCAGACAACTGGATTCTTTCAGTATTTGAGTTCACCGTTTCCTGAAGTCATTTTCAAACATCCTGCGATTTGTCAAATTTATTGTCAACATCCTTTTCCGTTAGGTCTTTTGGTGAAATCTTTGTCAATATATTCTTAAAAAGTAAAAAAAAAAAATACTACCTCTTTCTCTTTCCAGTCAATTTAAAAAGCAAACAGACACTCAATGTTTATTAAATTATAGAATAATTCTAAATAAAGTTGAAAATGAAAAACATCTGTTTGTCAGTTGGGTTTATATTGCTAAGTGTAATTGCTTTCAGTGTAAACTATATATATTGATCTAAATTATTATTATTTTTTAATATAAAATTATTTTTGATCTTTTTCTCTCTCCACACAATATATATGTCTTTCTAATTAAAGATATATTTATGGATTGCTCTATTTTCTAAAAAAATAATGTTTAAATAATTTGTAATATTTATTGGTTATTTTTACCATAAAAGTGAGAGGTTATGTTCACAAAAATTTATGAAACTAAAGATAAAAATAAGAAATTTGAACAATTTTTGACGTGTATGATTCTTTTTAAAATAAATCAATTTTACTACCGTCTTTACTGCAATGATAAAATAATTGGAGGGCCTGGTTTATCAGTCGTGAACCTTCCTAGAGATTTCGCCAGTTTAATCTATTTTTATCATTGCAGTAAGGGCAGTAGTAAATTGATTTATTTAAAAGAAACATACGCATCAAAAATAGTTTAATATTCTGATAACAGCTGTCGCGCTAATGCATCGTATAAAGATAATCGAAGAAAATAGTACTTATCCAACTCTCTCAGGCTTCCATTTCCCATGGTCGATGCTCCCACAATCTACTTGTGTCTACCAGAATTCCTTTACCTCCAGTTGGCCTGTTACCTAGATGACTATGTTTTTTTTGCTTATCCCTAGTACACGTAGTACAGGCCATGATTATCATGGCCTGTACCACGTGTACTAGGAATAAGCAAAAAGATAATATTAATCATGGTGGTTAGTAGTAGGCGACTGCTTTTACTGTAAGTACACCACATGTCTACAAGTGTGAAAAGCAGTTCGACTTTGCACTTACAAATATGCCAGAACCCCATTTGATTACTTGCACTCGCTGGTAGGATTGGACTTTTGCTAGAATCTGAGGCTATTAGAGCATTTTTTAATTAGAAAAAAAAAGTGCCCAAATGCGGGAATCGAACCCGGGTCGTAGCGGTCGAAAACCAACGGTTTAGACCATCCTTCCACCGACCCTCTGACTGTGTTGTGATTGTCTTCAATGTTTTCACCGAAAAAGTTTGCCTTCAAGCTTACAGCGGAGGGTGTGTATTTTCTATAAGAAAATATTACTAAAAAATCACAAACAATGTCCAAGTATTTTTTTAAAAGGAGCTTGATTCACACCATTGAGAAGGTACCTTGACATGGATGACCACTTTGATGATTCAGCAGTGATGATTCTGAATTTAAAATGAACCTTGAACAAACGATGAAGCAAAAAAAAAAACTTTTTGTTGCCAATAGAAAGTGTTTCCTTAAATTTTCTTCCTTCTTGATAATGTATAATTGATACACACATCCAATATATATATTTATTTATAATATAAAATAACTATATGATTGTTTTTTTTTTTGCATTTTTAAAAATGTATTTCAGACTATCAGTAACACATCACCTCAGTCATTTTATTTAAGATCTAACTTTGTTAAATCTTAGTTTATCTATGAATCCGCAATATTTATCTGTTTAATTGCTTTTGACCAACATAAGAGGCCACGTGCATATGTCTACGTTGTATATATATGGTACATCTTACAGTAAAAGGCTGGGGAATCTAACCTCTTCGAAAAACCTTGGTTGCGTGCAGCACCTTGGTACTTTGATATAGTGCATTGCGGCTTGTCTGCTTGCTACAATATTTTGGGCATAAAAATCATACACTTTAAGCATTGCGGTATGTCTGCTCTCCACGGTCACCCCTGGGCTCAACACTATTGGACCCGTCTCTGCCTCACCCTGATCTCCGCGGATCATCACCCTGCCCCCCCCCCCCCCCCCCCCCGATCCTCCTCTACATCCCGGCTTTCCTGGCCTCACCTGGCGATGATCCCCTGGCCACCCATCCCCAGGCCCCTCCAACTGTGCTTTGTATATATTCCGCTTTACGCGGCCATTGAGGTTTAAAAATCATCCATTTTAGTTAGCAGCCCCGTAAATAAAGATATTTACTCCTTACAGTAAAACGCTCTGGTTTTCCCTTCAGCCACGCATTATATCTTACAGTGAAAACAATTGTAAACTCCCACCTAAAATGACCTCCACCATGCATACTTGGTATAATGGCCAAACCCCCCTCAGCTAGGAAATAAATGTTTAAAATCAAAATAATGAAAATTGATAGGATTCATAAAGAGACAATGGTCTTGTGATTTATCAAAAAAAGTCGACATTCAAGGAAATACTTGAAAATAATTATTTTCCCCGAGTATACAAATTTCATCAAGAGAAAACAAGACGTCTATTGAGGACTTCTAACAGACTCCAAAGACAGAACAGGACTTAAAGTGATGTCTTGAAGGAAAGATCTGAGATTTGTCGCTCAAGAAACATAAGATTTGAAGAAAACAAAAGACAGAACGGGGCTTCAGTGATATCTTAAAGGAAAGATCTGTGAGTTGTCGCTCAAGAAAAATAAGATTTGAAGAAAACAAAAGACAAAATAACAAAAAAATCTCAATATTATGCAAATTTGAGAGCTTCTAGCGTTTTCTAATTCCATATATATACATACTAAACTGTATATATGCAATATTCCAAAATGTATTATTTCAAATATGTAACAAGAATCAAGATCGTAATTTTAATTGGTAATCGGTTTGTACAAATATTCGACGTTTTTTGTATGTATTTCAGTAAATCTTTTATATAAGCTAGAATTCTCTTATCACTCCAGAACACATTTCCTCACAGGAAGGCAGTGGTAGTGGTACTTGTTACAAAATTCACACCAAACTTAGCTCTCAAGATGATTTTAATATTCAGTAAAATTGGTTTTTTTTTTCCTTCCAGATCCAGGTACACCTTTTTTATATAAATATATTCAATATATCGCCTTTTAGCTAAAAAAAATCATCTTTTTATATTAATTTTATAAATTGCTTTCAAAGTATTTTCCTAATATTATGATTTTTTTAACTATAAAAAAGTATCGCTAAATTTTGTGTCGATTTTCAATATGATTTATACAAAAAAAAAGGAGAATAATGATAATAATTTACATATAGCTACGCTAACATGTCATTCATAAGATTGCTAAATAGGAAAAAAAGATATAATTAGGGTGATTATATAGATTCGCGTCACATATGCTGAACGTGAGGGTATCTCTGACTTGTGCAATAAACCTGTCAGATGGAAGTCCCGTTCTGTCTTTGGCTTTCTTCAAATCTTATGTTTCCTGAGCGACAACTCTCAGATCTTTCCTTCAAGACATCACTGAAGTCCCGTTCTGTCTTTGGCTTTCTTCAAATCTTATGTTTCTTGAGCGAATACTCTCATATCTTTGCTTCAAGACATCACTGAAGTCCCGTTCTGTCTTTGGCTTTCTTCAAATCTTATGTTTCTTGAGCGAATACTCTCATATCTTTCCTTCAAGACATCACTGAAGTCCCGTTCTGTCTTTGGCTTTCTTCAAATCTTATGTTTCTTGAGCGACTACTCTTAGATCTTTCCTTCAAGACATTACTGAAGTCCCGTTCTGTCTTTGGCTTTCTTCAAATCTTATGTTTCTTGAGCGACAACTCTCAGATCTTTCCTTCAAGACATCACTGAAGCCCCGTTCTGTCTTTGGCTTTCTTCAAATCTTATGTTTCTTGAGCGACTACTCTTAGATCTTTCCTTCAAGACATTACTGAAGTCCCGTTCTGTCTTTGGCTTTCTTCAAATCTTATGTTTCTTGAGCGACTACTCTTAGATCTTTCCTTCAAGACATCACTGAAGTCCCGTTCTGTCTTTGGCTTTCATCAAATCTTATGTTTCTTGAGCGACTACTCTTAGATCTTTCCTTCAAGACATTACTGAAGTCCCGTTCTGTCTTTGGCTTTCTTCAAATCTTATGTTTCTTGAGCGACTACTCTTAGATCTTTCCTTCAAGACATCACTGAAGTCCCGTTCTGTCTTTGGCTTCCTTCAAATCTTATGTTTCTTGAGCGACAACTCTTAGATCTTTCCTTCAAGACATTACTGAAGTCCCGTTCTGTCTTTGGCTTCCTTCAAATCTTATGTTTCTTGAGCGACAACTCTTAGATCTTTCCTTCAAGACATCACTGAAGCCCAGTTCTGTGTTTTGTTTTATTCAAATCTTATGTTTCTTGAGCGACAACTCTTAGATCTTTCCTTTAAGACATTACTGAAGTCCCGTTCTGTCTTTGGCTTTCTTCAAATCTTATGTTTCTTGAGCGATAACTCTCAGATCTTTCCTTCAAGACATTACTGAAGTCCTATTCTGTCTTTGGATTTCTTCAAATCTTATGTTTCTTGAGCGACAACTCTTAGATCTTTCCTTCAAGACATCACTGAAGTCCCGTTCTGTCTATGGCTTTCTTCAAATCTTATGTTTCTTGAGCGACAACTCTTAGATCTTTCCTTTAAGACATCACTGAAGTCCCGTTCTGTCTTTGGTTTTCTTCAAATCTTATGTTTCTTGAGCGATAACTCTCAGATATTTC
Organism: Cordylochernes scorpioides; assembly: GCA_030710605.1. Taxonomy (NCBI): domain Eukaryota; kingdom Metazoa; phylum Arthropoda; class Arachnida; order Pseudoscorpiones; family Chernetidae; genus Cordylochernes; species Cordylochernes scorpioides. The sequence goes on from CP092879.1 coordinate 60,812,662, forward strand.
CTTTAAGACATCACTGAAGTCCCGTTCTGTCTTTGGATTTCTTCAAATCTTATGTTTATTTAGCGACAACTCTCAGATATTTCCTTTAAGACATCACTGAAGTCCCGTTCTGTCTTTGGCTTTCTTCAAATCTTATGTTTCTTGAGCGACAACTCTCAGATATTTCCTTTAAGACATCACTGAAGTCCCGTTCTGTCTTTGGCTTTCTTCAAATCTTATGTTTCTTGAGCGATAACTCTCAGATATTTCCTTTAAGACATCACTGAAGTCCCGTTCTGTCTTTGGCTTTCTTCAAATCTTATGTTTCTTGAGCGATAACTCTCAGATATTTCCTTTAAGACATCACTGAAGTCCCGTTCTGTCTTTGGCTTTCTTCAAATCTTATGTTTCTTTAGCGACAAATCTCAGATCTTTCCTTTAAGACATTACTGAAGTCCCGTTCTGTCTTTTGTTTTCTGATCTTATCTGTTTCCTCTATGCAACAACTCTCAGATCTTTCCTTCAAGACATCACTGAAGTCCCGTTCTGTCTTTTGTTTTCTGATCTTATCTGTTTCCTCTATGTAACAACTCTCAGATCTTTTCTTCAAGGCAATCACTAATTTTTGACTGATTCATTTAGAAACCTCAATGACCATCATGATAAAATGCCTACACCATTCTAACGAAGGCTAACATCCCGAAATGCCTTATTGAGTGGTTTTCTTGGTTTATCAATACATTTTAGGTTACATTTGTTATTAAAAGATCAATGTTCAGTGGAAATCTCGATAGATGGTGAAAGCCATCAACAAAATTCAGTTGATTCTTTTAGAAAGAAGATCCATTTTTACCATTTTTTCATTTGAACTAATTCTCTATTTTTTCTCTTTTTTTCACATGATTTTTGTTATTTTTGTTATAAAACATAGGGTACCTTTAAAATAACTTCACAATCTTTCATTCAATAGTTTAATAATTTTATAAATTTGTATCTATATATATATAAATGAATGTATGTGTGTGTGTGTGTCCTTTATGCCTGACCAAACCACTCATTGGAACGCCATGAAACTTTGGGAAGTTATTTAGTATAGTACTGGGAAGGTTTCTAGCAAATAAATTTTTTGAAATAACTTTTCGCCTAAAAATGATCAAGATAAATATTCTAATTTATCTGTTATAATTCAACAATCTGCTCTAAATATTATCATGATGATACGATGATTTTGTAATGTAGAAAATTAGGAAAGACAAAATTCAGGTTGACACGGCAATTTATTTGAGACAAGAATAATGATACAATTCATAGGCAAGATACTATTCCTTTAACTTCCAATTACCGAGGGAACCAATTAATATTGGTTTTATTCAACTTATCGAGTACTTTTAAAGGGACCGGGAAAAAATGTTCACTTTATCGAGAGATTCGTTAGACAAACCTTTACTCGGGTATAACCCGGGCGAAGCCGGGTACATCCATACAAGAATAATGATACAATTCCAAGGCAAGATACTATTCCTTTAACTTCCAATTACCGAGGGAACCAATTAATATTGATTTTATTCAACTAATCGAGTATTTTTCAAGGGACCGGGAAAAAATGTTCACTTTATCGAGAGATTCGTTAGACAAACCTTTACTCGGGTAAAACCCGGGCGAAGCCGGGTACGTCCGCTAGTTTTAAATAAATATATAGTGCTAATAATGATTAGAGCTTTATATTTTGACAGATAAGTGGCTTACTAAATGTTATTTTCAAATAGTGTTCTGGTTTTCTTCACTCATCATCTCGTTTTACTTTCTTGAATCCCTATAGCTACAGAGTTTAGCCATCTAATAAAGTTTCTAATATTTATTTTTTCTCTTTAAACTAATTGTTGCGAATGTGTTTTTTCTTCTCTTTGTCAAGCTTTGTTTTGATACATTTCATTATTGTTTTTATACGTGCGTAATAAGGTACATAAGATGCCTTCCATAGTAAATACAAGATATATAAGAAAATCAATCTAATACAATAGTAGATCGGTCTGGAGATCAATTTAGCAAAACCGCTGAGAAGGTTCACTATTGATGAGCCAAGCCCTCTCATTCAACAATTTTTATCATTACAGTAAGGTCTGTAAAGATATTTGATGATATACAGTTAAATCTGTCTATAGCGCCCCTCTCTTGAGACTCACAAAAATAGGGTGCTATAGAGAGGTGCTGCTATAGACAGGTCACTTTTAATGTAAATCGCATCGTACTACGTATTTAAAATCGGGCGCTATAGAGAGGAAGGCGCTATTTAGAGGGGGCGCTATAGACAGGTTTAACTGTATATGAAAAGAATCACATTGTCAAAAATTATTATTACAAATTATATCGAAGATGGCAATTTGTAAAGGTCTATATTTGTTGTTTTAACGTAGACCGAAACATTTATCATCAATACCTTAATATACAATCTGCTTCTTTTTTAGACACCTCTCTATTTGCCTCACATTTCTCATCTTGTCCTCTTGACAAAACCAAACTTCTTCGGATACATTCAATGGAAATTTACTTGCACAGCCACGATGATTATGTTATTATATATCGCATCTTTAGTAAACCAACCTTGATTTTTATCAGAGAGTTTTTTTTACTTACTTAATCTCTTGACTTTTTATCTTGTCATACACTTGTCTCCTTTTTCAAACAGACTTATCTTTCCCAAATAACTGCCTTGTACATTTGCTTTAGATACCCTGAGTCTTTTAACCTAACAGTCCTGCCTTTATTTCCTGACTCCCTGTCGGCCTGGAACTACCTGGTTCACCTCAGCAATCTGTCCTCCCCATGAATAGACTTCTAGACTGTAGCTGTACAGCCTGGGTAGTTGGTGATTTATGTTCCAGGAGCCCGGGTTACCTCTATTTTCTCTCTCCTAACAGTCTAATCTATTTCTTCTTTAGTTCTTTGAACCATTAATCCAAAGAACTTGACCCTTTTACCTTCAGTAACCTTTAGCCCAAGCACGCTAACATTTTTCTTACAGTACTTTTAGCTTTAGTTCAAACCACCTTGATTTTTTTACTTAAGTGCTAGGTACCTTGATCTTTTTCATTCAGTCCAAAAAATATTGCTTTTTTTATTCTATAGCACCTTTAGCCTTCAGTGCAAAATACCTTGACCTTTTTCCTTTAGTACATTTAACATTTGATACAAAGTACCCTGTTCATTTTATTCAAACACATATTTTTCTTTCACTGTATATTATCTATATAATGCATTGTCTTTTTCTTAAAACATTGGTTTTTTTTATTACTTGACGAATAATATTATTACGGCGAATACATAATGATATATTATGATGCATTAGCGCGCCATCTGTTATGAAAATTCGATTCTATTATAGTGCTTTAGACAATTTGACAATTAAAATAATTTTATTGACATCTTGTCAATACATGCAAAGTGCACAGTCTTCACTATTTAAAAAAGATAATATGGATTATATACACTATAAATAGACAAAAGAATTGCTAAAAAGTATGAAATAAAAATAAATGATAGCAATTCGGCTTCTTATGAGCGCCATTGACAGCTGGATTTTGGGACAGAAACATCTCCGAATAGAAGTTTGGAAAAGGTACCTGGACGACATCTTTTGCATATGCCACAAGGATGACGTCCTATTGGTGTTAAAAACTCTAAATTCTTACCATACACGTCTCACTTTTACAATAGAACATGAGTCGCACAAAGTTCTGCCATATTTGAACATTCTTTTTATCAAAACTGATGAATCATACCACACAACAGTTTATTATAAAAAATCCATAAAACCATCCTATCTCCTTTTTGATTCATATAACCCAATAGGCCACAAACTCACAGTCGTCAGAACACTCACGAAAAGAATACATACACACTGCTCCACCCCAGCCTTCAAAAAAATAGAAAAGACAACCATCATCAGTAATCTAACATCAAGAGGCTATCCACTTCCCTTTATACTTAGACATAGTTTTAACCCTTCCAAACACACTCAGCCCGCAGTAAACCGTAACACCTGCATTATACCTTATTCCTTAGAAAATCAATCAATAGCCCACTCCCTCAAAAAATTTGGTTTAAGAACCTTTTTCACCAACCACCTCTCAATAGGCCAAATACTCCGGAACCCCATCACCAGATCCAATATTAAGAAACGTCCCGACCAGCAACCATATGCCATTTACTCCATAGGTTGCCAAGATTGCAACGCAACATATGTGGGTGAGACTGGCCGCTTCATTTATAACAGAATTTCCGAGCATAACAGAAATTTAATAAACAAAGATCCCAAATCTTTGATCTTTCAGCACACCTCAAAAACCGGCCATGCCTTTAACCTTTCCGACCCAACCTGTCATTACCATAACATCAAATCCAAACATCAAAGATTATTAATAGAATCCTTCGTCTCTCATGATTTAAACAGCATCACAAGGCGTATAGAACTACCATCTCAGTATCATTCATTCAGGAAAAACAGCCCAGCCCTTCTTTTTCACCAGATCCTTCCTCATCTTCCCCAGTTTGACCTTCACACCCATAGCCCCATATGCCATGTTTTGTTTGTATGTAGATAGAATTTTACTTGCGTCTAATTTTTCGAATATGTAGATGTCCTGCAGTTTGGTGAAATTCATATATTATTTTATGTAAATGTTTATATTTATTTTTATTTTTTATTTTCTATTTTCGTTAGGTGTATGTAAATAATATTGTACATCTATTTATACTCTTTCTCTCAGCTTATAGCTTGGCCTGTGGAAGGATTGATAAGATCCGAAAGCTTGCATAAAATTTCACGTATAAAGAAACGTATTGATATCATTTATTTTTATTTCATATATACACTATGTACAATAAATATGGCGCCTCTACCAGCGCTGCAGAGTTTGGTGGAGAATCGCTGTTAGTCGATATTCTTTCTTTGGCTGGTTTTCCTTACTCACTCTTCAACCAAAAGGTATAGGCAACGCCAAGGTCTTCTTGTCCTAACACGAAGCGGGCTCTCCTAATTTTAGACTAAGGTGAAATCACCAGTCTGACAACAGTTTAACACACACACTCCTTTATTCTAAAACACACTATTTATACAATAAATTCATAGACACGTGACCAGGCACTCGTGGTCAAATATAATAAAAACATATATACACAGAGTTATAATAAATTAAACTCTAACATTCCTCCCCGAGTTGATGGGTCACATCAAGTTCCGGAGGGGCCACCGGAAGCAGCACCAGCTTCACCAAGGGTCTTCGGAGCACTCCAGCCGATGTCCGCACCGAAACAACCCGCACCAGGCCGTCCTTCCCAGGATGTGTCTCCACCACTCTGCCCATAAGCCACCGTGCAGGGGGCATTCTTTCCTCTTTTATCAATACTAACGTATTGATGTTGACATTGGGAGAGATGGTCTTCCACTTAGTTCCATCATTAGCTAACACGGCAGCCAGTTCTCTTAATTGATCCTGAGCCAGATAGAAACTTGAACGTAACTGTCGTGCAGCTCCTACAAAACTTGTTCCTTCATCACTATATAGCCGAGTGCAGTGCCCTCTTCGCGCTACAACTCGCTTAAAAGCCGTCATGATGGTGGGTGTAGAGGCATCTGGGAACAATTCAAGATGTACGGCTCGGGTCACATAGCACACAACTAGACAGATGTAGCCCTTTTCCGTCTTTCGACCTCTACCCTTGGACATTCGAAGGTTCACAGGTCCAGCACAATCTACACCACTTATTGAGAAGGGTTTACCCGGTGTTAATCTCTCCTTGGGTAAATCGCTCATTAGCTGGCCTGGGGTGACGCGATTGTATCGACAACATGTCACGCACTCTCGAATGCATCTCTTCACTTGATCTTTTGCTCTTAGCATCCAATACTTCTGTCTCATTGTGGACAGCATCAGGTGCACACTTCCGTGCAAAGTCCGCATATGATCCGCTTGAACAATCATCTGAGCCACCTTTCCTGATGAAGGCAATAGCGCAGGATGTTTTCGTTCATATGTCATAGATGGAGCCCATTCTAATCCACCGCCGACTCCAAGGATTCCTTGATCGTCGAGGATCGGTGTCAAACCATAAATCTTGCCCGTGCGCTTTACTGATCCTAAAGTGGTCAAACTTCTCATTTCTTCCTGAAATGCCGGCACTGAATTGCTTGAAGGATTCTCCCATGAGCATTTCTCAGTTCGGCTGGGCTTAAGTGCGACTGATATCGCTCCGCAGTGTTGCGGCAGTTATGGCAATAACGCAACATCCAAGGCCACTTTTCGGATATATCCATTAAAGGTCGAGCTTATCTCTCCGATAGCCACCAAGAAAGGTGTTTCACTGATGGCATGAATACTCTGGAGCTCAGTTTGACCTTGGTGCTCAAACACAGGAAGCATTCTAGGCCATTCCGTTGATTCCGCTGATAACTAGGCAAGTCCCGTCCACCAGATGGAAGACTATTTCAGCTCGGACCCCAGAATTCCTCGCGAGGCAATATCCGTTGGATTATTTCCTGTAGGAACACAGCGCCACTCCCTGACTTGTGGACAACTTGAATCTCCGCGACATGATTGCCGATGAAAGTGGGGAGATCTCCAGACATAGTTCTTAACCAATTCTAGACCATTGTAGAATCGGACCAACAGGTATCACTCTCCAGTTTGATATTCAATTCTTCCATTGTATTTTTCACTAGTCTGGTCAGCAGAAGAGCTGCGCACAATTCTAAGCGTGGAATTGACATCTTCCGCATGGGAGCCAACTTAGTCTTTGATGCCAACAGTCCTACACTGACTCCATCATCAATGGGAATTCTTATCTAAACAGCTGCCGCATAGGCGTCCTCAGCGGCATTACCGAATCCATGCAATTTTATTCCCTGGGTATTCCTTCCGAGACCCAACCATCAAGGTATTCTCAAACTTCCCATGAAAATCAGTCCATGTTTCAATCAATGATTCATCCGTCGGATCATCCCAATGTAATCCCGCTATCCACAACCTTTGAACCATTATTTTTCCTGTTACAAGGACAGGTGCCAACCATCTTAAGGGATCTTCTTACTTGGCGATGAAGGAAAGCATTTCGCTCGTGGTAGTCGCCGATGTCTCTTCCAACGACTGAACTTCACATAAGAACCAATCTTCACTTTGGATCCATCCCAAACCCAATGTCCTTATAACATTGGACCGTTCAAATGCAATCCCTTTTGCGCAATGTTCTCTCGCAAAGCTGCCCAAAATCGTCAGATCAATTTCTTTAGAATCTGTGGTTTCTAGGGCTTTGAAGGTGATTGAGGCCGGAGAGGGTTTGTTTCTTCCAGTGTCTTCCTCTTCCAAGTCTATGCTGGATTCTTCTTTCTTCATGCAAAGTATTCCGGAAGATATGGCTTTAGGGCTCTTTGGTTGAGCTCTTACCTCTACATCGCTTGAAGCCCCCACTCCAGAACCCTCCACATCAAGAGGCTCTGAAGGTTGAGAATCCTCAACCGCAGACTTTTCGTCAGAATCTTCCAATGCAATTTCTGGAACCTCTTGAGAACCTTGAGCTCTACCTCTTGAAGAATCAGGATCTGATGCTAAGGCATTGTCTGCAGGCTTAGCGGTATAGTCTGAAGGCTTAGAGCTATCATAGGATTCCGAAATCTTCTTTAGAGATCTCAAACCATTCAATATAATAGTCCTATAATTTACCGGATTCGCAATCCCTTCCAGTTTAGCATTTTTACCAGACCTTTCTGGAGACTTGTCTCCTAAACTAAGATTTTCTCTGGAGTAGGCACTTGCCCCTTTGGAGAACTGGCCGGAGTATACAATATTGGCGTTACTACAGCTCCAGAAACAGTTTCCTTCGATACAAGTCGCATTTTATTGTTTGGAAGATATTTGCCAATTGAGCCTTTTTCTATTGGCTCTCTCTTCACATCGGTGATCTGGATGGTACAACCCTGTTTAGAAAGCGTCTCACTTTCTCCAACCTTTGCATCATTGCACCATCAGTTGTCCATCTTTTTATTCCAAAGAAACCTGAGGCAGTCCCAATCATTGTTCTTAATGGCGATCATCCGAAAATATCTTCTCAGGTCGGCCAAAACTCCGAATTTATTCTCCCGAAGTTTTATCCCCACCTCAGGGATTCTTCTCAACAGACTAGGTCTCCTCCTCAAGTACCGCCTCAAGGCGAGTCCGCAGTTTCCTCGACAGGAAGCGTCGTCAAATACTAGCCGTATAGGCGCAGCCTTGGATTCACACCCAAATACAGGGCGATCGGGAAAATAGCATCCCTTTACTTTAAATTCGACATCTCCAGTCTGTCCTGCTTCCACCAATTTCCTCGATGCTGGAACTCGGACAACTCTTTCCTCAATATCATCAATGGACTCAGTTTCACCATCCGAAATCTCCACTTGATCATCGCCGTCAGCTACCGCTTTGGAATTGCTCACCGATTCATAACCTTTAACAGCAGTCTCAGAATCCCCTACTTCCTTGTCCTTGGTTTCAGCTTCTGAGTCTTTCTCATTCTCTAAATCTGCGTCTTGCCTTTCCGCCACCTTTGAATCGGTACCTTGTTTTACATCTAACTTTTCTGCTACCTTTGAATCGGTACCTTGTTCTGCATCTAACTTTTCTGCTACCTTTGAATCGGTACCTTGTTCTGCATCTAACTTTTCTGCTACCTTTGAATCGGTACCTTGTTCTGCATCTAACTTTTCTGCTACCTTTGAATCGGTACCTTGTTCTGCATCTAACTTTTCTGCTACCTTTGAATCGGTACCTTGTTCTTCATCTAGCTGCTTCACTTCTTCAGTGTTCTCTGAATCCATTCCTTGCTCCACATCCAGCCCTTTCTCTTCATCTGCTTCAACGGATTCTTTCTCAATTTCAGCCTTATTACTTTCATCAACTTCTACAACAGACTTCTTCTTAACTTGAGCATTTTTACTTTCTTCAGCCAACTGCCTTTCTCAACTTGAGCCCTATGACTTTCTTCAACGGCAATCTGCGTGGATGTCTCTTCTACCATTTGCTCGGATGATGCCACAATCCCAGCATCTTCCTTAATAGAAGCTGGATCAACTCCTTTCATCAGGGTAACTCCGACAACACTTGGCCTTTCACTCATCCCGAATTCCAAACTGCTTCCATCGCAGATCTTCAAATCCAAGTTGGGCAATCGGCATACTCCCGTTCCGGGCAGCGAGCCCCTTTTCGAACTAGCACCATGGAGGGCTTCCGTATTTTTCTTCAGAGAGTTGAGGAAATGATTTGTCATAATTCCAAGATCTATCCACTTCTCATAATACTGGCTCACTGTGTCCTTCTCTTCCTCTCGTTCCTTGTAATCAATTTCCTTATCTTCTAGCATCAACTTCCAGATCAACTCATCTTCTTCCCGAAGATCTGCTATATTATTTTCGATGAGTGTATAGCTCGTTCTTATCACATCCTCAGAAGGAGTTTCTTCATCCAACTCCGCTTCTGCTTTTTTGATCAACTTGGAAATGATCGTTCTTTGAACGGCTCTACTTCTTAATGCCCGCTTCATGGCTTAGACTTGCTTTTTGATCTTAACTTGAATTATTGCTTGACGCTCTACACTTCGGCCTTTTTTTTTTTTTTAATTCAATTTGCAAAACTTTCCTAAAACTTTTTTTGCATAACTTTTTGCAAAAATTTATTTGCATATATTCTTCTTTTGCTATGATTTGCCTAAATTTGTATAGGCCTTTTTCTTCTTGATTCTTAATATTGACAAATTGAATTTCCGAATTTTAAAACTTTAACTTCTAATCAAGAGTGAGTTCTTCTTCAACTTCTTTAACCTTAGCCTAATCCGGATTTAGAGGGACCAAAATGTTAGTCGATATTCTTTCTTTGGCTGGTTTTCCTTACTCACTCTTCAACCAAAAGGTATAGGCAACGCCAAGGTCTTCTTGTCCTAACACGAAGCGGGCTCTCCTAATTTTAGACTAAGGTGAAATCACCAGTCTGACAACAGTTTAACACACACACTCCTTTATTCTAAAACACACTATTTATACAATAAATTCATAGACACGTGACCAGGCACTCGTGGTCAAATATAATAAAAACATATATACACAGAGTTATAATAAATTAAACTCTAACAATCGCCAGTGGGTCTTCAGCGACACCACGTATTTCGTGATCTACGAAGAATACGTAGATCGCATTATATCTATAGTGGTTTAGATGTTGTAGAAAATTTGAAATATCGCGTGAGAACGCCCTTGCAGCCTTAGAATAATTTTTAACACTTTGCCAAATGTTTTGATTTTTGTTCGCTCCTAACGAAGACAAAAGATTTTTGTCGAGACAATAAAAAATATTTACTGACCGAAGTATCTTTAATTTGAATAACTATTATAGACGTGTATGATTCTTTTGAAAATTGTTAGAAATTGTTTAATTCAAAAAAGAATCATACGCGTCTATAATAGTTCCGAATTTTTATAATGATATATAATACAATTACTTTGTACATAATACAAATACATTGTACAAAGACATTATAGGGAGAGTTTCCTCGCGGATACCTTACCTAAACACAAGATTATTCTTGTCAAGTTCCTCAACGCAGTCATGCTGGGGACACGGATTCCATAACTCGCAAGTCTGAACTCAAGACGATTCTAAGCTCCTGATAGGATCCAGGCGTACCTTCGGAGAAGGCCTCGTCTGGTGTATATATATTTTCTCTACTATTTTAAACTCTGTAAACTCTCTCTTCTTGACCGTTGACAAGATGTCAATAAACCATTTTTAATTGTCAAAGACATTATACATAAAGGCGAATAATATTGGTATTTCAAAGCAAGTCTTTACGAACTTTTGGGATAACCTTGTAATTGCTGAAGTATAGAGGTGTTGATAACAACTTAGGAAGGAAGGAAGAAAGGAAGGGAAGAAATGAGATTTCAGCCTGGGTGAAAAGAAAATGGGGAGCCAAGGGAGGAAATGGTTCCCAAATTGTTCTACAAGGTCTCAGAGAGTTGGGGTTGCTGACATTGCGACACTTTAGAGCAATCTGTTGGTGAGTCAGTAGGGTCAGACGATACGGTGTGGATGTATCCTTTACTTCAATATCCCAATATTTCACTTCAACATCCCAATCTTTCTCTTCATCATCCCAATATTTCACTTCAACATCCCAATCTTTCATTTCAACATCCCAATCTTTCACTTCATCATCCCAATCTTTCACTTCAACATCCCAATATTTTACTTCAACATACCAATCTTTTACTTCAATATCCCAATATTTCACTTCAACATCCCAATCTTTTACTTCATCGTCCCAATCTTTCACTTCAACATCCCAATATTTCACTTTAACATCCCAATATTTCACTTCAACATCCCAATATTTCACTTCAACATCCCGATCTTTTAAATCACATCCCAATCTTTTACTTTATCATCCCAATATTTTACTTTAACGTCCCAATATTTTACTTCAAAATCCCAATCTTTCACTTCAACATCCCATTATTTTACTTTAACATCACAATCTTTCACTTCAACATCCCAATATTTTACTTAAACATCCCAATCTTTTACTTCAACCGCCTAATACCACTGTAGCATTACAATTAAAATGTACAATTTTCGATCATTTATTTGAAAAGAATTATTAATGTCAAACAAATTTTATTTGATATATTAATGAATTTATTTTATAGATTCCTTTTAAAATGTAATATTTGTTTCTTTAAAATATTTTTAAAAAACATTTGGGTAATTTATTCGCAAACCATTCTACTCTTATAAACATTAAAACTCGCAAATATCATTCTAAGAATTCAATAGGATAATAAAGTCGGTGGATGAGAGGGTAACACCCTCGATTCCCGACAGTCATGAACCGAGATTGAATCCCTCGTTAAAATTTTGTTTAATATGTGAATAACCTTCAATTATTATTCATTGTTTCAATTATCATGAACTAGGTTGCTCTTGCTGAGCGGTACCTATTAATGTGATTTGAACCAGAATTCAATAGGAAGGTAACAAAGACTATATGATGAACAATTTTGATGTAAATATTTGATTTTTTTTTTCTTCTCTCTTTCACCTTGTAAATATCATATGACTATTCTTTACGGCCTAAATTATTGTAAATAGAAAAATTTAGAGATATACATCCTATCCACATAATCTCATGTCCAGCAATGGCCGCATCCTTGTAGAAAATTGACATGGACTCAGAGCAGCAGCTTTACACACCCAAGATAGTGGACATTGCGACTGCTGTGATAGAGATGTATGGAGATATATGAGGCTCTTCATTGGACACGACAACAACAACAGAAAATTGACATAGACCCAGAACAGCAGTTTTACACACCCAAGATAAAGGACACTGTGACTGCTGTGATAGACATGTATGGAGACATCTGAGACTCTTCATTGGACACGACAACAACAACATAAATTGACATGGACCAAGAATAGAAGCTTTACACATTCAATATAGAGGACATTGCTGTGATAGAGATGCATGTGGATATCTGAAGGTTCTTCATTGGACACAACAACAACAACAGAGGCATACATGTGTAGGCGCCATCCCGACCAGAGAGCCACAGATAAACAGATTATAAACGCACAGAATATAGAATCCGAGCTCCCCAGTAGAAGGAATACCCGGAAGACGACGGTACTCTCTGTTATATTTGTTGTTCACTATAATGATTTTGTTCTAATAAACTCTACTAAATTATTTCATTGGATCCTCTCTTTCTTTTTCCCAGTAAGAAACGCCTACGGAAGCCAACAGAAATTCAGAAGTGGGATAGTCCTGAAGAAAATTGAAGATTCACTGGAATAATTTGGAAACGAGAAGGACGTGGCGCGGTGACCGATCAACGTAAGAGGAGTTGCATGGTATGTACGAAATTTAATTACCTATTCCTAAAAGTATTATTACAAGTCACCTCGGTAAAATATTATTGCAAAATCATCTCGATAAGAAAGTATTTTAAAGTAAGCATTTTAAAGTAAAGTGAAGTATTTTAAAGTAAGCATTTTAAAGTAAAGTGAAGTATTTTAAAGTAAGCATTTTAAAGTAAAGTGAAGTATTTTAAAGTGAAGTATTTTAAAGAAAGTATTTTAAAGAAAGCATTTTAAAGTAAAGTGAAGTATTTTAAAGAAAGTATTTTAAAGTAAAGTACAGTATTCTAAAGAAAGTATTTTAAAGTAAAGTAAAGTATTCTAAAGAAAGTATTTTTAAAGTAAATTGAAGAAACAAATAAAAAGTATTATCGCAAAGTATCGCGGTAAAAAAAAAAAAAAAAAAAAAGTATTGTCTCAAAATTACCAAAGAAAAGTTTATTTCGTTTAAAGAAATAATTGAAACAGTACGTATCTGGTTTAGTCAGTTTTATTTGTTTATTTTAAAAAATTTTGCCTTGTTTATTTTTCCTTTTGAAAAAAAAAACATGACTTATTTAGCGAAAGTAAGGAAATGCGATTTGAGCAAGTTGGCGTATGAACTCGGCGAGGTAGTACCGCCAGAGAGCAGGATCGTCGACTTAAAACGCCTTATCCTGAATAGTCAATCCTACGAAGAAGAATTCGCAAAACAACTGTTGGAGACTCTGATCGAGGAACGGGAACAAACAGCACAAACAGAGCAAGCAGAACGTATAGAACGGGAACGAAAAGAACAAATGGTAATGGAATTCGAGCTTGAGAAGCTGCGCATCCAGACTACACGCGGAAACAACGATACGTCTCGAAGTACCAGCAATGACGCACATTACGAGATACGTAAACTGATGCCCAAGTACGAGTCGAAGGACAATGATTTGAGTTTTTACCTAATTCTTTTCGAAAGACAGGCAAAGCGACTAGGATTGGATGAAGACCAATGGGCGTTCAGCCTCCTAGGATTGCTACCTTACGAAATGACTCAATTAATCGCTCGGGAAACAGAAGAACAAAGCGGCGATTATAGGTTCGTGAAAAGGTTGCTCCTAAAACGGTACAAGTTGAGCCCCGAACAATTCAGACAAAAATTCGAGAAGCACGAGAGATCTCAAAAGGGTTCCTGGAGAGACTTCGCTTTCGAATTGCGAGGATATTTCAACGAATGGATCGAAGGAATGAACGTGGAAAATTTCGACGCCCTAAAGGATTTGTCCGTCACTAACCAGCTAAAGAAAAAAGTTCCAAATGTGCTGCGTAATCATCTCATTGACGATTGGACCAAGTTAAACAACCCAGATGAGTTGGCGGATAAACTGGACGAGTACGAAAATGTTCGCACCGAGATGGGACCTCCGCATTGGAATGCGAAACACCTCATACCACCGTCGTTTCAGCAGAAATCTGCGAGATTCCCCAACCAAAGCGAAGTTAAAGAGACTAAACAAGGAACGAATGTTTCGGGTCAAGACGCTGCAAGGAACGAAATCAGTGAAACGTACCCTAACACCTTGAGGAGAATGGTCAACCGTACGATCAGAAACGACAAGGGAGAACCGAAGTGCTTCAACTGCAATCAGTTTGGACACATTGCCAGAGACTGCCCAGCACCCAGGACTACGTTGACATGCCGAGGATGCGGTCAAACGGGACACAAGGAAAGGAATTGCACAAGACCCAAAGAAGGACTAAAAGTAGCCAACCTGGAAGTCGAAGGACTGGAGACTGTCCCGCCAGATGTATATTTGAAGGATGTCAAGATCGACAACAAGGAAACCGTGAAGGCAATGATAGACACCGGGAGCAGCAGTTGTCTAATGAGAGAATCGGTCGCAAGGAGGATCAGCGTCGACATCGAACCAGACTCGACTAGTCTGTACGGCATCGGTAACCAGACTGCACCAGCTGCCAGGACCGTTGGGAAGACGACAGTCGACCTGGAGATTGATGGCATCGTCGGAAGGGAAATCACTGTATTCATTGTTAACGATGATGCCCAACCTTATGACCTACTAATTGGAAGAACATGGACAGATCTGCCCTACGTATCCTTCGCGAGAATCGGTAAAAACTTGCATATTGGCTATTCATCCGAATTTCCGTTTGCTAATCTGCAAGAAGAAATCAAGTCGCGTCGCATCGAACTGAGAGCAACCGAAACTGTTCAGTTGGAGAGCGACTCCATTAACTTTACAAGTGCAATCACAGACGAGGTAAAGGACGGATATGTATTGTTCACAGGAGTAGATGACGCCTGTGTCGATTCCCTATTGGAAGTGGTCGATGGAAAGACGACCGTACCCATCATCTCAGCTGGCAAGGGCAAGTTGAGAGTAAGGAAGAACCAATGTGTAGGGCGAGTTGAACTACTAAACCTTGATGATATTGTTGTTAACCTGGACGTCGCAGAGGATTCGTTTCAGACTAAAAATGAAGAGAAGAGGGAAGGACAAGACCAAATGAAACGTAAGCGCCCCATACTGCCTGAGGACATCAACGTCAATCATTCTCTGACTTCGAAAGAGAGACAAGAAATCCTAGATGTAGTAAACGAGTATAGAGACTGTTTCGCTCTTGGCATGGAGGAATTAGGGTGCACCGATGTCACCAAGATGGACATTAAGGAGGTTGATGGAAGCAAGCCAGTCTGTCTGAGACCGTATAAGACGACTGCAAGTGAACGCGAAGCAATCAGGGAGATTGTCAGAGAGTGGAAGGACAATGGAATAGTCACGGAAACTAGATCACCCTACGCTAGTCCCGTCCTACTTGTGAGGAAGAAAACTGGAGATCATCGTCTGGTGGTAGATTATAGGAGACTCAACATTCAAACAGTTAAGGACAAGTTCCCATTACCAAGGATAGACGACCTTCTGGAAGGCCTAAGGAATGCGAAATTCTTCACCACTCTGGATCTGGCGCATGGATATCTGCAGATACCACTAACCGATAAGGCAAAATTAAAGACAGCATTCATCACCCCAGATGATACAGGTCAATTCGAAAGGATGATTTTTGGACTCGCCAACGCACCAGCTGAATTCCAAAGACTGATGCACACTGTCCTAGGTCCGCTGCTGAACAAGAAGGCATTCTGCTATCTCGACGACGTGATTATCCCGGCAAAGGATTGGCGGGAGATGATCGAAAGGTTGAGGGAAGTCCTCGAAAGAATAAGATCAGCGAAGTTGACACTGAAACCCTCTAAATGTGAGTTCGGAAGGAGGGAAGTTGAGTTCTTAGGGTATGTCATCAGTACAGGCGGACTTAAGCCAGGCCCAAGAAAGATCAAAGCGATAGAAGAATTTCCAGAACCCAAGAATGTCCACGACATACGACGCTTTCTGGGACTGACGAACTTCTTCAGACGATTTGTAAAGGACTTCGCGAGGAAAGCAGAACCGCTAAGCAGACTTACGAAGAAAGGTTCACAATTTGAATGGAAGGAAGAACAGCGAAGGTCATTTGGAGGACTACGAAAGGATCTGGTCGAATATCCGGTACTAGCTCATTACAACCCTGAACTCAAGACAGAAGTACATTGCGACGCGAGTGCTGAGGGATTAGCAGGAATGGTGCTACAGATGGACGAAGACGGCAAATGGCGCTTGGTCTACTGTGTGAGCAAGAAGACAACAGAGGCCGAGAAGATGTACCACTCAAGCAAATTGGAGCTGATGGCGATAGTGTGGACCTTGGATCGACTACGTCAGTTCCTCGTAGGAATCAAGTTTACAGTGGTTACAGATTGCCAAGCACTGGTCTACATGAACGCGAAGAAGACTACAAATGCTCAGATAGCGCGATGGTACAATCTGATTCAGGAATACGATTTCGAAATTCGACATAAACCAGGGGAGAAGATGGCCCACGTAGACGGAATGAGTAGAGCTCCAGTCGACGACCCTAGAGACACGATGGAGGAAATCGCGGAGAAAAACCTTGAAATGTGCCTCACAATCACACTGGAAGAACAAATCTTGATGATTCAGCATTCCGACCCTGAATTGAGAGACCTGATCCAGATCTTTCGAAAGGACCCGTGTGATAGGACAGTAGGAGAACAAAATAGAATTAATGACTCAGCTACAGAAGAAAGTCCGGACGAGGAGCCAGAAGTAGAAGATACCCCCCGACGCAACCCACGACGTTCCTGCAACGCAAGGTTCAATCGAGGACGATTGAAATCCAGGAATGGCCGAATGTAGGCGCCATCCCGACCAGAGAGCCACAGATAAACAGATTATAAACGCACAGAATATAGAATCCGAGCTCCCCAGTAGAAGGAATACCCGGAAGACGACGGTACTCTCTGTTATATGTGTTGTTCACTATTATGATTTTGTTCTAATAAACACTACTAAATTATTTTATTGGATCCTCTCTTTCTTTTTCCCAGTAAGAAACGCCTACGGAAGCCAACACATGTATGACAGCACAAGTGTCCTTAGGGGAACATAGCACTTTTAAAAAAATTGAAATAAATAAATAAACAAAACTATAAATATGTAAAAGAAAGGCATGGGTATATTCATAAAATTTTTCAATGGTCCCCGGAAAAATAAAACACGGGGTCAGTTGGGAAAACCCCCCAGGGACACTGGGTGAGGGGACAAAAAGAAAAAACCCCGGTGTTTAGAAACCCAGATAGCACGCGATCTGAAACTTGTCACGCTTATCTTTTCCACATAGATAGCAATGTTCTAGAAATATCTACATTTATCTATGTCTAGTGGATGGGGTTGACATGGTTTTGTCGAAGTCTCGGTGTATTGTAACCCGTAGTTGTTGTTTACTAACTGACTGTTCCTTAAGAGGACAAAAACAAGGTGGGCCCACCCACAAAGAAAGGGGTCTACCTTATAAGTTGTTGTTGTTGTGTCCAATGAAGAGCCTCAGAAGTCTTCATATATCTTTATCACAGACGTCGCAATGTTCTCTATCTTGGGTGTGTGAAGTTGCTGTTTTAGGTACATGTCAATTTTTTTGTTTTGTTGTTGTCGTGTCCATAAAAGAGCCTCAGATGTCTCCATACATCTCTATCACAGCAGTCGTAATGTCCCCTATCTTGGGTGTGTAAAGCTGTTGTTCTGGGTCCATGTCAATTTTCTGTTGTTGTTGTCATGTCCAATGAAGAGCCTCAGATGTCTCCATACATCTCTATCACAGCAGTCGTAATGTTCTCTATCTTGGATGTGTATAACTGCTGATCTGGGTCCATGTCAATTTTCTGTAAGGCCATTGCTGGATATGAAAATATATGGGGTAAAAATTGATATAGTCTCTTGTATAGTTTTTTTTTATATATACGAGCTTTTAAACATTTTTGCCTTCAATATAAATAGGCAGAAGTGCTCAAAATATAGAAGAGAGAGAGAGAGAAAGCTTCTATAAATTTAAAAAACCTTAAAATGGTATCACCATGAATTTGTTCTTTTAAATTAAAAACACATTTCTATAAATAATGAGCGCAGATTAGATATTTGTTGCCATTGTCAAAAAAAAAAAAAGAAGAAGAGAATATATTGATAAATTGATAAATAATAGATGATAATATCATAGAATAGTTAATATATACTGCTATAAAATCACAGAAATAATAAAAATATATAAATAATATTATATACAGTAGAACCTCCCTTTAGTGGACACCCCGCTAGCGAACACCTCTCTACAAAGGACAGTTTTCATTTGCAAAAATTACCATTTTTACAATTTAGCAACTCTCCGGTAAGAGGACATCTCTCCCTAAAGTACAGTTTGGCTCTCCAATTAGGTGTTGTCCTTTACAGGGAGGTTCTACTGTATATATATATAAAAAAAGAAAGGAATCGACTTGTTGAAAGTTCATAACACTTGTTGAATAGCAATAAACTCTTGCTGTCAACTTTATTATTGTTTTCTAAAAATAGTAAAATATCACGTTTTTTAATATTAACACGTGCAAAAAATGGTCAGGTATATATTAATATTGATAAAAATAATGAATAATTTATAAAAATGGATAAAAAACATGCCAAGTTAGAAGGACTGCATCTGATTGGCATTCATAATTCTTAAAATTACAGATACTTTGCCCAGTATAAATCTTTTTTTTTTTATGAAGGTTTATACAGGGCGAAGTCTTTTTTAATTATAGGAAAACTTATATCAAGTATTATATTAATTAAATAAATCTCGAGTTATTTGAAAGGAAGAAGGTGTCAGGTAGAAAAATGAACGACTTGAAATTTATTGAGATGATTTTGATTTAAAAAGATGTGGTTCGAATAAAAGCAATATTTGATAGGATAACCTTTTGGTGAAAAGAAATACAAAGCAATTTTCGCAATAATCCTGAAGAAAATAAATCATTAAATAGAAATCTTGCTTGTATAGAACACAAATAACGATAGTTTTCATAGAAGTCATAGTAAAAAAAGGTCAGTTATTTGTCCTATGACTATCCCAAAAATTTTCGACATATATGCTAAATATTAGAACTTAGCCATTTTAGAACAAAAGTATGTTAGGACTTACCGTGGACATCCTTGGCAAAGTTCTTGTAGATAGGAGCAAATCTTTTACAGTAGCCGCACCAGGACATGTAGAATTCCACCACCCAGGCCGTTTGCTTTCCCAACACGGTCGGTCCAAAGTTGGTAGCATTCAGAATGGTGACAGGGTCGGTGTGTTCGTAGAGAGAGCGTTTGGATATAGGATGGGTGGCCGCGGGCCCGGCGAGTAGGGCAACCGCTAGCACAAGCAACGTTGTCGCCATGGCGGTTGACCTTGGCGAACTGCCACCGGTTTTATATCAGAGGTGGCGCTGGACTGGCGTATGACCCGAGGGACTCCGCCCTTCAGCATGATGCCACGGGGCTTCCGGCATTGTAAAGGGATCTACTCTTCAGCATGTAGTCATGGGGCTTCAGGCATTGTATAGGGATCTACTCTTCAGTATGTAGTCACGGAGCTTCTAGCATTGTATAGGGATCTACTCTTCAGCATGTAGTCACGGGGCTTCAGGCATTGTATAGGGATCTACTCTTTAGCATGTAGTCACGGGGCTTCAGGCATTGTATAGGGATCTACTCTTCAGCATGTAGTCACGGGGCTTCAGGCATTGTATAGGGATCTACTCTTCAGCATGTAGTCACGGGGCTTCTGGCGTTGAATAGGGATCTACTCTTCAGCAGGTAGTCACAGGGCTTCTGGCATTGTATAGGGATCTACTCTTCAGCATGTAGTCACGGGGCTTCTGGCGTTGAATAGGGATCTACTCTTCAGCAGGTAGTCACAGGGCTTCTGGCATTGTATAGGAATCTACTCTTCAGTATGTTGTCACGGAGCTTCAGGCATTGTATAGGGATCTACTCTTCAGCATGTAGTCACGGAGCTTCAGGCATTGTATAGGGATTAGGGCTTCCAATCCCGGTACATATGTTCAATCCCGGGATTCGGGATTGCTTTTTTTCTCAATCCCGGGATCCCGGGATATCCCGGGATTGAAAAACATTTTCGTCTTTCTACGCCAAGAGGTATATCGTTTCGTTCGTTATATTTTTAATTTTTTCTTTTATATAGTGCCAATGACGTGGCACTTACTTCGATGAAAACAACCTGAAAGCCATATATTTTGCGCCTGCTTATGAACTAAATCATTGCTTTTGGGTTACAGTTTGAAATTATCTGTCAATTACTGTACACACATCTGGAAAAAAATTACTGTTCTTGGAACTCTTAGACCACATCTCTTAATGCAGTGTTGGGCAGTAATCCATTCAAAGTAATACATTACCTTGTAATTACGATTACTTTGCAATGCATTACTTTGCAAAAAAAAATAATTGCATTAGAATGTAAACATAATTACTCGTAATTCTATATACACACACACACACACAAAAGCCTTTATTAAGACACACAGGTCTTACAGAGGATTCTCCTTGGGGTTACAAAACGGAGAAACCTATGAAAGTGGGAAATAAAAAATGGGGAAAGATTATATACATTTGGTAAATATATACAGATTATAAGAAAGAATAAAAAATAAGAAGAATAAAAAAAAAAAATCAAAAAAAGAGAAAAAAAAAAAAAAAAAAAAATTTGGAAATATGGATGGGAGAAGTGGAGAGCGAAAAGAGGAAAGAAAACAGGTATTTACATATGAAACAAGACCATTTAAGCTCTCACACAGCACAGGTGGGCCATGTATTTTTTAAGAAATCTTTAAGAGATTTCCCAGGAAATCCTCGTGTTCAGGGTTGTAAGGTAAACACCGTTTTATCATTGTTAACTTATCGTATCTGCCTAAACAAATAATTGGATGTTGGTTCTGTCTTTCTCATCAAACAGAAATTTTTGGTAAGTTTGAATGTTCGGTTAAGTCTTTCTTTTTTACAGCATTTTTATGGAAGTTATATAGATTTAGAGCTACTGAACTATTGTCTATAAAGTTGGATAATAAAGAATATAATGGTGATATATATATTCTCTAGTTGGAGTTCGTTAGGAGGTAGATACGTGAAGGTTATACAAGTCAGCAATGAATCTATGCTTGGGTTCATTTTAAGTAACCGAAATCCAATTAGTTTTCTCTTCAACATTGTCCAGTATGTGTTTATTTTTGATATAAATTCCCACAATGATGTCTTCAGAGCTTCTTCCCTGACCCGAGATTTTTCTGGCAAGTGATTGGTAAACCTGGAAATTCTCGATCTCGAGTTTTAGATAAAATTGGCACTAAGTTTCCGTTATAGCAAATGTTTCAAATTGTTTTAAATAATTAATGAAAGGGAAAACGTATAAATTGGAAAAATTCCAATACATAATATTTACATAATTGTGACCAAGTTTTAATAGTTGTTAAATCGAGTAGTTTAGTTTTCCATTCCTATTAGCTATATGTGATTGATGGTGATATTTTCTTGCCTGTAAAAAGAGATATGATGTGATCCTTCCAGTTCCTTTCTGAGTGTTTGCTATATCTCAGTTCCTTCTGAACTCATGATCTTATCATTTATAACTTGGTAAACAGTACTTCCCACAATCAACTTGCTATCTCGAAGTCTAGATGAGATTCCTTTAGCCAAAAGTTCTTTTCTCTTATTAATCAACAATCGACGCTGTTCTCTAACTTTTAAGGTGTAATCCTTATTTATGTAAATCCTTAATTGCTTAAGCTTGAATGCATTCCTAAATAGTTTTATTCTGTCTTCATATTTGGGTATTTCAACCAGTAGGGGTGCGCTCGGCCTTTTAGATAATCGATGACATTTAAGGATGTTAATATTCTCGGAGATTTGCATATTGTCCGTAATTATCTGTTTTATTTTTGCGAGCGATTCATCGCTTGTTTCATTTTCTTTCTTTTCGACTCCGTAAAAAATTAAATTACTTTCTCTCATTTTCATTTCCGTGAAATCTATTCTTTTCTCAATTTCTTGGATCCTTTCAGAATTCTTCGAGACAGATTTTACCGTGTTTTCCATAGTATTCTCCAGTTGTTGTATACGTCGATTTAATTTATCAACTCCTTGCTCTATAGAAAGTAATCTTGTCTCTAATTTATCCCCCCAGTTATCCATTTTATTTGAGATTGCACCAATCAATTGTCGAATATCACCTTCCATACATGACTCGAGCGTAGTTTGCCTAGTGGGCCTAGGTCCCGGGTTTTGCTCTATGCCAGATATCAGTTTATCCCCCCAGTTATCCATTTTATTTGAGATTGCACCAATCAATTGTCGAATATCACCTTCCTTACATGACTCGAGCGTAGTTTGCCTAGTGGGCCTAGGTCCCGGGTTTTGCTCTATGCCAGATATCAGTAATAACATCAAAATTATACATCTAAGCTTTGGCCTTCTGTACTGAATCTGAATCTTGAATTTCAGATTCTCAACATAACCCAGATCCACTGCCAAACTATAATTTGCACAATTTTCACACGAATCAAAATTTGCATAGATAAAAGTTGAGCGAGGCTTGTTTCGCTGTAAATTTAAATAAATTATGATAAGAATTACAATTGGCCTCATATTATGAAGATATAAATTTACCAATATCACCTCAATAAAAAAAAAATAGCTCTTTTTTTCGTAATTCTATATATAATGATAGCAATTGTGATTAAAATTACTTGTAATTGTAATTATAACAAATGTAATCATGATTATTTGCAATTGTGATTATAGAAAATGTAATCATTATTGCATTTTGCCCAACTATGTATTAATGTTTAGAAAGAAGACAGCACTGTTTTAAAAACCATGAATTACTTTATTTTAAGGATAAAAATTCAATTTCGAGAAATATTTGAGCGTAGGAAAGATAATTTGTCAAGATTGTCATCATGCAAACTAGAACGTATCTTATTGCATAGGTATCCAGAGGAGGAGAAGACTCTTTCCGATTCCACAGACGTTGGATGAAGTGTCAGCAAGTATTGATACACACTCTCTAAATGGGGTCCTCGTTTGCCTGACTGAGCAGCAATATTAAGTTCGTGGTTAATCATAGTTGAGTAGGATGCGGAGTCTGGTGTAGGTATTGCAATTGAAGTTGAAGAGGCAGCCTCAATAGCTTCTTGCAATCGGCGCTCAATTGTAAGATGGTCATTTGATTGTGATGGCTCATGGCGTTCTTGTAAACTCCGAGTAAGTTGCGAATTACCAGCCTGAATTTTTACTTCGGCCATTTGTTCCTGTAACGGTTTAAGACGCAAAAGCAATTTCACGCTAAAGTCTTTGACCATCTTCTTTTTTTCTAACTGTGCTTGCGGATTGTGCAGATATTGGAGGACTAAAGATGTCTTATTGCATCGCTCTTCTAAAATTCTCTTTTGAAAATATTTTTGCAGATCTTTGCAGAGAGAATGAGATTGTGCTTGCAGCTCCTCTAGAAGAAACTTTACTGTTGCTTCTGCAGTCAAATGTTTAAATGACAAAAAAGCTAGCGAGGGTTTCACAAAATGAACAGCAAAGCAGTGCGTTCATGATGACCCATGCATACAGAGTACAGGATGGAGAGTATAAACATAAATTTAAAAAAAATATATAAAACAATTTGGAGCCCAGATAAGGGGTAAGTGGCGGGTCCATGTTACATGCAGGTCCGCCACAAAAATAAAGGGATGCCGCTACTATCTAAGAAGCCACTATTTGCATGTCAACAAAAACTGGGGCCCCCTCCATGTATACTGCTGCATACTCTCATTCTAGAGGCTGCCATTTTGGAAAGATCTTGCAGAATAACCCTTCGTTATTAGTGCATTAAAATAATTTCAAATCTCTCAGAAAAAAAAAAAAAGACCCGAAATGCAGCTGTATAAACAAAACGTCAAAAGTGTGCTATCTCATCATCTGTTTGATTACCAAAATGCTAGATAAGAAAAATATATTTTTGCGCTGGTTTTCATTTACAAACCAGTAATCCCGGGATTTTTCGAGCAGAATCCCGGGATTTCGGGATCATTATATGGCTCCGGGATCCCGGGAAACGGGATCCCGGGATTGGAAGCCCTAATAGGGATCTACTCTTCAGCATGTAGTCACGGAGCTTCAGGCATTGTATAGGGATCTACTCTTCAGCAGGTAGTCACGGAGCTTCAGGCATTGTATAGGGATCTACTCTTCAGTATGTAGTCACGGAGCTTCAGGCATTGTATAGGGATCTACTCTTCAGCATGTAGTCACGGGGCTTCTGGCATTGTATAGGGATCTACTCTTCAGCATGTAGTCACGGGGCTTCTGGCATTGTATAGGGATCTATTCTTCAGTATGTAGTCAAGGAGCTTCAGGCATTGTATAGGGATCTATTCTTCTGCATGTAGTCACGGGGCTTCTGGCATTGTATAGGGATCTACTCTTCAGTATGTAGTCACGGGGCTTCAGGCATTGTATAGGAATCTACTCTTCAGTATGTAGTCACGGAGCTTCAGGCATTGTATAGGGATCTACTCTTCAGCATGTAGTCACGGGGCTTCTGGCATTGTATAGGGATCTACTCTTCAGCATGTAGTCACGGGGCTTCTGGCATTGTATAGGGATCTACTCTTCAGCATGTAGTCACGGAGCTTCAGGCATTGTATAGGGATCTACTCTTCAGCATGTAGTCACGGGGCTTCTGGCATTGTATAGGGATCTACTCTTCAGCATGTAGTCACGGGGCTTCTGGCATTGTATAGGGATCTACTCTTCAGCATGTAGTCACGGGGCTTCTGGCATTGTATAGGGATCTACTCTTCAGCATGTAGTCACGGGACATATGGCATTGTATAGGGATCTACTCTTCAGCATGTAGTCACGGGGCTTCTGGCATTGTATAGGGATCTACTCTTCAGCATGTAGTCACGGGGCTTCTGGCATTGTATAGGGATCTACTCTTCAGCATGTAGTCACGGGGCTTCTGGCATTATATAGGGATCTAATTACAATAAGAAGATTCGCCAGATATCGTTTCAAATATAAGGAATAAATCTGACGGTGTCTAGATTAATTTATTATGCAATATAAACTTGGCAAGTCTTCGGACTATGACGTCATTCAACAGGCTATTACGCGAATACAAGAAACTAGAGAAGATATGCTATATATACATGTATATATTTACATAAATAGAAATATTTTATAAAATGAACTTTTTTTTCGCATACATATAAGTTGTGGGATTAAATGCACAGAATGTGACAAAATTTATGTAGGAGAAACCGGCCGAAATTTAGAGACCAGAAACACCAACAGGGTTTATTGGGGGAGAAGGGCGTTAAGCAAAATTGGGGAACATGCATTATTTCCAGGATATAGGCCAGATTGGTATGATATTTAGATATTTCATAGGAATATAAAATTTAAAAAGGAAAGATTATTTTTAGAGGGATGGGTATCACGAGAATTTGGGAAAAGAACTATAAATACTTTTGAAGATATTCCGCAACAATATGCTTCATTTTTAAATTTAAAAAGTAGATAAAAGCCAGATAAAAATTGGACATAATAGTTAGAAATTTATAAAATAATATGTAATCTTTGTGATTATTATATTACTTTATTTATTTATTTAATTATAATTTTATTATTATATATTTATTTATTTCTCTCCAAGATCATGGTCTTTGACGAGTCTAATATTTGATTTTGACTCTTGCTTTAGATGTTGTACTAAATTCGAAAAATCAAGTGAGAACGCCCTTGCAACCTCAGAATTAACGCCTTGCCAAATGATTAATTTTTATTTACTTCTCCTGACGAAGACAAAAGATTTTTTCGAAACGTTGAGAAGATAAAAAACTCCAACTGGCCGAAATGTCTATTTTTTATATAAATATAAGTTGTGATAAAAGGATGAATTCTAGGAATGTAGGAGAAAGGCAGAAACCATCTGGAAACCCTCAAACACAGAAAGTTTTGGGAATTGAGAGGTGAAATATTTCGAGGGTGGGAAACAGATTGGATGCTGTTGTTATTAAATATGTGTAGGTACTGTGGAGGGAGGTCAATTTTACGTTTAATACTGTTGAGTTGGGTTGAGGTTAATGCTTCCAGTAAGAGTCTCTTTTTTTTTTTTAATTGGTGCAATTTGCTGTAGCTTGTCTAAATGAATGTATGGTCTGTACTATGTATATGTTGGTATATTTGGGACAGGGTGTCTCTATTGTTGATGCAAATTTGATGTTCTGTTACGCAGAATGTAGTCACGGTGCTTCTGGCATTGTATAGGGATCTACTTTTCAGCATATAGTCAGGGTTTTTTTGGAATTATATAGGAATCTACGCTTCAGCATGGAGTCACGAGGTTTCTGGCATTATATAGGGATCTACTCTTTAGCATGTAGTAACGAGGCTTCTGGCATTATATAGGGATCTACTCTTTAGCATGTAGTAACGAGGCTTCTGGCATTATATAGGGATCTACTCTTTAGCATGTAGTAACGAGGCTTCTGGCATTATATAGGGATCTACTCTTTAGCACGTAGTAACGAGGCTTCTGGCATTATATAGGGATCTACTCTTTAGCATGTAGTAACGAGGCTTCTGGCATTATATAGGGATCTACTCTTTAGCACGTAGTAACGAGGCTTCTGGCATTATATAGGGATCTACTCTTTAGCACGTAGTAACGAGGCTTCTGGCATTATATAGGGATCTGGGCTTCAGCATGGAGTCACGAGGTTTCTGGCATTATATAGGGATCTACTCTTTAACACATAGTAACGAGGCTTCTGGCATTATATAGGGATCTACTCTTTAGCATGACTGCCACGGACCTTCCATCATTGTATAGGGATCTATTTTTCAGAAAAAGCTGTCTTATTAGAAGGGAAGATGGAGTCAGGTTAGAAAGAAGATAGTCAGAGAAGATATTGTGATGATTTGATTTTAACATACACACAGAGATATTCAGGATAAAAAAATATTTGATAGATTAACAGGTTTGGTGTTGAAGATACAAAGCGGCTTCGTAATAACCCTGATGAAAATTTGCCATTAAAAATACAAGGACTAGAGCAGAAAATTTTTTGTATGAAAAACAAAAAACAAGTTTTTTTTTTTAAATAAAAATCATAGTAAACAAGGCAGTTATATTTAAACTATATCTATCCTAAAACTCTCGTTATTTGGGTAATATTTAAAAACATCGATATTTTTAGAACAAAAGAATATTAGGACCTACCGTAGACATCCTTGGCAAAGTCCTTGTAGATGGGAGCAAATCTTTTACAGTAGCCGCACCAAGATTTGTAGAATTCCACCACCCAAGTTGTTTCCTTTCCCAGCACGGTTGGTCCAAAGTTAGTGGCATTCAGAATGGTAACAGGATCAGTGTGTTCGTAGAGAGAGCGTTTGGATATAGGATGGGTGGCCGCGGGCCCGGCGAGCAAGGCCACCGCTAGCACAAGCAGCGTCGACGCCATGGCGGTTGGCGGTTGATCTTGAAGAACTACCACCGGTTTTATAACAGAGGTGGCGCTAGACCTGCGCATGTCTTGAGAGACAATGCCCTTCAACATACTGCCACGGAACTTCCGACATTGTATAGGTTTCTTATCTTCAGTATGTTGCCACGGAGTTTCTAGCATTGTATAGGTTTCTTATCTTTAGTATGCTGCAACGGAGTTTCTAGCATTGTATAGGTTTCTCATCTTCAGTATGCTGCCACGGAGTTTATAGCATTGTATAGGATTCTTAACTTCAGTATGCTGCCACGGAGTTTCTAGCAATGTATAGGTTTCTTATCTTCAGTATGCTGCCACGGAGTTTCTAGCATTGTGTAGGTTTCTTATCTTCAGAAGGCTACCAGGAGTTTCTAGCATTGTATAGGTTTCTTATCTTCAGTATGCTGCCACGGATTTTCTAACATTGTGTAGGTTTCTTATCTTCAGTTGCTGCCACGGAATTTCTAGCATTGTGTAGGTTTCTTATCTTCAGAATGCTGCCACGGAGTTTCTAGCATTGTATAGGTTTCTTATCTTCAGTATGCTGCCACGGAGTTTCTAGCATTGTGTAAGTTTCTTACCTTCAGTATGCTGCCACGGAGTTTCTAGCATTGTGTAGATTTCTTATCTTCAGTATGCTGCCACGGATTTTCTAACAACATTGTGTAGGTTTCTAATCTTCACTATGCTGCCACGGAGTTTCTAGCATTGTATAGGTTTCTTATCTTCAGTATGCTGCCACGGAGTTTCTAGCATTATATAGGTTTTTTTATCTTCAGTATGCTGCCACGGAGTTTCTAGCATTGTGTAGGTTTCTTATCTTCAGTATGCTGCCACGGAGTTTCTAGCATTATGTAGGTTTCTTATCTTCAGTATGCTGACACTGGGCTTCCGTTATTATATAGGTTTCTTATCTTCAGTATGCTGCCACGGGGCTTCCGTTATTATATAGGTTTCTTATCTTCAGTATGCTGCCACGGGGCTTCCGTCATTATATAGGTTTCTTATCTTCAGTATGCTGACATGGGGCTTTCCGCATTTAATAGGAATCTACTGTCAAATTTTATCCGATAAACATAAACATTTTAAAGATTTTGTGTTGGCTGGAAAAATGTTTTGTATTTGATTTGTGAACTGATATTCCCCAACTTCAAATTGGACCAACGTCGCCATGTCTGTAAATATATATTTTTTATTCCAGGGGTAGCTGTGCGGAGACGCTTATAGTGTTTTCTGTATGTTTGTTCCTTGTCTGGCGCATACCTGTGTAACCCCGGTTTACTCCTTATCAACCTTGTAATACAAGATAAGTACTGATTTTTTAGAACTTATCGTCTTTTTTATATTTACGCCCTCCCTTTTTGTTTTGCTGTACTTTTTAGTGTACGCGTTTTTGTGAGTTAAGTTACTTTCACTCAAGCTCTAGTACTTTTTATTTATTAAAAATAAAGAAAGCCTATCCTGACCAAAAGCACATGTGCTTTTTAGATGGTAGAGCGCCATCTAGTGAAACAGAAATCAACTAAACATTGATTTAACCTGTTCCCTGATATTTGGCCAACCCATTTTATTGATAAATTTTTAAAAAGCCATTCACGAACGCGTTTTATTTATGTGTGTAAAACTGAATAAGTAAATTTAGTCATTTACGAGCCCTGTCATTATCACTGGTGTTTGTATGTGTAAATTTGTGTAATTTCAATGTGCGTTCTTATTTTGTTTATATGTTTTTTTCTTTCTTTATTAATTCATGTTTGTGAACTCTCTATGCTTAACTTGTAAGTGCTTAATATGTTTAACTCGATGTTTTTAATTAAGGAAGAGTCGAGAGCGCAAAACTCGTGTATGCAAATAGGATGCCGAAATTAAAACACTACTCATGTTCAAGGCTTTATCCTCTAAAGCAGCCCTGGCAAACCTAAATGACGCCATGGGCCTCACGGAATAGTAAACAAAAGGTCTAAAAACTTTAACTATATCAAAATTTTAACTTTAAAATGTATTTTAAAAAATACTTAATACTTCCTTGATGCTTAATTTTTTAAAATTATTTTTCGGTTGCTTTTTTTAAATAAAAATATTAATAAAAATATTAAAAATTGTGGGACATGTTTTAAATGAAAAATATATTATAATATTTCAATATATTTTCTGTTTTTGAATATACAGACGAGAAATGAAAGTTACAAAAGAAATATAAAGTTAAATGGCGAGCCGCAAAATTTTTTTACGGCGGGCCGCGGGTTGACCAGGCCTGTTCTAAAGTTAGGTTGAACTTAGAGGAGATAAGGTATCCGTATTGGTGACAGCGTAAATAGGATGAAGTACAAGAATGAGCACTGTACACCAAAATTTGTAACCTGCTGGTTGATAATAAGCTTAGTATCCACTTCAGTGTTAAGTGAGCAACACTAAGCTGGTTTCTACTCTTTTTTTAAAGTTTAATTTGAATGTTTGCAGTGATGGCTTCATTAGGTTGTGCTAACCTAAAGCTAAATTAACTAAGCAATAAACCAAAACATAGGCTTAAATTGGACAACTGCCAACAATCAGCAACGTAGGGAGATAGGTTTTACCACCAAAGCTTTTGCCTTAGTGAAGACATTTTCAAATCATTTCAAATTTGATTTTAGAAAGGTGGGAGACGCATTGTATGCTCCGTTTAAAAGCTTGCATAATTGTATTCAACAATTCTCCTTTACTAAATTCATATGAAATATTGTATATAAGTATTACAAAACCTTAAAAGGAAACTAGAAACTCTAAATTATTTGGATCAATCAGGTATCAATTGAGTGTAAGTGAAGTTAAGTCTGGTCAAGGCTACTGATTGCTCAAGTCTTCTACGTTTGCCAACAGCAATACTATACATAGTGCTGAGAACATACGTTCATATCACAATATATCAATAAAGATAATTAAGTTTTTTTTTTTAAGTTAAAAAGGCAAACTTTCAAGCGGTCTGATGGATTGATTGGCGAAATCGCTGGGAGATATTCACCACTGATGAGCAAAGCACTCCCAAATTTTTTCATCGCAGTAAAGATATTAGAAGTTTGATTTATTTGTGAAAAGAAACATTCGCGTTTTAATGTTTTCATTCGTTATATATAGATGGCGTGTTATTGCTTTGTATTAATTAATGCCTAACTGGCTTTGTCCTTATTGTTTGCGGAAGAACATTGCTCAATGCAAATATTTATATGCAATTATACTGTCGTAAAAGTTTATGTCCATAGTTTGATTAAAACCTATTTCTAGGATTCCACCCTTCAGTGAAGCATATAAAAACAGAATGATCCAATACAGTATTAGAGCTATAAAGAAGCGGTCTGGTAGATTAAACTGGTGAAACCGCTGGGAGAGTTCACCACTGATGAGCCAAGCCTTCCCAATATTTTTTCATCTCAGTAAGGACATTAGAAGTTGGATTTATTTGTGAAAAGAAACATTCGCGTTTTAATGTTTACAAATAGAATTTTTTTTTAAACATGTTCTCTGCGTGTTTGTACCGTGTGTAATCCCGGTCCGCGCCTTATCAACGTTGAAATAAAAAGATAAGCACTGGTTTTGTTATAACTTATCGTGTATTCTTTTTTTTACATCCTAACTTATTGTTTTTGTTGTACTTTTGAGTGTACGCGTTTTTTTGGGTTAAGTTACTTTCACCTTAGGCCCTAGTAATTTTTTACTTTTGTGTGTAAACCCTAATAAATAATATTTTTGTCATCTCAGCATGGTGCCATGGGGCTTCTGTCATTATATAGGGATCTACTCTTCAGCATGCTGCCCCCTGTGTTGCCGTCATTATATAGGGATCTACTCATCAGTATGCTGCCCCAGGGTTTCCCTCACTATATAGGGATCTACTCTTCAGCATGCTGCCTTGGTGTTTCCGCAATTATAAGGGATCTACTCTTCAGTAGGCTGTCCCAAGGTTTCCATCATTATATAGGGATCTACTCTTCAGTATGCTGCTCTGGGGCTTCCGTCACTAAATAGGGATCTACTCATCAGTATGCTGCCCAAGGGCTTCCGTCATTATATAAGGATCTACTCTTCAGTATGCTACCAGGGGGCTTCCGTCATTATATAGGGATAAGTTTTGAAAATAGAGCAATCCATAAATAAATCTTTGAATAAAAAGGCATATATTGGATCAAAATATCATGATAATAAATGATATTTTAATCCAATATATGCCTTTTTATTTAAAAATAGGGATAAGTACTAGGAAGGGAGAGACAGGTAAGAAAATAATTCAGATGATTTTGATTTGAAGGAATATGTTAGCATAGAAACAAAATTTGTTTTGATAACATTTTGGTGTTAAAAATACAAAGCGACTTTGCAAAAAAAACCTGAAACGAAAATTACATCTTAAAAATATAGGGTATTAGTTAATATAACATGTTTGTATGGAACACAAATAGCAAGTTTCTTTCAAAGTCACAGTGAAACAAGCCGGGGTTATCCATTATATACTTTTCCTAAAACTTTGGTTATTTGTGTTATATTATAAAGGATATATAGATTTTTAAAAATGAAAGGATGTTATATAGAGGACCTACCATAGATATCCTCGACAAATTCCTCGAAGATGGGAGCAAATCTCTGACAGTAGGCGCACCAAATCTTGTAGAATTTCAGCACCCAGGCCGTTTGCTTTCCCATTACGGTTGGTCCAAAGTTGGTGGCATTCAGAATGGTGACAGATCGTTGTGTTCGTTGAAAGAGCGTTTGGATATAGGATGGGTGGCCGCGAATCCGGCGAGCAGGATCACAGCTAGCACAAGAAACGTTGTCGCCATGGCGGTTTAACTTGGCGAACTGCCACCGGTTTTATATTAGAGGTGGCGCTGGACTTGGGTATGACCTGATGGACTCCGCCCTTGAGCATGTAGTCACGGGGCTTTCGTCATTGTATAGGGATCTACTCTTCGGCATTTAGTCACGGGGCTTCCAGCATTGTATAGGGATCCACTCTTCGGCATGTAGTCACGGGGCTTTCGTCATTGTATAGGGATCCACTCTTCAGCATTTAGTCACGGGGCTTCTAGCATTGTATAGGGATCCACTCTTCGGCATGTAGTCACGGGGCTTTCGTCATTGTATAGGGATCCACTCTTCGGCATTTAGTCACGGGGCTTCTAGCATTGTATAGGGATCCACTCTTCGGCATGTAGTCACGGGGCTTTCGTCATTGTATAGGGATCCACTATTCAGCATTTAGTCACGGGGCTTCTAGCATTGTATAGGGATCCACTCTTCGGCATTTAGTCACGGGGCTTCTAGCATTGTATAGGGATCTACTCTTCAGCATGTAGTCACGGGGCTTCTGGCATTGTATAAGGATCTACTCTTCAGCATGTAGTCACGGGGCTTCCGGTATTATATAAGGATCTACTCTTCAACATGTAGTCACGGGGCTTCCGGTATTATATAGGGATCTACTCTTCAGCATGTAGTCACGGGGCTTCTGGCATTGTATAGGGATCTACTCTTCAGCATGTAGTCACGTGGCTTCCGGTATTATATAGGGATCTACTCCTCAGCATAGGGCTTCTAGCTTGAATATAGGGATCCACTGTCAAATTATTTGACAGACATAAACATTCTAAAGCTTTTGCGAAAATTTTCGTATTTGATTAGTGAACTGATCTTCCATGACTTTTCATTGGACGAATGTGGCCATGTTTGTACATAAAGGAAGTTCATAAATAATGCGAGGACTCTTCCAGGAATTCCAGGAATGGTTGTGCGAAGACGCTTAAAGTGATCTCTGTGTTCGTGTCTGGTGATTTACTTGCCTATATCTGTGTAACCCCGATTCGCTCCTTATCAACGCTACAATAAATGATAAATACTGTTTTTTTTTATACCTTATTGTGTGTTTTTTTACATCCTCATATATTTTTGTTGTTCTTTTAAATATCCGCGTTTCTGTGTATTGAGTTAATTTTACTTTAGGGCCATAGTACTTTTAAATTTTGCTTGAAAACTCGACTAAATAACTTCAGCATGCTGTCACGGGGTATTATATAGGGATCTTTAGCAATATAATCGCTTGGAGAAAATTCATAAAAAGCGCGAAATCATAAATCGAAAGGTTTATTTCAAAGTTTTTTTTTTTTTTTGCCTAGCTTTCCAGCATTACTGCCTTTCCACAGGAGAAAAATAGAAAACGTATAAGAAGATGAATTGTTTATATATACATATGTGCATATTTACATATATTAGAAGATTTGCATTTAAAGAAAAAGGAACGACATAAATTTATAATTCTAATAGTATATACAGTTAAACCTGTCTATAGCGCCCTCTCTTGGGACTCATAAATAGGGTGCTATAGACAGGTCACTTTTTATGTAAATCGCATCGTACTACGTATTTAAAATCGGGGACTATAGAGAGGGAGACGCTATTTAGAGGGGGCGCTATAGACAGGTTTAACTATATGTAAAAATTGTATTAAGTAGAAAATGAACTATGGAGAAATTTGTACAATAGCGACTATTTTGTTCTGTGTGTGTGTATATAGGGATCTACTATTCAGCATTTGACCACGAGACATGGGCTTCCGTTAATATAGATATATATTGTAATATGGATAATTCTCTCCTCGTTGTATGACAAGATATCAGAGAGGCAGAGGTCCCAGGGTGAAGTTGTGGAAAGGTGGATGGATTCCAGCTGCGGGAGGATGGCCCACGTGTCTGGGGGTAGACAAAGTCCAGACGACATTCCAGCGGGGGAGTGAGGGAGGACGGCTGTGACGACAGACGCGGCAAGTTGGCTAGAGGAGGTGGGCCCCGACACGGTGTGGATTAACAAGAGCAGGACGAGGAGGAACCTACCTGGGGCGGCATTGAAGGCAAGTGTTCATCTCCCATGTATAGTTATTGATATCCCTTTTAAAGTTGTGGTAATAAATCTATAGTACTAAGCTGTATCCAAAACGAACCCACATTGTCTTCTCAGAAACCTTGCACGCAAACACCGACGGCTGAGAAGCGTCGTAACAACTGGTGTCAGAAGTGGGATACAGCTTAGTTATCTTTTCAATTTCTCGGAAGAAAATGGAAGATTTTAATAAAGTACTCGAAGAGATTAATAAGAAAATAGGCTCTATACAGAGTGATATGGAGTACCGATTGAGAAGGCTCGAGAATAGTGTAGCTGATGTCCCTGTAGCCACACCCCTGTCTTTTAAAATAGCGGACAATTCTCCTCAGTTAGAAACTACTGAATGCTTTTCAAAAATAAAGCCTCCTACCTACGACGGACAGACTTCGTGGAAGTGCTTTAAGACCCAGTTCGAAGTGGTGGCCTTGGGCAATCGCTGGAACTCCAGTGAGAAGGCAATAAACCTGGCCGCATCGCTCCGAGGTTCAGCCACTGAGGTTCTACAATCCCTGCCACTAGAACAATCATTGGACTATGAATGTCTGGTCCGTGCCCTGACTCTACGCTTCGGAGATGACATTTTGCAGCCCTACCATGTCGTGAAATTAAAGAATCGCCGCCAGAAGCGCGACGAGACGCTGCAGGAGTTGGCAGCAGATGTCGAAAGGCTAGCGAGGTTAGCCTTCCCTGATTGCCCCCGCCATGTTCAAGATCTGCTGGCACATCAAAATTTCGTGGATGCCATCGAGGACCCTGAGTGTCAACAATCAGTGCGCATGTCTGAAGCCAAGACGTTGCAGGAGGCGTTGATCCACTCATTGAAATTCGAGGCAGCCCGTGATGCGACAAGAGGCTATCAGAAGGTAGTGCGCGTCATGAAGACCGACGAATCTCAAAAAGACGGCGACATTAAAGAAGCAATTTCTCAGTTACAGAGGACAGTAGAAGAAATGAAAAAAAGTATGTCTTTCTCAGAATCAGCCCCGGGGACCTATCGCCAGCGCACCTACAGACCCAATGACAAAACTATCTGCTGGAACTGTGGTAAACCAGGGCACATTAGGGCTAATTGCAGAGTACGGCAGGCACCTTCGGAGAGGGGCAATACCATTCCGAAATATTCGGGAAACGAAAATTAGCCAGCCTTACGGGGCCTGGGCTGGCTATGCGATGTGACGATGCCTCAGGAAAAATTATCAGAGTCTCGAGTCTCCAGGGAGGCTCCAATGAGCTGGCCACAGAAGGACTTGTCAACGGGTTGCCTTGTCGAATGGTGATTGATTCTGGTGCCAACGTCACCTTGCTCCGTGTCGATTTAGCTCAGAGAATGGAGTCAATATCAAGGAGGATTCCTGTGTCGAACGAGCTGGTGTTGCAAACAGCCACTGGAGAACAAGCAAAAGTCTATGGTCAAGTAGTGCTGAAATTCCAGATCGGAAACAACTTGTTCAGCCACCTTGGGTACCTCGCTGACATCAAAGACGACTGCCTCATCGGCTTGGACGTGCTTCGCAAATTTGGATTCACAATTGACTTCCAAGAGAATGTACTCAAGATTGCGGGAGAAGAGATTCCCCTAGTGGGTTCGAGGAGTTCGGCGACCAATAAAGTCCTGAAGGTAATACTAAAATCTGACGTTAAAATTCCTCCGAGGAGTGAATGCATTCTTGAAGGACGTCTAACTGCCTCTCTCGGGGTTCCCCAGCTGCTGATTGTGGAAGAGAATGGCCAGGAGTTTGGTCAAAAAGGACTCTTGTTAGCTCGGACTCTGTGTAAATCTGATCAAAGTAACATCCCGATTAGAGTGGTCAATCTCCTCGACTCCGCAAAAACCCTCGGAAAAGGGACTGAAATAGCTATAGCTGAGCCTGTTACAAATGTGGCCCATTGCACAACTGTCGAAAACTTGGATAAAAGCCCTTGTTCCAGTTTGATTCCAGGCCATCTGCAGGAGCTATTAGAAGGAACACGAGAGGGGCTGAACTGGATACAACAAAAGAAGCTTGAACATCTACTCTGCCAATATGAAGACGTATTCGCTACCAGCCCCAAAGATGTTGGGCGGACGAATGTGACGCAGCATCGGATTGATACAGGAGGAGCTACTCCTGTCAAGCAGCTCCCAAGAAGATTGCCCATGACGAGGAGAGACGAGGTTGACAAACTGATTGAGGAAATGGCAGAACAAGATGTCATCGAGCCTTCATCTAGTCCTTGGGCATCTCCCGTTGTGCTTGTAAAGAAAAAGGATGGCTCCACACGATTCTGTGTGGATTACCGACGTCTAAATGATCTGACCAAAAAGGATTCCTACCCTCTGCCCCGAATTGATGCTACGCTCGACACCCTTTCCGGATCGCAGTGGTTCAGCACTTTGGATCTCAAAAGCGGCTACTGGCAAGTCAGCATTCACCCAGAAGACAGAGAAAAGACAGCCTTCACGACAGGAAACGGGCTTTGGCAGTTCAAGGTAATGCCATTTGGGTTATGCAACGCCCCTGCCACCTTCGAGCGTCTGATGGAGACGGTGCTGCAAGGGATTCCTTTGGAGACATGCCTAGTCTATCTTGATGACATTATTGTGATGGGAAAGAGTTTTGAAGAGCATCTTATTAATCTTGAAAGAGTCCTACAAAAGATTCGAGGAGCAAGATTGAAGTTGAATCCGAGAAAGTGCAAACTCTTCAAAGAGAAAGTTCGTTACCTGGGCCATGTGATTTCGCGCCAAGGAATACAGACTGATCCAGACCGAACTGAGACTGTTCGGCAATGGCCTGTACCAAGGGATGTACACCAATTGAGAAGTTTTCTAGGCTTGTGCAGCTATTATAGAAGATTTGTTCCGGGGTTTTCAAACATCGCGAGACCTTTGCACCGACTAACGGAGTCTGGCCGCCCCTTCAGTTGGACTATTGACTGCGAAAGGGCGATGGATAAACTGAAGCAGGCCCTGTCTTCTCCGCCGATGCTAGCCTACCCTGATCCAGGCGAGCCATTTATTTTGGACACAGATGCCAGCAACACTGGGATTGGAGCCGTTCTATCTCAAACCCAAGATGGAGTAGAACGTGTCATCGCTTACTTCAGTAAAACTCTGTCCAAACCTGAGAGAAACTACTGTGTAACCCGCAGAGAGTTGCTGGCAATCGTCAAATCGATTGAGCATTTCCACCATTATTTATACGGGCAGAAGTTTCTTCTTAGAACAGACCATGCAGCTCTACGATGGCTGTTGAACTTCAAGAGCCCAGAGGGACAGCTAGCTAGATGGATTCAGCGACTTCAAGAGTATGACATGGAGATTCAACACCGGAAAGGGAAATCTCACGGGAACGCAGATGCTCTCTCGAGGCGACCATGCCCAGTGAACTGCAAGCATTGTTCCAAGGCAGAGACACAAGCTGAGCTCAACATTCGTCAGCTTTCCCTCGCGGAAGAACTCAAGTTAGACGAATGGAGCCCCGAGGAAATGAGAAAATCTCAGTTTGAAGACGCTGATCTTCGGCCTGTCATGAATTGGCTCAATGCCGGGACCAACAGGCCAGCATGGGAAGATGTTGCATCCTGCAGCCCAATCACCAAGAGCTATTGGTCCTTATGGGACTCGCTGGAATTTCGAGGTGGTGTTCTCTACCGGAAATGGGAGAGTGATGATGGTCAACACATTGAATGGAAGATGATCCTTCCCCAATCACGAGTACCTTCCGTCCTCAAAGAGCTGCACAATAGCCCCAGCGGAGGACATTTTGGGATTGCAAAGACATTGGGGAAAGTGAAAGAACGCTTTTACTGGGCTGGATGCCGTGCCAGTGTTGAAAAATGGGTACGACAGTGTACGGAATGTGCTTCCAGAAAAGGACCAAAGACAAGATCGAGAGCCAAGCTCAAGACTTACAACGTGGGAGCCCCGTTCGAGAGGATCGCTATCGACATCATGGGACCATTGCCGCGAAGTGACAAGGGGAACCGCTATATCCTAGTTGCAATGGATTATTTCACCAAATGGCCTGAAGCCTTACCGCTTGCTGATCAAGAAGCTGAAACAGTTGCTGAAACCTTAATCAGCCAGTTCTTCAGTAGGTTCGGTGTCCCCATGCAGATCCACACTGACCAAGGGAGAAATTTCGAGTCGAGACTTTTTGCCCAAATGTGTAAACTTCTCGGAAGCCATAAAACAAGGACTACTCCCTTACACCCCCAGTCCGACGGCATGGTCGAAAGATTTAATAGAACCTTAGCCAGTCAACTTAGTCTCTTCGTCGCCCAGAACCAAAGAGACTGGGACAGTCAACTGCCTATTCTTCTGATGGCCTACCGATCCTCAGTCCATGAAACCACGGGTTACTCGCCGGCCAAGATGCTCTTTGGAAGGGAATTAAAGCTTCCCTGTGATCTGATCTTTGGATGCCCCAATAGTATTGGGGAAGGCTCGAATGAATTTGTTGACCGACTCCATTCAAGACTTGAAAAAGTGCATCGATGGGCCAGAGAGAAATTAGAGATTGCAAGTGAAGCAATGAAAGTGAGGTATGACACCCACGCGTGCGGGAACGACCTTCGAGAGGGAGGACTAGTCTGGTTGTACAACCCGAAAAGGAAGAAAGGTCTCTCGCCTAAGCTGCAAAAATCTTGGGAAGGCCCCTTTCGAATTGTGAAGAAGTTAAATGATGTCGTATTTAGGATACAACGCTCATCCCACTCTAAACCAAAGGTTGTTCATTTCAACAGACTAGCCCCGCTCAAAGAGCCCTTGATCAGCGCTGCTGGGGAAGTCAGTCCTTTTCGGGACGAAAAGAATTAATGGAAGGGGGGCAGTGTAATATGGATAATTCTCTCCTCGTTGTATGACAAGATATCAGAGAGGCAGAGGTCCCAGGGTGAAGTTGTGGAAAGGTGGATGGATTCCAGCTGCGGGAGGATGGCCCACGTGTCTGGGGGTAGACAAAGTCCAGACGACATTCCAGCGGGGGAGTGAGGGAGGACGGCTGTGACGACAGACGCGGCAAGTTGGCTAGAGGAGGTGGGCCCCGACACGGTGTGGATTAACAAGAGCAGGACGAGGAGGAACCTACCTGGGGCGGCATTGAAGGCAAGTGTTCATCTCCCATGTATAGTTATTGATATCCCTTTTAAAGTTGTGGTAATAAATCTATAGTACTAAGCTGTATCCAAAACGAACCCACATTGTCTTCTCAGAAACCTTGCACGCAAACACCGACGGCTGAGAAGCGTCGTAACAATATAATTCAGAATGCTTCTCTAGGAAATAGGCTTCCAGCAATATATAGGCTAAGGAGAAGAGACTAAAAAATTTGAGTAATATTATTTATTAGATTTAACAATATAGAGATGGTGCTCTCTATTTATAGTATTTGAAACAAATTTGAACTCGGATTTTTATTTTATAAATAAAACAACATTATACTACCCTATTTGTGATGAAAATATTGCCACGTGGAAAATTAGGGAAGACCAACTTCGGGATGAGACAAAAATTCATTTCAGGCAAGAACAAACTATGAAATAAAAACAAAAAATAAGCCACGAGGGAAATTTACAGAGTCGCAAGATTTAAACATAAAAATTACCATTCTGTTAATAAAAAATGATAAAATTAATAAATACTATGTTACAATATATTAAGAGGTACTTCCTCACCAAGTATTTGCTCTTCAATGGAAGATAAACTGATGAAATCGCTATGAGGGTTTGACATTGATGAGCCAATCTCAATAAATTTTGTCATCGTAGAAAGAGCAAAAGGAAGTTTTTTATTTATATAAAAAAAGAAATCCCTGATAAAATTAGTTTCACACAATATGTATTATTCATTTGGTTAACCTAGGTTCATGAGGAATGCAGAAGTAGCTAACTAAGTTGGGGTCTTCAAACTTAAGTCCTTTTTTAAAATGCCTTAATATATAAACACAAATGGAGCTAGCTATATTGGTAAAGAAAATATCTGGTCGACCGACGAACAGAATTAATATTGCCACGTGGAAAATTAGGGAAGACAAAAACTTCACAATGAGACAGCAATTTATTTAAGGCAAGAACAAACTATGAAGGATAAACAAAGGATAGGGAATGAAGGAAGTTTACAGAGTAGTAAAATATAAACATAAAAATGATACTCTGTTAATACTAGTGTAAAATTATAAATACTTGTAAAAAATAATAAATATTTAGCTACAGTATGTTTAAAACTTCCTTCATATTTATGTTCTGCCCAGAAAACTAGGAAAGAGTAATAGAAATGGCAAATAATTTAGACCAATTACCCATCACACATGCAACCGAAAAGTTGACCAGGGTTTCAGTCTAATTGTCCTCTTCCGCACATGGTATACAGGTGGACGCTTCTCAGTTTTCTATAGCTGGTGTGTGTGCGTGTGTGTTATGGCTCTTTTACCGTCTTGACTGACAATACATCCAGATGGCACAAGAATCTACAGGACATGTAACAACTATCCTGGTGTGGAACTAACACCTACTCACAAATTCTAATGCCCAGTAATAGCTGTATCCTTGAATAAAATTGACATGGACCCAGAACAGCAGCTTTTTACACACCCCAAGATAGAGGACATTACGACTGCTGTGATAGAGATGCATGGAAACATCTGAGGCTCTTCATTGGACACGACAACAACAACAGAAAATTGACATGGATCCAGAGCAGCAGCTTTACACACCCAAGATAGAGGACATTGTGACTGCTGTGATAGAGATGTATGGAGACATCTGAGGCTCTTCATTGGACACAACAACAACAACCGTCCTGAATCCGCTAGTTTGCGGCGACGGTTAATAGATGGCGTCTAGTTTTAGAGTATATTTTGAAGGGAGAGGTGACCTTTGTGCCTATATATATAATTTAGAATATATTTTTATTTTAATTGATTAATAATTTTACATTTTTGACCACATACACATAGTGTTAGAGTATGCCACTGAAGAATACCTTTTTGGTATCAAATTATTTGACAAACCTGAACATTTCAGAGTTTTTGAGTGTTTTGTATTTAATTAGAGAACTGATTTTCAATCTTTTTTCATCGGACAAGTATGGCCATGTTTGTATATAAAGGAAGTACAAATTTAATGCGAGGACTTTTTCAGGAGTGTTTGTGTGGAGACGTTTAAACTGCGTGTTTATTCCGTGTCTGGTGATCTCCTCACATACCTCTGTAACCCCGGTCTGCTCCTTATCAACGATACAATAAAAGATAAGTACTAGTTTTTTAAATAACTTATCGTGTGTTTTTATTTATATCTTCCCTTTTATTTTTATTGTAGTTTGAGTGTGCAGGTTTTTGTGTGTTAAGTTACTTTCACCTTTTAGGCCCTAGTAAATTTTTACTTTTGTGTATAGACTTGAATAAGTAATCTTTGTGGCGCTACACTTCAACATGCTGCCATGGGGTTTCTGGCATTGTAAAAGTTTCTACTCTTCAGCATGCTGCTACGGGGCTTTCCTCATTATATAGGGATCTACTCTTCAGTATGCTGCTCTGGGGCTTCAGTCATTATATAGGGATCTACTCTTCAGTATGCTGCTCTGGGGTTTCTGTCATTATATAGGAATCTACTCTTCAGTATGCTGCCACTGGACTTTCATCATTATATAGGAATCTACTCTTCAGTATGCTGCCACTGGGCTTCCGTTATTATATAGGGATCTACTCTTCAGTATGCTGCCACTGGGCTTCCGTTATTATATAGGGATCTACTCTTCAGTATGCTGCCACTGGGCTTCCGTTATTATATAGGAATCTACTCTTCAGTATGCTGACACTGGACTTCCATCATTATATAGGAATCTACTCTTCAGTATGCTGCCACGGGGCTTCCGTCATTATATAGGGATCTGCTCTTCAGTATGCTGCTCTGGGGCTTCCGTCATTATATAGTGATCTACTCTTCAGCATGCTGCCACTGGGCTTCCGTTATTATATAGGGATCTACTCTTCAGTATGCTGCCACTGGGCTTCCGTTATTATATAGGGATCTACTCTTCAGTATGCTGCTCTGGGGCTTCCGTCATTATATAGGGATCTACTCTTCAGTATGCTGCCACGGGGCTTCCGTCATTATATAGGGATCTACTTTTCAGTATGCTGCCCTGGGACTTCCTTCATTATATAGGGATCTACTCTTCAGTATGCTGCCACGGGGCTTCCGTCATTATATAGGAATCTACTCTTCAGTATGCTGCCACGGGGCTTCCGTCATTATATAGGGATCTACTTTTCAGTATGCTGCCCTGGGACTTCCTTCATTATATAGGGATCTACTCTTCAGTATGCTGCCACGGGGCTTCCGTCATTATATAGGAATCTACTCTTCAGTATGCTGCCACGGGGCTTCCGTCATTATATAGGAATCTACTCTTCAGTATGCTGCCACGGGGCTTCCGTCATTATATAGGGATCTACTCTTCAGTATGCTGCTCTGGGGCTTCCGTCATTATATAGGGATCTGCTCTTCAGTATGCTGCTCTGGGGCTTCCGTCATTATATAGTGATCTACTCTTCAGCATGCTGCCACTGGGCTTCCGTTATTATATAGGGATCTACTCTTCAGTATGCTGCCACTGGGCTTCCGTCATTATATAGGGATCTACTCTTCAGTATGCTGCTCTGGGGCTTCCGTCATTATATAGGGATCTACTCTTCAGTATGCTGCCACGGGGCTTCCGTCATTATATAGGGATCTACTTTTCAGTATGCTGCCCTGGGACTTCCTTCATTATATAGGGATCTACTCTTCAGTATGCTGCCACGGGGCTTCCGTCATTATATAGGGATCTACTCTTCAGTATGCTGCCTCGGGGTTTCCTTCATTGTAATGGGATTTATTCTTAGACAAAGCTGCCTTATTAGAAGGGTAAAAGGAATATGTTGGTGAAAAACAATATTTGTTATGATAACAGTTTTTGTGTTTAAAATAAAAAGAGCAAATTTCATGAAGAATATTAACCATTAAAAATATAAGGATTTGAAATTGTATGTATGGAACACAAATAACAAG
Source organism: Cordylochernes scorpioides (assembly GCA_030710605.1). NCBI lineage: Eukaryota > Metazoa > Arthropoda > Arachnida > Pseudoscorpiones > Chernetidae > Cordylochernes > Cordylochernes scorpioides. The sequence goes on from CP092879.1 coordinate 60,856,471, forward strand.
CTTTAGAAAAAGGTCATAGTAAAACAAGCTGAAGTTATTCATTATATAACTTTTCTATAATTATGGTTATTTGTGTTATATTTTAGAACATAGAAATATTTTTAAAATATTTTAGGACCCACCGAAGACATCCTTGGCAAATTCCTTGTAGATGGGAGCAAATCTCTGACAGAAGCCGCACCAAGACTGGTAGAATTCCACCACCCAGGCCGTCTCCTTTCCCAACACGGTGGGTCTAAAGCTGGTGGTATTTAGGTCGGTAATAAGATCAGTGTGTTCGTTGAGAGAGCGTTTGGATATAGGATGGGTGGCTACGAGCACGGCGAGCAGGATCACACTTAGCACAAGCAGCGTTGTCGCCATGACGAATGATCTTGGCGAACTGCCACCGGTTTTATATCAGAGGTGGCGCTAGACTTGCGCATGACATGAGCGACTCCGTCATTCAGCATGATGTCACGGGACTTCCAGTATTATATAGGGATCTACTCTTTAGCAGGTAGTCACGGGACTTTCGGCATTGTATAGGGATCTACTCTTTAGCATGTAGTCACGGGGCTTCTAGCATTGTATAGGGATCTACTTTTAGCATGTAGTCACGGGGCTTCCGGCATTGTATAGGGATATACTCTTTAGCATGTAGTCACGGGGCTTCCGGAATTGTATAGGAATATTTTTTTCAGCATTTTGACACGAGGTTTCTGACATTATATAGCGAACTATTCTTCATCATGCTGCCACGGGACTTCCAGCATTGTATAAGGATCTACTCTTTAGCATTCTATCGCGGAGTTTCCGGTATTTTATAGGTATCTACTCCTCAGTATGGGGCTTCTAGCTTGAATATAGGGATCTACTGTCATATTATTTTACAGACATAAACAATTTAGAGCTTTTGAGTTAGGTTTCGTATTTGATTAGTGAACTGAACTCCAACGCCTTCTCAATGGACAAAAATGGCCATGTCTGTATATAAAGGAGGTTCAAAGGTAATGCGGTAACTTTTCCAGGAGTTGGTTGTGTGGAGGCTCTTGAATTGTGTATTTGTTCCATGTCTGGTGATCTCCTCACCCCTGGTCCTCTCCTTATCAACTTTTCAATAAAAGATAAGTACTGGTTTTGTTATAACTTATCGTGGGTTTTTGATATAGGTCTTCCTTTTTTGTGTGCGTTGTACTTTTGAGTGTATGCGTTTCTGTGTGTTAAGCTACCTTTACTTTAAGCCTTAATATTAGCCAAATACCCATTCTTGATGAAATAATAATCAAGAATAGCGGCAATTTGACTAATTCTGGAAAAATCAATGTGTAGTTGATTTTTATTACGACAGATGGCGCAAGCCATCAGCAACTTTTAGTTGCATGATTAGGAGATGCCTTTTCTTTTTTCACAATTTATTCACCTGAACCCAGTAAAATTTCACTTTTGTACTATATTTTCACAAACATAAAAGTATTTTTTTTTATATGATAATTTTCTATTCATTTTTAAATATAAAATAGTTAAATAATTCAAAAGTTGCACTATAAATTCTTTAGCATCCACACACACAATATATATAATATACACTCATAGACAAAACTTAAGGAAATGAAAAGTCTTTGATACCCTCATATGACAATCCCTGGAGATGTTTTGTTAGTATATTTTATAACTATATATTATAAAACTATTTTAGAGGCGTATTTTTCTTTTTAAAATAAAACAATTTCTACTGTCCTTACTGCGATGAAAAATTAAAGGACAGTAGAAATTGTTTTATTGTTTTATTTTAAAAAGAAAAATACGCCTCTAAAATAGTTTTATAATTTGATAACAGATGGCGCTCTAGTACATCATAACTATATATTTCAACTTTTCCTGATTGGGGAGAGAGACGTCCGACCACACAACCCTGCGGTCCCCCCTGGACCCTTGGAATATTCGACCAAATTCTGGTTCGTTTCCAAGGTGACTAACGTGGCAACGGCACTCATTTTCCAATGAAGACCAAGATATAGAACATTGTGATTTATGTGATAGAGATGCATGGAGACATCTGAGGCTCTTCATTGGACACGACAACAACAGAAAATTGACATGGACTAAGAACAGCAGCTTTACACACCCAAGATAGAGGACATTGTGACAGCTGTGATAGATATTCATGGACACATCTGAAGCTCTTCATTGGACATGACAACAATAAATTTTCTAATGAACTCTGAATTAGCGAAATCTATTATGTTAAATACCATATTAAGGTGGATAAACAGTGAATATAGTTTCTACCTACTGTGTAAAGAAGTCGGTGGAGTAACACCCTCGATTCCCGACAGTCATGAACCAGGATTGAATCCCGCGTTAACATTTTGTTTTAATATGTGAATAACCTTCACATATTATTCATTGATGCAAATATCATAAACTAGGTTGCTCTTGTTGAGCGGTACCTAATAAAGTGATTTTGGAAATCTACTGTGTCCGAGTTTTTAAAAAAGTTTTGAGTGTACTAAAGGGTCTGTTTGATAGTTTTAGAAAGCCATCTTGGACTAAGAGTTTAAAGGCGATGCGAAAAGATAGGGAAAATCTTAGATATTTCATATCAGGTAATTGTATTAAGACATGAATCCTATAGGCCATCTTATACTAGAAGTTTCGATGGAGACTTGGTCATGATAGCTGTTCGTTAAGAATAAACTTCTGGGTTGACAGAGACGCCATGTTGGGAACTTGATGCCCATATGACAATCCTTAGATGTTTTGTTAGTTTATTTAAACTAAATTCTCAACTTTATAGTAAACTGTGAATTAGTGAAACGAATTGTTATGTTTAAGACCATATTAAGATAGATTACCAGTGAATATCTAGGGACGAACTAAACTTCTGGAATGACAGAGTGGCAAAGATGAGGACTTGACACCCATATGACAACCCCTGTATGTTTTGTTAGTGTTTTTTAAACTATATTCTCAACTTTTAAGTAAACTGTGAATTTTAGTGAAACGAATTGTTATGTTAAAGACCATACTAACGTAGATAAACAGTAAATATCTAGAGACGAACTAAACTTCTGGGATGAAAGATATGCAAAGTTGGGAACTTGCTACCCACATATGACAATCTCTAGAAATTTTGTTAGTTTATTTTTTACTATATTCTTAACTTTTCTAGTGAACTGTGAATTGGTGAAACGAATTGTTATGTTGAAGACCATATAAATTAAGATATAGATGAACAACGGATATCTAAGGAAGAACTAAGATTATGGGATGACAGAGACGCAATGGGGATTTGATACCAAGTTAAAAAGCTCTTGATATTTTTTGTTAGTTTATTTAGAACTATGTTCTCAAATTCTCTAGTGAACTGTGAATTGATAAAATAAATTATGTTAAAGATGATACAAAGGTAGATGAACAGTGAATATCTAGGGATAAACTAAACTTCTGGGATGACAGAGTGACAAAGTTGGGAACTTGCTACCCATATGACAACTCTTGGGTGTGATTTTAACTATATTCTCAACTTTTCTAGTAAACTGTGAATTAGTGACACGAATTTTTATATTAAAGACCATAGTAAATATCTAGGGACAAACTAAACTTCTGAGATGACAAAGTTGGGAACTTGCTACCCATATGACAACTCTTGGGTGTGATTTTAACTATATTCTCAACTTTTCTAGTAAAGTGTGAATTAGTGACACGAAATTTTATATTAAAGACCATACTAAGGTAGATGAATAGTAAATATCTAGGAACAAACTAAACTTCTGAGATAACAGAGTGACAAAGTTGGGAACTTGCTACCCATATGACAACTCTTGGGTGTGATTTTAACTATATTCTCAACTTTTCTAGTAAACTGTGAATTAGTGACACGAAATTTTATATTAAAGACCATACTAAGGTAGATTAACAGTAAATATCTAAGGAATAACTAAACTTCTGAGATGACAGAGTGACAAAGTTGGGAACTTGATACCCATATGACAACTCTTGGGTGTGATTTTAACTATATTCTCAACTTTTCTAGTAAACTGTGAATTAGTGACACGAAATTCTATATTGAAGACCATACTAAGGTAGATTAACAGTAAATATCTAAGGAATAACTAAACTTCTGAGATGACAGAGTGACAAAGCTGAAGACTTGACACCCATATGACAACCCCTGAATATTTTGTTAGTTTATTTAATCTATATAATTCGTACTTTAGTTCTTTCAATGATAGATTTCATGGCATCAAGTATGTATTGGCATATTGAAACTTGAATGGTCTTGTTACAATTCGAAAATTATTATCTTCTGATAAGTTCTTCATAAGATTACGAAGCTTGATTTCTTTGGAAATCCTTAAATATCATCTATATTCTCAGCCTTTCTAGTAAACGGTGAATTATTGATATGAATTGTGTTATACTAAAGACCATACTAAGGTAGATGAGCATTGAATATATAGAGACGAACTAAACTTCTGGGATGACATAGACGCAAAGCTGAGGATTTGACCCCCATATTGACAACCCATGGATGCTTTGTTAGTTTATTTTTATCTATATTTTCAACTTTTCTAGTAAACTGTGAATTAATAAAATGAATTGTTATACTAAAAAGCATACTAAGGTAGATGAACATTGAATATCTAATGAATAACTAAACTTCTGAGATCACAGAGTGGCAAAGCTGAGGATTTGACACCCATATGACAACCCCTGGATATTTTGTTAGTTTATTTTTTACTATATTCTCAACTTTTTCTAGTAAACTGTGAATTAGTCATATGAATTGTCATACTAAATACCATACTTAGGTAGATGAGCATTGAATATATAGAGACGAACTAAACTTCTAGAATGGAAAAGATGCAAAGCTGGGGACTTGACATCCAGTTAAAAACCCCTGGATGCTTTGTTAGTTTATTTTGAACTATATTTCAACTTTTCTAGTAAACTGTGAATTTTAGTGAAACGAATTGCTATGTTAAAGACCATACTAAGATAGATGAACAGTAAATATCTAATGAATAACTAAACTTCTGAGATCACAGAGTGGCAAAGCCGAGGATTTGACACCCATATGGCAACCCCTGGAGGCTTTGTTGTTTTATTTTAATCTATATTCTCAACTTTTCTAGTAAACTGTGAATTTTAGTGAAACGATATTGCTATTATAAAGACCATACTAAGGTAAATTAACAGCAAATATCTAGAGATCAATTAAACTTTAGGACTGAGAGAGACGCAAAGCTGAGGACTCGACACCCATATCACAATACCTAGGTAATTTAAGTCCTTTTCAAACTATATTCTCAACTTTGCTAGTAATCTGTGAATTTTTGATATGAATTGTGTTATACTAAAGACCATACTAAAGTAGATAAAAAGTGTATACCTAGAGACGAACTAAACTTCTGGGATGACAGAGTGGCAAAGTTGAGAACTTTTTACCTATATGACAACCTTTCTCCCTCTATCTGGTTGTTTATTAGTTCATCTTGAACTATATTATCAACTTTTGTAGTAATCTGTGAATTGATAATATGAATTGTATTATACTAAAGATCATACTAAAGTAGATAGACAGTTTATACCTAGAGACGAACTAAACTTCTGGGATGGGAGATATGCAAAGTTGAGAACATGTTACCTATATGACAACCTTTCTCTATCTGGATGTTTATTAGTTCATTTTGAACTATATTCTCAACTTTTCAAGTAATCTGTGAATTGATAATATGAATTGTGTTATAGTAAAGACCATACTAAAGTAGATAGACAGTGTATACCTAGAGACGAACTAAACTTCTGGGATGGGAGATATGCAAAGTTGAGAACATGTTACCTATATGACATCCTCCCTCTATCTGGATGTTTATTAGTTCATTTTGAACTATATTATTAACTTTTGTAGTAATCTGTGAATTAATAATATGAATTGTGTTATACTAAAGACCATACTAAAGTAGATAAACAGTTTATACCTAGAGACGAACTAAACTTCTGGGATGGGAGATATGCAAAGTTGAGAACATGTTACCTATATGACAACCTTTCTCTATCTGGATGTTTATTAGTTCATTTTGAACTATATTCTCAACTTTTGTAGTAATCTGTGAATTGATAATATGAATTGTATCATACTAAAGATCATACTAAAGTAGATAGACAGTTTATACCTAGAGACGAACTAAACTTCTGGGATGGGAGATATGCAAAGTTGAGAACATGTTACCTATATGACAACATTTCTCTCTCTCTCTGGATGTTTATTAGTTCATTTTGAACTATATTATCAACTTTTGTAGTAATCTGTGAATTGATAATATGAATTGTATTATACTAAAGATCATACTAAAGTAGATAGACAGTTTATACCTAGAGACGAACTAAACTTCTGGGATGGGAGATATGCAAAGTTGAGAACATGTTACCTATATGACAACCTTTCTCTATCTGGATGTTTATTAGTTCATTTTGAACTATATTCTCAACTTTTCAAGTAATCTGTGAATTGATAATATGAATTGTGTTATAGTAAAGACCATACTAAAGTAGATAGACAGTGTATACCTAGAGACGAACTAAACTTCTGGGATGGGAGATATGCAAAGTTGAGAACATGTTACCTATATGACAACCTTTCTCTATCTGGATGTTTATTAGTTCATTTTGAACTATATTATTAACTTTTGTAGTAATCTGTGAATTGATAATATGAATTGTATTATACTAAAGTCCATACTAAAGTAGATAGACAGTGTATACCTAGAGACGAACTAAACTTCTGGGATGGGAGATATGCAAAGTTGAGAACATGTTACCTATATGACATCCTCCCTCTATCTGGATGTTTATTAGTTCATTTTGAACTATATTATTAACTTTTGTAGTAATCTGTGAATTAATAATATGAATTGTGTTATACTAAAGATCATACTAAAGTAGATAGACAGTTTATACCTAGAGACGAACTAAACTTCTGGGATGGGAGATATGCAAAGTTGAGAACATGTTACCTATATGACAACCTTTCTCTATCTGGATGTTTATTAGTTCATTTTGAACTATATTCTCAACTTTTGTAGTAATCTGTGAATTGATAATATGGATTGTGTTATACTAAAGACCATACTAAAGTAGATAGACAGTTTATACCTAGAGACGAACTAAACTTCTGGGATGGGAGATATGCAAAGTTGAGAACATGTTACCTATATGACAACCTCCCTCTATCTGGATGTTTATTAGTTCATTTTGAACTATATTATTAACTTTTGTAGTAATCTGTGAATTGATAATATGAATTGTATTATACTAAAGTCCATACTAAAGTAGATAAACAGTTTATACCTAGAGACGAACTAAACTTCTGGGATGGGAGATATGCAAAGTTGAGAACATGTTACCTATATGACAACCTTTCTCTATCTGGATGTTTATTAGTTCATTTTGAACTATATTCTCAACTTTTGTAGTAATCTGTGAATTGATAATATGGATTGTGTTATACTAAAGACCATACTAAAGTAGATAGACAGTTTATACCTAGAGACGAACTAAACTTCTGGGATGGGAGATATGCAAAGTTGAGAACATGTTACCTATATGACAACCTTTCTCTATCTGGATGTTTATTAGTTCATTTTGAACTATATTCTCAACTTTTGTAGTAATCTGTGAATTGATAATATGGATTGTGTTATACTAAAGACCATACTAAAGTAGATAGACAGTTTATACCTAGAGACGAACTAAACTTCTGGGATGGGAGATATGCAAAGTTGAGAACATGTTACCTATATGACAACCTCCCTCTATCTGGATGTTTATTAGTTCATTTTGAACTATATTATTAACTTTTGTAGTAATCTGTGAATTGATAATATGAATTGTATTATACTAAAGTCCATACTAAAGTAGATAGACAGTGTATACCTAGAGACGAACTAAACTTCTGGGATGGGAGATATGCAAAGTTGAGAACATGTTACCTATATGACAACCTCCCTCTATCTGGATGTTTATTAGTTCATTTTGAACTATATTATTAACTTTTGTAGTAATCTGTGAATTGATAATATGAATTGTATTATACTAAAGTCCATACTAAAGTAGATAAACAGTTTATACCTAGAGACGAACTAAACTTCTGGGATGGGAGATATGCAAAGTTGAGAACATGTTACCTATATGACAACCTTTCTCTATCTGGATGTTTATTAGTTCATTTTGAACTATATTCTCAACTTTTCAAGTAATCTGTGAATTGATAATATGAATTGTGTTATAGTAAAGACCATACTAAAGTAGATAGACAGTTTATACCTAGAGACGAACTAAACTTCTGGGATGGGAGATATGCAAAGTTGAGAACATGTTACCTATATGACAACCTTTCTCTATCTGGATGTTTATTAGTTCATTTTGAACTATATTCTCAACTTTTCAAGTAATCTGTGAATTGATAATATGAATTGTGTTATAGTAAAGACCATACTAAAGTAGATAGACAGTGTATACCTAGAGACGAACTAAACTTCTGGGATGGGAGATATGCAAAGTTGAGAACATGTTACCTATATGACAACCTTTCTCTATCTGGATGTTTATTAGTTCATTTTGAACTATATTATTAACTTTTGTAGTAATCTGTGAATTGATAATATGAATTGTATTATACTAAAGTCCATACTAAAGTAGATAGACAGTGTATACCTAGAGACGAACTAAACTTCTGGGATGGGAGATATGCAAAGTTGAGAACATGTTACCTATATGACATCCTCCCTCTATCTGGATGTTTATTAGTTCATTTTGAACTATATTATTAACTTTTGTAGTAATCTGTGAATTAATAATATGAATTGTGTTATACTAAAGACCATACTAAAGTAGATAAACAGTTTATACCTAGAGACGAACTAAACTTCTGGGATGGGAGATATGCAAAGTTGAGAACATGTTACCTATATGACAACCTTTCTCTATCTGGATGTTTATTAGTTCATTTTGAACTATATTCTCAACTTTTGTAGTAATCTGTGAATTGATAATATGGATTGTGTTATACTAAAGACCATACTAAAGTAGATAGACAGTTTATACCTAGAGACGAACTAAACTTCTGGGATGGGAGATATGCAAAGTTGAGAACATGTTACCTATATGACAACCTCCCTCTATCTGGATGTTTATTAGTTCATTTTGAACTATATTATTAACTTTTGTAGTAATCTGTGAATTAATAATATGAATTGTGTTATACTAAAGACCATACTAAAGTAGATAAACAGTTTATACCTAGAGACGAACTAAACTTCTGGGATGGGAGAGATGCAAACCTGGGAACTTGATACCAAGCTGACGTTGAATCAACATTTCCTGGATGACTTAGGTTTCCATGTAATCTACACCATGAGATCACACATGTTCATAAGAGTAGTTACTGCGTTGACAAATCGCAGTAGATTTACATCTACCTACATGGTAACGCTTACCGTGGATAGAATCTTATATGCACATAAGGTAGAGGTTGCCTGGCCGGCATTTATATAGATCTGTATTTCTTGAATAAGAGAGAGCGTTTCTATTCATGATAAAATTATGAAAAAGTTTTAAAATTACAAATATTTTCTCACAATGAGTTTCTTTTTATTAAAAAATGTTGTATATATATTAATTAATTGTTACCACAGAGTGTATGTAAGCTCACAGGTAAATAGGCGCTAACCGAAACAGAAAAAAGTTCCTTTGTTCAATATTAGTTTCCCTTTTATATTTTGTTCTCTCTCTTGTAAATCAATAAATATAATGTTTGATTAATAATTATTGGAATCAGTTTCATTAAATATTCTAAGCAAAGTCAACAAAAAACTCTTGAAAGCTAGCGTTTTTTTAATAAAAAGAAGCTGAGAAAATATTTGTAATTTTAAAAGAGACAGTTTGGACATAAAAGGTTTTATTTTATCAAAGTGTAGATAAAAATATTTTGTCCTCGTAATGAAAATAACCTCAGAATCATTTATAACGTCTTGACAAATGTTTTATTTTTTTATTTTTCTGACGAGGAGAAAATATTTTTGTCCAAACGTTGAGAAAGTAAAACATTTTCAAGCCGAAGTGTCCATTATTTAAGAAATGCACATATGTATATATTTAAAACATACCTTGACATATGTACGGTGGAATCTATGGCTACTGGACATGTGTCGGACCTGAAATCTGTTGTTTGGTTCTGTGCTGCTTGGAGTATAGGAGCTTCATCTATGCTTCCTTCCTGTGGTGAATCTGTATAAGACTGTTGTAGGGTTATGTGATGCTTGAGAGTATAGGAGCTTCATCTATGCTTCCTTCCTGTGGTGAATCTGTATAAGACCAGTGGTCTTATAGAGATATTTTTAAACAGATATTAATTTTTAATATTAATAATATATAAAAGATGAATTGATAATAATCCAAAACCTACAATTATGGCATTCTCTATTTAGAATATGTTTTTAAATTTATTAGCTATCATCTCTGTATCATATATATATATATATATATATATATGGAAATTTTACCGGGAGGATATTGATCTAAAGAGACAAGGGTCGCCTCTCCCGTCAAAATAGACGTCATAATAGGTGGCGTCTAGTTTTGACGTCTATTTTGACGGGAGAGACAACCCTTGTCTCTTTAGATATATATGTTATATAAAAATGTTTTTCTCTCTCAAATATATTTCATAGATACAAATACTCTGTTAAATCGACCGCCAGAGGTCACGCTTACCCTATAAAAACTCATTGTTGTTGCATCCCGATTGCCGGCTCAAACCTTTTGTACATTTTATGTAAATAAGTTTTTCATTTTTTATTATTCTTACACCTTAAGCCAGGCAGTACTTTTACTTTTATTATGTTTTTATATATCCCACAAGCTCAATTAAAGCTATTTTTAATAACTAATTTTATAATCTTTTCCACGACTGCATACCAAAATCAAGTAACAACTAATAATTTTATATAAATAACAATCAAAATACAACAGAAAATATATATTTTTTTCTATTTATAATATATATATCTATCATGTACCAATGTAATTTGATAATATAGCTTTGAAACCATATTTGTGATAGACCTTTGCTCGATGCAATTTCTTGAAATTATATGTATGCACCTCTACAGACCTATAAGATTATGTCTATTGGTTCCCTAAATACCCCTAATCTGCTTTACATAGTAAATCAGGGTATATAAGAAAACCAATCCAATCTAAGATAATAAAAAAAGTCGGTGGACAAGTAGGTAACACCCTCGATTCCCGACAGTCATGAACCGGGATTGAATCCTGTGTTAACATTTTGTTTTAATATGTGAATAACCCTCACATATATTATTCACTGTTTCAATTATCATGAACTAGGTTGCTCTTGTTGAGCGGTACCTAATATAGTGATTTTGAACCGAATCCAATCTAATAGTAGAACGGTCTAGAGATTAATTTGGCGAAATCGCTGAGAGGGTTCACCACTGATGAGTCAAACCCTCTCATTCAATAACTTATATCATTGCAGTAAGGTCTTTAGAGATAATATTTGATGATATTATTTAAAAAACTACATTGCCAAAAATTAATTGTTACAAATTTCATACTTTATGAGAATAAATTTTGAATTGTTTCCAAAGGATTTCTTTTTAGATATTGGTAACAGATAAATTTTCAAACTGTCGTTTTTCCGACAAGTCACATATCTTAATTCAGTAGAACCTCTCTCTATAAAGGATAAAACCTCATAGTCAAAGTGTTCTTTAGACAATTTAAAACATCTTTATTGACTCCTAGACAGTATATAAAAACAGCAATATTTGCACCTTAATTCATTGATGAAGGCTTCCCCAGTTTGAGAGAGTTCTCCTCCAGACAAGGAGATGGTCTTCTTTGCAACTTCCCAGTTTCCACTACAATGAAATTTCTGTGAATGCAGATTTAGAGAGAGGCATTCCCTATACAGAAAAAGTTGCTAATTGGTAAATATGGAAATTTTGCCGATGAAAACTGTTCATTATATAGAGATGTCTGCTCATGAAGGTTCGATACAGTTATAAAAGTTCGATTATTTTCGAAATTTAAAAGTTGACTGAAGTTAAGCAAGATTTCGAAAGCCTGTTTTTATCTAAATGAAGTAAATCTCTTTGCAGAGAATATTCAGAATTTATTCATAGAATAATCGCGATTTGAAAATTGTTTTTCCTAACTATATTGTATTTTTCATAAGAAATAGAGGTTATAGTAATGCGAAATACACCTTTAAAATTTATATATATTATACACCTTCTCTCTCTATATATATTTATCATTATATAATCATATTTATTCATATTTATAATTTATTCTGTATATAACCTTATATAATCTTATATGTACTTTGAAATAAAGTAGTTTCAATCTCAATCTCTCTCTATCTTGCTCCAAGATTTTAAAAATATGCAAATAACTATTTAATTATTTGCATATGGAACAGTACTTGAATAAGGAAGTTTAGAAACATTTGCCATCTAGAGAATGGCGTAATAAGATTGATAAAATGTTATCAAAAGATAAGAACTTGGGAAGAGGCAGCTGAAACCTGAACGTATCACAATTCTAATCTATTATATAATAAAGTTTTATTTATGAGTTTGTGTGTCTAGCTTTTTATAGAATAGCTGGTAATAGCTCTGTAGGTATCCAAAATACACTCATGTGGACAAAACTTAAAAGCTTAGTAAGAAAGTTGTACCTTTTAACATGTATATCGAAATTTAGACAATAACTCTGAAAGATACTCATGGACAAAACTTAAGGAAGTTGTAACTTTTAGTCTGTATATCGGTATTCAGACAATAACTCTGAAAGACACTCATGGACAAAAGGAAGTTGTACCTTTTAACATTTATATCGGGATTCAGACAATAACTCTGAAAGATACTCATGGACAAAACTTAAGGAAGTTTTACCTTTTAGCATGTATATCGGGATTCAGACAATAACTCTGAAAGATACTAATGGACAAACCTTAAGGAAGTTGTACCTTTTAGCATGTATATCGAGATTCAGACAATAACTCTGTAATATACTCATGAACAAAACTTAAGGAAGTTGTACCTTTTAGCCTGTATATCGGTATTCAGACAATAACTCTGAAAGACACTCATGGACAAAAGGAAGTTGTACCTTTTAACATTTATATCGGGATTCAGACAATAACTCTGAAAGATACTCACGGACAAAACTTAAGGAAGTTTTACCTTTTAGCTTGTATATCGGTATTCAGACAATAGCTCTGAAAGATAATCATGGACAAAACTTAAGGCAGTTGTAACCTTTAGCCTGTATATCGAGATTCAGACAATAGCTCTGAAAGATAATCATGGACAAAACTTAAGGAAGTTGTACCTTTTAGTATGTATATCGGAGTTCAGACAATAACTCTGAAAGATATTACAGTGGCCTTCAATAAAAACACACGAGATAAAAAAAAGAGTGAACAAAATTTCTTCTAAAGAAGTATTGAGCGCCTCTCCCATCTAATTAAACGTCAAAACTAGACTACGTTAATTTGACGGAAGAGGCGCCCTATACTTTTTTTAGATCAATATCCTCCAGGAAAAATTTCCATATAAAATTGTCTCTGTCTCCCTAAAAAAAATAGAAGATCGACAACATCAAAAAACATTCCACTTCCTTAAGTTTTGTCTATAAGTGTAATTTGCTTTGAAAAGGATATAGCTACATTTAGACCTTTTTCATTTATTTTCTTCACGAAAACTCGGTACTTACCTGCTTTTTTCCTCAGGGGAGGGGGAGTGTAGTAGAGATCGGTAAGCGATCATATTGGAGCTGTGTCTTCAATTCATCTTAAAACGTCGACAAAATAAAAAAAATTCAGCTGGTCAAATGTCATTTAATAATTTATCACTGACACAATCAATACCAATTCTCTTTACGAAGATAAAAGAAATATTTGCTTATTATTTAATAAAATATTCAAATATAAATGAAATTGTTTAAAAAAATATGTTTTTTTTTCATTCAATATATATGCTTAGACTTCTTTCGAGATTGAAATCTTCTAGATTACTTAAGAGGCAATTTTGTTCACACTTGGTTATCTAGTGTATCTTCAACAAAGGTCACTGTAATATCTTTCAGAGTTATTGTCTGAATCCCGATATACATGCTAAAAGATACAACTTCCTTAAGTTTTGTCCATGAGTATCTTTCAGAGTTATTGTCTGAACCCCGATATACATGCTGAAGGTACAACTTCCTTAAGTTTTGTCCATGAGTATCTTTCAGAGTTATTGTCTGAATCCCGATATACATGCTTAGAGGTACAACTTCCTTAAGTTTTTTCTATGAGTGTAATTCTCTTAGAACACAGAGAGATGTTCGCTTTGATTATTTTTTGAAGGACAATTGCCAAATAACGTTTTAATAAAATAGGATAAGAAGTTCTATAGGTAAATGACCTGGCTTCTGCTTTAGTGAATATTTGTTTACCTCTATTGTTTTATTAAAGGTATATTATTATCAATAGAAAAGAGGAATGGATAAGTTCCATAAAAATAAAGAAATGGGAGCAATGGATCGATTTCTGGAACGATGTAGGAAGCTGGCATGTGGGCATGTGTAGGAAGATGAAGATGAAACATCTGAGAAAATCATGAACTTTAAGGATATGATGACCATAGAAGAGATCCAGAAGAACGACCCGGACCTGGTAACAGGGGACCTAGCCGCCAAGAATGAAGGTGAATCAAAGTCAGAGGATCAATTTATCAAGAATTCACCAGGAGAGGCCATAGAAAGACTGTTAGAGTCCTGCAAGACCTTGCCATCAGGGGACCATATCTATGAGGGTCAGGAACACAGAAGTGACCAGGAATCGAAATTGCAATTGTAATTCTATAGCATATTTTCATTAACTATTATTATTATTAAGTGTGTGATGTTTTAAACAAGAATAATATATTCAAAGCAAAATAGGGCATATCCTGACCTCTTTCACGAGCATTTTAGATGGTAGAACGCCATCTAGTGAAACAAAAATCAACTAAATGTTGATTTAACTTGTTTCATGATATTTGGCTAGGATATGCCTTTTTTGTTTTTAATATCAACACCTGATTTTTCCTATATTTTCTCCTTACTTTTCAAATATATTCATACTTTTTAAAAGAAACTGTAACCTTTTCAAAAATAAAGTTATTGCAGTAGAACCTCCATGAGAGGACACCTCTCTATAAAGGACAGTTTTCATTTCCATAATTACCATTTTTACTATTTATCAACTCTCTTGCAAGAGGACATCTCTCCCTAAAAGACAGTTTAGCTCTGCAACTAGGCGTTATCTTTTACAGGGAGGTTCTACTGTATATGTTAAGGAGACATGAAATATTTTCAATTTTGAAATATATATTGGGTTGTAAAGAAAGTTTGTTCGGTTTTTGTATTCCTTTGTTTCATAACGGTTTTTGTTGTTATACGGTAAAGTATTTATATTCTTTAAATAGTAATTGTTCTGCTCTACAAACCTGTATTATTTGTTTTTTGAAAAACGTAAATTTTTGTTCTTTTTCAGGCTTGAAAAGGAATATCCAGGAGGCAAAATTTAACATTTTCGACATCTACTTTTCTTCGCTTTACATCGAGGTCAAAAAGCAGCCGAAGCAGCTCGGGACATATGCAATGTGTATGGTGTCATAAGGGAGCGAGCAGCATAAAAATGGTTATAATGGTTATATAAGCCTTTATATGTGTTGTATTTATATTTAATTCATTGTTACAGAATAGAGATAATTGTAAAAAGGCATATATTGGATTGAATAAAATATTTATTTGCTGAATGCCAACCTTTATCGAGGCATTACATTTTTGTATAAACAAACTCAGCGCCGCATAGTATTAATGTTAACACTATGCGGCGCTGAGTTTGTGTATACAAAAATGTAATGCCTCGATAAAGGTTGGCGTTCAGCCAGCCGAAATATTGGCAAATAAATCTTTTATTCAATCCAATATATGCCTTTTTACTATCTAATGATTTAAGTATGGACTAAGAGATAAATGTGTTCAAGAATAAGACAATTATTCACGTATTATTTATGACTTTTATTTGATAACCTACTGTACAAGGTTTTCAACAACAGCCAAATAAACATGGCTGGAATCTCACACCAGAGAGAAAAATGCCCAGATCTCCAAAGCATGACATAGTAAAAAAAATCACAGCTATGGGAGGGAAACGATCACAAATGCATTATGGTCAAAATATGATTAATGTTTTTAATAAATAAATGATTTTTTAATAAATAAAAAATGGTATTAATAAATAAATGATATTTCAATAAATAATGATGGAGGATATTAATAAATTATAAATAAATAAATAATAAAATAAATAGGGTGTGCGGTATATACAATTTATGTGATTACCATTATTTTTAAAATAATCGTCAGTATTTATTTTTGGTTAGACGATTCTTTCAAAGAATTTTCTCCCCGAAATTTTTACCAAAAGAATTTTCATCCCAAAAGATCGTTTGCACCTATTTTTTCCCGAAATATTTGAGCAAAGTTTTATTCTACGAATATGTGAGAATTAAAAAATAAATAAATGGAAAAATAAATATATTTGACTATAAATAAGAATTCACTATGAAAATATTGATAAATTGGTTTATAATTTTTTGGCAATAAAATTATTTATGTTTTTAATTTGATTTTAGCTCACATTAAAAGTAAAAATAGTTTTACAAAATGAGAATTCAATGAAATTTGAAAAGAAAATATGCTTGACTTCTTTATCAATGAATTTTAAAACAAATTTAGCGACTTTAGAAAATAATAAAGAAAAAATATATATATGAAATGAAATTTTTGAACAAGTTTTCAATTAAAAATAGTAAATATTAAATAGATTAAATTAAAATCTTTTAATATAGAAATAGCAATATAAAAGAAAACAAATAAAATTCTTCAAAATTTACCAAGAATATGTAAGTATAATCGATAATTTTAAAATTTGAGAAGTAAAATTACATTTTTAGACTACAATTCCCAATATTGAATAAGCTTTGTATAATTTCTTTTGTTCTCAAAACTAAAAAAAAAGATTCAATCATATTTTAAAATATATTTTTAAAAAGCTTTTTTAAGAGTGGCACTATAAGAATAAATCCATTTTAAAAATATTTCAATTATTTGAATCTTGAGTATAAACATAAATAGAGAGTATTTGAGTAGTATTTGACAATTTTAAGTCATAATTATTTATATTGATTGGACTAAGGACCAAAAAAAATGGCAGTACATTTTGATAAGTTAGAAATCTGCTTCTACATTCGAAATTGAAAGATGGTATTATGGCAGTACATTTTGATAAGTTAAAAATCTGCTTCTACATTCGAAATTGAAAGATGGTATTATGTAAGTGTATTAATCTATAGACTACTATGACAAATTTTGACATTAAAACAATATCTGAACTTTCAACGCGTTAATATATTTTAAGAATAAAATTAAAATAGAAAACATGGCAATAAATTAATCATCAGAATTTGTGTCTTAAGGACTCCTTAAATTTTATAAAGAGCGATATACATGATACCACAGAAGATATTAAAATATTTTATCCCTATATGAATAAATTAATTATTGTTTTCGAATTATTTTGAGGTTATACAATATATTCAAAATTGTTACCATATAATAGTAAAAAAATGAATATATGTAGGTGATAGTGCATTAATGCATTGTTAGGACAAGCGTTACACATCCGTAACGTTGTTTTTAAAGTCAATTTTCTAAGATTCCTATGAAATGTTTGTCTTATTTTCATATGTTACTGTTCCTACCATTTGTCCATTAAGGGTAACCTTTATTATTCTAAAAAATAAGAAATTTCGAATATGTGTCGTTAAAGTCTTTGCCGTGAGGTATTCCAAAATTAAGTATAGAAGACAAAATGGCAAATTGTGTCAAAAAAAGAATATTCCATTGTCTTTTAACAGATGGTTTCCTTTAAGATATAAAGTGGATAGAATATCACGGTTATTTGGTACAAGATAAAAGATATTGGAATTTATGGGAATAGATAAGTCACTAAAGTTTTTGACGTCTTCTTGATTGACAGTATGTTGAGTGAAAAGGTAGATAATTTGAGATACTAGGAAATATCTACAGGCTCCTTAACATCGCTTTCTTCAAATAAGCATAGAACACTGTGGCATATTGTGGCAGCATAAAAGGTATAAAAAATAGCGATTTGACAAGAATTTAGCTTGAGTGTGAGCATAGGACGTGTTGGTAAGTTGATATAACTGAGAAGATAACAGAGTCCATTTGTCTACAATTTCTTCATAGACAGTAATCAGATGATACTGTGACATCTTATGGTATTGAAGAAGGCATCTATAGTCATTATACAAGACATCTGTTCTTGAATAGCAGCAAGTAGATGACATGTCGATAAAGAAGATGATAGATAGCTAGAGTTTCCTCTAAGACAATGAGTTAAGAATACTTTCAGCATCTTTTGTGGCAAAAGGAAAACTATTAAGAATTCTTTGGCAAGAGTTCTGCCTTAATGACAGCAAGTAGATGACGTCGACAATTTGCGACAATAAAGGTAACGGAGCCCATTTGACAACGGTCTTCTCCAAGACAACAAGTTGAGAAGACTGCAAGCATCTTGTGGCAATAAGGAAAACTATCAAGAATTCTTTGACAAGATCTCTGCTTATATAGCAGCAAAAAAGGAAGGGCACGTGTACAATTTGCGACAATAAAGGTAACAGAGACCCTTTGACGGTGGTCCTCTTAAAAAAAAAAAAAGAAAAGAAAAAACAAGTTAAGAAGACTTGCATCATTTTGTGGCAAAAAGGAAAAACTATAAAGAAAATGTTGACAATATTCCTGCTTAAATAGCAGCAAAAAGAGAGAGAGCACGTTGACAATTTGCGACAATAAAGGTAACAGAGCCCCTTTAACAATGATCCTCTGCAAAACAAGTTAAGATGACTGCAAGCATCTTGTGGCAATAAGGAAAACTCTCTAGAATTCTTTGACAAGATCTCTGCTCAAATAGCAGGAAAAAAGAGAATTACACGTTGACAATTAGCGATTATAAAGATATTAGAATCCTAAGACATCAATCTCCTCCACAAAGACAACGAGTTGAGAAGACAGCAACATCTTATAGCAATAGTAAAAGCTATTTAAAGTTCTTTGACAAGAGTTCTGCTAAAGTGACAGTAAGTAGAGAACATATCAACAGTATCAGGGTAGATCTCAGAGCTTGTTGGGTGGAAGTCTCCTGAGTGACAAGAAGTAAGCTACAGTACAGAGGTAGATAACAAGAAGCAAACTGCATGTGACACTCAGAGAAAGAATAGATGTCTTGGAAGCACATTTCTCCAATTTGACAGATGTCGCTGAGTAGGTACTCGGCTCTGGGCGGATGGAATGGAAGCTCTCTGCGCATATCATCATACAACATAATTACATATATGATATATGTAAATATAATAGTTGCATATATGATATTGTATTGGGATAAGGTGAATAATTAAGAAACAAGAGGTATTTCTTTATCGTGCAACTGAAAGTTTCTGTGTGAAAATGCGCAAGCCATTAGCAACTTTCAGTTGCACGATAAAGAGATGCCTCTTTTTTTCTTAATATATGTAAATATGTAATTATATATATGATATATGTAAATATAATAGTTGCATATAAGTAAACACTGAATCGTTAAAACGCTTGATAAAATAAATTCGTTTGGTGAATAAACAATAATTACCTTTTACATTAGAATTTTCAAATTTCGTTAACTTTTAGTGTATTTCATAGTTACTTCTCCACACCTGTTTACAAATTTCAATTCTCATTTAAGCATACACAGAACATCCTTTTTACGCTATTTGGTAACCTTCTTTTCCTATGTTTAACCTCTATTACACATGTATTCATTCAAATTTGGCATTAAAATATATCATTTTTCTTCTTCTTCGTTTATAAAAAAATATAACTTAGACTTCCCTTGAGTTCATAATGTACATTCGGAATTACACTGACGAGGGCTAACAGGATTAAACGGGTAGGTGATTGGCTTTTCTTGATTAATTGATAAAGTGTATTTGTATTAATACAATACTTGAAAAATGAAAATAAAGAAATAAAAAGGCATCTGATTATGCAACGAAAAGTTGCTGATGGCTTGCGCTTAATCTATCCACTTGATCACAGTACAATTACAATTTTAAAGCATATCAATAACGCACCATCTATATACTTATATAATTGCATTATTCTGTCTGTGTGAAGTTCACTGTGTGAAGTTCACGGATAGATTTTGGTCAGAATGGATAAAATAAAAAAAAGTGTCAAGGGATGGGAATCGAACCCACGACCTTCCGCTTACCGGGCAGATGCCATGTCCACTAGGCCACATGACCACAATTTATAATTGTAACAAATAGTATTTGAATCAAAACATTCAATCGGGTAAAACACGGGCGTTGTCCGGGTCATTCGGCTAGTATAATATAAATGAAAACCTTTAAAATAGTTTTATAATTTGATAACAGATGGCGCTCTAGTACATCGTAACATTATTGTTCTAATAAAAGACACAATTTGATATTTGCGGAAGAGCGATTGCTCGAAGCATATTATATATTTATAATTATATTTAATTCTGCTGTCCTAAAAGCTTATGTCCATAGTTCTTCTAAAATACCCATTCCAAGAGTCTTACAACAGTCACCTATAAAAGGAAGTTCCAAAAATGCAATATAACAGCGGTATGGTAGATTAAACTGGCGAAACCGCTGGGAGGATTCACCACTGATGAGCCAGGCCCTCCCTTTAATTTATCCATCGCAGTAAGGACAGTAGAGGTTGTTTTATTTTAAAAAGAATATTACGCCTCTAAAATAGTTTTATAATTTGATAAATGAAAACACCAAAACACGAAGGTTTCTTTTCACAAATAAATCAAACTTTTACTATCCTTACTGCGTTGAAAAAATATTGGGAGGGCTTGGTTCATCAATGATTAACCTTCCCAGCGATTTCGCCAATTTAATCTAACAGACCGCTTCTTTAGAGCTCTAATTACACGTTTTTACTATTTTTCAAGAAATAAATAGTTTAGGCAATGTTTATTAAGATAGATGGCGCTCTACCATCTTTAAACTCTCAATTTAACTGTCAGGACATGTTTGTATGAAAAAACAATAGAAAAAATAAAAAGGTCAGGTGTTGATATTAAAAACAAAGTAGGCATATCCTGACCAGGAGCACATGTGCTTTTCAGAAGGCAGAGCGCCATCTGGTGGAACAGAAATCAACTAAACATTGCCATCCACGAACGCGTTTCGCGCTTTTGGCGCTCGTCAGCGTGGAGTAGACTGTACCACTGCGACCAAAAATATTTTTGGTCCCAGAGGCTTCCTGAAAAACCAATAAATGGGTATTTAAGGCCAAACTTGCGTAAATACGCTTAACACATGAAAAACAATAGAAAAAAATAAAAATAAAAAGGTCAATGTTTAGTTGAATTTTGTTCCACCAGATGGCGCTCTGCTTTCTGTAAAGCACATGTGCTCTTGGTCAGAATATGCCTACTTTGTTTTTACATATGTGAATGTAAAGGCAGCTTCAACCACAAGTGCACCACATATCTACATATGTGAAAAGCAGTTTGACTGGGAAACAAAATAAACAGAAAGAAGTATGAGAAGTAGGACAAAGATGATTAGCAAGTGCTAGAATGGGGACCATTCTTCTGTGACAACTGACCCGTAACGAGGACGTGACAATACTACAAATAACTATTATTTTTAATGGTTAATTGTCCAGATGACATATAACACCTCTAACAACAATCCTTTGATTCATGATAGACCCAGTGACATGCTTTAGATAAAAAAACCTTCTGTAGATTTCAATGTCACACAGCACAACCTATATTCATATATATATATATAAACAAAAATATTTTTTAAACTTAATTCTATTAACGTTATGTGGCGCTGAGTTTGTTGTTGACACACATTGTTATAATACCTTGATAAAGGTTGGCGTTCAGCCAACTGAAATATTGGTAAAATAAATGATATTTTGATCCAATATATGCCTTTTTAATTAAATATATAATATATAATACATCAAAAATTTAATATGAAATATAGACACAAAACCTTTATTATACTGAATTTTCATTTAGTCTGATGATGTTAAAAACGCTGTTGGTGAAATGTCACAAACCGTTTACTTATTTGGATTTGGTCTTATTATTCTGTGTTTCCAATTCAGAATATAAAGTGTATCTCCCCATTGAATATAAGCAAAAATATTTTAAAAACTTAATTCTGTTGACGTTATGTGGCGCTGAGTTTGTTGTTGACACACAATGTTATAATAACTTGATAAAGGTTGGTGTTCAGCCAACTGAAATATTGGTAAAATAAATGATATTTTGATCCAATATATGCTTTTTTAATTAAAGTATCATATATATATATTAAATGGAAGAGTAAAATGTATTGTTCTCATTGAAGATAAAATATGAATTTGAAAATATCTTTAGTTCATTTTGGAAATACATATTTGTTGGCGGGCTTTATACACATGTACAAAACTTAAGGAAGTGTAAATTCTTTGATGTATTCGGTTTTTTTTTTAAGGAGACAGGTAATGTTGTTCACATTTGGTTATCTTGTGTGTCTTCAATAAAGGTCATTGTGTATCAAATATCTTTCTCAAAATTTCTAGAGAAAAGCACAATCAAAAGGCATAAAACAGAGAGAGAAGAGCTACCCAACTTGAAGAAAGTTTGTTTTTATTTTCTACTTTCTCTAGATATAATGTTTGTACATATTATGTGTCTTCTGTTTACCCCCATCTAGGAGAATCTTGTATGGGACGAGGGTCCTTAATAAAGGCTTTGTTGTTGCATTAAATATCTTTCAGAGTTATTGTCTTAATCCCGATATACATGCTAAAAGGTACAACTTCCTTAAGTTTTGTCGATGAGTATTTTTCAGAGTTATTGTCTGAATCCCGATATATATGCTAAAAGGTACAACATTCTTAAGTTTTGTCCATCAGTATCTTTCAGAGTTATTGTCTGAATCCAAATATACATGCTAAAAGTTACAATTTCCTCAAGTTTTGCCCATGAGTGTAGTTATCACATGCTGTCAAAAAGTCAAAGATAAGGTTTACCATCCGATTTACCATTATTCGTTTGTGATCTCTCCCTCATGGAGTCCGCGGGACCCTCATCCCCGAAGTCCAGAACCAGGATCTCCTTGCTGAGTGTCATCTCGTCGTCAGAGACGGTCCTCCTGCGGCGTCTGCGTCCCCAGGACTCTTCTTCACCGTCACAGTTCACCTGTCACATGTCATCCCCGTGTCATACCGTGTATCATGCAGAGCTTGAATCAATATCAGGTGTGTTCTCTATATACAATTTAACTGGCTTTGTTCTTATTGTCAAAAAAATAGTACAAATGTTACATTGTACTGGGATAAGGTGCATAAATTAAGAAAAAAGGCATCTCCTTATCGTGCAACTGAAAGTTACTGATAGCTTGCGCCATCTATCGGAATAAATATCAACTATTCTCGTTAATTTTTAATTTTGGCCAATTCTGGAATAATTAAAAATCAACGAGATTAGTTTATATTTATTCCGATAGATGGCGCAAGCCATCAGCAATTTTCAGTTGCACGATAAGGAGATGCCTTTTTTTCATAATTTGTCCTTATTGTTTGTGGAAGAACATTGCTCAATGCAAATATTTATATTTAATTCTACTGTCCTAAAAGCTTATGTTTATAGTTATCTTAAATACCATTTCTAAGATTCCACCCTTCAGTGTAGCATATATAAGCAGAATAATCCAATTCAAAAAGAGGTAAAATCTTCCCAATTACATTCGTGGTAAAGACAAAACATTCAGGAGATAAGTTTCTTCATCTTCTTCAGTATTAGAACTCTAATAAGCGGTCTTGTAGATTAAGTTGGTGAAACTGCTGAGAGATTTCATTATTAATGAGTTAAGCCCTCTACATTTTTTTTCATCGCAGTAAGGACAGGAAAAAAATTGCTTTATCTGTGAACATTAAAATTCAAAAAAAGAATAACTCTGAAAGATATTTGATACACGGTGTCCTTTGTTGAAAATACACGAGATAACCAAGTGTCATTAAAATTTCCTCTATCACCTTAAAAAAAAACGGTGATATAAAATACTTTCCACTTCCTTAAGTTTTATCCATGACTGTATATTGATAGAATAAATAGTAGAAGGTAGAGTATACTCACAGGTTCGCAGGTCCCGATACAGTATTTGACGTTGCACTGGAAGATAACACCATAGGACTCTGTGAAACGGAAAGCTTCATATGTGGACTCCAGGGAGTTAGCTCCGATCTGCTGGAACTTGGGGAAGATAGCGGAGTCCACAGGACATCTGGACCCACGGACTCTCTTCTTATTACACTCTATAGGACCTCAGTCTTCAACCATTAAATAAAGTGGTGGCCGGAGGTATAAACCATTGATTCCCGACAGTCATGAAACGGGATCAAATCCCGCAATAAACACTTTTTTTATGTTTAGAACCTGTTATTGTTGTTGTAAAGTCCAATGAAGAGCCTCAGATATCCCCATGTATCTCTATATCACAGCATTCGAAATGTAATTATCTTGGGTGTGTAAAGCTGCTGTTCTGGGTCCATGTCAATTTTCTGTTGTTGTTGTTGTGTCCAATGAAGAGCCTCAGATATCCCCATGCATCTCTATCACAGCAGTCGTAATGCCCACCCACACACCTGTTCTTTTTTTTTTTATCGTAAATAACATTGTTAGATTGCTCTTTTTGAGCAGTACCTAATAAAGTTATATTGGAACAACCATGAATTATATTCTATATTGAACATTAAATATATCCTATATACAGTAGAACTTCCGTGAGAAGAGACTCCCGCTAGAAGACATCTCTCTATAAAGGCAGTTTTCATTGCCAAAATTTCCATTTTAACCATTTAGCAACTTTCCGATAAGAGGACATCTCTCCCTAAAGGACACTTTGGCTCCGTAATTAGGTTTCCTTTACAGGGAGGTTCTATTGTATCAATAAAGCAGTACGTTTTTAATGATCAACGCTTCAGTGAACCAATACCACCATTTTCAAAGTAAAGCGAACTGTTTACTACCCTATATCAAAATTTAAAGAAGCAAACTCTCTGGTAAGAGAATACCTCTCCATAAAAGACACTTTGTCTCTGCAACTAGGTGTTTTTTACAGGGAGGTTCTATTGTATCAGTGAAGCAGTACGTTTTTAATGACCAACGCTTTAGTGAACCAATACTACCAATTTCAAAGTAAAGCGAACTGTTTACTACCCTCTATCAAAATTTAAAAGAAGCAAACTCTCTGGTAAGAGAACACCTCTCCATAAAGGAAATTTGGTTATGTAATTAGGTGTCCTTTACAGGGAGGTTCTACTGTACTAGTGAACCAGTACGTATTTACTGGCCAACGCTTTAGTGAACCAATACCACCATTTTCAAAGTGAAGCCAACTGTTTACTACCCTCTATGAAAGTTTAAAAGAAGAAATTTCAAGTCCAAAAACAGATTCTCATTCGTAGTGTCTTAGAAGTATTTCTTAACGACAATCCTTCTCAAGGTTATTGTCGAAATTTGATATGTGGATTATCTTCAGTTTCTCTTGAGACGTTTCTGGTTTCCAATCCCTTGTCTTAATCTTCTTACTTATTCCTACCTATACTTTCATCTACTTCTTTAGAATAATTCTTCTTCTTTTCAAACCGCTTTCTTTCTATTCAATTTTCTCTATATAACTTTAATTAAACTGAAGAAACCGTTTAGGGTTTACCACTAACATATCTCTACCATTTTGCAGCTAAGAACTGAAAATGCCTGGTGAATGGGCAGTTTTTAACCACAAACGACCCATTCAAGCATAGGTTTGCTATCTACACACTTTTAGCACCTTGTTCTTCAGCCGTCGACCACTGTTGATTGTCCTAACCTTTTTTTTTTTTACTATGCTCTCTGTTGGAAGGCTATTGTATGAATGGTTCGGTTTTCATAAGGTTTAGTTCCGGATTGCCTACGTAACGTGACCAATGTATGATTACTCTAACAGATGAAACTTTTTGTCATGCAATTGTGGAAATAGGACACTGATGAGTTAGGTCCCTCCCATTATTCTTATCATTACAGTAAGGACAAAATTGATTTATTTAAAAAAAGAATCATACGCGTCACAAAAATAGTTTAAGTATTTTAGAAATTTATTTATTAATCTATTTTATCTTAATATATGTCCCATTTAAATCTCTGTGTCTTTTTCTGATGACCTCCAACAAACCTTTAAACATTTAAAAACATTCCCAATCTTCTTCAATCTTCCAAACAATTCCATCTATATGAATAAATGTAAACTAATCGTTGATTTAAATTTTGATTAAACCAAGAATATTGGTCAAATATTATTTTTTGATAAATAAAAATATATGTTATAAAAACAAATGAGATTTGATTTTCTGCTTGAATTTTAGATCATGTTGACGATTATGGTAATGCAGTCGTGGTTAAAATCTTGAAAGTATAATTACAAAAATAGTTTTGATAAGAGATTGTTTTTTTATTGAGCTTTAGGATCTCATATAATAAACATAATTTGGTAAAAGTACTGCCTGACTTAAGGCGAGTAGAACAAGGAAAACAAAATATTATTTACATAATGTACAAAAGGTTTGAGCCGGCCATCGGGATAAAACAACAACGAGTTTTTATATGCAAAGCGTGACCTCTGGCGATCGATTTAGCAGAGTATTTGGATCTATGAAATATAATTTTAAATAGAATAATATTTTATATATATAACGAGTATGTGACTAATATAGTCTAGATTTTAATAAATGCACATGTATATGAAAGGTTAATTATAAACAAAAAGACAATTTGTGCCGAGAAAAGAGTTTATTTTATAATAAAATAAATTACTTTCTTTCTCCCTCAGAAAAAATCTTATATTTATAATTTTACTGAAGAGATTGAGATTGAAACTGATTTATTACAACGTCCATATAAGATTATATAAGGTTAAATACAGAATAAATATAAATTCCGACAGTCATGAACCGGGATCGAATCCCGCATTGGACACTTTTTTTTTATGTGAAGAACCTGTTATTGTTGTCATGTCCAATGAAGAGCCTCAGGTGTCTCCATATATCTCTATCACAGCAGTCGCAATATTCACTATCTTGGGTGTGTAAAGCTGCTGTTCTGGGTCTATGTCAATTTTCTGTTGTTGTTGTCATGTCCAATGAAGAGCCTCAGATGTCTCCATACATCTCTATCACAGCAGTCGCAATGTCCTCTATCTTGGGTGTGTAAAGCTGCTGCTCTGGGTCTATGTCAATTTTCTGTTGTTGTTGTCATGTCCAATGAAGAGCCTCAGATGTCTCCATACATCTCTATCACAGCAGTCGCAATGTCCTCTATCTTGGGTGTGTAAAGCTGCTGTTCTGGGTCTATGTCAATTTTCTGTTGTTGTTGTCATGTCCAATGAAGAGCCTCAGATGTCTCCATACATTTCTATCACAGCAGTCGCAATGTCCTCTATCTTGAGTGTGTAAAGCTGCTGTTCTGGGTCTATGTCAATTTTCTGTTGTTTTTGTTGTCATGTCCAATGAAGAGCCTCAGATATCTCCATACATCTCTATCTCAGCAGCAGCAATGTTCTCTATCTTGGGTGTGTAAAGTCTCACAATATATGAAGAGAATATAATATTAACGATTATTTATTAGATTAGATTAGTATTTATTCCGATAGATGGGGAAGACTATCAGCATATTTCCATTGCATGAATAAAAGAAACAATTCTCTCAGTAAATTATCTCCGATTTATAATTTTACACATTGAAAAGAGAGAGAGATTGAGAGAGAGAGGAGATTATAAAATTAACAATTAGTTTATATTTATTCCGATAGATGGGGCAGACCATCAGGAACTTTTCATTGAACGATTTTGATATGTTTTTTGGTTTCTACATTTTTACCACCTGATACCATACATTTCCATTTTGTACCTGATACCGTACAATTTCCATTTTGTTCTATATTTTCCAGTATAGGTTCTGTTTTTTTTTACTTATCCTTTTATTAGTCTAAATTAGACAAGATCTTGGAAGTCGTGCTCATAAAGAAGTTCAAGAACTCTTCTTGGTTATCTGTACAGAGATCCTTTGTCCTTTCCAATACAATTTAGTATATGTTGGGGAGTGGCTTCTTCGGGGTTCTGTTTGTAGATATAAAGAATCATAGAGGGCATGTTTCTTACCCTCTTACCGTAAAATTTCGATTTTGTACTATACACCTATCCCCCAATTTACACGGTACTTGTTTTACACGTTTTCGCTTTTACACGGTTTTCCAAATAAGTTTTTTTTTGTTTGTTTTTATCGCACTATACTAAATGCTACTGTGATTGAACACATGCGCTGTGTACACATCTTACGAGGAATCCCGAGCTTATGTGCTGACTACATATATTTAACCTGTCAATGCATTTTATTTTTATTTCTGTGTACACCTATCCCCCGATTTACACGTTTTTCTCAGGAACGTATCTACCGTGTAAATCGGGGGATAGGTGTATTTTCCATTATAGGTTCTGTTTGTAGAGATAAAGGAACATAGGATACATGTTTCTTACCCTCTTTCGTCGATGACTTCGAATGTGCTTCTGGCATCTTTAGCCATGGCCACACAGCTACGAGCGAAGATGCCGTAAGGTGCTGCACAAAGAGGACAAAGTTGAAACATCAGAAATTATATGAAAAAAAATAATACAAATGTAAAATTGTACTGGGATAAGGAGAATAAATTAAGAAAAGGGCAACTCCTTATCGTGAAATATCAGTAACTTTCAGTTGTACAATAAGAATATGCCTTTTTCTTAATCAGAAATTGTGTTTTAAATGCTACTTGAACAACGAAACGAATATCAAAAAAAGTCATTTTAAAATAGGTAGGAATAGAGGAATTAAAGAGATGAACAATACAAATAATAATTGGGAAGACAAAGGAATATTCAAGGAAGAAGAAGAAATGAGAACGATAAAGAAGAAATGTTATGGATGAAGTATTAAGAGAGGATAAGTCATGAGAAAGAATGAGAATTGAAGATGAAAATGAGTATTCAAGTAGAGGAAGAGAAAATGAAGATGATTAAGAAGAAGAGTTATGGAAGAATTAAGTAGGAAAGGATGATGTCTCTCATGAAAAAGAATAACAAGTGAGGAATAAAATAAACATTTGGGAAGAAGAGGAAAAGCCAACGATAAAGAAGAAAAGTTATGGAAGAAGTGAGAGAGAGGACGAAGTCAT
Source organism: Cordylochernes scorpioides (assembly GCA_030710605.1). Classification (NCBI taxonomy): domain Eukaryota; kingdom Metazoa; phylum Arthropoda; class Arachnida; order Pseudoscorpiones; family Chernetidae; genus Cordylochernes; species Cordylochernes scorpioides. The sequence continues at coordinate 60,885,930 of CP092879.1, forward strand.
GAAAAAGCAAGAGAAATGAGGAAGATAATGAGTATTCAAGGAGAAAGAAGAAGTGATGAAAAATGATGAGAAGTGAGGAAGAAAAGGAATATTCAGAATGAAGAAGAGGAAATCGGGACGATAAAGAAGAAGAGTTAAGTAAGAAGTAAGTGAGAGAGGACGAAGTCATGAAAAATAATGAGAAGTGAGAAAGAAAATTAGTATTCAGGAAGAAGTAGACCTGCAAAAAGATGAGAATAAAGAAAGAAAAGGAATATTCAAGGAAAAAAAGAAGGATAGTTATGGAAGAAGTAAGGAGAGAGGACTAAGTCATGAAAAACAATGAGAAATAAGGACGAAAAGGAATTATCAGAGAAAGAATAAGAAGAAATGAGAACGATAAGAATCCTTATGGAAGAAATACACTCATGGACAAAACTTAAGGAAGTTGTTCCTTTTAGCATGAATATCAGGATTGAGACAATAACTCTGAAAGATATTACAGTGACTTTTATTGAAGATACACAAGATAACCATGTGTGATCAAAATTGCCTCTGTCTTCTTATAAAAACCGACAACTGACGATATTACAACAACAACAAAAAGCCTTTATTTAGGGTCACTGACCCTATACAGGAATAACCAGAGGTATGCATAAGAACAAAGCAGTGAGACAAAGAAAATAACGATATATACAGAAGAAAAAGAAAAAAAAAAAGAAAAAAGAAAGAAAGAGAAAGAGGGCAGCAAGAAAGACAACACAAAAAGAGAAACAGTAAGAAAGTGAGGAGTGAGTGAACTGACGATATTAAAGACTTTCCACTTCCATAAGTGTTGTCCATGAGAGTGTATAGTTGAATGAAGGGACTCACTGTTCTCAGGGATCTCGATGTGGAAGGTGAGGCGGTCGCCAATCTGGACTGTGGTCGCCTCCCGGCCGTCCAGTCCCATGATCAGCAGCCGGGGGAGCGGAGCCTCAGGAGCAGCCGTCACCTGGACCGTCTCGGGGTCCCTGAAAGTCAACCTGCGCCATGTCACATGCTCCTCTAGTCTCACAATTATTAGTAAACAAGTTCATACACCCAAATATATACCTTTTTTTATAATTATAAGACAATAACCCACTCTCTCTCTATCTATTTATATATATCTATAGAACCTCCATGAGAGGACACTCGCGCTAAAGGACACCTCTCTACAAAGGACAGTTTTCATTTTCAAAATTACCATTTTTACTATTTAATAACTCTCCAGTAAGAGGACACCTCTATACAAAGGACAGTTTTCATTTACAAAATTACCATTTTTACTATTTAATAACTCTCCAGTAAGAGGACATCTCTATACAAAGGATAGTTTTCATTTACAAAATTACCATTTTTACTATTTAATAACTCTCCAGTAAGAGGACACCTCTCTACAAAGGTCAGTTTTCATTTTCAAAATTACCATTTTTACTATTTAATAACTCTCCAGTAAGAGGACACCCCTCTACAAAGGACAGTTTTCATTTACAAAATTACCATTTTTACTATTTAGCAGCTCTCCGATAATGGAGAGACACCTCTCCCTAAAGAACACTTTGGCTCTGCAATTAGGTGTCCTTTACAGGTAGGTTCTACTGTATAAGAAAATAAATCTTTAAAGCACGAATCTTTACACATATAACAAACTTATACTATCCTTACTGCGATTAAAATATATATAGAACCAAATGAGAAGACACTCGCACTAAAGGTCACCTCTCTATAAAGGACAGTTTTCATCCCCAAAAATACCATTTTTACTATTTAGCAGCTCTCCGGTAAAAGGACACTTCTCTCCCTAAAGGACACTTTGGCTCTGTAATTAGGTGTTGTTCTTTAAAGGGAGATTCTACTGTATTAGAAAATAAATTATTAAAGCATGAACGTTTCTTTTACACATAAAACAAACTTCTACAGTCCTTACTGCGATGAAAATATATATAGAACCAAATGAGAAGACACTCGCGCTAAAGGACACCTCTCTATAAAGGACAGTCTTCTTCCCCAAAAATACCATTTTTACTATTTAGCAGCTCTCCGGTAAGAGGACACCTATCTCTAAAGGACACTTTGGCTCTGTAATTAGGTGTTGTCCTTTACGGGGAGGTTCTACTATATAAAAAAGCATTAAAGAACGAATGTGTCCTTTACATATAAAACAAACTTCTACTGTCCTTACTGCGATGAAAAAATATTTGGAGAGCTTTGTTCATCAGTGATAAACCTTCCAAGCGCTTTCGCTAATTTAATCTATCAGACCGCTTCTTAGAGCTCTAATACCATTCAGAGATTCCATCCTTCAGTATAGCATATATAACCAAAATCGTCCAATAATAATAATACGGGTGCTATTGGAGCATCTTTTTTATTAGAAAAAAGTACCTAATACGGGATTCGCTCCCGGGTCGTATCGGTCGAAAACCACTTATTAAATACACCAATACATCGCTTTGCGTCGTTTCGTTTTGCGTTTTTTTCGAAGTTGCGTCGCTGCTTAATTTTTACTGATTTTTCACTGTGCGTCGTTAGATTTTCGAAGTTGCGTTGTTTTGGATTCGAGTCTTTAATTTTAATTTTTTCCTAAAATATGGCAACACCTTTGTTTTTGATTGCGCCAATTTATTTTCACTTTGCGTCGTTTCAATTTGCGTCGTGTTTTTTTTTTTTTTTGGAACGTAACCCCGACGCAAAGCGAGGTATGGGTGTACATTTAACGGATGGTATTTCTGACGTTGGGGACAAGGTAGAGAATGAAAGACCTACCGAACAGGCATCATGCCAAATGTGACGTTCCTAGATGAAGTCTCATAGGTACAGCGAACATTGTAGACCTTGTCAGCTTTGGTGAGGACAACGTTGTGATGTTGTAGTACTACAGTATTGGTGTAGACGCCACCCTGGAACATACATTGTGACAGCTACAATAATGATGTAAACATGGTCATCTAACATGTAAACATCCAATTTAACATAACAGAAACGAAATGGCACTACAAAAACATTAAGAACAAATATCAACGGTTCTCTTAGAATCTCTCGTTTCCAATGAATATAACAGCATAAACAGGAAGATACCATCACAATACCTTAGATATCTTAGAAGAAATCAATAGATCAATTTTATAGGTTCTGGATGCCCTAAAAATGAAACTAGGCATATTCCATAAAATTGTTAAATTACAAACCAATTTAAAAAATTTCAGTTATAAATATCCACGCTGCGCGCGTTTGTTTTTTGTAAATATTTCTGGTAGTATAAAGTCGATATTTTATTAAGCCCGTTGAAGAGCGATTATCACTTGAAAGCTAGCGTTTTGTAATAAAAATAAACTCATTATGAGAAAATATTTGTAATTTTAAAACTTTTTTCACAATTTTAGCATGAATTGAGAACAATGAGATCAACGAGAACAATGTTTAGATAATGGTGAACTGTCTATTGAAGTGTACATCATTCTTTAATGCACTATACAACAACAACAACAAAATCCTTTATTGAGGACCTCTCGTCCTATAAAGGATTCGCCAGTTTACAGAGTAATTGAAGAGAAGAGAACTAAAAATACAGAGATATATGTAGTAGGTATAGTATAGTATTTTCTACACTGTGACTATATACAACAGCAGCAACAAGTCTTTTACTGGAATCAAAGTCCCATACAGGATTCGTCATTTTAATCCTGACAAAGATTATTTACATATAAATATTTACATCAATTATATTATGTATATAGCTTTCCCTTCTCTTCAGCCGTCTTCCAAAATTTGAACAACGCAAACGCTCCTACTCTGTTTCTCACCACCTCATTCAACAGAAACTCCAAAGAGAGTCCCTCAAGGTTTATTTCACTGAGGAGCACTTCTCGTTCGTCTTTCAGCCCCATACATGAGAGTATATGGTGATTTAATACACTATACATTATTAGAGGGGTCGGTGGAAGGAAGGTCTAAACCAATGGTTTTCAACCGCTACGACCCGGGTTCGATTCCCGCATTGTATAAGTAATAAGATAGCGCCATCTGTTATAAGAAATTGACACTATTTTTGACGTGTAGGGTTCTTTTTATAAATACCCAAATATGGCCATTTCTCATAACCATCGGTGGTTCAGTGGTAGAATGCTCGCCTGCCACGCGGGCGGCCCGGGTTCGATTCCCGGCCGGTGCATTTTTTTTTTTTTTTACAATTTTTAAAACTCATTTATATATTATACAAGAATGACATCCACGGCGCCAATTTATAATTGTAACGAATAGTATTTGAATAAAAGCATTTAATCGGGTAAAACCGGACGTTGCCCGGGTCATTCGGCTAGTACAAGTATAAAATAATAAGGTGTTAAAAATCGTCAAATGTTTTAATTTTTGTTTGCTCCTGACGAGAACAAAATATTTTTGTCGAAACATCAAGATAATAAAAATATTTACTGGTCGAAGTATCTTTATTTTCAAGATATACAAATGTAGAAAGAGTTGGTATGTAAATTTATTTAAATAGTATCAATTGTAGTGTATTTGATAACTTACCTCCCTTTGAAAATTAAACGATTTATAGCCCGTCAAAGGATTCTATGGCTACTTTTCCGCGAGGATATCACGGGATTTTGGAACAGCGACCCTTTAAATTGCTACTTCTGCAATGTTGGCATCCAAGACAATTTGGTCCACTATCTATTCCATTGCCCATTCCTACATGAAAATAGACTGGAAATTCGCGAAATTTTGGGGCTAACTCACTATAATGAACAACATGTATATAGCATTTTTACTACTCTCCTGCTAGATGAAACATTTGTTTATAAATATTTTAAATTTTTCAAGGCGATTGATAAAATGAGGGAAGAAGTGCTCAACTCCACAGACAACGGCTGATTGCTCCCCCTCTCCCCTCTATATTGCTTTTCCTTCTCACTCATGTACATATACTAGCCGAATGACCCGGGCAACGCCCGTGTTTTACCCGATTGATTGTTTTTATTCAAATACTATTTGTTACAATTATAAATTGGCGCCTTATATAAATGCATATGTTAGTTAATAACTATAGCCTATGTGCTTTATCTGTCTATGTACTGTTGGCTTCCGTAGGCGTCTCTTACTGGGAAAAAGAAAGAGAGGATTCCATTTGATTATTAACTAATATATGCATTTATTTATGGAGCGACCCGCTCCAACACAATGGTTACAAAAACAAAAAAGCGAGTGGGGGGGGGGGGGGGCAAAGGTGGCGTGATCGTAGCCGACCAATAGGAGGGCGCCATTCCAAAAAAAAAAAAGCAAACGGTGACAGAGATGACTGATGAAGAATGACGCTCGTAACTGTATATAGAATAACCTTTTAGGGGAATCCCCTTGTAAGACAATAGTGTCTTAATAAGGGTTTTTGTTGTTATTGTATTTGATAACTTACCATAGACTGGGTGTTGCATTCCTGTCCAGTGAGGGAAAGATCCAACTGGAACTTCTGACTGTTGTGAACATGGGCGTTGCAAGTCTCACTTCTTCCCAAGGCATAGATCCTGCCTCGGAATGGCTTGTTGGTCTTGACATGGACAGCGATCTTGGACTCCGTGCATTGGATCGACACTGTGGACACACGGTTATCTCAACTCTTAAATATCTCTTTCTCTATGTATAAATATATATGTGAATAATAGTACAAATATAATGTTGTACTGGGATAAGGTGTATAAATTAAGAAAAAGGCATCTCCTTATCGTGCAACTAATAGTTATGGCTTGCGCCAACTATGCCCGAAACGCGTCCGTGGTTAGCTTTTCTTGATTAATCAAGAATGGGTATTTGGCCAATTCTGGAATAATTAAAAATCAACGAGAATAGTTGATATTTATTCCGATAGATGGCGCAAGCCATCAGCAACTTTCAGTTGCACGATAAGGAGATGCCTTTTTCTTAAATATATATATATATATTTTTTAAACGGCAAGAACATGTCATCATATTCACCAAGTTTTGATTAAACAGAACCCAATAGAGATGAAGTACTAAAAGTCGAGAAGAAGAGCTTTTTTATATAAAATGAGGGATCGTATACAAGCTTTTGGGCAAGACGTCCTTCTACGTGTCCTTGTATAAGTCATTGATAGTTCTAAAGAGGCAAAGGTCGCCTCTCCCGTCAAAATAGACGTCAAAACTAGACGCCAACTATTGACCGTCGCCGCAAACTAGCGGCCTCAGTCGGTGACAAAGCCACAACACCAGCTTTGGCAAACTGAAAAGCGTCCAAGTTTGCCAAAGCTGGTGTTGTGGCTTTGTCACCGACCCGAGGCCGCTAGTTTGCGGCGACGGTCAATAGATGGCGTCTAGTTTTGACGTCTATTTTGACGGGAGAGGCGACATTTGCCTCTTTAGATCAATATCTTCCCGGCAAAATTTCCATCTATATTATTCATAGTTGTTGTAAAGATAGAGGCTACCTGGCCGGCATTCATATTTCTTGAAAATAAAGATACTTCGGCCAGTAAATCTTTTTATTACCTCGACGTTTCGACAAAATATTTTGTCCTTGTCAGGAGCAAACAAAAATTAAAACATTTGGCAAGGTGTTATAATATTTAAGAATAATTTTTAACGCTTTGCCAAATGTTTTAATATTTGCTTGCTCCTGACGAGGACAAAGGATTTTGTTGAAACGTCGAGATAATAAAAAAATTACTGCCGTATTATCTTTAGTTTCAAGAAATATAATTGATAGTTGTTGTTGTTTTATGTATCCTCAGTACATGTGGCAGGACATGATAATCATTGTAGGTAGTTGATAGCGAGTTATTTTTACTGAAAATGCACAACATGTCTACATATTTAGAAAGCAATTCAACATTTTCACTTACAAGTGTGTCATAGCTCTTTTGGCTTTTTGCACTCGATGATGGGGTTGGACTTTTTCAAAAATCGGTAACACTTAAATCGATTTTTTTCTTTATGAAAAAAAGTTCCCAATGCGAGATTCTATCTCTGGTTTTTGCTGTTGAAAATCGACGGTGTTTCACTAACCAAAAACCTATCATTAATGGTATTTGCAGATATCACTCTCTAAGACAACCTTCTATTCGGCACGAAACTACCGCCCCTAAAATTCCAATAATTTTAATTGACCAATTTAAACTAAAATAGACACCTATACTCTTACATCACTTGTGATGTTTCTATATCAACAATAGATGACGTTTTCTGGGAATGTAATGGGTGGGCCAGCGGGGAAGACCCTACTGACGATTTTGGAAGGAAATAAACATGGAAGAGACCGCGCATAGAAAGACGGCGAAGTATAAGGATTGAACGATACACATACGAGAGATAAAACGGATGGCAGGAAATCGGAAGATATGGAGAGACCATGTGGCCCACCCTCAGTAGAGGAAGGCACTGAAGGAGAGAGATATGGAGAGATCATGTGGCCCACCCTCAGTAGAGAAGACATTGAAGGAGGGAGATATGGAGAGACCATGTGGCCCACCCTCAGTAGAGGAAGGCACTGAAGGAGAGAGATATGGAGAGATCATGTGGCCCACCCTCAGTAGAGAAGACATTGAAGGAGGGAGATATGGAGAGACTATGTGGCCCACCCTCAGTAGAGAAGACATTGAAGGAGGGAGATATGGAGAGACTATGTGGCCCACCCTCAGTAGAGGTAAGCACTGAAGGAAGGAGATATGGAGAGACCATGTGGCCCACCCTCAGTAAAGGAAGGCACTGAAGGAGGGAGATATGGAGAGACTATGTGGCCCACCCTCAGTAGAGGTAAGCACTGAAGGAAGGAGATATGGAGAGACCATGTGGCCCACCCTCAGTAAAGGAAGGCACTGAAGGAGGGAGATATGGAGAGACCATATGGCCAACCCTCAGTAGAGGAAGGCACTGAAGGAGGGAGATATGGAGAGACCATGTGGCCCACCCTCAGTAGAGGAAGGCATTGAAGGAGGGAGATATCGAGAGACCATGTGGCCTACCCTCAGTAGAGGAAGACATTGAAGGAGGGAGATACGGAGTGACCATGTGGCCTACTCTCAGTAGAGGAAAGCACTGAAGTAGAGAGATATGAAGAGACCATGTGGCCCACCCTCAGTAGAGGAAGGCATTGAAGAAGGGAGATATAAAGAGACCATGTGGCTCACCCATAAATAAACACACACACATCCAAATCAATCCCTATTACTATAGATAAGGTTATCAGACATATTCAGCCATTCCAAGTGGAACAAGAGGATCACCCAACTCACCATCGTAACAAACCCCGAAGACATCACAAGTAGGATCTCCTTGTTTGACTGGAGCAGTTGTGGTTGGAGCGCTGACAGCTTCTGGGAGAGGGTTTCTGGACTCCTGGACTTCTAAGGCAGAGGTCCTATCTGAAAATATACAAAACTAATCAGTAATACTCATACCATACACATAGTAAAACGAAAATTGCAATTATACCGCGAATGTTTCTTTTTAAACAAAAACACATCAAATTTATTCATTAAATCAATGCCATTTGTTCATCCCACTTGGACTGGCACCTATAGATGGAGATGAAGTATGGTAACAGCTGCTATAGGAAAATTCTAACAAAATTTAACAAACTGTATACCTTGGTTTATATCTGTGGCCTTCATCGATGCATTAATTTTATATATATACGCACATGGACAAACTTTAGAAAGTGGAAAGTCTTTAATGTCGCCAGTCGTCTGGTTTTTCTTTTTTAAAGGAGACAAAGGAAATTTTGTTCACACTTGGTTATATCGTGTGTCTTCAATAAAGGTCACTGTAATATCTTTCAGAGTTATTGTCTGAATCCCGATATACATGCTAAAAGGTACAACTTCCTCAAGTTTTGTCCAAGTGTGTATATAGATGCGGAAAACAATGTTTAAACCGTCGCATGTCCTCCAAAGAAAAATCCTCAATGAATGGTCCAAAGGAATCAAGGCTGCATCTTGCCACCATCCAGAAATTATCATAAGTGATTATGCTGCAAGTTAGACTTTGTTTGAATTAGACAAAGCCATTCTTGTTGCACATTTAGCTATCACCACTTTTGCATTCTGAAAAGGTATTATAAACAAAGTGTACTATTCTAATGCACTTTCAAAGTAAGAGGTTCTCCTTTCTCTGGTACAGAATGTAATGAGCTAAATGAATGTGCCAAACAGGTTGATAAAAAGCTTGGATTGTCTCTGAAATTGTCAAAGCTGGCGTTGTGGCATATTCAGCTATCATCACCTTTGCATTCCGCACAGTAGAGATGAACAAAGTGAAATGTTCTAAAGTAATTATAAAGGGAGTGGTGCTCCTTTCTGGTACAGAGTGTAATGAGATGAATGAATTTTTCACAACAGGCTGGTATACAGTTTGTATTATCTCTGAAATTGTCAAAACTGGTGATGTGGAACATTCAGTTACCTCCACTTTTGTGTTCTGTGTAAAATAATCTACAAACAAAGTGAAATGTTTCAAAGTAATTATAGAGGGACAAGTGTTCTTTTTTCTCTCTGGTACATAGTGTAATGAGATAAATGAATGTGTGCACCACAACAGGCTGATTGTCAAAACTCTGGTGATGAGGCACATTCTGTCATCCTTTTTGCGTTCTTCGCAGGAACGATAAACATAGTGAAACGTTTTGAAGTACAGTAGAACCCCCCTTTAGTGAACACCTCTTTACAAAGGGCAGTTTTAATTTGCAAAATTACCATTTTTACTATTCAGCAACTCTCCGGTAAGAGAACACTTCTCCCTAAAGGACACTTTGGCTCTGCAATTAGGTGTTGTCCTTTACAGGGAGCTGTTACTGTAAATATAAAGGGATAGTTTCTCCTTTATATGGTACAGACTGTAAGGTATGTATATAGAGTGGAGTATGGAGACTTACTTCCACCACTCAAGGTCTCCGTGCCACACGCAGTCTCCAGATACACCCCACCCTCCATAGGTGACGCCTGAGCAGTATAGGACGGTGGGGGTTCAGGGATAGCAAAGATGGCAGAGTCCAGATGGTAGAGGTTACAGAGTCGCGTCTCAGCGTTGAAGAGCAATGACCGACAGACGAAGGTGTTCTCCAGGCTGCACTGGCGTTGACACTCGAGACGGCTGGACACCTACAACAACACGTCAAAATCACTATTCGTAACAACTCCACCTTTGCTCTTCCCAAGCCTAGATGAAAAAGGAGGCGGGGGAGACGTAACAAGCTCACTAAAAAACTTGGGCTCAGCTGGCCTGGCTGATAGTACCCTGTAAGGGCTCCTAATCCAGGGATACAGGATGAGCAGGGTTTGTACTCCATGTTAGGAGCGGCTGTACATGGCATCTGTTCCTCATGTCAGAGGCGGCCATTTCTTTTGGAGCTAAGTTGGCCTGCTAATGAGTAGTGTCCCCAGTCTTAATGACAAAGGCAGATCCATTCTACTTCACCCAGTCATGATAGATCATCATACATCAATATCCAAGCCTTTGAATCTAAGTGCCGCTTAACGCCATCTAGCGAGAAAAATATAAACTATTTTTGTTATTTTGCGTTTTTATTCCTCACAAAGTCAAATTCAAAGCTCTTATATCAAATTTTTTTATCGATAAAAACTTTAATAATATTAAATATATATTAATATATATTTAAAAAAATAATAATAAAATATCTTAGTCATGCTTTGCTATATATTGAATTTGTTTATTTCATTTTTATAAGCGCTTATCCAAATGGAAAATATTTTTACAAATTTGAAATGTTGCTTCTTAAGAAGTTGATGCATTCTATAAAATTGACTTAATAGCTTCCGTTTCTTGTATAGGGCCAATCCCACTAGTGAATACAGGTAACCAAATGGTACCTTGTAAAGATGTTTTTTACATGTGTAAACGTGAGCTACCCACCTTAATTATCGAGGCTTTTGCCATGTATACTTAAGAAATAACAAAATTCTAAGGTTCTCTCATAATAGTCCAAGGTTCCTCAAAAAAAGATCAAATTTATTATTAACATGGTTATTACCATGTGCATTGAAATAGATAACAGAAAGCACATCCAGAATAGTTCAAAACATTCCAAGGAAGAGTCAAACTCATTACTATTGTGACCGTTACCATGTAGTTGAAATAGATAACAACAAGCATCCACAGAATGGTACAGAACACTCCAAGGAAGAGTCAAACTCATTACTATTGTGACCGTTACCATGTAGTTGAAATAGATAACAACAAGCATCCACAGAATGGTACAGAACACTCCAAGGAAGAGTCAAACTCATTACTATTGTGACCGTTACCATGTAGTTGAAATAGATAACAACAAGCATCCACAGAATGGTACAGAACACTCCAAGGAAGATTCAAACCCATTAGTATTGGGACCGTTACCATGTAGTTGAAATAGATAACAACAAGCATCCACAGAATGGTACAGAACACTCCAAGGAAGAGTCAAACTCATTACTATTGTGACCGTTACCATGTAGTTGAAATAGATAACAACAAGCATCCACAGAATGGTACAGAACACTCCAAGGAAGATTCAAACCCATTTGTATTGTGACCGTTACCATGTAGTTGGAATAGATAACAACAAGCATCCACAGAATGGTACAAAACACTCCAAGGAAGAGTCAAACTCATTTGTATTGTGACCGTTACCATGTAGTTGGAATAGATAACAACAAACATCCACAGAATGGTACAGAACACTCCAAGGAAGAGTCAAACTCATTAGTATTGTGACCGTTACCATGTAGTTGAAATAGATAACAACAAGCATCCACAGAATGGTACAGAACACTCCAAGGAAGATTCAAACCCATTAGTATTGGGACCGTTACCATGTAGTTGGAATAGATAACAACAAGCATCCACAGAATGGTACAGTACACTCCAAGCAAGAGTCAAACTCATTTGTATTGTGACCGTTACCATGTAGTTGGAATAGATAACAACAAGCATCCACAGAATGGTACAGTACACTCCAAGCAAGAGTCAAACTCATTTGTATTGTGACCGTTACCATGTAGTTGGAATAGATAACAACAAGCATCCACAGAATGGTACAGTACACTCCAAGCAAGAGTCAAACTCATTTGTATTGTGACCGTTACCATGTAGTTGGAATAGATAACAACAAGCATCCACAGAATGGTACAGTACACTCCAAGCAAGAGTCAAACTCATTTGTATTGTGACCGTTACCATGTAGTTGGAATAGATAACAACAAGCATCCACAGAATGGTACAGAACACTCCAAGCAAGAGTCAAACTCATTTGTATTGTGACCGTTACCATGTAGTTGGAATAGATAACAACAAGCATCCACAGAATGGTACAGAACACTCCAAGGAAGAGTCAAACTCATTTGTATTGTGACCGTTACCATGTAGTTGGAATAGATAACAACAAGCATCCACAGAATGGTACAGAACACTCCAAGGAAGATACAAACCCATTAGTATTGTGACCGTTACCATGTAGTTGGAATAGATAACAACAAGCATCCACAGAATGGTACAGAACACTCCAAGGAAGATTCAAACCCATTAGTATTGTGACCGTTACCATGTAGTTGGAATAGATAACAACAAGCATCCACAGAATGGTACAGAACACTCCAAGGAAGATTCAAACCCATTAGTATTGTGACCGTTACCATGTAGTTGGAATAGATAACAACAAGCATCCACAGAATAGTTAAAGGAGGTCCAAGGAAGAGTCAAACTCATTAGTATTGTGACCGTTACCATGTAGTTGGAATAGATAACAACAAGCATCCACAGAATAGTTAAAGGAGGTCCAAGGAAGAGCACAAACTCAACAGGAAGTCTCCGAAGGACGTGAACCTTGCCACTCTACAAAGCGCACGCCTGGGCGACCATCTTCGAGGAAAACACGTGCCAGCGTTTCTGAATTCTTACTTCCCTCATTTGTCTCCAAAAACGCTCTGGTCGATACCCATCTAGAACAAACGGTTTGTTCCTAGACAATCTCATCGAAATTTCCGCTAATCGTGTTTACAGGGAGTCAACTCTAGCGGTTATCGGTTAGTTGACTTCAATTCTTCACGGAACAATACATTGACCACGCAATGTCTGAATGAAACCCAAATTGAAACTAAAGAAACTTCAAACAAATGCTATAGGATATGAATTTCTTTATCTTTTTCAAACGTAATCTCGAGTTTTCGGGCATCTCTGTTCTTCTACAGGAGGACATAGAAATATAAAAAAAAAAAACATATGTACTCTTGTGTGAATTGATACCTAAATTGATACTTAAGAAACTTCAAACAAATGCTACAGAATTTTTTAAAATAAAAATAATACAAATTATAATTTTTCCGGGAGGAAATTGATCTTTAAAAAGCATAGGATGCTTCTACCGTCAAATTAAACGTCAAAACTAGACGCCATTTATTTCCATCTATATTTTGACCATAGATTTTGTCCATCCACTTTGCCAGCTAAACACCTCGCTGATTGTGAAGATTCCATAATATATTATTTAACGCATTCGATTACCAACCAGCCAATCCTGAACATCTATTCAATTATATCAAATCCACAAAAAAAGATCTCTAGGAAAACACCAGGACTATAATAGAAAAGTTGAGACAATGGAACCTAATGGAGATCGTTTAAACGATTTAAGGAATAAGCAACAACAACAATGAAACGCATGTAACTTTAACAAAATTTATCAAACTCAAGTAACATTCCTATTGATCTATGTACAATACAGAGAGACATCCTTTATTTATTTATTATCAAATCAGACGCGATATCCCCTACAAACGATTTTTGCGTCAAGTAACAACACCAAAAACAGAGAACTATTTCACAGAAACAATTGACACCAAAAAAATAATAACCAATGAAACAAATACAAATATATAAATAGTTAGCAATTACGGTTTTTTAACCAAGAGATAAAATCACAGATATATTTACAAAATTTCCTAAATTTTAAATATAAGTCTTTACTGTTTATAAACATAAAAAGATCCTTGTATTCGATGTCTTCCCGCTTTCTGTAATTCTGGAAGACATTCAATAAGCAGGTGACTGGAATCCTGCCTTCTCTCTCCACATAAACACGCTGGATCGTCTATAGCTCATATTCGAAACAGAAAATCTCCGAAGTTTCTATAGTTAGTAACGAATTGCACATTGTAAAAGTCAGGGCAGAAATATTTTGGGATGCCTGAAAGGAAAAAGAGACGAAAATGAGCACTCGTATTAGAAAAAGTATCTAACATTCTTGTTTTCAAAAATATCATTCATTATTGAAGTATAATATGGACTGAAGAAAAACATCCTTTATTAATAAAACTAAAGAATTCTTTAAAAATTATAAGAGAACTAAACTATACAAAAGCATCTTAATTTCTTCTCTTTCACTAACATAACCGGCTTTAACAGTTCTCTATCCACACAACCTAAACACGGATATATCAAAAGAAACAACCCAAAGAGGTAAATTTGTGTTTGGAGAAGAAAGAAACCAAAACCAAATTAACATTCTGTGGATTCAGCAAAAACAATGGGTCATATTGGCCATTGTTGGGTGCAAGAGAACAATGTTTAACAGTGGCCAGTCTTATCTTGACTACCAGTTCCGTCTACATTGACCTCAGATGCTTCCACTTTTCTAGAAATAAAGTTGTTGAAAAGAACCTTATCTTGGCAATCACTTCCGTACTTGGTGACCTCGGAAAATGTTTCTAGAAATGTGAGACTGATAAACAAGGTTTTTTTTGGAAATAAAATAAAGATACTTTAAATAATTTATTATTTTTGTTAGTTGATTAACAACCTAAAATTATTTTTAATTTTGTAATATAAGGTTGTTCCAAAAGTTCGTGTTTTTTTTTTATTGCACCTATCCCCCGATTTACACGATACTTGTTTTACACGTTTTCGCTTTTACACGGTTTTCCAAATAAGTTTTTTGTTTTTGTTTTTATCGCACTATACTAAAATGCGTTATTTTACCTATGTTTAAAAGAATATTGGGAGGCTCTGATTCATGAGGGGCGAACACCTATTCAGATTTGACAGTTTAATATAAACCTATCCCTCGATTTACACGTTTTTCTCAGGAACGTATCTACCGTGTAAATCGGGGGATAGGTGTACTTAGCGAATAATATTATCACGGTAAATACATAATAATACAATTACTTTATACATAATACAAAGACATTATACATAACGGCGAATAATATTGGTATTTCAATTTTATTGAATATTGTATTGCAAATGTTCACGAACTTTTAGGACGACCTTGTAGCATCATCGGACAAAGAAATTTACTATTTAAAAATATTTCCAATCAAAGACGAAAATACTGAAAAGTTTCTTCATCAAAATAATGTCATAGAGAATAATTTTAATCAAAGAATAAAATAGAAACAGATTCAAATTTATATTCGTGTTTTTTAATTTGATATGAATCACCTTGTTTGCTTAATAGTATTGATTGTAAATAAATATTGAACGGGAAAATTTAAAAACATTTTTATTTTATCAAAATATTCTTAATTTTTTATTTTATTTTAATGACTCCTCGTCCCCATTACCATGACAACTGGTAGAGATTCTGGGTATGAGGTTTTTTTATTATTTGAAATGCAAGCTTTCATGTTAAAAATACACTAACATGTATATTGGGATTCAGACAATAACTCTGAAAGATATTACAATGACCTAAGACACACGAGATAACCAAGTGTGAATAAAATTGCCTCTGTCTCCTTCAAAAAAAAAAAAAAGACTGGATACATTAACGTCTTTTTCCTTCTCTAAGTTTTGTCCATGAATGTATTATAAGAGAATCAGTCTTAAGACTTGTATACCTTCTCCAATACGATATCTAGAGTTTTGAAATGTAAACAAGAAGCTGCTTTGATTTCTTTCTTCAGTAAGTTCCCCAATATAGTACAAGTGCTTCCTATTGATCCAATATCTTCAATGTATCCTTCAATATCAATCCTTTAAGTATGATACCATGTCTTATAGCATATATCCTATTTACATAGTTCAATCTTCGTTTTCTTACTATGTTGTCTCCCTCTTCATTAAGATTTGTCAAGGGAAAAATAAGGTGATGATTCTTCCTTGCCATACGCCTTTATATCATTGGCCAATAGATCTCTATCCACTATTTTTATTGGGAATATATAAAATTATCAATATGATGCATTAGAGAGCGCCATCTGTCATAAGAAATATCAACTACTTTTGAAGCGTATGATTCTCTCTTTTTAAATTTGAACAATTTTTTATTTATTTCATCATTTCAGTAAGAGAAGTAGAAAATTATTTTATTTAAAAAAGAATCACACGCGTCAAAAATAGTTTTTTTTTCTTTCTTATATTTAAATTTATATAGCAAATAGATATTTTCTTTTTGAAATACACTAATGGACAACACTTAAGGAAGGTGAAGGTCGTTTATATTACCGGTGGTCTAATTTTTTTTTTAGGAGACAGATTCTATTTTTGTTCACACTTAGTTATCTCGTGTGTCTTCAATAAAGGTCACTGTGTATTAAATATCTCTCAGAGTTATTGTCTGAATCCCGATAAACATGCTAAAAGGTACAACTTCCTTAAGTTTTGTCTATGAGTATCTTTCAGAGTTATTGTCTGAATCCAGATATACACGCTAAAAGGTACAACCTTAAGTTTTGTCCATGAGTATCTTTCAGAGTTATTGTCTGAATCCCGATATACATGCTAAAGGTTACAACTTCCTTAAGTTTTGTCCATGAGTATCTTTCAGAGCTATTGTCTCAATCCCGATATATATGCTAAAAGGTACAACTTCCTTAAGTTCTGTCCATGAGTATCTTTCAGAGTTATTTTTAGAATCCCGATATACATGCTAAAAGGTACAACTTCCTTAAGTTCTGTCCATGAGTATCTTTCAGAGTTATTTTTAGAATCCCGATATACATGCTAAAAGGTACAACTACCTTAAGTTCTGTCCATGAGTATCTTTCAGAGTTATTTTTAGAATCCCGATATACATGCTAAAAGGTACAACTACCTTAAGTTCTGTCCATGAGTATCTTTCAGAGTTATTTTTAGAATCCCGATATACATGCTAAAAGGTACAACTACCTTAAGTTCTGTCCATGAGTATCTTTCAGAGTTATTGTCTGAATCCCGATATACATGCTAAAAGGTACAACTTCCTTAAGTTCTGTCCATGAGTATCTTTCAGAGTTATTGTCTGAATCCCGATATACATGCTAAAAGGTACAACTTCCTTAAGTTCTGTCCATGAGTATCTTTCAGAGTTATTGTCTGAATCCCGATATACATGCTAAAAGGTACAACTTCCTTAAGTTCTGTCCATGAGTATCTTTCAGAGTTATTGTCTCAATCCCGATATACATGCTAAAAGGCACAACTTCCTTAAGTTCTGTCCATGAGTGTAGTGTGTAGATAGAGAAGAGGTTTGTGTGTTGAAGGACTTACCAGGATCTGTTTATCAGGATAGTAGTGGGACCCCACGAAACGCCTTAGGAAGGGCTGGACTGGGGTGGATGTAGGAAGTCCTGGGTGGTACTGGCGGGCGGGGGAGGCACATACTTGGTCAGCTGGAACAATACTGGTCAGTCTTAGGTACTCGTCAACTGTACTAATGCTAGAATACTGAGATACTATATCTATATTTGACAACATCTGGGTACATAATGGATTTGTCAATAACTAGGAGATTGATTTACTACTGAGTTGGCTGAAAAGACAGAAGGCCAACAGTGGACAGTCCTAGGCCCTCGTCAACTGTACTAGTATCGTAATAGTGAGATACTAGGCTTATATTTGATCACATCTGGGGACAGAAGATTTAACCAGGAACTGATTTACTACTGAGTTGGCTGAAAATACAGAAGGACAACAGTTGCCAGTCATAGACCCACGTCAACTGTACTAATGCTGGAATACTGAGATACTATATCTATATATATATTTGACAACATCTGGGGACAGAAGATTTAACCAGGAGACTGATTTACTACTGAGTTTGCTGAAAAGATAGAAGGCTAACAGTGGACAGAAGAGATTTGTCAATAACCAGGATACTCATTCATCACTGAGTTGGCTGAAAATACAGAAGGACAACAGTTGACAGTCATAGACCCACGTCAACTGTACTAATGTTGGAATACTGAGATACTAGTCCTATATTTGACAACATCTGGGGACAGAAGGGATTTGTCAATAACCAGGAGACTGATTTACTACTGAGTTGGCTGAAAAGACAGAAAGCTAACAGTGATCAGTCCTAGGCATTCATCAACTGTACTAGAAGAAGATAATAAAAGAATTTTAAATAGATTTGAACTGTAAATCTAACAGAGGGATATTAAATTTTCTATTAATACTGTTGTTATGTGGTTATTGTCGTGTCCAATGAAGTGCCTCAGATGTCCCCGTGCATTTCTGTCACAGCAGTCGCAATATACTGTTGTTATCTTTCGCATATATATATACAGTAAAATCTCCATGTAGAGGACACCTAGTTGCAGAGTCGTCCTTTAAAGAGAGGTATCCTCTTACTGGAAAGTTTCTAAATAGTAAAACTGGTTAGTTGACAATGAAAACTATCTTTTGTAGAGAGGTGTCCTTTGGCGGGAGTGTCCTCTCGTAGAGGTTCTACTGAATATATATATGTGATATGATCCTGTCGACTTTCAATGTGGCAATATGATAATAATGTGGGGAGAGAGAAATAAGGAAACCACAAATTTGGAATAGGAATTCCAGGCAACCAGCGAGAGAGAGGTAGCGCGAGAGGCTATATCACCGCTGAACGACCGTTTGTGTCGCCACCACCCCCCGACTGTCCAAAAATAGTCCTGAGGTTCTACGAAAATGGGCCCCTTGGAATGTGACTGATATATCAAGTGACCGGCCTTTACATCCTCCTCTCTACGTCTCTCTCTGGTCGACTGTAGATTTACTTTATTATTCCTGGAAGGGTAGAATTATGACATATATATAGAGAGAGACAAAGGTCGCCTCTCCCGTCAAAATAGACGTCAAAACCTGACGCCATCTATTGACAGTCGCCACAAACTAGCGGCCTCGGGTCGGTAACAAAGCCACAACACCCGCTTTGGCAAACTGAAAAGCGTCCACCTAGAGACCATGGTTTCGGGTTAATGGCCCTCGTCAGTCTAGGGCGGACTTTATTCCATGAGATCCACACGGAATCTAATGGAATCTTGACAATCTGCCAAATAAGTGTTGAGCTGGTAAAGTGGCTGGGCCAATTCTATGGCTAAAATATGGTTTTGATGTCTATTTTGATGGGAAAGGCGACCTTTGTCTCTATAGATCAATATCCTCCCGGCAAAATTTCCATCTATATATATAAGAAAGAAGTGTCATCCCCACAACGACCAAGAAACTGGACCCACCTTGGAGACAGGAGTTCTCGAAGTAGTCCACACCCTGAGAGTCCAGCAGCCGGGCTGATGGACGTCGACGGTCCGCGTCACTCAAGTGACACTCCAGCGTGACATAGTTGAACTCCGCGGATCGACAGACAAAGCGGGTCTCGGTCAAACAAGCAGCCAGACAGCTCTCACGGGAGGCCGTGTACAAGATGGCGTTGTCTAGTCCTCG
>CP092879.1:60917507-60990643 GCA_030710605.1 Cordylochernes scorpioides
TGTTTAAAAATATGTTTTTATCATTCAATATATATGCTTAGACTTCTTTCGAGATTGAAATCTTCTAGATTACTTAAGAGGCAATTTTGTTCACACTTGGTTATCTCGTGTATCTTCAACAAAGGTCACTGTAATATCTTTCAGAGTTATTGTCTGAATCCCGATATACATGCTAAAAGGTACAACTTCCTTAAGTTTTGTCCATGAGTATCTTTCAGAGTTATTGTCTGAATCCCGATATACATGCTTAGAGGTACAACTTCCTTAAGTTTTTTCTATGAGTGTAATTCTCTTTTTTAGAACACAGAGAGATGTTCGCTTTGATTATTTTTTGAAGGACAATTGCCAAATAACGTTTTAATAAAATAGGATAAGAAGTTCTATAGGTAAATGACCTGGCTTCTGCTTGAGTGAATATTTGTTTACCTCTATTGTTTTGCTAAGTGTATATTATTATCAATAGAAAAGAGGAATGGATAAGTTCCATAAAAATAAAGAAATGGAAGCCATAGATCGATTTCTGGAACGATGTAGGAAGCTGGCATGTGGGCATGTGTAGGAAGATGAACATGAAACATCTGAGAAAATCATGAACTTTAAGGATATGATGACCATAGAAGAGATCCAGAAGAACGACCCTACCTGGTAACAGGATACCTAGCCGCCAAGATGAAGGTGAATCAATTTCAGAGGATCAATTTATCAAGAAGTCACCAGGAGAGGCCATAGAAAGACTGTTAGAGAACTGCAAGACCTTGGCATCAGGGGACCATATCTATGAGAACCAGGAACACAGAAGTGACCAGGAGTCAAGATTGCAATTGTAATTCTATAGCATAATTTCGTTAACTATAATTATTAGGTGTGTTTTGATGTTTTAAACGAGAATAATATATTCAAAGCAAAATAGGGCATATCCTGACCTCTTACATGAGCAATTTTAGATCACAGAGCGCCATCTAGTGAAACAAAAATCAACTAAATGTTGATTTAACTTGTTCCATGATATTACGCTAAGATATGCCTTTTCTGTTTTAATATCAACACCTGCTTTCTTCCCTATTTTTCTCCTTTCTTTTCACATATATTCATACTTTTTAAATGAAACTGTAACCTTTTCAAAAATAAAGTTATTACAGTAGAATCTCCATGAGAGAACACTCACACTAGAGGACACCTCTCTATAAAGGACAGTTTTCATTTCCAAAATTACCATTTTTACTATTTATCAAATCTCTTGTAAGAGGACACCTCTCCCTAAAAGACAATTTAGCTCTGCAATTAGGTGTTATCCTTTACAGGGAGGTTCTACTGTATATGTTAAGGATACATGAAATATTTTCAATTTTGAAATATATATTGGGTTGTAAAGAAAGTTCGTTTGGTATTTGTATCCCTTTGTTTCATAACGGGGGTTGTTTTTTTTTTTTGTTATACGGTAAAATGTTTATATTTTTAAATAGTACTTTTTCTGCTCTACAAACCTGTATTATTTGTTTTTTGAAAAACGTAATTTTTTTAGGCTTGAAAATGGAATATACAGGAGGCAAAAATAAACATTTTCGACATCTGCTTTTCTTCGCTTTTTATCGAGGTCAAAAAGCAGCTGAAACAGCTCGGAACATATGCAATGTGTATGAAAAAGGTGTCATAGGAGAGCGAGCAGCACAAACATGGTCATAATGGTTATATAAGCCTTTATATATGTTGTATTTATATTTAATTCATTGTTACAGAATAGAGATAAATGTAAAAAGGCATATATTGGATTGAATAAAATATTTATTTGCTGAATGCCAACTTTTATCGAGGCATTACATTTTTGTATACACAAACTCAGCGCCGCATAGTATTAATGTTACCACTATGCGGCGCTGAGTTTGTGTATACAAAAATGTAATGCCTCGATAAAGGTTGGCGTTCAGCCAGCCGAAATATTGGCAAATAAATATTTTATTCAATCCAATATATGCTTTTTTACTATCTAATGATTTAAGTATGGACTAAGAGATAAATGTGTTCAAGAATAAGACAATTATTCACGTATTATTTATGACTTTTATTTGATAACCTACTGTACAAGGTTTTCAACAACAGCCAAATAAACATGGCTGGAATCTCACACCAGAGAGAAAAATGCCCAGATCTCCAAAGCATGACATAGTAAAAAAATCACAGCTATGGGAGGGAAACGATCACAAATGCATTATGGTCAAAATATGATTAATGTTTTTAATAAATAAATGATTTTTAATAAATAAAAAAATGGTATTAATAAATAAAAATGATATTTCAATAAATAATGATGGAGGATATTAATAAATTATAAATAAATAAATAATAAAATAAATAGGGTGTGCGGTATATACAAATTATGTGATTACCATTATTTTAAAATAATCGTCAGTATTTATTTTTGGTTAGACGATTCTTTCAAAGAATATTCTTCCCGAAATTTTTACCAAAAGAATTTTCATCCCAAAATATCGTTTGCACCTATTTTTTCCCCCCAAATATTTGAGCAAAGTTTTATTCTACGAATATGTGAGAATTGAAAAATAAATAAATGGAAAAATAAATATATTTGACTATAAATAAGAATTCACTATGAAAATATTGATTAATTGTTTTATAATTTTTTGGCAATAAAATTATTTATGTTTTTAATTTGATTTTAGCTCACATTAAAAGTAAAAATAGTTTTACAAAATGAGAATTCAATGAAATTTGAAAAGAAAATATGCTTGACTTCTTATTCAATGATTTTTAAAACAAATTTAGCGACTTTAGAAAATAATAAAGAAAAAATATATATATGAAATGAAATTTTTGAATAATTTTTTAATTAAAAATAGTAAATATTAAATAGATTAAATTAACATCTTTTAATATAGAAATAGCAATTTAAAAGAAAACAAATAAAATTCTTCAAAATTTACCAAGAATATGTAAGTATAATCGATAATTTTAAAATTTGAGAAGTAAAATTACATTTTTAGACTACAATTTCCAATATTGAATAAGCTTTGTATAATTTCTTTTGTTCTCAAAACTAAAAAAAAGATTCAATCATATTTTAAAATATATTTTTAAAAAGCTTTTTTTAAGAGTGGCACTATAAGAATAAATCCATTTTAAAATATTTCAATTATTTAAATCTTGAGTATAAACATAAATAGAGAGTATTTGAGTAGTATTTGACAATTTTAAGTCATAATTATTTATATTGATTGGACTACGGACCAAAAAAAAATGGCAGTACATTTTGATAAGTTAAAAATCTGCTTCTACATTCGAAATTGAATGATGGTATTATGTAAGTGTATTAATCTATAGACTACTATGACAAATTTTGACATTAAAACAATATCTGAACTTTTAACGCGTTAATATATTTTAAGAATAAAATTAAAATAGAAAACATGGTAATAAATTAATCATCAGAATTTGTGTCTTAAGAACTTAAATTTTATAAAGAGCGATATACATGATACCACAGAAGATATTAAAATAATTTATCCCTAAATGAATAAATTAATTATTGTTTTCGAATTATTTTGAGGTTATACAATATATTCAAAATTGTTACCATATAGTAGTAAAAAATTAATATATGTATGTGACAATGCATTAAGGCATTGTTAGGACAAGCGTTACACATCCGTAACGTTGTTTTTAAAGTCAATTTTTCTTAGATTCCTATGAAATGTTGGTCTTATTTTCCAATGTTACTGTTCCAAACGTTTGTCCATAAAAGGTTATCTTTATTCTTCTAACAAAAAATAAGAAATTGCGAATGTGTATCGTTAAAGTCTTTGCCGTGAGGTATTCCAAAATTAAGTATAGAAGACAAAATGGCAAATTGTGTCAAAAAAAGAATATTCCATTGTCTTTTAACGGATGGTTTCCTTTAAGATATAAAGTGGATAGAATATCACGGTTATTTGGTACAAGATAAAATACATTGGAACTTATGGGAATAGATAAGTCACTAAAGTTTTTGACGTCTTCTTGATTGACAGTATGTTGAGTGAAAAGGTAGATAATTTGAGATACTAGGAAATATCTACAGGCTCCTTAACATCGCTTTCTTCAAATAAGCATAGAACACTGTGGCATCTTGTGGCAGCATAAAAGGTATAAAAAAATAACGATTTGACAAGAATTTAGCTTGAGTGTGAGCATAGGACGTGTTGGTAAGTTGATATAACTGAGAAGATAACAGAGTCCATTTGACTTCAATTTCTTCATAGACAGTAATCAGATGATACTGTGGCATCTTATGGTATTAAAGAAGGCATCTATAGTCATTATACAAGACATCTGTTCTTGAATAGCTGCAAGTAGATCACATGTTGACAAGGAAGATGATAGATACCTAGAGTTTCCTTTAAGACGATGAGTTAAGAATACTTTCAGCATTTTTTGTGGCAAAAGGAAAAAACTAATAAGAATTCTTTGGCAAGAGTTCTGCCTTAATGACAGCAAGTAGATGACGTCGACAATTTGCGACAATAAAGGTAACGGAGCCCATTTGACAACGGTCTTCTCCAAGACAAGTTGAGAAGACTTTCAGCATCTGGTGGCATTAAGAAAATTTATCAAGAATTCTTTGACAAGATCTCTGCTTAAATAGCAGCAAAAAGAGGAAGGGTACTTGTACAATTTGCGACAATAAAGGTAACAGAGACCCTTTGACGGTGGTCCTCTTCAAAAAAAAAAGAAAAAAAAACAAGTTAAGAAGACTTGCATCATTTTGTGGCAAAAAGGAAAACTATAAAGAAAATTTTGACAATATTCCTGCTTAAATATCAGCAAAAAGAGAGAGAGCACGTTGACAATTTGCGACAATAAAGGTAACAGAGCCCCTTTAACAATGATCCTCTGCAAAACAAGTTAAGATGATTGCAAGCATCTTGTGGCAAAAGGAAAACTATCTAGAATTCTTTGACAAGATCTCTGCTCAATTAGCAGGAAAAGAGAGGAATTACACGTTGACAATTAGCGATTATAAAGATATTAGAATCCTAAGACATCAATCTCCTCCACAAAGACAACGAGTTGAGAAGACAGCAACATCTTGTAGCAATAGTAAAAGTTATCTAAAGTTCTTTGACAAGGGTTCTGCTAAAGTGACAGTGAGTAAAGAACATATCAACAGTATCAGAGTCGATTTCAGAGCTTGTTGGGTGGAAGTCTCCTGAGTGACAAGAAGTAGGCCACTGTACAGAGGTAGATAACAAGAAGCAAACTGCATGTGACACTCAGAGAAAGAATAGATGTCTTGGAAGCACATTTCTCCAACTTGACAGATGTCGCGGAGTAGGTACTCGGCTCTGGGCGGATGGAATGGAAGCTCTCTGCGCATATCATCATACAACATAATTACATATATGATATATGTAAATATAATAGTTGCATATATGATATTGTATTGGGATAAGGTGAATAATTAAGAAACAAGAGGTATTTCTTTATCGTTCAACTGAAAGTTGCTGTGTGAAATGCGCAAGCCATCAACAACTTTCAGTTGCACGATAGAGAGATACCTCTTTTTTTTTCTTAATATATGTAAATATGTAATTATATATATGATATATGTAAATATAATAGTTGCATATAAGTAAACACTGAATCGTTAAAACGCTTGATAAAATAAATTCTTTTAGTAAATAAACAATAAATACCTTTTACACACATTAGAATTTTTTTTAAACATCGTTAACTTTTAGTGTATTTCATAGTCACTTCTCCACACCTGTTTACATATTTAAATGCTCATTTAAGCATACACAGAACATCCTTTTTTCGCTATTTAAAATAAGTAACCTTCTTTTCCTATATTTAACCTCTATTATACATGTATTCACTCAAATTTGGCATTAAAATATACCATTTTTCTTCTTCTTTGTTTATAAAAAAATATCGCTTAGACTTCCCTTGGTGAGTTCATAATTTACATTCGGCATTACATTGACTAGGGCCAGCAGGATTAAACGCGTGATTGGCTTTTTTTGATTAATTGATAAAGTGTATTTGTATTAATACAATACTTAAAAATAAATAAAGAAAAAGGCATCTCTAAGTGCAACTAATAATTGCTGATGGCTTGCGTCAACAGATAGCACAAACCATCAGCAACTTTTAGTTGCATGATCAGATGCCTTTTTTCTTTATTTATCCACTTAATCACAGTAAAATTTCACTTTTGTGCTATTTTTCAAGAAATAAATAGTTTAGGCAATTACATGTGAGTAATAGTTACCTATAAATTATTCGAAAAAGAAAGAAAAAACAATATTAAGGTAAAGGGTTTCTTTTAATTTTGATTTTCGCAAGTTTTCGAGCAGAATTTCTGTTCTTCAACGGGACATATACTTCTATATACAATATAAAAATGAACTTTGTACAGTAATAATTGAAAATGTGTTATTGGCATGTGCTCTCGTGCATCAAACTGTTTACAGCTAAAATATTAGATATTATAATGGGATGAAATATATAAAAATACCCATTCTAAGATTCTAACAACAGTATCACTATAAAAGGAAGTTCCAAAAATGCAATATAACAGCGGTTTGGTAGATTAAACTGGCGAAACCGCTGGGAGGGTTCACCACTGATGAGCCAGGCCCTCCCATTAATTTTTCCATTGCAGTAGGAGCAGTAGAAATTGTTTAATATAAAAAAGAATCTTACGCCTTTAAAATAGTTTCGAATTTTGATAACAGATGGCGCGCTAGTGCATCATATTATATATTAATTTATAGATAATTTGCCAGGGATATTGCCAAATGTGTATATAAAGGCAGTTTCGACCACAAGTTCACCACATATCTACATGTGTGAAAAGCAGTTTGACTGGGAAACAAAATAAACAGAAAGAAGTATGAGAAGTAGGACAAAGATGATTAGCAAGTGCTAGAATGGGGACCATTCTTCTGTGACAACTGACCCGTAACGAGGACGTGACAATACTACAAATAACTATTATTTTTAATGGTTAATTGTCAAGATGACATATAACACCTCTAACAACAATCCTTTGATTCATGATAGACCCAGTGACATGCTTTAGATAAAACCTTCTGTAGATGTCAATGTCACACAGCACAACCTATATCCATATATATATATATAAACAAAAATATTTTTTAAACTTAATTTTATTGACGTTATTTGGCGCTGAGTTTGTTGTTGACACACATTAATATGGTATAATACCTTGATAAAGGTTGGCGTTCAGCCAACTAAAATATTGGTAAAATAAATGATATTTTGATCCAATATATGCCTTTTTAATTAAATATATAATATATAATACATCAAAAATTTAATATGAAATATAGACACAAAACCTTTATTATACTGAATTTTCATTTAGTCTGATGATGTTAAAAACGCTGTTGGTGAAATGTCACAAACCGTTTACTTATTTGGATTTGGTCTTATTATTCTGTGTTTCCAATTCAGAATATAAAGTGTATCTCCCCATTGAATATAAGCAAAAATATTTTAAAAACTTAATTCTATTGACGTTATTTGGCGCTGAGTTTGTTGTTGACACACAATGTTATAATAACTTGATAAAGGTTGGTGTTCAGCCAACTGAAATATTGGTAAAATAAATGATATTTTGATCCAATATATGCTTTTTTAATTAAAGTATCATATATATATATTAAATGGAAGAGTAAAATGTATTGTTCTCATTGAAGATAAAATATGAATTTGAAAATATCTTTAGTGTTCATTTTGTAAATACATATTTATAGGTGAGCTTTACACTCATAAACAAAACTTAAGGAAGTGTAAATTCTTTGATGTCTTAGTTTTTTTAAGGAGACATAGGCAATGTTATTCACATTTGGTTATATTGTGTGCCTTCAATAAAGGTCACTGTATATAAAATATCTTTCTCAAAATTTCTGGAGAAAAGCACAATCAAAAGGCATAACACAGAGAGAGAAGAGCTATCCAACTTGAAGAAAGATTGATTTTATTTTCTACTTTCTGTAGATATAATGTTTGTACATATTATGTGTCTTCTGTTTACCCCCATCTAGGAGAATCTTGTATGGGACGAGGGTCCTTAATAAATGCTTTGTTGTGGAAATTAAATATCTTTCAGAGTATTGTCTGAATCCCGATGTACATGCTAAAGGTTACAATTTCCTTGAGTTTTGTCCATGAGTATCTTTCAGAGTTATTGTCTGAATCCTGATATGCATTCTAAACGGTACAACTTCCTTAAGTTTTGTCCATGAGTATCTTTCAGAGTATTGTCTGAATCCTGTTATACATGCTAAAAGATACAACTTCCTTAATTTTTGTCGATGAGTATATTTCAGAGTTATTGTCTGAATCCCGATATACATGCAAAAAGGTACAACTTCCCCAAATTTTGCTCATGAGTATCTTTCAGAGTTATTGTCTGAATCCTGATATACATGCTAAAAGGTACAACTTCCTTAAGTTTTGTCCATGAGTATCTTTCAAAGTTATTGTCTGAATCCTGATATACATACTAAAAGTTACAACTTCCTTAAGTTTTGTCCATGAGTATCTTTCAGAGTTATTGTCTGAATCCTGATATACATGGTAAAACTTACAACTTCCTTAAGTTTTGTCCATAAGTATCTTCCAGAGTTATTGTCTGAATCCCAATATATACATGCTAAAAGGTACAACTTCCTTAAGTTTTGTCTATGAGTATTTTTCAGAGTTATTGTCTGAATCCCGATATACATGGTAAAACTTACAACTTCTTTAAGTTTTGTCCATGAGTATCTTTCAGAGTTATTGTCTGAATCCAAATATACAAGCAAAAATTACAACTTGCTTAAGTTTCGCCCATGAGTGTAGTGCTGTTAAAAAGACAAAGATAAGGTTACCATCCGATTTACCATTATTCGTTTGTGATCTCTCCCTCATGGAGTCCGCGGGGACCCTCATCCCCGAAGTCCAGAACCAGGATCTCCTTGCTGAGTGTCATCTCGTCATCAGAGACGGTCCTCCTGCGACGTCTGCGTCCCCAGGACTCTTCTTCGCCGTCACAGTTCACCTGTCACATGTCATCCCCGTGTCATACCATGTATCATGCAGAGCTTGAATCAATATCAGGTGTGTTCTCTATATACAATTTAACATTTATTGAAAATAAAGATACTTCGGCCAGTAAATCTTTTTATTACCTCGACGTTTCGACAAAAATATTTTGTCCTCGTCATGAGCAAAGAAAGCAAACAAGATTTACTGGCCCAAGTATCTTTATTTTCAAGAAATATGAATGACGGCCAGGCAGCCTCTATCTTTACAATTTAACATGTTTAACTGACTTTGTTTTTGTTGCTCGAGGAAGTGAATTAACTTTCCACTTCCTTAAGTTTAGTCCATGAGTGTATATTGATAGAATAAATAGTAGAAAGTAGAGTATACTCACAGGTTCGCAGGTCCCGATACAGTATTTGACGTTGCACTGGAAGATAACACCATAGGACTCTGTGAAACGGAAAGCTTCATATGTGGACTCCAGGGAGTTAGCTCCGATTTGCTGGAACTTGGGGAAGATAGCGGAGTCCACAGGACATCTGGACCCACGGACTCTCTTCTTATTACACTCTATAAGACCTCAGTCCTCAGCTATTAAATAAAGTGGTGGTTGGAGGTATGAACCATTGATTCCCGACAGTCATGAACCGGGATCGAATCACGCATTGGACACTTTTTTTATGTTTAGAACCTGTTGATGTCGTGTCCAATGAAGAGCCTCAGATATCTCCATACATCTCTATCACAGCAGTCACAATGTCCTCTATCTTGGGTGTGTAAAGCTGCTGTTCTTGGTCCATGTCAATTTTCTGTTGTTGTTGTTGTTGTCATGTCCAATGAAGGGCCTCAGATGTCTCCATACATCTCTATCACAGCAGTCGCAATATCCACTATCTTGGGCGTGTAAAGCTGCTGTTCTGGGTCTATGTCAATTTTCTGTTGTTGTTGTTGTGTCCAATGAAGAGCCTCAGATATCTCCATGCATCACAGCAGTCGCAATGCTATTACACCTATTCTTATTATTTATCGTAAATGACATAAGCTAGGTTGCTCTTTTTGAACGGCACTTAATAAAGTTATATTGGAACAACCATGAATTATATCCTATATTGAATATATCCTATATACAGTAGAACTTCTATGAGAGGACACTCCCGCTAAAGGAGACCTCTCTACAAAGGACAGTTCTCATTGCCACAATTGCCATTTTTACTATTTAGCAACTCTCTGGTAAGAGGACACCTCTCCCTAAAGAACACTTTGGCTCTGAAATTAGGTGTTGTCCTTTACAGGGAGTTTGTTCTACTGTATAAGAAAAGAAATCATTAAAGCACGAATGTTTCTTTTACATATAAAACCACTTTCACCATTTTCAAAGTAACGCGAACTGTTTACTACCCTATATGTAAGTTTAAAAGAAGCAAACTCTCTGGTAAGAGAACACCTCTCCATAAAGGACACGTTGTCTCTGCAACTAGGTGTCCTTTACAGGGAGGTTCTACTGTCCCAGTAAACCAGTACGTTTTTACTGACCAACGCTTCAGTAAACCAATACCACCATTTTCAAAGTAAAGCCAAC
The DNA here is from genome assembly GCA_030710605.1 of Cordylochernes scorpioides. Taxonomy (NCBI): domain Eukaryota; kingdom Metazoa; phylum Arthropoda; class Arachnida; order Pseudoscorpiones; family Chernetidae; genus Cordylochernes; species Cordylochernes scorpioides. The sequence goes on from CP092879.1 coordinate 60,928,138, forward strand.
TGTTTACTACCCTCTATGAAAGTTTAAAAGAAGTAATTTCAAGTCTTAAAACAGATTTTCTCATTCGTAATGTCTTAGAAGTATTTCTTAACGTCAATCCCTCTCAAGGTTAATATCGAAATTTGATATGTGGATATTCTTCAGTTTCTCATGAGACGTTCCTGGTGTCAGATGATATCAGGAGGATTCCTTGTCTTAATCTTCTTATTTCTTCCTACTTATCCCTTTCATCCAGTTCTTTAGAATTCTTCTTCTTTTCAACCGCTTTCTTTCTATTCAATTTTCTCTATAGAACTTTAATTAAACTGGTGAAACCGTTTGGAGGGTTTACCACTGACATATCTCTACCATTTTACAGCTAAGAACTGAAAATGCCTGGTGAATAGACATTTTTTATCTACAAACGACCCATTCAAGTATAGGTTTGCTGTCGACACACTTTTAGCACCTTGTTCTTCAGCCGTCGACTTGTTGATTGTCCTAACCATTTTTTTTACTATGCTCTCTGTTGGAAGGCTATTGTATGAATGGTTCGATTTTCAGAAGGTTTAGTTCCGGATTGCCTTTGTAACGTGACCATTGTATGATTACTCTAACAGATGAAACTTTTTTTCATGCAATTTTGGAAATGGGCACTGATGAGTTAGGTCCCTCCCATTATTCTTATCATTACAGTAAGGACAAAATTGATTTATTTAAAAAAAGAATCCTACGCATCGAAAATAGTTCAAATTACTTAGAACTTTATTCATTAATATATTTTATCTTAATATATGTCCCATTTAAATCTTTGTGTCTTTTTCTGATGACCTCCAACAAGCCTTTAAACATTTTAAAACATTCCCAATCTTCTTCAATCTTCCAAATAATCCCATCTATTTGAATAAATGTAAACTAATCGTTGATTTAAATTTTGTTTAAACAAAGAATATTGGTCAAATATTATTTATTGATAAATAAAAATATATATAACGGGTATGTGACTAATATAGTCTAGATTTTAATAAATGCACATGTATATGAAAGGTTAATTATAAACAAAAAGACAATTTGTGCCGAGAAAAGAGAGTTTATTTTATAATAAAAGAAATTACTTTCTATCTCCCTCAGAAAAAAATCTTATATTTATAATTTTACTGAAGAGATTGAGATTGAAACTGATTTATTACAATGTCCATATAAGATTATATAATGTTAAATACAGAATAAATATAAATTCCGACAGTCATGAACCGGGATCGAATCCCGCATTGGACACTTTTTATTATGTGAAGAACCTGTTGTTGTTGTCGTGTCCAATGAAGAGCCTCAGATGTCTCCGTACATCTCTATCACAGCAGTTGCAATGTTCTCTATCTTGGGTGTGTGAAGCTGCTGTTCTGGGTCCATGTCAAATATCTGTTGTTGTTGTTGTGTCCAATGAAGAGCCTCAGATGTCTCCGTACATCTCTATCACAGCAGTTGCAATGTCCTCTATCTTGGGTGTGTAAAGCTGCTGCTCTGGTTTCATGTCAATTTTCTGTCGTTGTTGTCATGTCCAATGAAGAGCCTCAGATGTCTCCATACATCTCTATCACAGCAATCTCAATGTCCTCTATCTTGGGTGTGTAAGGTCTCACAATATATGAAGAGAATATAATATTAACGATTATTTATTAGATTAGATTAGTATTTATTCCGATAGATGGGGAAGACTATCAGCATATTTCCATTGCACGAATAAAAGAAACAATTCCCTCAGTAAATTGTCTCCGATTTATAATTTTACACATTGAAAAGAGAGAGAGATTGAGAGAAAGAGAGAGAGAACCTAGGCCGCCGTAATTCATGAGGTACATATAGTAATACGTGATACAACCGTGCTACAGTTTATCGAGAGAGAGAGAGAGAGAGAGGAGATTATAAAATTAACAATTAGTTTATATTTATCCCGATAGATGGGGCAGACCATCAGGAACTTTCCATCGCACGATTTTGATATGTTTTTTGGTTTCTACATTTTTACCACCTGATACCATACATTTCCATTTTTACCACCTGATACCATACATTTCCATTTTTACCACCTGATACCATACATTTCCATTTTTACCCCCTGATACCATACATTTCCATTTTCACCCCCTGATACCATACATTTCCATTTTTACCCCCTGATACCATACATTTCCATTTTTACCACCTGATACCATACATTTCCATTTTTACCCCCTGATACCATACATTTCCATTTTTACCCCCTGATACCATACATTTCCATTTTTACCACCTGATACCATACATTTCCATTTTTACCACCTGATACCATACATTTCCATTTTTACCCCCCTGATACCATACATTTCCATTTTTACCACCTGATACCATACATTTCCATTTTTACCACCTGATACCATACATTTCCATTTTTACCACCTGATACCATACATTTCCATTTTTACCCCCTGATACCATACAATTTCAATTTTGTATTACATTTTCCATTATAGGTTCTGTTTGTAGATATAAAGGAACATAGGACACATGTTTTCTTACCCTCTTTCGTCGATGACTTCGAATGTGCTTCTGGCATCTTTAGCCATGGCCACACAGCTACGAGCGAATATGCCGTACGGTGCTGCACACAGAGGACAAAGTTGAAGCATTAGAAATTATGTTTTAAATGGTGCTTGAACATCGAATTGAATATCAAAAAGTCTCGGTTCCAAATGGGTAGAAATAGAGGGAAAAGGTATGAGCAAAGCGAAGAAGAGGAAATGGGAACATAAAGAAGAAGAGTTATGGAAGAAGTCATGAGAAAGAATGAGAATTGAGGGGAAAATGAGTATTCAAGTAGAGGAAGAGGAAATGAAGTTGATTAATTAAGAGTTATGGAAGAAGTAAGTTGGAAAGAATGAAGTCTCTCATGAAAAGAATAACAAGTGAGAAAGAATATAAACATTTAGGAAAAAGAAGAAAAGGAAATGATAACGATAAAGAACAAAAGTTATGGAAGAAGTGAGAGAGGACGAATTCATGAAAAAGAATGAAAAGTGAGAAAGAAAATTAGTATTCTGAAAGAATAAGGCCTGCAAGAGGATGAGAAGGAAGGAAGAAAGAAAAGGAATATACAAGGAAGAAAAAAAAGGAGAGTTATGGAAGAAGTAATGAGAGAGTACTAAGTCATGAAAAATAATGAGAAATGAGGAAGAAAAGTAATATTCAAGGAAGAATAAGAATAAATGAGAACGATAAGAGGTCTTATGGAAGAAATACACTCATGTACAAAACTTAAGGAAGTTGTATCTTTTACCTTGTATATCGGGATTGAGATAATAACTCTGAAAGATATTACAGTGACCTTTATTGAAGATACACGAGATAACCAAGTGTGATCAAAATTGCCTTTGTTTACTTATAAAAAAATATAAAAAAACAGAAAACCAGGCGACATAAGTATATAAAACGTCCATAAGTGTTGTCCATGAGTGTATAGTTGAGTGAAGGAACTTACTGTTCTCAGGGATCTCGATGTGGAAGGTGAGGCGGTCGCCAATCTGGACTGTAGTGGCCTCCCGGCCGTCCAGTCCCATGATCAGCAGCCGGGGGAGCGGGGCCTCAGGAGCAGCCGTCACCTGGACCGTCTCGGGGTCCCTGAAAGTCAACCTGCGCCATGTCACATGCTCCTCTAGTCTCACAATTATTAGTAAACAAACAAAGTCCATAAACCCAAATATATACTTTTTATAATTATAAGACAATAACCCGCCCTCTCTCTATCTATTTATAAATATCTATAGAACCTCCATGAGAGGACACTCGCGCTAAAAGACACCTCTCTACAAAGGACAGTTTTCATTTTCAAAATTACCATTTTTACTATTTAATAACTCTCCAGTAAGAGGACATCTCGCCCTAAAGGACACTTTGGCTCTGCAATTAGGTGTTGTCTTTTACAGGGGTGTTCTACTGTATTAGAAAGAAGTCATTGAAGCACGAATGTGTCCTTTACATATAAAACAAACTTCTACTGTCCTTACTGCGATGAAAAAAATATATAGAACCTCCATGAGAGGACACTCGCGCTAAAGGACACCTTTCTATAAAAGACAGTTATCATTTGCAAAATTACCATTTTAACTATTTAATAACTCTCCAGTAAAAGGACACTTCTCTCCCTAAAGGACACTTTGGCTCTGCAATTAGGTGTTGTCCTTTACAGAGAGGTTCTACTGTATAAGAAAAGAAATCATTGAAGCACGAATGTTTCTTTAACATATAAAACAAACTTCTACTGTCCTTACTGCGATGAAAAAATATTGGGAGGGCTTGGTTCATCAGTGATAAACCTTCCAAGAGCTTTCGTCAATTTAATCTATCAGACCGTTTCTTAGAGCTCTAATACCATTCAGAGATTCCATCCTTCAGTATAGCATATATAACCAATATCGTCCAATAATAATACATGTGCTATTGGAGCATCTTTTTTATTAGAAAAAAGTGCCTAATACTGGATTCGATTCCGGGTCGTATCGGTCGAAAACCACTTATTAAATACACCAATACCTCGCTTTGAGTCGTTTCGTTTTGCGTTTTTTTTCGAAGTTGCGTCGCTGCTTAATTTTTACTGATTTTCACTGTGCGTCGTTAGATTTTCGAAGTTGCGTTGTTTTGGATTCGAGTCTTTAATTTTTTCCTAAAATATGGCAATACCTTTGTTTTCGATTTCGCCAATTTATTTTCACTTTGCGTCGTTTCAATTTGCGTCGTGTTTTTTTTTTTTTTTTGGAACGTAACCCCGACGCAAAGCGAGGTATGGGTGTACATTTAACGGAAGGTATTTCTGACGTCGGGGACAAGGTAGAGAATGAAAGACCTACCGAACAGGCATCATGCCAAATGTGACGTTCCTAGATGAAGTCTCATAGGTACAGCGAACATTGTAGACCTTGTCAGCTTTGGTGAGGACAACGTTATGATGTTGTAGTACTACAGTATTGGTGTAGACGCCACCCTGGAACATACCATACATTGTGACAGCTACAACAATGATGTAGACATGGTCATCTAACATGTACACATCCAATTTAACATAACAGAAACGAAATGGCACTACAAAAACATTAAGAACAAATATCAACGGTTACTCTTAGAATCTCTAATTTCCAATGAATATAACAGCATAAACAGGAAAATAGATTTACCATCACAATACCTTAGATATCTCAGAGGAAATCAATAGATCAATTTTATAGGTTCTGGATACCCTAAAAATGTAAATAGACATATTCCATAAAATTGTTAAATTACAAACCAATTTAAAATTTTTCAGTTATAAATATCCACGCTGCGCGCGTTTGTTTTTGTAAATATTTATGGTAGGATATAGTCGATATTTTATTAAGCCCGTTGAAGAGCGATTATCACTTGAAAGCTAGCGTTTTGTAATAAAAATAAACTCATTATGAGAAAATATTTGTAATTTTGAAATTTTTTCACAATTTTATCATGAATGATCATCTTTGAGAACAATGAGATCAATGTTTAGATAATGGTGAACTGTCTATTGATGTGTACATCATTCTTTAATACACTATACAACAACAACAAAAGCCTTTATTGAGGACCTCTCGTCCTATAAAGGATTCGCCAGTTTACAGAGTAATTGAAGAGAAGAAAACTAAGAATACAGAGATATAAGTAGTAGGTATAGTATAGTATTTTCTACACTATGACTATATACAACAGAAGCAACAAGCCTTTTACTGGAATCAAAGTCCCATACAGGATTCGTCATTCTAATCCTGACAAAGATTATTTAGATATAATTATTTACATCAATTATATTATGTATATAGCTTTCCCTTCTCTTCAGCCGTCTTCCAAAATTTGAACAACGCAAACGCTCCAGCTCGTTCGTCTTTCAGCCCCATACATGAGAGTATATGGTGATTTAATACTGGTATACATTATTAGAGGGTCGGTGGAAGCATGGTCTAAACCATTGGTTTTCAACCGCTTCGACCCGGGTTCGAATCCCGCATTGTATAAGTAATAAGATAGCGCCATCTGTTATAAGAAATTGACACTATTTTTGACGTGTAGGGTTCTTTTTATAAATACCCAAATATGACCATTTCTCATAACCATCGGTGGTTCAGTGGTAGAATGCTCGCCTGCCACGCGGACGGCCCGGGTTCGATTCCCGGCCGATGCATTTTTTTTTTTTTTTTACAATTTTTAAAACTCATTTATATATTATACAAGAATGACATCCACGGCGCCAATTTATAATTGTAACGAATAGTATTTGAATAAAAGCATTTAATAGGGTAAAACTGGGCGTTGCCCGGGTCATTCGGCTAGTACAAGTATAAAATAATAAGGTGTTAAAAATCGTCAAATGTTTTAATTTTTGTTTGCTCTTGACGAAGACAAAATATTTTTGTCGAAACATCGAGGTAATAAAAATATATTTACTGGCCGAAGTATCTTTATTTTCAAGAAATACAAATGTAGAATGAGTTGGTATGTAGATTTATTTAAATGGTATCAATTGTAATGTATTCGATAACTTACCATAGACTGGGTGTTACACTCCTGTCCAGTGAGGGAAAGATCCAACTGGAATTTCTGACTGTTGTGGACATGAGCGTTGCAAGTCTCACTTCTTCCCAGGGCATAGATTCTGCCTCGGAATGGCTTGTTGGTCTTGACATGGACAGCGATCTTTGACTCCGTGCATTGGATCGACACTGTGGACCCACAGTTATCTCAACTCTTAAATATCTCTTTCTCTATGTATAAATATATATATGAAAAATAGTACAAATGTAATGTTGTACTGGGATAAGGTGCATAAATTAAGAAAAAGGCATCTCCTTATCGTGCAACTGAAAGTTGCTGATGGCTTGCGCCATCTATGTCCGAAACGCGTCCGTGGTTAGCTTTTCTTGATTAATCAAGAATGGGTATTTGGCCAATTCTGGAATAATTAAAAATCAACAAGAATAGTTGATATTTATTCCGATAGATGGCGCAAGCCATCAGCAACTTTCAGTTGCACGATAAGGAGATGCCTTTTTCTTAAATATATATAAATTTATTTAAAACGGCAAGAACATGTCCTCATATTCACCAAGTTTTGATTAAACAGAACCCAATAGAGATGAAGTACAAAAAGTCGAGAAGAAGAGCTTTTTTATATAAAATGAGGGATCGTACAAGCTTTTGGGCAAGACGTTCTTCTGCGGATCCTTGTATAAGTCATTGATAGTGCTAAAGAGGCAAAAGTCGCCTCTCCTGTCAAAATAGACGTCAAAACTAGACGCCATCTATTGACCGTCGCCGCAAACTAGCGGCCTCGGGTTGATGACAAAGCCACAACACCAGCTTTGGCAAACTAAAAAGCGTCCAAGTTTGCCAAAGCTGGTGTTGTGGCTTTGTCACCGACTCGAGGCCGCTAGTTTGCGGCGACGGTCAATAGATGGCGTCTAGTTTTGACAGGAGAGGCGACCTTTGCCTCTTTAGATCAATATCCTCCCGGCAAAATTTCCATCTATATAATTGATAGTTGTTGTAAAGATAGAGGCTGCCTGGCCGGCATTCCTATTTTTTGAAAATAAAGATACTTCGGCCAGGAAATCTTTTTATTACCTCGACGTTTTGACGAAACCTTTTGCCCTCGTCAGGAGAAAACAAAAATTAAAACATTTGGCAAGGCGTTATAATATATATGAATATTTTTTAACGCTTTGCCAAATGTTTTAATTTTTGTTTGTTCCTGCCGATAACAAAGGATTTTGTCGAAACGTCGAGGTAATAAAAAAAATTTACTGCCGTATTATCTGTAGTTTCAAGAAATATCATTGATAGTGTTGTTGTTTTATGTATCCTCAGTACATGTTGTACTGGACATGATAATCAATGTAGGTAGTTGTTAGTGAGTTATTTTTACCGAAAATGCACAACATGTCTACATATTTAGAAAGCAATTCAACATTTTCACTTATAAGTGTTCCAGAGCTCTTTTGGGTATTTGCACTCGACGATGGGGTTAGACTGTTTCAAGAATCGGTAACAATTAAATCAATTTTTTTCTTTATGAAAAAAGTTTCCCAATGCGAGATTCTATCTCTGGTTTTTGCTGTTGAAAATCGACGGTGTTTCACTGACCAACCACCAATCATTAATGGTATTTACAATTACAACTCTCTAAGACAACCTTCTATTAGGCTCTAAACTACCGCCCCTAAAATTCCAATAATTTTAATTGACCATTTTGAACTAAAATAGACATAATATCTAATATCACATCACTTGTGATGTTTCTATATCAACAATAGATGACATTTTCTGGGAATGTAATGGGTGGGCCAGCGGGCAAGACCCTACTGACGATTTTGGAAGGAAATAAACATGGAAGAGACCGCGCATAGAAAGACGGCGAAGTATATGGATTGAATGATGCACATACGAGGAGATAAAACGGATGGCGGGAAATCGGAGATATGGAGAGACCATGTGGCACACCCTCAGTAGAGGAAGGCATTGAAGGAGAGATATATGGAGAGACCATGTGGCACACCCTCAGTAGAGGAAGGCATTGAAGGAGAGATATATGGAGAGACCATGTGGCCCACCCTCAGTAGAGGAAGACACTGAAGGAGGGAGATATGGAGAGACCATGTGGCCCACCTTCAGTAGAGGAAGACACTGAAGGAGGGAGATATGGAGAGACCATGTGGCCCACCCTCAGTAGAGGAAGACATTGAAGAAGGGAGATATGGAGAGACCATGTGGCCCACCCTCAGTAGAGGAAGACACTGAAGGAGGGAGATATGGAGAGACCATGTGGCCCACCCTCAGTAGAGGAAGACATTGAAGAAGGGAGATATGGAGAGACCATGTGGCCCCACCCTCAGTAGAGGTAAGCACTGAAGGAGGGAGATATGGAGAGACCATGTGGCCCACCCTCAGTAGAGGTAAGCACTGAAGGAGGGAGATATGGAGAGACCATGTGGCCCACCCTCAGTAGAGGAAGACACTGAAGGAGGGAGATATGGAGAGACCATGTGGCCCACCCTCAGTAGAGGAAGACATTGAAGAAGGGAGATATGGAGAGACCATGTGGCCCACCCTCAGTAGAGGTAAGCACTGAAGGAGGGAGATATGGAGAGACCATGTGGCCCACCCTCAGTAGAGGAAGACATTGAAGGAGGGAGATATGTAGAGACCATGTGGCCCACCTTCAGTAGAGGAAGGCACTAACGGAGGGAGATATGGAGAAACCATGTGGCCAACCTTCAGTAGAGGAAGGCATTGAAGAAGGGAGATATGGAGAGACCATGTGGCTCACCCTCAGTAGAGGAAGGCATTGAAGGAGGGAGATATGGAGAGACCATGTGGCCCACCCATAAATAAACACACAAACATCCAAATCACAATCCCTATTACTATAGATAAGGTTATCGGATATATTCAGCCATCCCAAGTGGAACAAGAGAATCACCCAACTCACCATCGTAACAAACCCCGAAGACATCACAAGTTGGATCTCCTTGTTTGACAGGAGCAGTTGTGGTTGGGGCGCTGACAGCTTCTGGGAGAGGGTTTCTGGACTCCTGGACTTCTAAGGCAGAGGTCCTATCTGGAAACATACAAAACTAATCATTAATACTCACACATAGTGTTTAACACATCAAATTTATTCATTGAATCAATGCCATTTGTTCATCCCACTTGGACTGGCACCTATAGATGGAGATGAAGAATGATAACAGCTGCTATAGCAAAATTCTAACAAAATTTAACAAACTGTATACCTTGGTTTATATCTGTGGCCTTATCGATGCATTAATTTTATATATATACGCACATGGACAAACTTTAGAAAGTGGAAAGTCTTTAATGTCGCCAGTCGTCTGGTTTTTCTTTTTTAAAGGAGACAAAGGAAATTTTGTTCACACTTGGTTATCTCGTGTGTCTTCAATAAAGGTCACTGTAATATCTTTCAGAGTTATTGTCTGAATCCCGATATACATGGTAAAATGTATAATTTTCTTAAGTTTGTCCAAGAGTGTATATAGATGAGGAAAACAATGTTCAAACCGTCGCATGTCCTCCAATGAAAAATCTTCAATGAATGGACCAAAGGAATCAAGGCTGCATCTTTCCACCATCCAGAAATTATCATAAGTGATTATGCTTCAAGTTAGACTTTGTTTGAATTAGACAAAGTCATTCTTGTTGCACATTTAGCTATCACCACTTTTGCATTATGCAAAGGGATTATAAACAAAGTGTACTATTCTAATGCACTTTCAAAGTAAGAGGTTCTCCTTTCTCTGGTACAGAATGTAATGAGCTAAATGAATGTGCCAAACAGGTTGATAAAGAGCTTGGATTGTCTCTGAAATTGTCAAAGCTGGTGTTGTAACACATTCAATTATCATCTCCTTTGCATTCCGCACAGTAGAGATGAACAAAGTGAAATGTAATAAAGTAATTATAAAGGGAGAGGTGTTCCTTTCTGGTACAGAGTGTAATGAGATGAATGAATTGTCCACAACAGGCTTATATACAGTTTGTATTATCTCTTAAATTGTCAAAACTGGTGTCGTAGTACATTCAGTTATCACTTTTGCGTTCTTCACGGGAACGATAAAAATAGTGTATTGTTTTGAAGTAATTATAATGGGACAAGTGTTCTCTTTTCTCTCTGGTATAGAGTGTGGTGAGATAAATGAATTTTTGCACCACAACAGGCTGATATACATTTTGTATTATCTCTGAAATTGTCAAATATGATGATGAGGCATATTTAGTCATCATTTTTTGCGTTCTTCACAGGAACGATAAACATAGTGAAGCATTTTGAAGTACAGTAGAACCCCCCTTAAGTGAACACCTCTCTACAAAGGGCAGTTTTAATTTGCAAAATTACCATTTTTACTATTCAGCAACTCTCCGGTAAGAGAACACTTCTCCCTAAAGGACACTTTGGCTCTGCAATTAGGTGTTGTCCTTTACAGGGAGATGTTACTGTAAATATAAAGGGAGAGTTTCTCCTTTATATGGTACAGACTGTAAGGTATGTATATAGAGTGGAGTATGGAGACTTACTTCCACCACTCAAGGTCTCCGTGCCACACGCAGTCTCCAGATACACCCCACCCTCCATAGGTGACGCCTGAGCAGTATAGGACGGTGGGGGTTCAGGGATAGCAAAGATGGCAGAGTCCAGATGGTAGAGGTTACAGAGCCGCGTCTCAGCGTTGAAGAGCAATGACCGACATACGAAGGTGTTCTCCAGGCTGCACTGGCGTTGACACTCGAGACGGCTGGACACCTACAACAGCACGTCAAGTTCACTGTTTGTAACAACTCCACCTTTGCCGGTCCCAAGCCTAGATGAAAAAGGAGGAGGGGGAGCAGTAACAAGCTCACTAAAAAACCTGGGCACAGCTGGCCCGGCTGATAGTACCCTGTAAGGGCTCCTAATCCAGGGATACAGGATGAGCAGGGTTTGTACTCCATGTTAGGAGCGGCTGTACATGGCATCTGTTCCTCATGTCAGAGGTGGCCATTTCATATTGTAGCTAAGTCGGTGTGCTAATGAGTAGTGTCCCCAGTCTTAATGACAAAGGCAGATGCATTCTACTTCACCCAGTCATGATGAATCATCATACATCAATATCCAAGCCTCTAAATCTAAGTGTCGCTTAACGCCATCTAGCGAGAAAAATATGAACTATTTTTGTTATCTTGCGTTTTTATTCCCCACAAAGTCAAATTCAAAGCTCTTATATCAAATTTTAACGATAAAAACTTTAATAATATTAAATATATATTAGTGTATTTTAAAAAATAAAATATCTTAGTCATGCTTTGCTATATATTGAATTTGTTTATTTCATTTTTATAAGCGCTTATTCAAATGGAAAATATTTTTACAAATTTGAAATGTTGCTTCTAAAAAAGTTGATGCATTCTATAAAATTGACTTAATAGCTTCCTTTTCTTGTACAAGGCCAATCCCACTAGTGAATACAAGTAACCAAATGGTACCTTGTAAAGATGTTTTTTACATGTGTATACGTGAACTACCCACCTTAATATACTTACTAGTATACTTAAGAAATAACAAAATTCTAAGGTTCATAATAGTCCAAGGTTCCTCAAGAAAAGATCAAATTTATAATTAACATGGTTATTACCATGTGTATTGAAATAGATAAGAAAAAGCACATCCAGAATAGAACAGGACACTCCAAGGAAGAGTCAAACTCATTACTATTGTGACCGTTACCATGTAGTTGGAATAGATAACAACAAGCATCCACAGAATGGTACAGAACACTCCAAGGAAGAGTCAAACTCATTAGTATTGTGACCGTTACCAGTTAGTTGGAATAGATAACAACAAGCATCCACAGAATGGTACAGAACACTCCAAGGAAGAGTCAAACCCATTAGTATTGTGAACGTTACCATGTAGCTGGAATAGATAACAACAAGCATCCACAGAATGGTACAGAACACTCCAAGGAAGAGTCAAACCCATTAGTATTGTGACCGTTACCATGTAGTTGGAATAGATAACAACAAGCATCCACAGAATGGTACAGAACACTCCAAGGAAGAGTCAAACCCATTAGTATTGTGAACGTTACCATGTAGCTGGAATAGATAACAACAAGCATCCACAGAATGGTACAGAACACTCCAAGGAAGAGTCAAACCCATTAGTATTGTGACCGTTACCATGTAGTTGGAATAGATAACAACAAGCATCCACAGAATGGTACAGAACACTCCAAGGAAGAGTCAAACCCATTAGTATTGTGACCGTTACCATGTAGTTGGAATAGATAACAACAAGCATCCACAGAATGGTACAGAACACTCCAAGGAAGAATCAAACCCATTACTATTGTGACCGTTACCATGTAGCTGGAATAGATAACAACAAGCATCCACAGAATGGTACAGAACACTCCAAGGAAGAGTCAAACCCATTAGTATTGTGACCGTTACCATGTAGTTGGAATAGATAACAACAATCATCCACAGAATCGTACAGAACACTCCAAGGAAGAGTCAAACCCATTAGTATTGTGACCGTTACCATGTAGCTGGAATAGATAACAACAAGCATCCACAGAATGGTACAGAACACTCCAAGGAAGAGTCAAACCCATTAGTATTGTGACCGTTACCATGTAGTTGGAATAGATAACAACAAGCATCCACAGAATGGTACAGAACACTCCAAGGAAGAGTCAAACCCATTAGTATTGTGACCGTTACCATATAGTTGGAATAGATAACAACAAGCATCCACAGAATAGTACAGAACACTCCAAGGAAGAATCAAACCCATTAGTATTGTGACCGTTATCATGTAGCTGGAATAGATAACAACAAGCATCCACAGAATCGTACACAACACTCCAAGGTAGAGTCGAACCCATTAGTATTGTGACCGTTACCATGTAGCTGGAATAGATAACAACAAGCATCCACAGAATGGTACAGGACACTCCAAGGAAGAGTCAAACTCATTAGTATTGTGACCGTTACCATGTAGTTGGAATAGATAACAACAAGCATCCACAGAATGGTACAGAACACTCCAAGGAAGAGTCAAACTCATTAGTATTGTGACCGTTACCATGTAGTTGGAATAGATAACAACAAGCATCCACAGAATGGTACAGAACACTCCAAGGAAGAGTCAAACTCATTAGTATTGTGACCGTTACCTTGTAGTTGGAATAGATAACAACAAACATCCACAGAATGGTACAGAACACTCCAAGGAAGAGTCAAACTCATTACTATTGTGACCGTTACCATGTAGTTGGAATAGATAACAACAAGCATCCACAGAATGGTACAGAACACTCCAAGGAAGAGTCAAACTCATTACTATTGTGACCGTTACCATGTAGTTGGAATAGATAACAACAAGCATCCACAGAATGGTACAGAACACTCCAAGGAAGAGTCAAACTCATTACTATTGTGACCGTTACCATGTAGTTGGAATAGATAACAACAAGCATCCACAGAATGGTACAGAACACTCCAAGGAAGAGTCAAACTCATTAGTATTGTGATCGTTACCATGTAGTTGGAATAGATAAAAACAAGCATCCACAGAATGGTACAGAACACTCCAAGGAAGAGTCAAACTCATTACTATTGTGACCGTTACCATGTAGTTGGAATAGATAACAACAAGCATCCACAGAATGGTACAGAACACTCCAAGGAAGAGCCAAACTCATTAGTATTGTGACCGTTACCATGTAGCTGGAATAGATAACAACAAGCATCCACAGAATGGTACAGAACACTCCAAGGAAGAATCAAACCCATTAGTATTGTGACCGTTACCATATAGTTGGAATAGATAACAACAAGCATCCACAGAATGGTACAGAACACTCCAAGGAAGAATCAAACCCATTAGTATTGTGACCGTTACCATGTAGCTGGAATAGATAACAACAAGCATCTACAGAATGGTACAGGACACTCTAAGGAAGAGTCAAACTCATTAGTCTTGTGACCGTTACCAGTTAGTTGGAATAGATAACAACAAGCATCCACAGAATGGTACAGAACACTCCAAGGAAGAGTCAAACTCATTAGTATTGTGACCGTTACCATGTAGCTGGAATAGATAACAACAAGCATCTACAGAATGGTACAGAACACTCCAAGGAAGAGTCAAACCCATTAGTATTGTGACCGTTACCATGTAGTTGGAATAGATAACAACAAGCATCCACAGAATCGTACAGAACACTCCAAGGAAGAGTCAAACCCATTAGTATTGTGACCGTTACCATGTAGTTGGAATAGATAACAACAATCATCCACAGAATGGTACAGAACACTCCAAGGAAGAGTCAAACCCATTAGTATTGTGACCGTTACCATCTAGTTGGAATAGATAACAACAAGCATCCACAGAATGGTACAGAACACTCCAAGGAAGAATCAAACCCATTAGTATTGTTTGTTATCATGTAGCTGGAATAGATAACAACAAGCATCCACAGAATGGTACAGAACACTCCAAGGTAGAGTCGAACCCATTAGTATTGTGACCGTTACCATGTAGCTGGAATAGATAACAACAAGCATTCACAGAATGGTACAGAACACTCCAAGGTAGAGTCGAACCCATTAGTATTGTGACCGTTACCATGTAGCTGGAATAGATAACAACAAGCATCCACAGAATGGTACAGAACACTCCAAGGTAGAGTCGAACCCATTAGTATTGTGACCGTTACCATGTAGCTGGAATAGATAACAACAAGCATCCACAGAATAGTTAAAGGAGGTCCAAGGAAGAGTCGAACCCATTAGTATTGTGACCGTTACCATGTAGTTGGAATAGATAACAACAAGCATCCACAGAATGGTACAGAACACTCCAAGGAAGAGTCAAACTCATTACTATTGTGACCGTTACCATGTAGTTGGAATAGATAACAACAAGCATCCACAGAATGGTACAGAACACTCCAAGGAAGAGTCAAACTCATTACTATTGTGACCGTTACCATGTAGTTGGAATAGATAACAACAAGCATCCACAGAATGGTACAGAACACTCCAAGGAAGAGTCAAACTCATTAGTATTGTGATCGTTACCATGTAGTTGGAATAGATAAAAACAAGCATCCACAGAATGGTACAGAACACTCCAAGGAAGAGTCAAACTCATTACTATTGTGACCGTTACCATGTAGTTGGAATAGATAACAACAAGCATCCACAGAATGGTACAGAACACTCCAAGGAAGAGCCAAACTCATTAGTATTGTGACCGTTACCATGTAGCTGGAATAGATAACAACAAGCATCCACAGAATGGTACAGAACACTCCAAGGAAGAATCAAACCCATTAGTATTGTGACCGTTACCATATAGTTGGAATAGATAACAACAAGCATCCACAGAATGGTACAGAACACTCCAAGGAAGAATCAAACCCATTAGTATTGTGACCGTTACCATGTAGCTGGAATAGATAACAACAAGCATCCACAGAATGGTACAGGACACTCCAAGGAAGAATCAAACCCATTAGTATTGTGACCGTTACCATGTAGTTGGAATAGATAACAACAAGCATCTACAGAATGGTACAGGACACTCTAAGGAAGAGTCAAACTCATTAGTCTTGTGACCGTTACCAGTTAGTTGGAATAGATAACAACAAGCATCCACAGAATGGTACAGAACACTCCAAGGAAGAGTCAAACTCATTAGTATTGTGACCGTTACCATGTAGCTGGAATAGATAACAACAAGCATCTACAGAATGGTACAGAACACTCCAAGGAAGAGTCAAACCCATTAGTATTGTGACCGTTACCATGTAGTTGGAATAGATAACAACAAGCATCCACAGAATCGTACAGAACACTCCAAGGAAGAGTCAAACCCATTAGTATTGTGACCGTTACCATGTAGTTGGAATAGATAACAACAATCATCCACAGAATGGTACAGAACACTCCAAGGAAGAGTCAAACCCATTAGTATTGTGACCGTTACCATCTAGTTGGAATAGATAACAACAAGCATCCACAGAATGGTACAGAACACTCCAAGGAAGAATCAAACCCATTAGTATTGTTTGTTATCATGTAGCTGGAATAGATAACAACAAGCATCCACAGAATGGTACAGAACACTCCAAGGTAGAGTCGAACCCATTAGTATTGTGACCGTTACCATGTAGCTGGAATAGATAACAACAAGCATTCACAGAATGGTACAGAACACTCCAAGGTAGAGTCGAACCCATTAGTATTGTGACTGTTACCATGTAGCTGGAATAGATAACAACAAGCATCCACAGAATGGTACAGAACACTCCAAGGTAGAGTCGAACCCATTAGTATTGTGACCGTTACCATGTAGCTGGAATAGATAACAACAAGCATCCACAGAATAGTTAAAGGAGGTCCAAGGAAGAGTCGAACCCATTAGTATTGTGACCGTTACCATGTAGTTGGAATAGATAACAACAAGCATCCACAGAATAGTTAAAGGAGGTCCAAGGAAGAACACAAACTCAACAGGAAGTCTCCGAAGGACGTGAACCTTGCCACTCTACAAAGCGCACGCCTGGGCGACCATCTTCGAGGAAAACACGTGCCAGCGTTTCTGAATTCTTACTTCCCTCATTTGTCTCCAAAAACGCTCTGGTCGATACCCATCTAGAACAAACGGTTTGTTCCTAGACCATCTAATCGGAATTTCCGCTAATCGTGTTTACAGGGAGCCGTCGTGGTTTACTTGGAGGAAGAAAGCGAAGATTGAACGCGGCTGATTCCACACTAGCCCTCTCAATGATATCCTAACCTTGACATATTCTAAACATTGGTACTTTAATTTAAATATTTAATCATGTATGGTTCCTTTTGCTCTGTATGTTTATTTTTTTTTGTATATATGGCTATATTTTTTTTTCTTCTCTCTTTTCTTTTTCCTTATTACTTCTTGTATTTTAGTTTTTGCTTTTGAAATATCTTCCTTTGCTAAATCCCGTAGAGGGGAATCATGTATAGGGCTGGATGCCCCAATAAAAAGGCTTGTGTGTGTGTGTGTTTACAGGGAGCCAACTCTAGCGGTTATCGGTTAGTTGGCTTCAATTCTTCACGGAACAATACATTGACCACGCAATATCTGAATGAAACCCAAGTTGAAACTAAAGAAACTTCAAACAAATGCTACAGGATATGAATTTCTTTATCTTTTTTAAACGTAATCTCGAGTTTTCGGGCATCTCTGCCCTTCTACAAGAGTACTTAGAAATATTAAAAAAACAAAACATATGTACTCTTGTGTGAATTGATACCTAAATTGATACTTAAAAAACTTCAAACAAATTCTACAGAATTTTTTAAAATCAAAATAATACAAATTATAATTTTTCCGGGAGGAAATTGATCTTTAAAAAGCATAGGATGCTTCTACCGTCAAATTAAACTTCAAAACTAGACGCCATTTATTTCCATCTATATTTTGACCATAGATTTTGTCCATCCACTTTGCCAGCTAAACACCTCTTTTGCTGATTGTGAAGATTCCATAATATATTATTTAACGCATTCGATTCCCAACTAGCCATTACTGAACATCTATTAAATTATATCAAATCCACGAAAAAAAGACCTCTGGAAAAACCCCAGGACTATAATAGAAAAGCTGAGACAATGGAACCTAATGGAGATCGTTTAAACGATTTAAGGAATAAGCAACAACAACAATGAAACGCATGTAACTTTAACTAAATTTATCAAACTCAAGTAACATTCCTTTTGATCTATGTACAATACAGAGAGACATTTTTATTTATCTATTATCAAATCAGACACGATATCCCCACAAAGGATGTTTACGTCAAGCAACAACACCAAAAACAGAGAACTATTTCACAGAAACAATTGACACAAAAAAAAATAATAATAATACCCAATGAAACAAATACAAATATATACATAGTTAGCAATTACGGTTTTTTAACCAAGAGAGAAAATCATAGATACATTTACAAAATTTCCTAAATTTTAAATATGAGTCCTTAATGTTTATAAACATAAAAAGATCCTTATATTTAATGTCTTCCCGATTTCTGTAGTTCTGGAAGGCATTCAATAAGCAGGTGACTGGAATCCTGCCTTCTCTCTCCACACCCTGGATCGTCTATAGCTCCACTTCGAAACAGAAAATCTCCGAAGTTTCCATGATTAGTAACGAATTGCACATTGTAAAAGTCAGGGCAGAAATATTTTGGGATGCCTGATGGGGAAAAAGAGACGAAAATGAGCACTCGTATTAGAAAAAGTATCTAACATTCTTGTTTTCAAAAATATCATTCATTATTGAAGGATAATATGGACTGAAGAAAGACATCCTTTATTAATAAAACTAAAGAATTTTCTTTAAAAATTATAAGAGAGAACTAAACTACAGAAGCATCTTAATTTCTTCTCTTTCACTAACATAACCGGCTTTAACAGTTCTCTATCCACACAACCTAAACACGGATATATCAAAAGAAACAACCCAAAGAGGTAAATTTGTGTTTTTGGAGAAGAAAGAAACCAAAACCAAATTAACATTCTGTGGATTCAGCAAAAACAATGGGTCATATTGGCCATTGTTGGGTGCAAGAGAACAATGTTTAACAGTGGCCAGTCTTATCTTGACTACCAGTTCCGTCTACATTGACCTCAGATGCTTCCACTTTTCTAGAAATAAAGTTGTTGAAAAGAACCTTATCTTGGCAATCACTTCCGTACTTGGTGACCTCGGAAAATGTTTCTAGAAATGAGTCTGATAAAGAAGGGGTTTTTTTTTGGAAGTAAAATAAAGATACTTTAAAGAATTTATTATTTTTGTTAGTTGGTTTAACAACCTAAAATTATTTTTAATTTTGTAATATAAGGTTGTCCCAAAAGTTCGTGTTTTTCTTATTACACCTATCCCCCAATTTACACGGTACTTGTTTTACACGTTTTCGCTTTTACACGGTTTTCCAAATAAGGTTTTTTTTATCGCACTATACTAAAATGCGATAATCTACTCTATACTACCTATGTTGAAAAGAATATTGGGAGGCTCTGATTCATGAGGGGGCGAACACCTATTCAGATTTGACAGTTTAATATAAACCTATCCCTCGATTTACACGTTTTTCTCAGGAACGTATCTACCGTGTAAATCGGGGGATAGGTGTACTTAACGAATAATATTATTACGGTGAATACATAATAATACAATTACTTGATACATAATACAAAGACATTATACATAACGGCGAATAATATTGGTATTTCAATTTTATTGAATATTGCATTGCAAGTGTTCACGAACTTTTGGGACCACCTTGTAGCATTATCGGACAAAAAGAAATTTACTTTTTAAAAATATTTTCAATCAAAGACGAAAATTCTGAAAAGTTTCTTCATCAAAATATTTGTCATAGAGAATAATTTTAATCAAAGAATAAAATATAAACAGAGATTCAAATTTATATTCGTGATTTTTAATTTGATATGAATCACCTTGTTTGCTTAATAGTATTGATTGTAAATAAATATTGAACGGGAAAATTTAAAAACATTTTTATTATATCAAAATATTCTTAAATTTTTATTTATTTTAATGACTTCTCGTCCCCACTACCATAAAAAGGGGTAGAGATGCTGAATATGAGGGTTTTTTTAAATTTTAAATGAAAGCTTTCATGTTAAAAATATACTAACATGTATATTGGAATTCAGACAATAACTCTGAAAGATATTACAGTGACCTTTATCTAAGACACACGAGATAACTAAGTGTGAATAAAATCGCCTCTGTCTCCTTCAAAAAAAAAAAAAAAATGACTGGATACATTAACGTCTTTTTCCTTCCCTAAGTTTTGTCAATGAATGTATTACAAAGGAATCAGTCTTAAGACTTGTATACCTTCTCCAATAGGATATCTAGAGTTTTGAAATGTAAACAAGAAGCTGCTTTGATTTCTTTCTTCAGGTAGTCTACCAATATAGTACAAGGGCTTCCTATTGATTCAATATCTTCAATGTATCCTTCAATATCAATCCTTTAAGTATGATACCATGTCTTATAGCATATATCCTATTTACACAATTCAATCTTCGTTTTCTTACTATGTTCTCTCCCTCTTCATTAAGATTTGTCAAGGGAAAAATAAGGTGATGATTCTCCCTTGCCATACGCCTTTATACTATTGGCCAATAGGAGATCTCTATCCACTATTTTTATTGGGAATATTTAAAATTATCAATATGATGCATTAGAGAGCGCCATCTGTCATAAGAAATATCAACTATTTTTGAAGCGTATGATTCTCTCTTTTTGAATTTGAACAATTTTCTATTTATTTTATCATTTCAGTTAGAGCAGTAGAACATTATTTTATTTAAAAAATAACCATAGGCGTCAAAAATAGTTTTTTCTCTCTTATATTTAAAATTATATAGCAAATAGATGTTCTTTTTGAAATACACTCATGGACAACACTTAAGAAAGTTGAAGGTCGTTTATATTACCGGTGGTCTGATTTTTTTTTTAGGAGACAGATTCTATTTTTGTTCACACTTAGTTATCTCGTGTGTCTTCAATAAAGGTCACTGTGTATCAAAAATCTTTCAGAGTTATTGTTTCAATCCCAATATACACGCTAAAAGGTATAACTTCCTTAAGTTTTGTCCATGAGTATCTATCAGAGTTATTGTCGGAATCCCGATATACATGCTTAAAGGTACAACTTCCTTAAGTTTTGTCCATGAGTATCTTTCAGAGTTATTGTCTAAATCCCGATATACATGCTGAAAGGTACAATTTCCTTAAGTTTTGTCCATGAGTGTATCTTTCAGAGTTATTGTCTGAATCTCGATATACATGCTGAAAGGTACAACTTCCTTAAGTTCTGTCTATGTGTTTCAGAGTTATTGTCTGAATCCCGATATACATGCTAAAAGGTACAACTTCCTTAAGTTCTGTCCATGAGTATCTTTCAGAGTTATTATCTGAATCCCGATATACATGCTAAACGGTACAACTTCCTTAAGTTTTGTCCATGAGTATCTTTCAGAGTTATTGTCTGAATCCCGATATACATGCTAAAAGGTACAACTTCCTTAAGTTTTGTCCATGAGTATCTTTCAGAGTTATTAGCTGAATCCCGATATACATGCTAAACGGTACAACTTCCTTAAGTTTTGTCCATGAGTATCTTTCAGAGTTATTGTCTGAATCCCGATATACATGCTAAAAGGTACAACTTTCTTAAGTTTTGTCCATGAGTATCTTTCAGAGTTATTGTCTGAATCCCGATATACATGCTAAAAGGTACAACTTTCTTAAGTTTTGTCCATGAGTATCTTTCAGAGTTATTGTCTGAATCCCGATATACATGCTAAAAGGTACAACTTTCTTAAGTTTTGTCCATGAGTATCTTTCAGAGTTATTGTCTGAATCCCGATATACATGCTGAAAGGTACAACTTCCTTAAGTTTTGTCCATGAGTGTAGCGTGTAGATAGAGAAGAGGTTTGTGTGTTGAAGAACTTACCAGGATCTGTTTATCAGGATAGTAGTGGGACCCCACGAAACGCCTTAGGAAGGGCTGGACTGGGGTGGATGTAGGGAGTCCTGGGTGATACTGGCGGGCGGGGGAGGCACATACTTGGTCAGCTGGAACCATACTGGTCAGTCCGAGGTCAACTGTACTAGTACTGGTATACTGAGATACTAGAACTATATTTTACCACATCTGTACAGAAAAATATCAACCAGGAGACTGATACACAACTGAGTTGACTGAAAAGACAGAAGGCCAACAGTGGACAGAATAGATTTGTCAATAACCAGGATACTCATTCATCACTGAGTTGGCTTAAAATACAGAAGGACAACAGTTGTCAGTCAAAGACCCACGTCAACTGTACTAATGCTGGAATAATGAGATACTAGACTTATATTTGACAACATCTGGGGACAGAAGAGATTTGTCAATAACCAGGAGACTGATTTACTCTTGAGTTGGCTGAAAAGACAGAAGGCTAACAGTGATCAAGTCTTAGGCACTCATCAACTGTATTAGTGTTGGAATAGTGAGATACTAGGCTTATGTTTGATCACATCTGGGGACAGAATATTTAACCAGGAGACTGATTTACTACAGAAGGCCAACAGTGATCAAGTCTTAGGCACTCATCAACTGTATTAGTGTTGGAATAATGAGATACTAGAATTATCTTTGACAACAACTGAACAGAAAGGATCAACCAGGAGACTGATTTACTACTGAGTTGGCTGAAAAGACAGAAAGCTAACAGTGATCAGTCCTAGGCATTCATCAACTGTACTAGTATCGGAATAGTGAGATACTAGGATTGTATTTGATCACATCTGGGGACAAAAGATTTAACCAGGAGACTGATTTATTAATGAGTTGGCTGAAAAGACAGAAAGCTAACAGTGAACAGTCCTAGGCATTCATCAACTGTACTAGTATCGGAATAGTGAGATACTAGGATTGTATTTGATCACATCTGGGGACAAAAGATTTAACCAGGAGACTGATTTATTAATGAGTTGGCTGAAAAGACAGAAAGCTAACAGTGATCAGTCCTAGGCATTCATCAACTGTACTAGTATCGGAATAGTGAGATACTAGGATTGTATTTGATCACATCTGGAGACAAAAGATTTAACCAGGAGACTGATTTACTACTGAGTTGGCTGAAAAGACAGAAAGCTAACAGTGATCAGTCCTAGGCATTCATCAACTGTACTAGAAGAAGATAATAAAATAATTTTAAATAGATTTGAACTGTAAATATAACAGAGGGATATTCAATTTTCTATTAATACTGTTGTTATGTGGAATTGTCGTGTCCAATGAAGTGCCTCAGATGTCCCCGTGCATTTCTGTCACAGCAGTCGCAATATACTGTTGTTATTTTTCGCATATATATATACAGTAAAATCTCCATGTAGAGGACACCTAGTTGCAGAGTCGTCCTTTAAAGAGAGGTATCCTCTTACTGGAAATTTTCTAAATAGTAAAACTGGTTAGTTGACAATGAAAACTATCTTTTGTAGAGAGGTGTCCTCTAGCGGGAGTGTCCTCTCGTGGAGGTTCTACTGAATATATATATATATAGAGAGAGAGAGAGACAAGGGTCGCCTCTCCCGTCAAAATAGACGTCAAAATCTGACGTCATTTACTGACCGTCGCCGCAAACTAGCGGCCTCGGGTCGGTGACAAAGCCACAACACCCGCTTTGGCAAACTGAAAAGCGTCCACCTAGAGACCATGGTTTCGGGCTAATGGCCCTCGTCAGTCTAGGGCGGACTTTATTCCATGAGATCCACACGGAATCTAATGGAATCTTGACAATCTGCCAAAGAGATGTTTAGCTGGCAAAGTGGCTGGGCCAATTATATGGCTAAAATATAGTTTTGATGTCTATTTTGACGAGAGAGGCGACCTTTGTCTCTATAGATCAATATCCTCCCGGCAAAATTTCCATCTGTATACGAGGTGCGTTCAAAAAGTATCGCGACTTTTGAATTTTCGCGGATTACGTATATTCGAATTTCGATCTTTTTGTGGCTTTATGTTGGCACTCATGTCTCTCACTTATGCCGACAAGCTCGGCCATTTTGAATGTTCACTTAATTGTTGACAGCTGCTTTGCTTGCAGGTGTTTTGGATCGTCTTCGATTTTACCTATTAAAAAAAATGGATAAAAGAACCTGTATCAAATTTTGTGTGAAAAACGAAATTAAGTGCGCGGATGCATTCCGAATGTTAACTGTGGCATACGGAGAAGCTACCTTGGACCGAAGCAACGTTTATCGGTGGTACAAAATGTTCTCAGAAGGCCGAGAAGATGTGAACGACGAAGAGCGTGCCGGACGCCCGAGCACTTCAACAACAGACGAAAAAATTAATGAAGTGGAGAAAATGATATTGGCCAATCGTCGAATCACCGTTAGAGAAGTTGCTGAGGACCCAAACATATCGATTGGCTCGTGCCATTCGATTTTTATCAATGATTTGGGCATGAGACGGGTCGCCGCGAAATTCGTACCAAAATTGCTCAATTGCGACCAAAAACAGCATCGCATGAACATTGCTAATGAGATGTTGGACTCTTTCCGCGACGACCCAAATTTGCTCTAGAGGGTCATAACTGGTGACGAAGCGTGGGTTTATGATTATGACGTGGAAACCAAAGCTCAATCATCTCAATGGAAGCTGCCGCACGAACCAAGACCGAAAAAAGCGCGCCAAGTTCGGTCGAATGTGAAAGTTTTGCTGACAGTTTTCTTCGATTGCAGGGGCGTGGTGCATCAAGAGTTCTTGCCACAGGGTAGAACGGTCAATAAGGAATATTACCTGCAAGTTATGCGCAATTTGCGCGAAGCAATCCGCCAGAAACGCCCGGATTTGTGGAAGAACAAAAATTGGCTTTTGCACCACGATAACGCCCCTGCTCACACATCGTTGCTTGTGCGCGACTTTTTGGCCAAAAATAACACACTAATGATGCCGCAGCCACCGTATTCCCCAGATCTGGCCCCCTGTGACTTTTTCTTGTTCCCTAAACTGAAGAGGCCCATGAAAGGAAGACGTTACGCTACGCTTGACGAGATAAAGACGGCATCGAAGGAGGAGCTGAAAAGATTTTTTAAAAATGATTTTTTGAAGTGCTTCGAAGATTGGAAAAACCGTTGGCACAAGTGTATAATATCTCATGGGGATTACTTTGAAGGGGACAAAATAGGTATTCATGAATAAATAAATAATTTTTGAAAAAACACAAAAGTCGCGATACTTTTTGAACACACCTCGTATATAAGAAAGAAGTGTGTCATCCCCACAGCGACCAAGAAAGTGGACCCACCTTGGAGACAGGAGTTCTCGAAGTAGTCCACACCCTGAGAGTCCAGCAGCCGGGCTGACGGACGTCGACGGTCCGCGTCACTCAAGTGACACTCCAGCGTGACATAGTTGAACTCCGCGGATCGACAGACAAAGCGGGTCTCGGTCAAACAAGCAGCCAGACAGCTTTCACGGGAGGCCGTGTACAAGATGGCGTTGTCTAGTCCTCGGATCAACTTGTTGGGGAATCGTTCAAAGGTCCACAGCCGTCCGCACAGATTCTCTGCACACACAATCACAGCATCGCACAACATTCAGGCGTACAACCGTGGACAGCCATACCCCCCATTGATGATGCACCAGACCATCCATTGATGATGATATACCAGATCATCCATTTATGATGATATACCAGACCATCCATTGATGATAATGTACCACACTATTCATTGAAGATGATTGATGCACCATTCATTGAAGATTATTGTTGCACTAGACCATCCATTGATGATAATGTACCACACCATTCATTGTTGATGATATACCAGACCATCACCCTTGATGATGTTTAATATACCAAACCATCCATTGATGATGATATACCAGACCATCCATTGATGATGATTTTACAGACCATCCATTGATGATGATATACCAGACCACCATCCATTGATGATGATAAACTACAACATTCAGTGCACTAACTACACTCATGGACAAAACTTAAGTAAGTTGTGCCTTTTAAAATGTATATCTGGATTTAGAAATAACTCTTAAGTTTTGTCCATGAATGTAGTTAAAAATACTCCTGTAGAAAGGTGAAAAAACCCGAAATCTGAAGATGATAAAAATATTTTAAATAAACTTTATTCCTGAAGGATTTTTTAAGCCAACTAATGTAACGCGTGAGAGTTTCTAACATTCTAAATGGTTGTGCTTACCTGTTCTTAGGTTGACTTTATTGAAGAAATAGGTGTTAACTCGTGTTTGAGGTAGAGCTGTAGGCTTTCGGGCATCAGTGTCATTCTGTAACAGGCAGGTGGTGTCCTGTACTCCCGCTAGGACGTAGGAGAACACCGCAGCGACACATTCTCTCTCGTCTTGACACCACTTGTGACATTCGTATAACGAGAGGTTCTTGAACGTATAGTACGTGGAGCCTGAGTACTCCAAGTTGGTGCTCTTCAGGAAGGTCAGGTTACCTGTACAAACAGTATTGTTCTTTTAGTACAATCACAGATTGGGAATTGTTGTGTATTGTAAATCATTGATTTTATATACTCTTTTTTTCCAAAATTGTTATGTTTTTCTATTTAAATTAATGACATTTGTTTACACACTGTGGGATGGTTGCGTGAATGTTGGTGTGGCTTATGGAAAGGCCGCTGATAAAATTATATTTTAAAATTTATTTATTTAAAGCCAGAAATGTAAAGAGAAAAGAAGTAACGGCCGTTGAGGGCAAGCCTTGTTGTTTATGACGCGAGTGGTCAGCAAAAGTCCCGTATTGCCGCCCCGTGTGCATACGTAGTCAGGTCGCCATACTACCGCCCGTATGTTTATTGAAGCTTTGTTCCAGTTCGCGCTCGCTGAAGAAAAGTGTGGTCACCACAACACAAAAACAAAAACAATTTTATGATCGAAACATCTTTTGATCACAAAATAGATTATGATAAAAAGAGTATAGAAAATCAATGATTAACAATACACAACAACTCTTCCCTATTCAAACACCAATCATATGTCAAAAAGCTTTGTAGGCTTCCTTATTCTTGAGAACCTCCTCAAGACAGGCTTCGATGTCACTGCAGAAGATTCTATTACCAGAGCATCTTGGGTTCCTTCAACTTCTCTCAAGAATAAGGAGAAATCTACAAATCTTTATGACATTTGATAAGTGTTTAACTTAATGGGAAGGAGTTGTTGTAAATCATTGATTTTAAATACTCTTTTTTATCATCATCCACGTTGTAATCAAAAGATATTTCAAGAATGATTTTTTTTGTTATTGTGCTTAAACAAATGTCACTAATTTGAATATAAAGACCTAACAGGAATCTATACCATATTCCTGAATATTTTCAAAATTATAATTATCTTTGGGGGTCGGTGAATGAGTAGTGTAAACCATTGGTTTTCGACCGCTACGACCTGGGATCGTATCCCTCATTGGGCACTTTTCTCAAATAAATAAAAAAAATGCTCCAATGGTATGCATGTAAGAAGACCAATCCAATCAGCAAGTGCAAGTAAATAAACAGTGCTCTGACACACTTATACTATATTGGATAATTCTGCTTATACATACACACACACAAAAGCCTTTATTAGGGACTTCCCTCATACAGATTCTCCCAATTGGGTAAGGTAATAATCATTTTGTGTTATTTACATAGAAATTGAACTGGCTCTACTCTTCGTCTCAAAGTCATTCAATTGTTGACTGGTCCTTACATAATGATGATCTAAAAAAAATTATAATAAGCGATTCTGTTTATATATGCTACACTGAAGAATGGAATCTTAGGTATGGTTTTTTAGAAAACTATGGAGAAAATATTTTAGGAGAGTAGCTTTAAATATAAATATCTGCATCGAGCAATGCTCTTCCGCAAACAATAAAGACAAGTCTAGTTAGGCATATATTAATTGAAAGGTAATAATGCGTCATCTATATACAAAAAATGAAACTACAGAGTTTCTAATACAAATACAAACATATACAGCTTTATTAAGATCACCGGTCCTATACAGATTCACCGTAGGAAGGAAGCATAGATGGAGCTCCTATACGCCAAGCAGCACAGAACCAAACAACAGTCTTATACAGATTTACCACAGGAAAGAAGCATAGATGGAGCTCCTATACGCCAAGCAGCACAGAACCCTACAACAGCTTTCAGGTCCGACACATGTCCAGTAGCCATAGATTCCACCGTACATATGTCAAGGTATGTTTTAAATATATATCTATGTGTAATACTTAAATAAAAGACCCTTCAGTCAGAAAAGGTTTTATAGGTGTTTAGTAAAAATTCGGTGAATGGGTGAAAGGTTTTAGACAAAAATCTTTTATCCTCTCTCATTAGAAAAAAATAAAGCATTTTGCAAGGTGTCAAGGTTAGTTTATCATTGAAAAGACGAATGTGAAATCAGTCGCGTTTTAGTCTTCGCTTTCCTTATCCGAATGGACCATGATATTCGTTACTGTCTAGGGGGAGCCTGTTTCCAACAGAGAACCAAAGAAGAGAAAAAAGTGAACAATATGACAGTTTCACTCAGTCGGTGTTCCGGCCGACAAGGATGACATTGCACAATTGGTGACAATGTACGGAGGGGCGCGGTGTTATAAAATAATCCAATCAAATGTCGTCAACAATGTTGCTATTGTTTTTTAATTGGCGGTTGTTGCATTCTTGGCGGAGACACAAAAAAAAAACCTTCCTCCTCTTCATTCCTTAATCTTCCTCAAGGTGTAAAAAGTGGCCAGGCTTCCTCGTATATTGTTCTTCCATTCCACAATGGATCTTCCCAAACAGCCAACGGATGAATGATCACAATGATACTTATGAAGAAATATGCTCTACACTTCCTATTAAGACCTGTGCATTCATACTCATCCTATTTTGAATGGGAAACTGTTATTACGGTCTAATTTATAACCATATGAGAAAATAGACACTTCACCTATTTTGTAATGCATTAAAACAATGCAATTTTAACCATAATTTTTTCACAAAACTTACAAATTCAAATAGAAGTACACTCATAGACAAAAGGAAATTATACCTTTTAGCATTATATCGGGATTCATACAATAACTCCCCAAGATAGTGGACATTGCGACTGCAGTGATAGGGATGCATAGGGTTCTTCATTGGACACGACAACAACAACAATAACTTTGAAAGATATACATGGTAAAAGGTACAACTTCCTTTTGTCCATGAGTATATTTCAGAATTATTGTCTGAATCCCGATATACATGCTAAAAGTTACAACTTCCTTAAGTTTTGTCCATGAGTATCTTTCAGAGTTATTGTTTGAATCACGATATACATGTTAAAAGGTACAACTTCCTTTTGTCCATGAGTATCTTTCAGAGTTATTGTCTGAATCCCGATATACATACTAAAATGTACAACTTCCTTAAGTTTTGTCCACGAGAATATTTCAGAATTATTGTCCGAATTCCGATATACATGCTAAAATGTACAACTTCCTTTTGTCCATGAGTGTATCTTTCAGAGTTATTGTCTGAATCCCGATATACATGCTAAAAGGTACAACTTCTTTTTGTCCATGAGTTTCTTTCAGAATTATTGTCTGAATCCCGATATACATGCTAAAATGTACAACCTCCTTAAGTTTTGTCCATGAGTATCTTCCAGAGTTATTGTCTGAATCCCGATATACATACTAAAAGATACAACTTCCTCAAGTTTTGTCCATGAGAATATTTCAGAATTATTGTCTGAATCCTGATATACATGCTAAAAGGTACAACTTCTTTTTGTCCATGAGTAGATTTCAGAGTTATTGTCTGAATCCCGATATACATGCTAAAAGGTACAACTTCCTTTTGTCCATGAGTATCTTTCAGAATTATTGTCTGAATCCCGATATACATGCTAAAAGGTACAACTTCCTTTTGTCCATGAGTGTATCTTTCAAAATTATTGCCTGAATCCCGATATACATGCTAAAATGTACAACTTCCTTAAGTT
This sequence comes from Cordylochernes scorpioides, assembly GCA_030710605.1. Classification (NCBI taxonomy): domain Eukaryota; kingdom Metazoa; phylum Arthropoda; class Arachnida; order Pseudoscorpiones; family Chernetidae; genus Cordylochernes; species Cordylochernes scorpioides. The sequence continues at coordinate 60,958,310 of CP092879.1, forward strand.
TTGTCCATGAGTATCTTTCAGAGTTATTGTCTGAATCCCGATATACATACTAAAATGTACAACTTCTTTTTGTCCATGAGTATCTTTCAGAGTTATTATCTGAATCCCGATATACATGCTAAAAGGTACAACTTCCTTTTGTCTATGAGTATCTTTCAGAGTTATTATCTGAATCCCGATATACATGGTAAAAGGTACAACTTCTTTTTGTCCATGAGTATCTTTCAGAGTTATTATCTGAATCCCGATATACATGCTAAAAGGTACAACTTCCTTTTGTCCATGAGTATCTTTCAGAGTTATTATCTGAATCCCGATATACATGCTAAAAGGTACAACTTCCTTTTGTCTATGAGTATCTTTCAGAGTTATTATCTGAATCCCGATATACATGGTAAAAGGTACAACTTCTTTTTGTCCATGAGTATCTTTCAGAATTATTGTCTGAATCCCGATATACATGCTAAAAGGTACAACTTCCTTTTGTCCATGAGTGTATCTTTCAAAATTATTGCCTGAATCCCGATATACATGCTAAAATGTACAACTTCCTTAAGTTTTGTCCATGAGTATCTTTCAGAGTTATTGTCTGAATCCCGATATACATACTAAAATGTACAACTTCTTTTTGTCCATGAGTATCTTTCAGAGTTATTATCTGAATCCCGATATACATGCTAAAAGGTACAACTTCCTTTTGTCTATGAGTATCTTTCAGAGTTATTATCTGAATCCCGATATACATGGTAAAAGGTACAACTTCTTTTTGTCCATGAGTATCTTTCAGAGTTATTATCTGAATCCCGATATACATGCTAAAAGGTACAACTTCCTTTTGTCCATGAGTATCTTTCAGAGTTATTATCTGAATCCCGATATACATGCTAAAAGGTACAACTTCCTTTTGTCCATGAGTGTATTTAGCTTGTGTAATGAGCTGGGAGGACACTGGGACAGTTTTTGCTGTCCCTGTCACGGCCAGCAAGTGACACGGTATTTGGTCAGCTCAATTGTCCGCGTCGCAAACGATCGCTTTGTTTAAAAATTCTCTTTTACCCCTAACTATCGTCTGCTTTATAAAAATAAACGTTAAGCTTATTCTGTGTGTGGTCTTGTCAAAATAAATTATAAATACCATAAACTTTTATACGTACTTTCTCTTTACTTATCCCAAGTACATGAAGTAAAGGCCATGATAATCATGGTGGGTATTTAGTGATTGATTTAACTGCTAGTGTACCATATGTTTATTCACATATAGAAAGGACTTAGAAATTCTATGAGTGAAATATAAATGAAATTTTTTTCGTAGGGAGAGAGATATTGATCTAAAAATAGAAAGGTCTACTCTTACGTCAAAAAAGACATAAAAACGAAATCATCAAGCTTCCAGGGATAATTTATGAAAAAAGCATCTCTCCTTATCGTGCAACTGAAAGTTGCTGATGGCTTACGCCATCTATCGGAATAAAAATAAACTATTCTCGTTGATTTTTAATTATTCCAGAATTGGCCAAATACCCATTCTTGATTAATCAAGAAAAGCTAACCACGAACGCGTTTCGGGCTGTTGGCCCTCATCAGCGTGGTGCAAGCTGTACCTCATCGACCGAAAAATTAGTCATTCAGGCGTCCTGAAAAATCATGAAACGGATATACGATAAGGAGATACCGATAGATGGCGCAAGCCATCAGCAACTTTCAATTACACGATAAGGAGATGCCTTTTTTCATAATTTATGCACCTTATCCCAGTACAATATCACATTTGTACTATTTTTCCAGGGATAAGTTTTTTTTTTTTTTTTCATTCAAATCTCAAGCTTTTGGATATGAAAGTCTTTCTATAGGAGAAAATACGATATAATAAAATGCCAATAGGAGTTATAATCAGATACTATTTTACATATTTTTTCTTAAAAAATGGAAGAAAAAACAAATTTTCATATTTAAGGAAACCCAAGACTCGAGACACCTACTGTTGGAATGCCCACTCTTCTTAAGTCCGCTAGATAACAGACAGTTAATAATAGTGTGCATCTATATAAATTAAACTGGCGAAACCACTGGGAGGGTACACCACTGATGAGCCAGGCCCTCCCATTAATTTTTACATATTGCAGTAAGGGCAGTAGAAAATGTTCAAATCAATAAGCTTGAGGGATGAGTATCTTCTTGCAAACAAATTTATTACTAGCTTTCGGGCTCAACGGCCCTTCGACAGGTAAAACTACGCTACTGAAGTTTTTCGAATCTAATCCATATATATATATACAAAGAAGCAGAAAATATAAGACAGATATGCAAAAACAGATTTACATAGTGAATAAATCAATCAACCAAATTTTGATATTTGTATATATATAGAGAGAGAGAATTTGAATGTCTAAAATATGAACTGATATGGAATCGGACAAATAGCATGTGGCATGTTTTGGAGATATAGGACAGAATAACTATTGAATTTGTGGTCTCCGAATTTCATTAATTTCAAAAAAAGAATCTTAAGCGTCTAAAATAGTTTCGAATTTTCTAATTTTCATAACAGAGAGACCAAGTCGTCCTGCCACTGAGTAGTGCTCCCAGTCTTAATGACAAAGGTAGACGTATTCTACTTCACCCAGTCATGATGGTTGTCAAATCTCAAGCTTTACAAGCTTGATACCTTAATATGATTGAGTGGAGATAAGAAAGAAGAAGATAACAGAGAGTTATGTTAAGAAAAAAGGCATTTCCTTATCGTCAAACTGAAAGTTGATGATGACTTGCGCCATCTATCGGAATAAATATCAACTATTCGTTTATTTTTTATTTATTCCAGAATTAGTCAAATACCGTTTATTGATTAATCAAGAAAATCTAACCACGTGCGCGTTTCGGATTACATCGGATACATCAGCAACTTTCAGTTGCACAATCAGTAAATGCCTTTTATCTTAATTTATCTACTTGATCCAAGTATAAATTCACTTTTGTACTATTTTTCAGAGAGATATGTGTTTATTATTAGATAAGAAGATTAAATAAAACAGGAATAATTCAATAGGTACTGGAGAAAATATCTCTTTTTGTAAAAAGTAAAAAAAAAAAAAAAGCAGACGACTAAGCATGACGGTAGCAACCGGATGAGGACAGAAGACAAACAGTTAGTTGGCGGGAAGAGCAATCAGGCGTCTGATTTGCATAACGGAACGCCGGAAGTGTCACGGTTGAAGTACACGACGACTACAGTTCATTCACTCGTCTGCTGGAGTAACAGCCAGTAACTGCTGTAGTTCAATGTTCGATGTGTAAACTGATTACTTAAGATAGAGGCTGCCTGGCCGGCATTCATAGTTGTTACAATTAAAGATACTTCGGCCTGTATATCTTTCTATTATCTCGAGGTTTCGATAAAAATCCTTTGTCATCGTTAGGAACAAATAAAAATTAAAGCTACAATCGTCTGACATCTTGAAGAAGAAACAAAAGTTAACGGCGACGTTTATTATTATTATTATTATTATAAAACGATATTTGAAAATTATATCGCAAGTGTTTCTTTTCGACGAAAAATCAAAATTTATTTTTATTTTTTAAGAAGAAATAACTATTATTTCTAACCTTAGGAATGAGGTATGAAAGGATGAATTGTGAAGAGTAATGATAAACGGAAAATAAAAGTGTCCATGGATGGGAATCGAACCCATCGAAGGGTTAAGTGATATATCACCAGGTTAAAACACCGGGTGTATTACACCCAGCGCGAGTAGTTACGTCTCAAAAGTGAGCGCGAATAACTAAGGGTTAATGCTGTAAATTCGGCAAGCTTTCGGACTTTTCTTAACTTTTATTCCTACTTCAAAAATTAAAGCATTTAACTATTTTTCATAATTTAGTCAATTACGAGGACATCTGTTCATAAAAAAAACGGGAATTCTTCCAGTAAAAACACACACACTTTGGTGTATATATATGTCATAATATATGCTCTTCCAGGATTAATAAAACAAACCAACAGCCAACGAGAGAGAAATGGACAGCTAAAGCGAGACACTTTAGACAACTAACTTACGACCATTTTTTGGCCACATTCCTGAGGGGGGCGTCACCACCTGGCGACTATCCTGGTTAGCCCCCCGGTTGTGTACACAGGGAAAACAGTCGTTCAGCGGATAACCTCTCGCTCGCTCTCTCTCGGCTGGCTGCCTGGATTGCTCTAACAACTCGTCGTGTAATTATTTCTCTCCTCACCACATTTACCACTATATTGTCACATATATATATATATATTAAAAACGAAAAAGGCAGATCCTAACGGCGTTTACATGAGCATTCAAGATGGCAGAGCGCCAATCTAGTGGAACAAAACTAAACTTTTTATTTTTAACTCTTTCCGTGATATTTGGTCAACCCAAATTTATTGATAAATCAAGAAAAGTCAACCACATACGCGTTTCGGGCTGTTGGCCCTCATCAGCGTGATGCAGGCTGTATCTCAACAACCAAGATTTGGTTCCAGAGACTTCCTGAGAAATCAAGAAATGGATATTTAAGGCCAGGCTTCGTAAATGTGCTTTTCATGTGAAAAATAATTTTAAAATGGAAAAAGTTCGGGTTTAGATATTAAAACAAAAAAGGCATATCCGAATATATATATTATATATATCTAAAGAGATAAGGGTCGCCTCTCCCGTCAAAATAGACGTCAAAACATGTCGCCATCTATTGACCGTCGCCGCAAACTAGCGGCCTCCGGTCGGTGACAAAGCCACAACACTAGCTTTGGCAAACTGAAAATTGTCCACCTAGAGACGGGAGAAGCGACCCTTGTCTCTTTAGATCAATATCCTCCCAGCAAAATTTCCATCTATATATTATATACATATATAATAGAATATCAAAAACATTTAATTTTAAATAAAAACGCACGCTATTCATATATGTAATTTAAATAATTATATACTCACAGAGCAAAATGATATAGTCTGGCAACAATGGCCAAATTGACCAATAAAATATAATGGAAAAGATCGTTTGTTTTATTTGTAGAACGCAAGGAACCCCTGCGGGTATAATAGAGACCATAATTTCTATTTATTCATTTTTTTTACATAATAAGAAATGGCATCCTTGGTTGCTCAAGAGTGGATTTATGCAAATAAGAGTTATTTCTGTCTTTTGGTGGTATTACTTTCTCCCTTGGAGCGTTTATTAGGATTAAATTTATGTGCTTTAAATCATTTTTCCCTTTAGCAATAAATTACTTTCTCTAAGTTCAATTAATGAGCTCCATCTATATATAAAAAACGTAACTATTTAACGCCGTTTTTTTTATCAAATCAATAAAATTCAAAATATGATCATAGTAATTATATATATTTCTGTCTATTCTATTAATTATTGTTTTTGTTTTTTTTTTAAGAAAAAGAACTGCTTGTTTTCAACTGTTTATAAATTAACACAAAGCAATAACGCGCCATCTATACACATAAAATGAAAGAACTTAAAACCACGAATGTTTCTTTTATACATAATACAATCTTCTACTGCCCTTACTGCAATGAAAAAATTTGTATTGGTGGTGAACTCTCCCAGCGGTTTCGCCAATTTAATCCACCAGAGCGCTTATCAGAGCTCTAATACTGTATTGGACGATTCTGCTTATATATGCAGCACTAAAGGACATAAGCTTATAGGACAGTAGACCTGTAACTGTATATACGTATATCCTTAACTGTATATAAGTTTATGCTAAGCCTTTCCTTTATTTTTCCCCCTATTTGATACATTGTAATTAACATTGTTGATTACTTGTACTATTACTGTTATTCCTGTATATACCCTACATTTCTGCTTGGAGAATCTGTATACTGGCGCTGAGATTGTTGTTAACATAAATACGATATTATACATTGAAAAAGGTTGGCGTTCAGCCAACTGAAATATAGGTAAATAAATTATTTTCTGATCCACTATATATATAATGATTTTTTTAATATTAAAGATATCTCTCTCTATTTATAAATTTCTCTCTAAAAAAAAAAAAAAAGAACAGGCCATCTCAAACCATTGAAAATAACACAAATCTACCCAATTTGCCCAAAATATAGCTTGGCACCTGCAGCTCCAGAACACATTTTGTCTTGCATTAGATATTAAACAGGACCTTTGGGAGAGGCCGCTGCTTATCATCAAACAGCTCGAGGAGCATGAACTCATGAATTTTGTGTATATTTTACACAAGGGGATAAGAAACAGCAACATGAATTGCTCTATTTTCAAAACACTAATATATTTTTTTCATAACAATAATAATAATTTATAAAAAGTATTCAATTTATATATCTTCGTTATAATATAAAATTCCCCAAATAATGTTATCAATAAATAATGATCCTATATAAATAGAAAAAAGGTAAATTGTTGTTGTTGTCGTGTCCAATTTACGGAATATTGGAAATTGCTTTATATAAACGGACAATATTAATGCCTGTTTGAGATCGAGTTTAAAGATAATTCCAAGTATTTCCTAAGGAGTTAAAGATCCATAGAACTGTGACATGAATGCTACCAAAAGAAGTTAAGTATCCTATAGTCCAGAACCCCTAAACAATAGTTAAATACTCGGCCTCATGAAAAAAATCTCGTGTTCTTTGCGTGAAAGATTGTCTTTTTTAAACAAACTAACTAGATATTTTACTTATTTTTTATGATTCCCCTTCTCCTTTCATAAAAAAAGGTTTTTTTTTCATTACTGAAGCTACTTTTTCTACTCTTTAGGTGGTCCTGCTCTTTAGAGATGTTAATCTTCTCTATTTTAAACTTTTCACCATTTCACGGTTTCTCTTTCTTATCCAGTTCATCAGTAGAATTTTTCACTTTTTTGACATTAATGTGTTTCTTTTCAAATATATCTTCAAAATTACTCCTGAAAATTTTACTGCGATGATAGAAATCTAGGGAGGAGTTTATTCCATGAGAACCACAAGAGATCCAATGGAATCTTCACAATCTGCCAAAAAGATGCTTAGCTGACAAAGTGGCTGGGCCAAATCTATGGCCAAAATAGATGGCGTCTATCTTTAACATCTATTCTGACAGGAAAGGTGTTTTTTTTTATCTATATAGACCAATATCCTTCCAACAAAATTTCAATCTGTTATAACTTTACTCACAATTCACCCTTTCATACTTCATCCAAAGCCTAGTGGACATGGCATCTGCCCAGTAAGCGGAACACTGTGGGTTCGATTCCCATCCCTGGACATTTTTATTTTTCCGTTTATCATTACTCTTCACAATTCACCCTTTCATACTTCATCCAAAAGGTTAGAAATAATAGTTATTTCTCCTTGAAATAAATTTTGATATTTCGTTGAAAAGAAACACATGCGGGATAGTATTTCAAATGTCGTTTTACAATCATAAGCTGCATTATATTATATTGTATTATAACTTTATGTATTTTTTACTGATTATAATATGTGTTGTTCTTAACGATATTCTTAATAAATATATTCTTCCTTGGGAAGAGTGATGGCAGATCACTGAAACGTCTGGAGTTGGGTAAATTATTGATGTGAAAAGAAAATAAACTTATCCCTGGAATCTTAATGTTTTAATACTAACGGGCTTGATTGCGGAATAATTGCAATGAGGATTAAAAAGGTATACACCGATAAAATTAATTGCAAAAAGTTTCTTTATTTTAGAAAAAAAATATAAAACGGCAATCTTTCAAGCGTTAGCTCATCATCAGTCCAATTTATTTCGCAAATTTCAACAGTATATATAAAGGTGTGGTAGGTGTTTTTTGCATATTTACAATTATTTACATATTTACTAACTGGTTTATTCTTTTATGTTTCGCCCATCAGACCATTCGAATCTTCAAAATATTCAACAATAAACCCGTTATTTATGATCCAAAATGTTTTATTTGAACGTCTGAATTTTATGGTTTGCAATATTTTAGAAAGTTTATTATAAGATAAACAAAGTTTCCAGGGTTAAGTTTCTTGTACAACTTTTTATTTTCAATCTTTCGGACTTATTTGTCCTGCAACAGGATTATCATGTTAATAAATTAATGATAAATACTATTTTTATATACATTATTATATACATATTTTAAATATTTATGATATTAAGTGAGAAACTATATTACATTTTTTGTGTGTGAAAAACAACTTTTTTAAAATTATTGATGTGGCTATATTTTTTTCCAAATCAACTTCAACAAAAGATTTTCAAAAATATAATTGATTAGCTTCTCTATTTAAAGATTCCCAAATTTTCCAAACTGTTTACTTATTTATCTATCTTCATCAGAATTATATAGGCTACTGTTAGTGATATAGAACTTCCCATTAAAGATCAATTCTGTGTTACAATATTGTCAAGTAGCTCTACAACTCCGGTCACAAGAAGCTCCATGGGACACCTGTCAATCATCCCTGGACCCCGGGGGAACCACAGGTGTGAGGGGTTCTCGGAATCTTATTCTTCAAATAAGGAAAACGGGACGCCTCGGTGGCTGACCACTCTCATTATTATTATCTTTACCTTGGGATAAGTTGTTCTCCCTATAAATACCTCTTGTATATAATTTTATTTTTGGATTGCTATGCTCTGAAAGAAGAAAGAAGAACCCTTATGCTCAAAACTGGGCAACTCTGTACTTCACTTCCATCAATAATTGACAATATGACCCAGAATAAGTATATTGCTACGGCGTTTTATGGTTTCCACAAGTCCATATCTCAGAAGAAGGCCAAGTGACACTCACTCCTCACTTTCTTACTGCTACTCTTTTTGTGTTGTTTTTCTTGCTTCCCTCTTTCTCTTTCTTGTTTTTTTTTTCTTCTGTCTATATCGTTATTTCCTTTGTCTCACTGCTTTGTTCTTATGCATACCTCTGGTGAATCCTGTATAGGGTCATTGACCCTAAATGAAGGCTTTTTGTTGTTGTTGTATATAATATTATTGGAGAACTAAAAGGTAAATACTCCTCATAATAAATTAATTATCCCCAAATTTGACCTTGCACCATTTATCTCCGCGACAATATGTCAAAGATACTAAAGGCGACAATCATTCATCGTCTAGCTGAATTTATTTTACAGCAAGGAGTATTTACATATTGGAAGATTGCCATGGATTTGCATAGCGTTAAAAGATAAAACAATATTTGCATATGAATTTTTTTTTTCTTTTTGCTTATCCCTAGTACACGTGATACAAGCCATGATAATCATGATGGGTAGAAGTAGACGACTGCTTTTACTGTAAGTGTACCACATGTCTACACATGTGAAAAGCAGTTCGACTTTGCACTTACAAATGTACCAGAGCCCCGTTTGGTTACTTGCACTCGCTGGTGGGGTTGGACTTTTGAAAGAATCGGGGGGCCATTGGAACATTTTTTTTTTTAACAGAAAAAAAGTGTCCAATGCGGGAATCGAACCCGGGTCGTAGTGTTCGAAAACCAAACAGTTTAACCAGCCTTCCACCGACCCCCGATTTTACATATGAATGAAAATAGTTAATCATATCAAATGGATAAAATACATAGCAAATGATGATTTACCATATATAACAACACTTTTATCTATTGGTTTGGTTTGGTAGGTGAAATTGCTGATGGAAAAGCATGTCTGAAAAATAACTGAAAAAAGATTTCACACATCATCATATGAAATAGATACATCGATGATATGTATAGTAGACTCTCCTATAACGCGAGTTTTTACAACGCGATAAAATATTGCGACAAATTTATTTATATAAAATAAAAGGATTCACAAAAGCGCGAATGTTTATTTTATACATAAAACGAACTTCTACTGTCCTTACTGCGATGAAAAAATATATTGGGAGGGCTTGGCTCATCAGTGGTGAACCCTCCCAGCGGTTTCGCCAATTTAATCCACCAGACCGCTTCTCAGAGCTCTAATACTGTATTGGATCATTCTGCTTTTATATGCTACACTGAAGGATGGAATCTTAGAAATGGTTTTCAAGTAAACTATGGACATAAGCTTATAGGACAGTAGATTTACATTCAAATATTTGCTTCGAGCAATGCTCTTCAGCAAACTATAAAGACAAGGCCAGTTAGGCATAAATTAACACAAAGCAATAACGCAATAAAATTGGCGAAACCGCTGGGAAGGTTCACCACCGATGAACCAAGCCCTCCCAATATATTTTTCATCGCAGTAAGGACAGTAGAAGTTCGTTTTATGTATAAAAGAAACATTCGTGCTTTTAAATCCTTTTATTTTATATATATAGATGGCGCGTTATTGCTTTGTGTAAATTTATTTATACAACGCGAATTTTCGTATAACGCATTATAAAATAAAATACATTATATTTGTCACTAACAATTTACCCTAACAACATTCGCGTTATACAAGTTTTATTTCGTACAACGCGAATTCCTATAACGCGATTTCATACAACACGGAACACATTAATCACGTTATAGGACAGTTTACTGTATTGTGAATATCATTTATAACAACTCTTTTTTTAAATACTCTTAACAATTATTTGTTGTCTTTAAAATAGAGGTTGCCTGGGTGGTATTCATAGTTCTTTTAAAAAATAAACACCTCGGTCACTTAAAGTTTTGTTTTCTCAATTTCAACAAAAATCTTTTGTCGTCGTCAGAAGAAATAGAACATTTGGCAAGACGTGAAAAATTGTTCTAAAGAACAATATCACTATAAAAGGAAGATCTAAAAATGTAATATAACAGCGGTATGGTAGATTAAACTGGCGAAACCACTGGGAGAGTTCACCACTGATGAGTCAGGCCCTCCCATTAATTTTTACATTGCAGTAAGGACAGTAGAAATTGTTTAATTTTTAAAAAGAATCATAGGTGCCTATAATAGTTTCGAATTTTGATAACAGATGGCGCGCTAATGCATTATAATTATTTGTTTGGAAATATATTTGTTAATTCAGTATCATGTCGGATTATACAAGTCTGGATAACAATAAAAATGCAGCTTCAATTATGATTACGAACTTCTTCGTGTATCTACCAGCGTCTTTTGCTAAAGAAATGTCTACATTAATAACTGTCTAAAGAGACAAGGGTCGCCTCTCCCGTCAAAACAGACGTCTAAAACCAGACGCCATCTATTGACCGTCGCCGCAAATAGCGGCCTCAGGTCAGTGACAAAGCCACAACACCAGCTTTGGCAAACTGAAAAGCGTCCACCTAGAAAACATGGTTTCGGATTAATGGCACTCGTCAGTCTAGGGCGAACTTTATTCCATGAGATCCACACGGGATCTAATGGAATCTTGACAATCTGCCAAAGAGGTGTTTAGCTGGCAAAGTGGCTGGGCCAAATCTATGGCCAAGAGAGGCGACCCTTGTCTCTTTAGATCATTTTCCTCCCGGCAAAATTTCCATCTATATTTATAAAAAATGGACGCATTAAAGCATGAATGATTATTCTAAACATAAAACAAACTTCTACTGTCCTTACTGCGATGAAAAATATATTGGGAGAGCTTGGCTTATCAGTGGTGAACCTTCCCAACAATTTCGTCAATTTAATCCACCAGACCGCTTCTTAGAGCTTTAATACTGTCAAATTATATTGACACATAATTGCATTTTTTTAATCTTATCTCAGGTTTTAGTGGAAAGGATTTTGTTTTCGTTTGATAGTGAACCAATCTCTCCCGCCTTCTCATTGGACGAATGTGGCCATGTCTGTATATATAAGGGGGCTATGGTATTGCGAGAGAGCAGTGGTGTTCGAGTGGAGACGCTTAAAGTGTTCTCTGTGTGCTTGTCTCGTGATCTCCTCGCATACCTGTGTAACCCCGGTCCGATCCCTACCAAAGCAGCAATAAAGATAAGTACTATGTTTTTTTATTTATTTTATTTAACCAATTGTAAGTTTATTAATCTCTTTTTTTGTTGTTGTACTTTTGAGTGTACGCTTTTGTGTGTTTAGTTTCAATTACTTTAGGCCCTAGTCCATTGTATTTTGTGTTAACCCGTATAAAGTAACTTTTTGTCAATACTGTATTGGAAAATTCTGCTTATGTGCTATACTGAAGAGTGGAATCTTAGAAAAGACAGAAGAAGTTTGTTTTAGGTTTAAAAGAAACATTCGTGTTTCAATGTTTCCAATTATTTTATATAGATGGCATGTTATCGTTTTATAATTAACAACTGTATATATTTCCTTACATTTTATTTACCCTTTATTTACCCCTTTATTATATACAGTAGAACCTCCCTGTAAAAGACAACACCTAATTTCAGAGCCAAAGTGTCCTTTAAGGAGAGGTGTCCTCTCACTGGAGAGTTACTAAATAGTAAAAATGGTAATTTTTCAAATGAAAACTGTCCTTTTTCGAGAGGTGTTCTCTAGCGTGAGTGTCCTCTCATGGAGGTTCTACTGTATTTGGGTTATAAATTATAAACACAATAAATAAATAGTGTGTGACGTTTCTGTAACAGCGTTATTTAAAGTAGAGCCTCCCTGTAAAGGACAACACCTAATTGCAGAGCCAAAGTGTCCTTTAGGGAGAGGTATCCTCTTACTGGAGAGTAGCTAAATAGTAAAAATGGTAATTTTGCATTTGACACTGTCCTTTATAGAAGTGTCCTCTAGAGCGAGTGTCCTCTCATGGAGGTTCCACTGTATTACCCTTTCTGTAACAATTGATTAGAAGAATCGGCAAAATTCGTTTAAGTTGTCGAATTGTCTAGCAGTACGTTTTGACCTTTAAGAGCCGTTCGAGCAAGATGACGTAGAAGGAAGAAAAGCTTGTGATGTAATACCATGAAGGAAGGGTACTTGAGATCTCAGGACACGTTCACTTTTGTCATCATTCCTCAGAACTTGCGTGAAGGGGGAGGTAAACAAAGCCTGGACGCGCGCTTCGCCCCTTGGATGGCGGAACGACCGGTCGGTACTGAACAATGGTACGCGCATGGCGGCCCTTTGCGGAAGCATTTTTTTTCTTCTTTCTCCTCGGTGTACGACCTTTCATCAACAAGATAGGAGATAATACCGTTTTATGGTCGCACCTTGTTTATTTGCCGCTTTGCTTTGTTCTCAGTCGGGCTTCAGACTGTTGTACCAATGTCTTTGTTGGAATCTCCTCTCTGCCAAGTCTTCTAGATTAACATGTTTTTTTCTTAGCTCAATTGAGTATAAACGGGATATACAGTTGAACATTCCTGTAAAGGACACCTAATTGCAGAGTCAAATTGTCCTGGACTCATGGACTCAAATTCATGGACAAAACTTAAGGAAGTTGTACCTTTTAGCTTGTATATATTCCTAAAGTTGCCGAAAACGATCTGGAGATGACTTTCTCCGAATTATAAACAATGTTTTTTTTATCTCTTAAAGATAACTGGACATGGTGACTTCAAAACATATTTGTTTAGAATTGGTAAAATTGGTTCACCTGCGTGCACTTTGTGGAAATGAAGTACAAAACCCTGAACACCTTCTAATAAACTGTCCGTTAACTTCCTTATCTAAGGGAAGAAAACCAACTTTACCTGACAAATACAAAACAAGTTGTTTACACACACAATAAAGACCAATACATCAAGTTTAATAGATTCTGCAGGCTGTATATTTTAAGACGAAAGTATTGACTGTACATATTTCAAGCTACTATTTATAATTACTATATGCAAAATTTGACATCGAATGTGTAATTTGCGTTCTTCCCAATGTTTAATTATGTTAATTTCACAATGATTTGTATATAATTTCAGATTTACACGCAATTATCCTAATTGTGGATATGGCGTGTCTTTGCAACTGTTAAATAAATGAAAAATCTCTTAAAGAAACAAACAACACTATAGTAAAAATGTACAAAGAAATATTGAAATTAAAATTTTCTGCTTATATATTTACCTCTCAATACATGAATCTTTTCCCCGACAAATATATATGTATGTCTTCGGTGAAATTGGAATTTCGTGAGAAAGTTATTCAACCGCATTTCTTCTTCTTCTTTCTTATCTCCTTCAATAATATTAGGTTATCAAGCTTGTAAAGCTTGAGACTTGACAACCATTATGACTGGGTGAAGTAGAATGCGTCTGTCTTTGTCATTAAGACTGGGAGCACTACTCAGTGGCGGGCCGACTTAACTCCTAAAAGAATTACCGCCTCTGACATGAGGAACAGATGCCATGTGCAGCTGCTCCTAACATGGAGTACAAACGCTGCTCATCCTGTATCCCTGGATTAGGAGCCCTTACAGGGTACTATCAGCCGGGCCAGCTGAGCCCAGGTTTTTTTAGCGAGCTTGTTACTGCTCCCCCTCTTCCTTTTTCATCCGGGCTTGGGAGCGGCAAAGGCGCAAATAAATTCTATCGTAAATATTTGAAAACATTTATATGCAGACGATATAACACATTAATGTTTTATTTGACCACAGAAAGTGATGATTTATTGATGGGAAAGTCAGTAAATGTCAGAGAGAACAATGTACCCAGATGGATTTATATTCTTCCTTACCTTTTATATTTACAATTCTTTGAACAATAATTTATAACCTCCAGCTTTCTCAAACATACCTTTGCTTCAATGCCCATTGTTTGCATTTGAAGAGAGAGTTTCGTATGATTATGAATATTAAGAAAGGTTGATAATTCATATGTTAAAATGGCACCAATATTTTTCTTTTCTTGTCTTTATTTGTTATTATATGATTCTTTAGAGCAAAATTTCAATGTCACGCTTATACAAGCGTAAAATTTCTCTAGTCAACTCCATTGTGTCTTAGATGCAATGTTTAGAAATTACCGCTGCCGCTGTAAACAAAGTTGCCCCTCTATGATATATTGTTGTATTTTTTATTTTAAAAATGCTCCAATATTCTCCGTTTCTAGCAAAAGTCTAACTTCACCAGCGAGTGCAAGTAACCAAACGGGGCTCTGGCACATTTATAAGTGCAAAGTCGAACTGCTTTTCACATGTGTAGACATGTGATGCACTAGCAGTCGCCAACTTCTACCCACCATGATCATCATGGCCTATACCACGTGTACTAGGGATAAGCAAAAAAAAAAAAACCTTTGCTTCAATAATTATTTTTTCAAAATTAACTTTTTTCGAATCGTAAAGGTCATGGTTAAGTTGAAAGAATACAAAGATGTTTTTTTTTTGCTCGTTAATTGCTTTCATTGATACTACATATTGTTTTTATTTGGATCATTGTTTATGTTGTTGTTCTGTGTAGGCAGTAAGTGGCCTGTGAATATTTCTTATGGGAGAATTATGAGAATAGATGTGAAAATTTATGCAATCCTATTGTTTTAATATTATAGAAATGACGCTTCATCCGTCAAAATAGATGCAAAAACTATGCGTCTTTTGATATTCTACTGAAAAATAAAATAAAGGTCACCTCTCCCATCAAAATAGACGCTGAAAACTAAGCACCATCTTTGACCGTATTCACACATTTGCAAATTCGGGTCGATGACAAAGCCACAACAGCAGCTTTGTCAACCCGAGAAACCGACTCGAGTCAGCTAGTGTGTAGAGAATGGTTAAAGATAGCATTTACTTTTAAACGTCTATTTTGACGGAAGAGGTGACCTTAATTTCGATAGATCAGTAAAACCTGCAGAGTTAGATCTTCGGGCGAAGCCTGAATGATGACACCCTAGCCACCCTGACGTCTGACAATACACACATCTATAAATACTTCCTCGGTGTGCAACTGAGGAGTGAAGACCTTGTCTGGAGGAGAACTCTCTCAAGGTGGGGAAGCCTCCCTTACTGAAGAAATGTTTACATATATAACTGTATTATGATACATTACCGCGCCATCTGTTATCAAAATTCGAAACTATTATAGTTTTAAATAAACAATTTCTACTGTCTTTACTGCAATGGAATTTTTTTTTAGATGGCGCAAGCCATCAGCAACTTTCAGTTGCACGATAAGGAGAAGCCTTTTTCTTAATCTATGCCCCTTATCCCAGTACAATATTACAATTGTACTATTTTTCAATTTTTTTTTATATAAAAAAAAAAAAGAATCGTACGCGTCTATAATAGTTTCGAATTTTGATATACAACTGTATATATTTTCCTACATTTTACTTACCCTTTATTTTATCATAATTCTTTTCTATAACAATTTATAAGATAATATATTAAAATTGTTTAAATTGTCAACTGTTTAAGAAAAATGGAAGCATTAATTTCATCGCAATAAGGTGAGTGGAAGTTTGATTTATATTCAAAAAGAAACATTCGTGTTATAATGCTTCTAATTCTGATATATAGATGGCATGTTATAGTCTTATAATATATAACTGTATATATTTCCCTATACACCCATACCTCGCTTTGTGTCGGGGTTACGTTCCAAAAAAACACGACGCAAATTGAAACGACGCAAAGTGAAAATATGTGAAGGCGCAATCAAAAACAAAGGTATTGCCATATTTTAGGAAAAAAATTCCAAAAAAAATTAAAAACTCGAATCCAAAACAAAGCAAATTCGAAAATCTAACGACGCACAGTGAAAATCAGTAAAAATTAAGCAGCGACGCAACTTCGAAAAAAACGCAAAATGAAACGACGCAAAGCGAGGTATTGGCGTATTTTACTTACCCTTTATTTTGTCATGATTTTTTGCTATAAATATTGTTTAGAAGATTCTCAATTGTCTATTGATTAATAACCTATACAGGGCTATATTCAAATATATATTTAAGTTATAGAATGGGTCGTTGTTAAAATAGGAAGATTTCCAGAAATCCAAGTTGCACTTACCTTGACTCTGGGCAACCATGCCAGCCAGTACTAATACAGGTAACCTCCAGTCCATGGTATATATTGGTCGATCTGAAACAGACAGTTCAATCAGCTTCAAAATGGCTAGACCAAAGTGGTGAGTTGTAGCTTAAAACAGAATTGGAATTACGCTGATGGACAAAACTTTAGAAAGTTGTACCTTTTAGCATGTATATCGGGATTCAGACAATAACTCTGAAAGATACACTCATGGACAAAACTTTAGAAAGTTGTACCTTTTAACATGCATATCGGGATTCAGAGAATAACTCTGAAAGATATTTGATACACAGTGACCTTTATTTGAAGACACACGATATAACCAAGTTTTTATATATATTTTTTTGACATGTTAAGAGTATTTACGCAAGTTTTGTCTTAAATACCCATTTCTTGGTTTCTCAAGAAGTCTCTGGGACCAAAAAGATTTTTGGTCGCAGTAGTACAGCCTATTCCACGCTGACAAGCGCGTTCGTGAATGACTTTTTATTGATTTATCAAGAAATTGAGTTGGCCAAATATCAGGGAACAGGCTATATCAATTAAAATACAATATAATGCGGCTGATGATTGTAAAACGAAAATTGAAATTAAACCGCGAATGTTTCTTTTATAGGCTATATCAATGTTTAGTTGATTTCTGCTCCACTAGATGGCGCTCTGCCATCTAAAAAGCACATGTGCTCCTGGTCAGAATATGCATTCTTTATTTTTAATATAACCAAGTGTGAATAAAATTGCCTCTGTCGCTTTTTAAAAATAAATAAATAGACGACTAGCGACATTAAAATATGGAACTTCCTTAAGTTTTGTCCATGAGTGTAATTTCAGAAACAAATCGAAATATCATAATTTTCATACTCGCTATTAATATGTCATGTGTGATACCATATGTATAAATGGAATTTTTAAAAAATCTATAAAACTATTGAAAATCTATCTTACAAAAAAAAAAAAAGAGGACCATACTGTGTTCCAGATGGAGGCTTCACCTATTATCCAATCAGGTCACTTATCCAACGTCCCACGGCAATCTAATGATATCATTTGTGTCCAATAGGGGATGATTGTCTTGACCACCAGGAGGGGGAGAGAAGGAAAAAAAAGATCCCACCGGGGTTCGAACGGGAATCATTAGCCCGCTGACCGAAGACAAACAAACTGTTACCGGAACAATGGGCAACACACGGAAGTTGAGGGTTCGATACGCCTCAAGAATTTACATACTTTGTATTGATTCTTTTTTACATATATTACCCCCCCCCCCCCCTCTTTAAAAACGAAAAATTCTATATAAAAAATATTTTTTAGATTTATATGCAAGTAACATACGCATATTCTGTTTTGATTAATATGTTGATCTTTTATCTTAACCTATAAATTTGAATCTTCACCTTGTGTTCGAATTTTCAGTAAAATTTAATATTGAATTCTTCAACACAATATTTTATCCACAAATATACTTTTTAAAAATCAATTAATAATATAAAATCATAGTTAAGTAATAATAGAAAATTATTTTAATAATAATATTTTATTTTAAATATTCAATGATTATTAAAAAAAAATAATTTTTGACCATAAATAAACGATGTTTTCATTTTCCCTCCAAAATATAAACGTTGTCGTCTGCTAAGCCTTCCCGCCTGGTACAATGCTGTGATAACACTCATTTCCTATTGGTTCTTGTCTCCCCTACTTCCGGCCATACGTAAATCACTGAATGAAGGCGCCAATCCCATTATTTTTATGTTTTTTCTTCGTGCCCCGCATCGATAAGTTACTGAGATTTAGGCCACGTACGTCCATTTACCTATCTTGATATAAAAAACGTGTTTTTGAAGGTAATGGTTCACGAGGTAGAGGTCAAGTTCATAACCTTTCTACACACCTTCTTTTTTTTCCGTTAAAAACTTTTTTTAAAACTTCGTTTTGAAGGAAACGATTTTCTCGCACATTCAGAATTCATTATTGTAAATTATCTTTGAAATCTAAAATAATGAATATTTATATAATCCTAATAGCATTTATTTATTTATTTATTATCAAATCAGACGCGATATCCCCACAAGGGATGTTTACGTCAAGAAACAACACTAAACTTAGATACTATATTACATAAACAATTGGTGAATTACATGGTTTGAGTAGTGTTTAAAGAAGAAAATAAGGGAAAGAACATTAAAATCATTAATTTACAACCAACAAATGAAATAAACACAAACAAATATACCTAGTTTGACAATTACGGGTTTTTTTTTTAGCCAAGAGAGAAAATCATAATTATATTTACAATTTTATAAACATAAAAAGATCCTTGTATTCAATGTATTCCCGATTTCTGTAGTTCTGGAAGATTGGACACTCAAAAAGCAAGTGACTGGAATCCTGCCTTCTCTCTCCACACCCTGGGTCGTCTATAGCTTCTATTCGAAACAGAAAGTTCTCCAAAGTTTCCATGATTAGTTACCAATTTCACATTGTAAAATTATAGCATACTGTTTGTTTTTTATATTCGCTCCTTGTTGTAATAAAAGGTGTCTTTCAAACAAATGCTACAGATTTCTGGAGATGAGCTTCTTTTATTATAATAGAAAATCCTCTCCAGAGACATGTGGTTTTCTTTGATTGATATCCAGGAGATTTAAAAGTAATTTTCTTTCTTTAAAGTTTATTTTCTTAAAAGTAATACATTAGAACCTCCCTATAGCGGACACCCTGTTAGCAGAAACCTTTCTACAGAGGACAGTTTTCATTCGCAAATTCACCATTTTTACTATTTAGTAACTCTCCGGTAAGAAGACATCTCTCCCTAAAGGACATTTTGGCTCTGTAATTAGGTGTTGTCCATTACAGGGAGGTTCTATTGTATTTACTTTAATAAAAATGTTTACTTATCCCAAGCATATGGACAATTTTGAAATATAGTATATATGAAAATAATTTTGCCAAATGTTCACTATAGAAAGAGGTGCTGCTGGTTGACACTATATTATGGAAGCAGCCAACTCTGTCTATTGGTTGCTCTAAGGGAATATTTGTTCTAAGGAACTAACTTTTAGTTATGTACAACTTGAGCTAAGTTATTACCCAATTTTTTTTAAACGGGTATTGTGCACACTCATGGGAGATTTTGATTAAAATGAGTGTTCCTAACTACAAGTGACTCTAGCAAGGAAACACTGAGACCACAAATATCTAGCCATGTTCCAGATATGGGAAACTCCATTCCAAGATGAAGTGCAGGACTATGACACTGGAAGGTTACTGTCAGGCTGATATCCCAAGCATATGTATTACAGGTCATGATATTGATAATTATGGTGGGTAGTTAGTGACTTCTTTAACTGTAACTTCATCACATGTCTACATATGTGAAAAGCAGTTCGACTTTTGTACTTACAAGCTTCCAGAGTCCCGTTTTGTTACTTGCACTCATTGATGGGTGGGTTGAACTTTTATAAGAATCGGGGACCATTGGAGAGATTTTTCTTCAGAAAAAAAAGAATCCTAATGTGGGATTCAATCCAGGATCATGGCTGTCGAAAATCGAAGGTTCAGACCAGGGGTGGTGAACCTTTTTATATTAGAAGGCCAATTTTCATTTTACCATTTTTGAGAAGGCCGCATATATATATATAATATACTTTGTAAACTCGTTATAATATTATATATATTATATAATATATGACATTCGTATTAGATATTTTCAATAAAATAATGAAAGTAATTGAAAACTGCGAAACAAAAATTATAGTTTTGAATTTAAGAAAAGGCCACAACTTGGGCAAGAAAAGACCACATGCGGCCTTAAGGCCGCACGTTCGCCACCCCTGGTTTAGACCATTCGTTCATCAAACAACCTCTAAGAATGTTTATATTTTTGCTAAAGTGTCGATTGTTATTTGAATATTTTACAATTATAATCGAATACCACTTTTTTATTTAAAGATTAACAACCATTAGACCAATAGTACTAATTATTAAATTAAATTTAATTGCCATCTATCGTTAAAATTTTACACATATAAATTTACTGGCAATGCGCTTCTTTAAGAGAATTTTATTTAAAAGAAGCGCATTGCCAGTAAATTTATATGTGTAAAATTTTAAGTACTAATTATTATTATTATTACTTTTTTTTAAAGAAAAGTAACTGCTTGCTTGTATATAAGTTTATGTGTGTAAAAAACCCTTTCTTTCTTCTTTCCCCCTATTTGATACATTGTAAATAATATTGCTGATTATTATTGCCATTACTGTTCTATTGCTGTATATACCTTGTTCAACTTGTAGAATCTGTATAAGACCAAAAAGTCTTAATAAAGCTTTTTTGTTGTTGTTGTTGTCGATTGGCCATTAGATGCCATAAATTCCACGATCTCCACTCTTGAATAAAAATAAAAAAGATCATGTTTTGATATTAAAAACAAAATAGGCATATATTGACAACTAATATGAGCTTTTTTTAGATGGCACGGAGTGAAAATCTCATAGCGGTCAGGATATGCCTACTTTGTTTTTAAATTTAGTAAAGTTAAGAGAAAATAGAGTTAATCACTGATGGTGTTATTATCATGATATTATTATTGTTTTTAAAAGAAATGGAGGTATTAAGAGAATAACATGCAACAATGAGATCTATTCCAAATAAATAAATAGTGCGTGACATTTCGGTAACAGTGTTGTTAACATCATTAGACCCTGCCCAGAAGTCCAACCCCTCCTCTACGGGGCACAAGTAAGGGACTGCCCTGTAGGGCAAAGTATGGTGTCGTGAGCCGCTACAGTAACCGTTAACAGGGAACTCTGAAATGTGGCTGACTAACGGGGCAATGGCACCCCTCTTTCCATGTAGCAACAAAATCATGAACAAGAAACCACCATCACCATCATCAGACAAAAGAATAAATGCAATGATAGTAACAATGCTGCTACCAAAACATCACACACTATTAATTTATTTGGAATAGGTCTTATTTTCTTGTATCTATAATCTATAATCCAAATTATGCTTTATCAAAATAACATGCAGATGTTACAATCTATACACAAATTTACCCTAGTTCTATAGTAACACTATCGTCTGCAAGACAATGGGGAAACAATCGTCTGGGCGGAAATACTTGTCTAGAAGTAATGTCATGCGTCGTTTGGTCATGTCACATTTATTTTTGTTCCTTGGTGGTTCACCTCTTTTACGGTCGTACCTGACCTCTGGAATTCTTTCCTTATATACATTTTTCTACAGTTCCAATTTAAAAACTTTTTAACTTTATTATTATTTGTCTATCAATAATTATAATTATTCAAGATGATATTGTGAAAAAGTATTAAAATTACAAATATATTCTCACAATGAGTATCTTTTTTATTTAAAAAAACGCTAGTTTTCAAGTGTTAATCGCTCTTCAACGGGCTTACAATAATATCGACTTGATCCCACCAGAAATATTTACAAAAAACAAACGCGCGCCGCGTGGATATTTATAACTGTAAATTTTGAATTGGTTTGTAATTTAACTATTTCAACTATTTTATGGAATATATCTATTTTAATTTTAAGGGCATCCAGAACCTATAAAATTGATCTATTGATTTCTCTTAATCATAACGCATGCTCTATATATATTATAAATCCATACGTATGTAAATTTCAATAGGTTTATGTTTGGTGATCAAATATGTGTACTCCCCTCGCTCTTTTTTTTTTTTCAGAGTGGCAGAAAATGACTGCATGCGTTGTTCAATAACATAACAAACATTAATGATGACTCTGTTCTAGATTGTAGTTACTGTCGCGTATCTTTGTGGGGAAAGCCAGGAATTATAGTTGAGAATATCCTTAGCAATAATTTTAGGTTTACAGATCATATACAATCTATTATTTTAATATATAATGTATGATTATTAAGTTTCCCAAGACTGTGGTAGTATGACTTCTTTATTCCATCAAGTAATATTGTATTTGTTAATAATTATCAAAGTAAAACGACATTTGAAATACTATCCCGCATGTGTTTCTTTTCAACGAAAAATCAAAATTTATTTCAAGGAGAAATAACGATTATTTCTAACCTTTTGGATGAGGTATGAAAGGGTGAATTGTGAAGAGTAATGATAAACGGAAAAATAAAAGCGTCCAGGTATTCCCATCCCATCCAAAAGGTTAGAAATAATCGTTATTTCTCCTTGAAATAAATTGTGATTTTTCGTTGAAAAGAAACACATGCGGGATGGTATTTCAAATGTCGTTTTACAATCACAAGCCGCATTATATTATATTGAATTATCAAAATGTTATCCTCCTGTATACATCGCCTTCATCTTTTCTCCCAACCAGCGAAACATGCTGAATCCTTCGTAAGACTTCTCAAGATGTCCAGCGATCTTCTTTTTATCTCTTCTTTTATGTCAAACTTCTTCCCTTTCATGATTATTCTCAATTTAGGATAAAGGAAAAAAAGTCGAGCTAAATATGGATTTATACTGGTGTTATTACTAATTCTCGTGGATGGCTTTTGGGTTGGCCAAATATCAGGGAACAGGTTAAATCAATGTTTAGTTGATTTCTGTTCCCCTAGATGGCGCTCTGCCTTCTATAAAGCACATGTGCTCGTGGTCAAGATATGCTTTCTTTATTTTTAATATATTATTATACAAAAATAAAGAAGGCATATTCTGACCAGGAACACATGTGCTTTTTATTATATCTATATATTAACTTTGGGGGAGCATTAGTAACAAAACGAAAGACAATGATTATGATCAATTTAGTATTTTTGACCAGAGATGTTCCTATTCTTTACAAGGCATTTATCCAGAACATTCAAAAGAGGTTGTGGTGGTGGTGTCTTGTCCATGAAGCAGATCAGATCGGTCCATACACCCTGATCACAATACCGGCCAACTGAGGTATACGAGATATTAAGAATCAAAATTGAATTATCCTATTTTGATACAGCATAAGAACAGATACCTTAGCTCAGCTGGCCTGGCTGATAGTACCCTGTAAGGGTTCTAATCCAGGGATACCGAATGAGCAGCGTCTGTACTCCATGCTAGAAATGATTGCACATAGCATCTGTTTTTCATGTCAGAGGCAGCCATTTCTTTTGGAGCCAAGTCAACCTGCCACTGAGTAGTGCTCCCAGTCTTAATAACAAAGGCAGACTCATTCTACTTCACCCAGTCATGATGATTGCCAAATACATTGACTGCATTAACTCATACCATGATGATCTCTACTCATCCCCAGCAGATACCATCAACAAGCTCTATAAACTTGATAACCTAATATGATTGAGTGAAGATAAGAAAAAAGAAGATTCGCTAAAGAAGCTCATTATACCAGCGAGGAATGAGGTCAGTCAAGGAAGAAGATGACCCAGATGACTGGACACTATCAAGAAGACAAAAGAATATTCGCTCCAATACCTGAGAGAGATGGTGAGAGATATTTAGGACAGTAATTAATAAGGTTACCAGATGTGACTTGGTGGCAAATAACTAGACATATAATCATATAATACAATATAATGTGGCTTATGATTGTAGAACGAAGTTTGACAATTATACCGCAAATGTTTCTTTTGAACGAAAAATTGAAATTTATTTTAAGGAGAAATAACGATTATTTCTAACCTTAGGGATGAAGTATGAAAGAATGAATTGTGAAGAGTAATGATAAACGGAAAAATAAAATGTCCGAGGATATTCCCATCCCTTCACTCTTCGCAATTCATACTTTCATACTTCATTCCTAAGGTTATAAATAATTGTTATTTCTCCTTAAAATAAACTTCGATTTTTCGTTCAAAAGAAACACATGCGGGATAGTTTTCAAACGTCGTTATATAAACATATATTGGTATACAAAGTCATTTATGACAAGCTCTAATTGTTATACTTTGAAAATAATAATAATAAATATTGGCCAATATGCCCTCACGATTTTTATAGCAAACAACAACAATAAAAAGCTTTGTTAAGACCTTTTAGTCTTATACAGATTCTCCAAGCACAGAAATGTATATACATATATACAGGAATATACAGGTATATACAGGTACATGCAGGAATAACAGTAATAGTACCATCCTAAAGAAAGAGGTTGCCTGGCCGACATTCATATAATTCTGTAAAGAAAAATTTCAAAGTCTTACCAAATTCCCATTTTTATTTATTTCTCCTGACGAAGACAAACGATTTTTAAAACGACATTTGAAATACTATCCCGCATGTGTTTCTTTTCAACGAAAATTCAAATTTTATTTCAAGGTGAAATAACGATTATTTCTAACCTTTTGGATGAGGTATGAAAGGGTGAATTTTAAAGAGTAATGATAAACGGAAAAATAAAGTGTCCAGGGATGGCAATTCCCATCCCTTGAAATAAATTTTGAATTTTCGTTGAAAAGAAACACATGCGGGATAGTATTTCAAATGTCGTTTTACAATCACAAGCCGCATTATATTATATTTTATTAAAAAATATTTTTGTTGAAATGTTAAGAAAATAAAACTTTAACTAGCTGAAGTGTCTATTTTTTTTTTACAGAAAATAATAGTACCAGTAATAATCAATGTTATTATTATTTTTAAAGGTAATCATATTTAATGGTAATATTAAATTTATATACAGGAAAAACTTAATTAAGACAATCAAGATAATAAATAGATAAGTCTGGGTAAATTGGAGGAAAAGGAATTCCTTATACCTAGATTTACCCTGGAGTCTCTGCGAGTGAAAAAAAAAGTAAAAGATAATTACATTTAACCTACAGATATGTTTATTATAATAGAAGGAGCTAGTATTTCTATTCCTCCTGCAATGTCTGGGAGCCCACCTCTATTCCACAAACTTGCCATATGTAAATAACCAGGACAACTCAAATGTAACACCTGTAAACAGAGACGAAAAAAAAAAGAACACTTTTCAATAATACCGACAAATTATTGTTTATCTTTTTATCGCTATATTACAATTATAATTATTTTATTTCCAAAGCGCTATATCCCGCAAGGGATACTTACGCCAAACAAGGAGAAAAGTTTATTTACATAAGTTATTTACATTATTCAACGCATGAAAACATTAGAAATCCAGATTTTGTAGAAAGTTTAGAATGTATTTACAAAATGAATTGAACTTTAAATATGTTTTTATCGCTATATATATTAATTAGTTAATTAAATGATCTAATCATCATATCGGTATGTACTATAAAGTTGCGCTCTGAAATTTGATCAATATAACTATAAAATGACCTGCCACCAACATGAATACAAAAAATTATACAGGAAACGCTATAAATTACTGGGGAATGTGCTTCCTATGGATATTTTATGGAGGGTGATATAGCAATTTTTGATATTTATGTTCTTGTTCCGGACTTCTTTTCTTTGATCTTTGATGTCATTGGGGTCGTTTGGTCTTTTTTACATTGTCATTTTAACGACAATTCTATCATAACACGTATATATGTAAATATAAAAATATATCTTTTTTGGTCACACCAACATATGTTATATAAAACAACACTTCTTGTGCGCGCATCACGCGGATTATAAACTTACAAGGTTTTTGAATTTTTCTTAAAAGAAGATAGGCGAACAGCCTCGTCGAAATATTAAATTTTAATAAATTTATTGATCCAAAAATGCCCCTATTTTAATCATCATAAATGGGTTGCTCTATGTTCAACAGTTGAATATATCTTTAATATAATATTATTAGAGGAATTAAAACTTTATAATTATTTTATTAAGATAACGGTAATATCAATAATCGTTATAGAAGAAGGAGACAGGCAATTTTGTTCACATTTGGTTATCTCGTATGTCTTCAATAAAGGTCACTGTAATATCGTTCAGAGTTATTGTCTGAATCCTGATATACATGGTAAAAGGTACAACTTCCTTAAGTTTTGTCTATGAGTATCTTTCAGAGTTATTGTCTGAATCCCGATATACATGCTAAAAGGTACAAGTTCCTTAAGTTTTGTCCATGAGTATCTTTCAGAGTTATTGTCTGAATCCCGATATACATGCTAAAAGGTACAATTTCCTTAAGTTTTGTCTATATGAGTGTAATTGTTTGATTATCTTGAAGTCTATAACTTCTTATATGAATTTTTGATCCCACAAATAAAATTTGCGAGTATTAATTTAAAGTAAAAAATTCAATATGTGTCAAATTTCGACAATTACAGAAGCATCTTTCCATAATGTTGGTAAACACCATCACTAAGAGCAAGCCTTCAAGTACAGACACTATATAAGTAGAATGAACATACAAATAATTTGAGTCAAAAGGTGATTCATTAAATAAGTTCATATAAAAAGGGGTGATCTGGATCTGTTAAAGAAAAAAAAACATTTATAGTACATACCGATATGGTGGATTAGATAATTTAATTAAATAACTAATTAATTTAGCAATAAAAAGATAAACGGTAATTTGTTGGGATATTGTGAAAAGAAACATTCGTGTCTTGAATGTTTTCATTTGTTTTGGATAGAGCATAATTGCTTTGTAAATCAATAAATATTTAACGGTAATATTTTGACAAGGGAACCAAGATTATAAATCGGCTTTTACACGTCATACACTTGTCCAAAAAAAACACATTTTTTTCTCAAAATATTTCGAGATATTGCTCCCTCTTTATCAATTTATTGCAACATTTTTGACCAATGACAAAGTTGCTTCCATGTGATCTACAAGAATTTGTAAATTAAGTTTATTGGGCAATAAATTGATAAAGAGGGAGCAATCTCTCGAAATATTTTTAGAAAAAAATATTTTTTTCTTTCATCGATTCAGGTACGCCCTTTTATATATGAACATACATATAGTAGCAACTTTCAGTTGCATGATAAGGAGATGCTTTTTTTTTTCTTAATATAAATGTTTGTTGATTATCAAGCTCCTAAAGCGCCGACCAATCATTTTTTAGATCTCAAAAAGAAGTTAATCTGAACTAATCAAAACTCTAATAAGAGACCACTTCTAGGAGAGACTAGAAATGTTTCCGAGATAGTCTCTTATAGAACTACCGTATTTCCAAATTGATAGTGATGTACACAGGTTGGTTATCTTTTATATTTGATTAGACACTAAACCTTATTATTATAATATATATAATTATATTATATATATTATATATTATTCCCATCCCTGGACACTTTTATTTTTCCGTTCATCATTACTCTTCATAATTCACCCTTTCATACCTCATCCAAAAAGGTTAGAAATAGTCAGTATCTCACCTTGAAATAAAATTTTGATTTTTCATTGAAAAGAAACTCATGCGGTGTAACTTCAAGTGCCGTTTTGTTAACCTTATTATGAAACTAGAATAAAATTTTCAATCCAAAATTGACCTTTTTCTAAATAAAATAACTTTCTACTTGAAAATATTATGAAGACTCCGTCTCATCATCTTCCAGACCTCTCTAATACTGTATCGTTAATCATTATTATCATCAAATTGTTTCAGTATTGAGTAAAAATTCCAGGCATCCAGGGAAAAGTATCTCTTTTCAAAAACATTTTAATCTCAATCTTCGGGCACGAAGATACCTGGAGTCCTGATATTTTGACTCCATATTGATACAAAAGATTGTATGGTGACACTAACATATTGGTCATTAACAGATCATATTGGAGAATAGTTGTCACTAAAAGTCGAACTCGACTTGATGTACATTAACAACAACATTATCAATCATCAAATAATTTCAGTGTTCGAAATATGGTACACACTTTCTTTATGACCTCAGGAGATCAAATGGATTAGAACAGATGTTAAAGTTTGAAAAAATCAAGAAAGAAGAAAGAGAAGAAGACCTACAATAACTGGCTATGAAGGGATCAAGAACGCTACCAGTAGGTCACTAGATGAGCTGCGAGTGATGGTCACTAACAGATCAAATTGGAAAATTGTTGTCTATATTATCACTAAAAGTCATACTTGCTGAACACAAACAAAAGGCATCTTCTTCACTATATCGAAATTCTTCGCCCAGAAAAAAAAAAAAAACCGAGCCTGCCAGGATTCGAACCTGGAATCTTCTGATCCGTAGTCAAACGCGTTATCCGTTGCGCCACAAGCCCACTGATATCAAAAAAAAACAAAAAAAACAATTAACAAAGAAGCAACAAAATAACTATCAAAGAACACTTACAAAACAACCAAAGTGACAGAGCAACTATCAAAAAACAATCCTGAAATGGTACCTGCAAAACGATAACTAAGAAAAACAAACCAAGTAATAAAGCGCAATTACAACACAACCATAAAAGAAAACAAACCAGATGACAAAGCATCAACAAAACTAAGTATCAAAACACAAAATCCCAACCTAAATGTCAAAGCATCAACAAAGTAAACCAAGTGACACTTACAAAACGGCTGTCAAAAAGAACAAACCAATACAGAAGCCCCAAATTAAGAGTCACCCAGGCCAAACAAAATAAGATGTCCAACCTCCTTGATCGGTGAACGACCTTGTCAAGGTTGGTTTCGTCTGTCTGTTCATTGTCGTCTGTCACCACATTCCTGGAAACACCCTCTTTGACATCTAATAACCCTTCTTTTCCTCCTTGCGGACACCTTCAGTTATTCTTTTGTCATCCTTGTCAATCCATCTCTTTCAGAACATTACAAAGCTATTCTTCATTCACATTCAATATGCAACAGTTAAAGTATCTACTCAGGAACACACTTATTTACATATTGTCAACTCTAAACATAAGGCAATAACACATACCATATATACACAAGAAATATAACTATAGATAAAATATGTGAAATAAACTCTGAGAGAAAACTGACAAACTATAACAAGACTTAGAAAAAAAAACACTATAAAGGAATGACAATACATCCAGATGGTACAGGAACCTATAGGACATGTAACAACTGTCCTGGTGTGGAACTAACACCTACCCACATATTCTCATGTCCAGCAATGGCCGCAGCCTTGCAGAAAATTGACATGGATCCAGAACAGCAGCTTTACACACCCAAGATAGTGGACATTGCTGCTGCTGTGATAGAGATGTATGGAGACATCTGAGGCTCTTCATTGGACACGACAACAACAACAAATAAAACCATAAAGAACGAATTTATATTTTCCTGTATTCCTTTCTTTCAGACTTGATGGATAATGGGGAAGGTTGGACAGGATCAGACAACAGACAACTTTTTATATCTCTAATACTATATTGGATGATTCTGCTTATATATTCTACAATGAAGAACGGAATCTTGAATTAAGAAAAAGGCATCTCCTTATTGTGCAACTGAAAGTTGCTGATGGCTTGCGCCATCTATCGGAATAAATATCAACTATTCTTGTTGATTTTTAATTATTCCAGAATTGGCCAAATACCCATCGATAAGGGGATGCCTTTTTCTTATTTTATGCACCTTATCCCAGTACAATATCACATTTGTACTA
The DNA here is from genome assembly GCA_030710605.1 of Cordylochernes scorpioides. Classification (NCBI taxonomy): domain Eukaryota; kingdom Metazoa; phylum Arthropoda; class Arachnida; order Pseudoscorpiones; family Chernetidae; genus Cordylochernes; species Cordylochernes scorpioides. Next base: position 60,988,591 of record CP092879.1, read on the forward strand.
TTTTTTTTTTCACTTTGTGTAATGGAATCTTAGCTATGGTATTCAATCAAACTATGAACATAAGCTATTAGTGCAATAGTATTATATAAAATAATTGCATCGAACAATGCTCTTCCGCAAACAACTAAGACAAGTAAAAAAATCTTGAAGTGTATATAAACCAATGACATTCGTGTCATTTTGTACACGTAGAAGCTTGTACGGTCATCATCTTATATAAAAGAAGCTCTTCTCCTTGACTTGTGTTTTTTTCTATAGCGAATAGGGATATTATGGTTGTCTTAAGACAAGGCTTTCGCATAGAGAAAAAGAATATATATATTGTGATATAATCAAGGGACATATCTTAATCGTACAGCTAAAAGTTGGTGTTCTACCAGCAGTCACGTTGAGTAGCTTAATCAGAGGCTATTCTTTCATTATCATCTTATACTAAATGTTATTTTTCTATGTTCTATGTTTGTCATAGAATCATTTCTCTTTCTCTCTCTCTCTGCGAAATGCCCCTGAATTTGCAGGCCTGGATCTTTGGCGTCGGCCTCCATCCCGAGGCAGTGAAACTAACAAGTGTGGCGAAGACTACCATCTACAAGTACCATCTTGGTCTTGAGTTGGGTAACGCCAGCCAACACCTCGACCTGCCCACTCTGTGGGAGAGAACTCTCGCAGTCCATATGGTGGAGTCTTTCCTGTAGTGGCAACCACCAATAAAGTATGTATATATTTTATATATATGTATATCTATCAAAATATTTTTATATTTATATTTATTTATTTCTATATTTATCATTATATAATCTTATTTATTTATATTTATTCTGTATTTAACCTTATATAATCTTATATGGACATTGTAATAAAAATCAGTTTCAATCTCAATCTCTCTCTCTGGTTGTTCGGTGCCGGTCTCCATCCCGAGGCTATGATGTTGACAAGTGTATTATATGATTGCAATGGGAATGGATATATTGAGAGATCCTAACTAATCAGCAGTGAGGTGGGGATGTACGAATTGTTGATTAGTGAAGAGATTCTGAAGAGTAAAATGAATAAAAGTGACAAGATAGGAAGAAGAATTGGACTGACAGAATGGGAAACTATAAAGAAATAAAGAGAATAACTCTACAAATGGAATGTTAATAGGGGATCGGTGAAAGGATGGTCGAAAACCAATGGTTTAGACCGCTACGACCCGGGTTCGATTCCGGCTTTGGGCACTTTTTTTTCTGATTAAAAAAAAAATGCTCAAATGGTCTCCGATTATTTCAAAAGTCCATCCCCACCATTGAATGCAAGTAACCAAACAGGACACTGGCACATTTGTAAGTGCAAAGTGTAACTGCTTTTCACATGTGTAGACATGTGGTACACTTACAGTAAAAGCAATCGCTAACTACCCACCATGATTATTATGGCCTTTACTACGTGGTACTAGGAATATATAAGCAAAAAAAAAAAAAAATGGTGTTAATATAGAACAGTACGGAAGAAGAGAAGATAACTATGAGAATTGTTTACCAAGGAAGGATTCATACAGAGTCTATGAAGATATTGTATGGTAATACAGAAATGTGAGCGGGGGAGAAGTAAGTGTCCACACTGTATGGTAATGTACAACCCGGAAGACCGCAGAATGACCCCACAGGACCCTGTCAATTACACCCCCGCATCTGGCGATGATAGCTCTTCAACGATCAAGTTTTTAAGAGACTCTTCACTCCAAACTGAACAAAAAAAATCAGTTTTTAGTAATGGTACCTATGTAATGGTACTTCATCTATACAACACCACTGTGCCTCTCGGCCTTTTGGATAAGATCAAAGCACCCCATCCCAGGCCTTCCTAAGGCCTATGCAAGAATAGGAGATAAACAAATAGGACCATATATAAATCTGAATATACAAATATAATCCCATATATTTTATTTTTAATAGGCTATAGCTTTTCCCAAGGCCCTATAGAGGCCATAGACTTTCCCAAAACCTTATGCAGGCTATAGGCCCCATTTCCCAAGGCCCTATGGAGACCATGGCTTTCCCAAAACCTTATGAAA
>CP092879.1:60997760-61083751 GCA_030710605.1 Cordylochernes scorpioides
TACTAACTGGTTTATTCTTTTATGTTTTGTCCATCAGACCATTCGAATCTTCAAAATATCCAACAATAAACCCGTTATTTATGATCCAAAAAATGTTTTATTTGAACGTCTGAATTTTATGGTTTGCAATATTTTAGAAAGTTTATTATAAGATAAACAAAGTTTTTCCAGGGTTAAGTTTCTTGTACAACTTTTTATTTTCAATCTTTCGGACTTGTTAGTCCTTCAACAGGATTATCATGTTAACAAATTAATGATAAATACTATTTTTATATACAGCTTATTATATACATATTTTAAATATTTATGATATTAAGTGAGAAACTATATTACATTTTTGTGTGTGAAAAACAACTTTTTTTAAATTATTGATGTGGCTATATTTTTTCCAAATCAACTTCAACAAAAGATTTTCAAAAATATAATTGATTAATTTCTCTATTTAAAGATTCCCAAATTTTCCAAACTGTTTACCTATTTATCTATTTTCATCAGAATTATATAGGCTACTGTTAGTGATATAGAACTTCCCATTAAAGATCAATTCTGTGTTACAATATTGTCAAGTAGCTCTACAACTCCGGTCACAAGAAGCTCCATGGGACACCTGTCAATCATCCCTGGACCCCGGGGGAACCACAGGTGTGAGGGGTTCTCGGAATCTTATCGGCAAAATAAGAAAAATAGGACGCCTCGGTGGCTGACGCCGCTCTTATTATTATCTTTACCTTGGGATAAGTTGTTCTCTCTATAAATACCTCTTGTATATAATTTTATTTTTTGATTGCTCTGCTCTGAAAGAAGAAAGAAGAACCCTTATGCTCAAAACTGGGCAACTCTGTACTTCACTTCCATCAATAATTGACAATATGACTCAGAATAAGTATATTGCTACGGCGTTTTATGGTTTCCACAAGTCCATATCTCAGAAGAAGGCCAAGTGACACTCACTCCTCACTTTCTTACTGCTACTCTTTTTGTGTTGTTTTTCTTGCTTCCCTCTTTCTCTTTCTTTTTTCCTTTTCTTCTGTATATATCGTTATTTCCTTTGTCTCACTGCTTTGTTCTTATGCATACCTCTGGTGAATCCTGTATAGGGTCATTGACCCTAAATGAAGGCTTTTTGTTGTTGTTGTATATAATTTTATTGGAGAACTAAAAGGTAAATACTCCTCATAATAAATTAATTATCACAAATTTGCCCTTGCACCATTTATCTCCGCGACAATATGTCAAAGATACTAAAGGCGACAATCATTCATCGTCTGGCTTAATTTATTTTACAGCAAGGAGTATTTACATATTGGAAGATTGCCATGGATTTGCATAGCGTTAAAAGATAAAACAATATTTACATATGAATTTTTTTTTTGCTTATCCCTAGTACACGTGATACAAGCCATGATAATCATGGTGGATAGAAGTAGACGACTGCTTTTACTGTAAGTGCACCACATGTCTATACATGTGAAAAGCAGTTAGACTTTGCACTTACAAATGTACCAGAGCCCCGTTTGGTTACTTGCACTCGCTGGTGGGGTTGGACTTTTGAAAGAATCGGGGGCCATTGGAGCATTTTTTTTTAACAGAAAAAAAGTGTCCAATGCGGGAATCGAACCCGGGTCGTAGTGGTCGAAAACCAAACGGTTTAACCAGCCTTCCACTGACCCCACGATTTTACATATGAATGAAAATAGTTAATCATATCAAACGGATAAAATACATAGCATATGATAACACTGATAGACAAAACTTAAGGAAGTTGTAACTTATAGCATATATATATATCGGGATTCAGAAAATAACTCTGAGAGATATTTGATGCACAGTGATATATACAACTGTGCATCAAATATCTCTCAGAGTTATTTTCTGAATCCCGATATATATATGCTATAAGTTACAACTTCCTTAAGTTTTGTCTATCAGTGTAATTTACCATATATAACAACACTTTGATCAATTGGTTTGGTTTGGTAGGTGAAATTGCTGATGGAAAAGCATGTCTGAAAAATAACAGAAAATAGATTTCACAATCATCATATGAAATAGATACATCGATGATATGTATAGTAGACTCTCCTATAACGCGAGTTTTTACAACGCGATAAAAAAAATGCGACAAATTTATTTATATAAAATAAAAGGATTTAAAAGCGCGAATGTTTCTTTTATACATAAAACGAACTTCTACTGTCCTTACTTACTGCGATGAAAAAATATATTGGGAGGGCTTGGCTCATCAGTGGTGAACCCTCCCAGCGGTTTCGCCAATTTAATCCACCAGACCGCTTCTCAGAGCTTTAATACTGTATTGGATCATTCTGCTTTTATATGCTACACTGAAGGATGGAATCTTAGAAATGGTTTTCAAGTAAACTATGGACATAAGCTTATAGGACAGTAGAATTACATTCAAATATTTGCTTCGAGCAATGCTCTTCAGCAAACTATAAAGACAAGGCCAGTTAGGCATAAATTAACACAAAGCATTAACGCAATAAAATTGGCGAAACCGCTGGGAAGGTTCACCACCGATGAACCAAGCCCTCCCAATATATTTTTCATCGCAGTAAGGACAGTAGAAGTTCGTTTTATGTATAAAAGAAACATTCGTGCTTTTAAATCCTTTTATTTTATATATATAGATGGCGCGTTATTGCTTTGTGTAAATTTATTTATACAACGCGAATTTTCGTATAACGCATTATAAAATAAAATACATTATATTTGTCACTAACAATTTACCCTAACAACATTCGCGTTATACAAGTTTTATTTCGTACAACGCGAATTCCTATAACGCGATTTCTATACAACACGGAACACATTAATCACGTTATAGGAGAGTTTACTGTATTTTGAATATCATTTATAACAGCTCTTTTTTTAAATACTCTTAACAATTATTTGTTGTCTTTAAAATAGAGGTTGCCTGGGTGGTATTCATAGTTCTTTTAAAAAATAAACACCTCGGTCACTTAAAGTTTTGTTTTCTCAATCTCAACAAAAACCTTCTGTCGTCGTCAGAAGAAATAGAACATTTGGCAAGACGTTAAAAATTGTTCTAAAGAACAATATCACTATAAAAGGAAGATCTAAAAATGCAATATAACAGCGATATGATAGATTAAACTGGCAAAACCACTGGGAGAGTTCACCACTGACGAGTCAGGCCCTCCCATTAATTTTTCCATTGCAGTAAGGACAGTAGAAATTGTTTATTTTTAAAAACAATCATACGTGCCTATAATAGTTTCGAATTTTGATAACAGATGGCGCGCTAATGCATCATAAATATTTGTTTGGAAATATATTTGTTAATTCAGTATCAAGTCGGATTATTCCAGTCTGGATAACAATAAAAATGCAGCTTCAATTATGATTACGAACTTCTTCGTGTATCTACCAGCCTACCTTGCTAAAGAAATGTGTACATTAATAACTGTCTAAAGAGACAAGGGTCGTCTCTCCCGTCAAAACAGACGTCTAAAACCAGACGCCATCTATTGACCGTCGCCGCAAATAGCGGCCTCAGGTCAGTGACAAAGCCACAACACCAGCTTTGGCAAACTGAAAAGCGTCCACCTAGAAAACATGGTTTCGGATTAATGGCCCTCATCCGTCTAAGGCGGACTTTATTCCATGAGATCTACACGGGATCTAATGGAATCTTGACAATCTGCCAAAGAGGTGTTTAGCTGGCAAAGTGGCTGGGCCAAATCTATGGCCAAGAGAGGCGACCCTTGTCTCTTTAGATCATTTTCCTCCCGGCAAAATTTCCATCTTTATATAACTGTATTTATAAGAAATGGACGCATTAAAGCACGAATGTTTATTCTAAACATAAAACAAACTTCTACTGTCCTTACTGCGATGAAAAAATATTGGGAGGGTTTGGTTTATCAGTGGTGAACCCTCTCAGCAGTTTCGTCAATTTAATCTACCAGACCGCTTCTTAGAGCTTTAATACTGTCAAATTATATTGACAAATAATTGCATTTTTTAAATCTTATCTCAGGTTTTAGTGGAAAGGATTTTGTTTTCGTTTGATAGTGAACCAATCTCTCCCGCCTTCTCATTGGACGAATGTGGCCATGTCTGTATATATAAGGGGGCTATGGTATTAGGAGAGAGCAGTGGTGTTCGAGTGGAGACGCTTAAAGTGTTCTCCGTGTGCTTGTCTCGTGATCTCCTCGCATACCTGTGTAACCCCGGTCCGATCCCTACCAAAGCAGCAATAAAGATAAGTACTGTGTTTTTTTTTTTATTTAACCAATTGTAAGTTTATTAATATCTTTTTTTGTTGTTGTACTTTTGAGTGTACGCTTTTGTGTGTTTAGTTTCTATTACTTTAGGCCCTAGTCCATTGTATTTAGTGTTAACCCGTATAAAGTAACTTTTTGTCAATACTGTATTGGACAATTCTGCTTATATAGGCTATACTGAAGAGTGGAATCTTAGAAAGAACAGTATAGAAGTTTGTTTTAGGTTTAAAAGAAACATTCGTGATTTAATGCTTCTATTTCTTATATCTAGATGACATGTTATCGTCTTATAATTAAAAACTGTATATATTTCCTTACATTTTATTTACCCCAATATTATATTCAGTAGAACCTCTCTGTAAAGGACAACACCTAATTTCAGAGCCAAAGTGTCCTTTAGGGAGAGGTATCCTCTTCCTGGAGAGTTGCTAAATAGTAAAAATGTTCATTTTGTAAATGGAACTGTCCTTTATAGAGAGGTGTCCTCTAGTGCGAATGTCCTCTCATGGAGGTTCTACTGTATTTGGATTATAGATTATAAACACAAGGTAATAAGATCAAATCCAAATAAATAAATAGTGTGTGACGTTTCTGTAACAGCGTTATATAAAGTAGAACCTCCCTGTAAAGGACAACACCTAATTGCAGAGCCAAAGTGTCCTTTAGGGAGAGGTGTCCTTTTCCTGGAGTGCTGCTAAATAGTAAAAATTGTAATTTTGCAAATGGAACTGTCCATTATAGAGAAGGGTCCTCTAGAGCGAGTGTCCTCTCATGGAGGTTCTATTGTATTACCCTTTGTCTTTTTTTCTGTAACAATTGATTAGAAGAATCAGCAAAATTCGTTTAAGTTGTCAAATTGTCTAGCAGAACGTTTTGACCTTTAAGAGCCGTTCGAGCAAGATGACGTAGAAGGAAGAAAAGCTTGTGATGTAATACCATGAAGGAAGGGTACTTGAGATCTCAGGACACGTTCACTTTTGTCATCATTCCTCAGAACTTGCGTGAAGGGGGAGGTAAACAAAGCCTGGACGCGCGCTTCGCCCCTTGGATGGCGGAACGACCGGTCGGTACTGAACAATGGTACGCGCATGGCGGCCCTTTGCGGAAGCATTTTTTTTTTTCTTCTTTCTCCTCGGTGTACGACCTTTCATCAACAAGATAGGAGATAATACCGTTTTATGGTCGCACCTTGTTTATTTGCCGCTTTGCTTTGTTCTCAGTCGGGCTTCAGACTGCTGTACCAATGTCTTTGTTGGAATCTCCTCTCTGCCAAGCTTTCTAGATTAACATGTTTATTTCTTAGCTGAATTGTAGTATTAACGGGATATACAGTAGAACCTCTCTGTAAAGGACACCTAATTGCAGAGTCAAACTGTCCTGAACTCATGGACTCAAATTCATGGACAAAACTTAAGGAAGTTGTACCTTTTAGCTTGTATATATTTCCAAAGATGCCGAAAACGATCTGGAGATGACTTTCTATGAATTATAAACAATGTTTTTTTATCTCTTAAAGATAACTGGACATGGTGACTTCAAAACATATTTGTTTAGAATTGGTAAAATTGGTTCACCTGCATGCACTTTGTGGAAATGAAGAACAAAACCCTGAACACCTTCTAATAAACTGTCCGTTAACTTCTGATCTAAGGGAAGAAAACCAACTTTACCTGACTAATACAAAACAAGTTGTTTACAATAAAGACCAATACATCAAGTTTAATAGATTCTGCAGGCTGTATATTTAAAGGCGAAAGTATTGACTGTACAAGCTAATATTTATAATTACTATATGCAAAATTTGACATCGAATGTGTAATTTGCGTGCTTCCCAATGTTCAATTATGTTAATTTCACGATGATTTGATTTGTATATAATTTCAGATTTATACGTAATTATCCTAATTGTGGATATGGCGTGTCTTTGCAACCGTTAAATAAATGAAAAATCTCTTAAAGAAACAAACAACACTATAGTAAAAATTTACAATGAAATCTTGAAATGAAAATTTTCTGCTTATAGATTTACCTCTCAATGCATGAATCTTTTCCACGACAAATATATATGTCTTGAGGAAATTGGAATTTCGTGAGAAAGTTATTCAACCGCATTTCTTCTTTCTTATCTCCACTCAATAATACAGGGTGATCCAAAAGTCCCGCACAACTTTAAAAATTAATAACTCCGCGAATATTTGCGCTAGAGCAATGCGGTAAACACCATTGTGTTCAGGATGCAATGGGATTTTTTATGGCAAATAATGAAAAATTCGAAGTTGATTTTAGTTACAACTTTATTCGCTAGATGGCGCTCTACCAGAATCAGAGATTAAGCGGCCAAATTGTTTGATAAATTGAAAAATATAACTGAACGACACGTATTTTTCCTTTTTGAATACCAGGAAAGAGCCCTAATAATATCAAATGATAAATTAATAAAACACCATTTCGCCAAAAGTTAGAAGAATTGGTTGACGATTTTTAAATACAATCTGAGATATGTAAAATAGGTATATGCAAATTAAAACATGTAGCAAAAAATATTTATATTTTAGATGGAGTTTTGTGAAATAAATTTAATGTTTGAAAATAACTACTGATATCAATAAACGATTTTTGAAATGTTAATATAGTACCAAAAATTATGATGGCACTACTAAATAGGATTTCGTGCTATAAGGAATGTATAGTTTCTTGACTAATTGGCGACACTTGACTATTTAACTGGATATTTGTCATGATCCAAAAATGAAATATAGAGGGGAGTGACAAAATATATTTGTCGTACTTTATTCCAAATATCCTATGGGTTTGTCAAATGTTATCATTGTTTATTATACTGTACATAATTTTGAAGATGTATCTCCTAAAAAAAAAACATTTTTAAATCGACCTTTTGCGTTGAAAAACGTGGTAGTAAAATCATTTTGTATTATTTTTTGCGCAAAATATCTAAAGTTGGGGGGGGGGGATACAGAGATTATTCCTTATGCTATTTCTTCTAATGAGCGAAAAGCGATAAACTAAACATAAGGGGTAAAATTGTGTATACCAGTGTTATTCGAGAAGTTATAACACTTTGGCCTGCACGACATAATATAAAATGTGGGCAAATGACAAACAAAAAAATTACTGTTTACAGAAAAAAAAGAGTAAAGATGTGAGGACAGCATTTATTATTCCCATAACCCAAAACAAAGAGCTGCAAAATATAACACATGAAGTAACTGCCTTCTCTCTTGTATTAGGTCACAATCCTTGCTCAATGTAGCGCCCTTCATTCTCAAACACCGCCTGCAGACGATAGATGACAAAATGGTCACAATTAAATAGTTGAAATTTATAAAACGTGCCATCTGATAGAAGCCTTCAACATGGCCAATGTGGTAGGCCGTCATCGATAAAAACGCGACTTAATGTACCCCCATAACCGAAATTGTAAGGCGTCAAGTCTGGTGATATTGGAGGCCACTGGTATATAAAGTGGCGACTTATCAACGAATTCCACCGAACGTATCCTTTAGCAATTGTTTGGCACCGCGGGAGATATGAGGAGGTCCTCCATCTTGCATGAATGTTATTTCGCTTAGTGCTTGTCTATCCTGCAATATGGGAATAACCTTTTCTCTCAAAAGTTGAACATAACGTTCACCAGTTACAAAAACGGTTTTAAAAGTTCTTCCATTGATTTTTTCAAAGAAAATGGCCCAATAATAAAAGAAGAAGTGAACCCACACAAAACTGTAACTCTGTGCTGATGAAGTGGTATTTCTGTAAAAATCCTAGGGTTTTCTGTTGCCAAAATGAGGCAGTTTTGAATGTTAAATTCCCCCTTTAGATAAAAGTGAGCATCATCTGTTCTTAGAACATTTGACAGCCAGTTTTCATCAATATCAATTTGTCGGAAAACCCATGCAGCGAATTCTTGACGCTTCTCAAAATCGCTGACTTTCAACTCGTGAAAACTTTGAATTTTGTTAGGGTATTTTTATAAAAAAATTCGAAATGTGTGTTCTCTCCAAACTTCCATACGAAATCCCCGTTTGTCGAGAAACTTGTCTAGCACTTACTTCTTCATACGTGGACAACGTTTCAAAAGCTTCAGAATTCTGCAAAACCGTAACAGCCACTGACTTGCATGTCGATGGTCTTCCACTCCGAGGTTTTGCTTCCAGAGATCCAGTTTCCTCAAAACGTTTAATCAATCGCTTTAGAGAGTAGCAACTCATTGGTCCTTTACCGCTTCGAATATCTTTAAAGGAACGAAACGCTCGTAAAGCTTCAGTGGCAGATTCTGAATCACAATTTAAAAAATTCACCAAGAGTGTTTTATCCTGTAGTGACGGCATTCCAGGGGGAAGGGGAGAAGTTCGACCACACCTCCCTGCGGTCCCCCCTGGACCCTTGGAATATTTGACCAAATTCTGGTTCGTTTCCAAGATGACTAACGTTGCAACGGCACCCATTTTCAAATGAATAGCAAAACTGATATCTCCAGTAATGCTACCGCGTCCGGGGTAACCGCCGCGTCAGGAGCCGCAGCTCGAGCTCATGATGAGAAATCTACTACGAGGACACAAATTCAATCTACTACAACTCAATATAAATGGTACCAGAGGAAAATAAAGAGCTGACTTGTCTTCTCTGTGACAACAATGTACATATTAATTGTCCTCAGGAGACAAAATTGAATCAGAATCTGAGATTCAATATCAAAGATTATACAACACTACGAATGGACAGACCGGGAAAATTCGGAGGAGGACTTGCCGTTTTGATTAAAACTCTAGAAATCAAATTTAAGGAAATCGCCTATAATCAGAGTAAGCCTAGAGAAAGCACGACATAAGCTCAGGCAATAGAAATCTATCTTACAGATAAAAAAATTCCAATCATAAATGTTTATCACCACGATAATACTAGCATCAATACAGGCTTGATAGAGACATTAAGTGAAGCGTCTTCGGATATCGCAATCATACTTAGTGATTTTAACGCCGAAAGACCAACTTGGGGATCACCTGTCCAGGATAACAAAGGTCAGCAGGTTGAGGACATGCTAACCGACCTCGACCTTACACCGTTAAATAACGAAAAGAACACCTATCTATCCAAGTCCACAGGCACAGAATCCGCAATAGACATCACAGCGATAAATTACAACATCGCACCCACAACACAATGGAAAATTCTGAAAAGTGCAATCAATGACCACAGACCAATTTTAACAACCCTATAAATAAAAATTGAGAATTTCCAACAGAATAAAAGAACACAGGAAAAATATTTACAGAAAAGCTTGAAGAACTGTGCAACGAAGAATTAAATCACAGAACGATTGACAAAAAATTGGAAAAATTCTCTTTGAACATATCCAAAGCTGCAAAAGTATCGATACCTAGAGGTAGACGTAAAGACCTGTGAGTACTTTACTGGAAGGACCACAATATCGAGGCAATGATTGCAGAGAGAGACAATAAAAATGAACTTCTTAAAACAAATAAAACAGAAGAAATCATAAAGGAACTCATTGAAATTAGTCACAAAATAGAACAAGAAATTTGGATATTCAAGCAAGAAAAATGGGCAGAATTCTGCGAAAAAAATGGATCCAAAAAAGGAAAGCCATCACTGGAATATAATTAGTGTTATAAAACAATCAAAACCAACACTAATCCTCCAATACTCTAACCGATATGAACAGCGAGAACGAACAAACAGATGGCTGACATAATTGCTGAATATCTTTCAAGCACTTCCAGACTCAGCTATACGAATGAAGGCAGGACTCTAAAAAATAATATAAAAAAGTTAGTTAAACAAGCAGGAAATTACCATCAACAAGATATTTACTCGAGAGACTTCACACTGAATGAGCTAAATTCGTCAATAGGAAAGTTAAATCCAAGATGTCACCTGGAGATGCTCTAATCTTTGGTCAAATGATTAAACACTTTGGAGACGAAGCTAAAAATCAACTCCTACGAATACTGAACATTTAATGGCAAAATGGTAAACTACCAAAGAATTGGAAGATATCAATTATAGTGCCAATACTGAAACCAAACAAAGATGCTAAGGAATGCAAGAACTATCGGCCAATTGCTCTTACCAGCATACTTTGTAAAATAACAGAATGAATTATCCACTCTAGGCTCATAGTCTCGCTCACTAACAATAATAAAATAAACTTCTACCAAACTGCCTAAAGATCCAGACACTGTACAACTGATAAACTGTTCTACTTCTGTCAATCAATAATAGATTTCTAGGAAAAACCGCCAAAGAAGACAACGGCCGTATTCCTGGATATGACCTCAGCTTTTGATCGAGTGTAGAAATTGTTTGAAAGGCTGCACAACATCGGAGTAAAGGAAAAACCTCAATCTGGATTGCAGACTTCTTAAGGGGAAGAAGGATAAAGGTTCGGGTCAATGGAACATTTTCCAAGGACCGAAGAACATGGGCTGGTGTACCTCAGGGATCTGTGCTCACTCCTCTACTCTTCTCGCTATATATTAACCGTTGTTTATGTAAATAGATTAATATTATTTGTATTATTTAAAGCCTCATTATGTAAAAATATATGTATATATAAATTGGACATTTGTTGTTGGCCATGGTCAAGTTTGAGCTCTTATACGTCTAATTACGACACAACAAAAATGGCGACGAGGATGCGCGATCTACAGAGCCAGTAAAAAGCTGAGGAAAACGGTGTCTATGCAAGTATAACAACTACAACTTTTAAACAAATCTGACTCTCGGATTATGGAGAGGAAAAATAGGAAAATGGGTTAAGATTACATCTTTTAAACTATCTGGATCAAGAAAACAAAGGAGTAGAAAAGATCAGCATGACAAGTTCAAAGTTAATAGTACCTTTCAGATTCTATAGCCCAGTGGAGGACACTTCGATCTTTTTGTACAAAACATTTTGAGGCTTTCTTTTTGGCATCTGAAGGAGGAGATTAAAGTGCTGATTTTTACCTCGCTACCAGATTCTGAAACTTTGAAGCAGGGAAACGACATTTTCTTCCTGGTCTAATGAAAGATCAACCCTATGATACTATCATTCAAAGAATTAAGCTGCATTTGGATCCAAAGAAGAAAGTGATACCACAGCGATGCAGATTTTTAAAGAGAATTCAACAGGAAGGAGAATCAATTTCGGAATATCTTAGAGAATTGAAACATTTGGCAATAAATTGTAATTTCGTCGATATGTTGGGAACCATGATGCGAGACCGTTTTGTGGCTGGAATCAAGTCGGAAATCCTGCAAAAGAAGCTACTACAAGAGGACGACGATGTCACCCTGGATAAAGCTTTTGCAGTGGCGATCTCGTTCGAATTGGCGGAGATAAATACAAGAGAATTACAAGATAAATTAGTGGCCAAGATATCCCCTGTGAATTGAAAGGATAAAAAGGGTGAGTACAATAATAGTACGGCGCAGTATAGGCCTTTCAGGCAAAGTGGCAAAGGCAAAATAGTGTGTTATAGATGTGGTGAAAGACATTCACACGTGGCATCTGTTTTACCTCATAGAACAAAGACTTGTTTTAAAATGTAATAAACTGGGTCATTTAAGTAGGGTCTGCAAAGCTAGTAAAAGATTGTGGGGATGTAAATTTGTACAAGAGAACTCTATATATTCTGTACAGGGCGAAACTGATGCCACAATAAATTTAACAGTAGATGATTATTCTTTGTGCTTTACAATATATACAGGAAGTCCAGTTACGTTAATACCTAAAGATATTTATAAGAATTACACAGGTCTACAAAAAAAACTTTTTTTTTTGCACAAGAGAACCTGATGGTGTTTCTAGTGTAACCTTTCATGCTGAACTCAAAATTCTAATCAGAAATTTCCCATCACGTATGGTTTTTGCGTGACGGTCTTTTTTTAGTATTGGGATAAATACATGCATCCAACATGAAAGAGACTTACGAAAACATGAAACTGCTTTTGAAAAAGATAGAATACGAAAGATACAGTTGGAAAATATGCAGCGATTTGAAAGTCGTTGCTCTCTTGCGTGGATTAGAGCTTGGATATACAAAATTTTGTTGTTTTCTATGTGAGTGGGATAGCAGAGATAGGGAAAGGCATTACATTAAAAAAATCTGGCAAAACCGTAAAATCTTTACTCCAGGATATAAAAATATTGCAAATCTACCCCTGATCGATTCAGAAAATATTTACTTACCACCATTACATATTAAACTGGGATTAATGAAGAACTTTGTCAAGGCAATGGATCGAAATGCCAGTGGATTTGCCTACCTAAAACAAAAAATTTCTAGTATAAGTGAAGCGAAGATTAAAGAAGGCATTTTCGTTGGACCTCAGATTCGAGAATTGCAGCAGGATGGAAATTTTCAAAATAGTTTGAATGAAGTTGAAGCAGCAGCATGGAATTCCTTTAGAAACGTTTGCAAAAACTTCTTAGGAAGTGTCAAGGTTGAAAATTACCGAGACATAGTTAATGATCTGTTGCTTTCCTACAAGGCACTGGGATGTAACATGTCCCTCAAGATCCATTTCCTGCATTCACATCTAGATTTTTTTCCAGACAATCTTGGCGCAGTTAGCGATGAGCATGGTGAGAGGTTTCATCAAGATATATCAAGCATGGAGAAGCGGTACCAAGGTAAATGGAGTCTTGTTATGCTTGCCGACTACTGCTGGACACTCAAGAGGGATCTACCACAAGCAAAGTATAGAAGAAAATCCACTGTCACTGCTTTTCAATAAATAAATGTTTCGTTCATATATGCCTATATATTAACAAGATTTCCAAATTTCAAGTAGGTATATCTCAGAAATATTGCGTAATAGAAAAAAACTAATGGTATATTTGGATTCAGGACATGTAGATAAGATGCTATTTCTTTGTGGACAAAGAAAAATATTTTTTGATGAACCAGTTACGTGACATTGTTTGCATTTTTTACTGTATTTTTCCCAATACTAAAAAAAGACCGTCACGCAAAAACCATACGTGATGGGAAATTTCTGATTAGATTTTTGAGTTCAGCATGAAAAGTTACACTAGAAACATAATCAGGTTCTCTTGTGCAAAAATCTTGTTGACCAGTGTTATTGGCAAGGTAAAAGATTATTTCCAACAAATTTAAGATTAAAATCCTTTTGTGGTAAATCAATAGATATTATAGATCAAAGAAATGTTTTTGTAAAATAAGCCAACCAATATTTACGATTAATAGTTGTAAATGAAAAAATCCAGGTAATATTATTAGGAAGTGAATGGCTTAAACAGTTGAAACTTGATTATTCTATATTGTCTAGCATTAAAATTTTAAATAATGAATATAATAGAAATATATTTAAATATATAAATATTTGATGGATAGGTATGCAGATTTGTTTAACAAAGATTTGGGCTGTCTAAAGGACGTTAAATAAATTTTAATTTAAAAAAGGATGTGACTCCTGTGTTTTGTAAGGCCAGAAGTTTACCTTTCTCTCTAAAAAACAAAGTAGAGAATGAAATTGATCGTTTAGTGAATTCTTGCATTTTATAACCTATAGTTCATGCATATTGGACCGCTCCAATAGTACCGGCATCAAAAAAGGATGGTAGTGTAAGGATAGGTGGTGATTTTAGATGTACAGCTAATAAAGCAATAGAATTAGATAGGTATCCCATTCCATCGATCGATGAGATCTTTTCAAAATTATCTACAAGCACCGTACTTTCGACTCTAGACCTATAACAGGCTTACTTACAAGTAATGTTAGCGGAAGAAGCCAAAGCTGTTGTTGATATAAACACAACAAAGAGGTTGTTTTCTTATAAAAGACTACCATATGACGTAGCGGTAGCACCAAATAAATTTCAGATGATTATGGAAGGCCTATTTTCTGATTTGCCAGGTGTGGCCTGCTACATAGATGATATTTTGGTTGCAGGAAAAGACTTTGAAGATCATGAACAAAAGTTGGATCTAGTGTTTAGATGATTGCTAGAAAAAGGTTTAAAGTTAAACAGATATAAATGTAAATTTAAAAATAAATCGGTGGAATATTTAGGGTTTAAAATGGATAAATATGGACTGCATCCCTTAGAAAATAAAATTAAAGCAGTGATAGAGGCGCCTGAACCTAAAGAATATTTCGCAATTGAGATCTTCCATAGGACTCTTAATTTATTATTATAGATTCATAAAGAATATAGCAAACATTTTAGCGCTATTCTATCAACTTATGAATAAAAACTGTAGATGGAATTGGACGAAAAAATATCGAATGTTATTTAAAAAATGTAAATCATTATTAATGGACTATGGACTAGGCGTAATTCTGAGTCATAGAAATGATAGAAAGGAAGAATGTCCTATAGCTTTTGCTTCTCGAACATTAACTGAAGCGGAATAACGTTTCTCTCAACTAGAAAAGAAAGCGTTGAGCATAACTTTTGGCGTTGAGAAATTCAGACAATACTTACTGGGACGAAAATTTGTATTGGTCACAGACAACCGACCATTAATTCATATATTTTCACCTCATAAACCAATTCCCATATGTGCATCATCCAGAATTAAAAGATGGTCCTTAAAATTAGCTGCATTTAATTATACTGTGGAATTTCGAAAAACTAGTGATAATTCCAATGTTGACGCATTGTCACGTCTTGATGTCTCTGGAGTCTCTTGATGAAGACCAGGTACTTCTTCTTAGGAAGTCGAATGAGGTACCGTTCTCTTTTATGGAGGTGGCTAATGAGACGCCCCAAGATAAAATACTGTCTATAGTATTAAGGAATGTTAGAGAAGGCAACTGTGTGTGTGTGGAAATTCACAAGGGTACCGAGAGAAAACCCACTAGCTCCTCATTATAAGATCAATGAGGAATTAAGTTTGGAGTTTGGTTGTCTTCAATGGCGTGAAAGAGTGGTAATTCGCCAAAAATTAAGATCCTTAATTTTAAATGACTTGCATGAAATACACATGGGGATTGTTAAAATGAAGATGATTGCCGGACGGTATTTTCTGGTGGCCAGGCTAGACAGTAACATCGAGGAGTTAACTAGAGAATGTAGAGTATGCCAAGAATCGGCAAGCATGCCCCCGGCTACCATCTCGGAATGGACTTGGCTCGAAAAACCGTGGCATCGACTTCATCTTGATCTAGCAGGTCCGTTCATGGGAAGAATGTTTTTGGTTCTCGTGGACGCATACTCAAAGTGGATAGACATTTTTATCATCAAAGGTATTACCAGAAAACGATTATAAGTCATCTTAGATAAATTCTCGCCAGAATTGGATTGCCCTAATTTTTTGTTACAGATAACGGAAGACAGTTTGTCTCCGGTGAATTCGAGCAATTTACCAAAATGAATGGTATACGGCACACTAAGACCAGTCCGTATAATGCTAGTACAAATGGTTTAGCTGAGAGATATGTAAGAGAGTTTAAAAACCTTTTGAGAAAGAATAATGGGAAGGATGATTTAGAGACGAATCTACAAAGTTTCCTATTTGCTCATAGAGCATTTCCCCAAACTGTAATAAAGGAATTCCCCGGCGGAACTGCTAATGAAGAGAAGTTTAAGATCAAGATTCTCGAATTTAATACCAAGATGGGAAATCCGCGAGAGGTATTTCATGAGGCCGTAAGAAGGCAGGAGCAGTTTACTACAGGTTGCGAGGTTTATTTCCGCAACTATGCAACTGGACCTAAACGGTAAAAAGGTACCATTTTGGAATTATTGAGCTACCGTCACTACCTTATAAGTTGCGAGGGCGTCGTGTATAAGAGGCATATCAATCAATTGCGACCTGTGAGAAAGAAACAAGTGGAGACAAAAAATTTGATACTTCCTCGAACATCAGGAGAGAAGCCTGTAGGTGGAAGTCAGAAATAAAGTGAAGAGGAGGTTCCAGAGGTTACATCAGGAAACAAGGAGGAGACTGCTTCTGTGCACGTACCCTCTTGCAATCCTAGACCAGGGCCTGTTGCTGTGCACGTGCCCTCTTGCACTCCTAAACCGGAGGCTGCCGCTGTGCAAGTGCCCGTCCGCAGTCCTAGACCTCAGAGAGCCAGGAAACCCCTAGACCGACTGGAGTATTATTAAGGGGGGAGATGTGTTGTGTATGTAAATAGATGAAGATTATTTGCATTCTTTAAAGTCTCATTATGTAAGAATATATGTGTATATAAATTGGACATTTTTTGTTGGCCAAACGAAAAGAATCTGAGGCTCTTTATTGGACACGACAAAAACAACAACGGCATTCCAGAGTAAAATAAATCATCAGAGATAGATAAATATTTTTCAAATGAATTAAAATAAATATAATCGATACTGAGAGAGAGTTGAATTTTAAAAAATAGAAAAGTATTATTTTCGAAATATAAATAGCTGAGAGGATTCCAGCAAACCGCATCTAAAATATCAGGTTTTTTTTTTGCTACATGTTTTAATTTGCATATACCTATTTTACATATCTCAGATTGTATTTAAAAATCGTTAACCGTTTCTTCTAACTTTTGGCGAAATGGTGTTTTATTAATTTATCATTTGATGTTATTAGGGTTCTTTCCTGGTATTCAAAAAGTAAAAATACATGTCGTTCAGTTATATTTTTCAATTTATCAAACAATTTGGCCGCTGAATCGCTGATTCTGGTAGGGCGCCATCTAGCGAATAAAGTTGTAACTAAAATCAATTTCGAATTTTTCATTATTTGCCATAAAAAATCCCATTGCATCCTGAACACAATGGTGTTTACCGCATTGCTCTAGCGCAAATATTCGCGGAGTTATTAATTTTTAAAGTTGTGCGGGACTTTTGGATCACCCTGTATTAGGGTATCAAGCTTGTAAAGCTTGAGGCTTTACAATCATCATGACTGGGTGAAGTAGAATGCGTCTGTCTTTGTCATTAAGACTGGGAGCACTACTCAGTGGCAGGCCGACTTAACTCCAAAAGAAATGGCCACCTCTGACATGAGGAAAAGATGCCATGTGCAGCTGCTCCTAACATGGAGTACAAACGCTGCTCATCCTGTATCCCTGGATTAGGAGCCCTTACAGGGTACTATTAGCCGGGCCAGCTGAGCCCAGGTTTTTTAGCGAGCTTGTTACTGCTCCCCCTCCTCCTTTTTCATCCGGGCTTGGGACCAGCAAAGGCGCAAATAAATTCTATCGTAAATATTTGAAAACATTTATATGCAGACGATATAACACATTAATGTTTTATTTGACCAAAGAAAGTGATGATTTATTGATGGGAAAGTCAGTAAATGTCAGAGAGAACAATGTACCCAGATGGATTTATATTCTTCCTCACCTTTTATATTTACAATTCTTTGAACAATAATTTATAACCTCCAGCTTTCTCAAACATACCTTTGCTTCAATGACCATTGTTTGCATTTGAAGAGAGAGTTTCGTATGATTATGAATATTAAGAAAGGTTGATAATTCATATGTTAAAATGGCACCAATATTTTTCTTTTCTGTATTTGTTATTATATGATTCTTTTCAACAAAATTTCAATGTCACGCTTATACAAGCGTAAAATTTCTCTAGTCAACTCCATTGTGTCTTAGATGCAATGTTTAGAAATTACCGCTGCCGCTGTAAACAAAATTGCGCCCTCTATTATTCATTGTTGTATTTTTTTTAATTTTAAAAATGCTCCAATGGCCCCCGTTTCTGGCCAAAGTCTAACCTCACCAGCGAGTGCAAGCAACCAAACGGGGCTCTGAAACAGTTATAAGTGCAAAGTCGAACTGCTTTTCACATGTGTAGACATGTGGTGCACTAGCAGTCGCCTACTTCTACCCACCATGGTTATCATGGCCTGTACCATGTGTAGAGATAAGCAAAAAAAAACCTTTGCTTCAATAATTATTTTTTCAAAATTGACTTTTTTTCGAATCGTAAAGGTCACGGATTAGTTGAAAGAATACAAAGAAGGATTTTTTGCTCGTTAATTGCTTTCATTGATACTCCTAATTGTTTTTTATTTGGATCATTGTTTATGTTGTTGTTCTGTGTAGGCAGTAAGGGGCGTGTGAATATTTCTTATAGGAGAATTATGAAAATAGATGTGAAAAATTATGTAATCCTATTGTTTTAATAGAATTGAAATGACGCCTCCTACGTCAAAATAGATGTAAAAGCTATGCGTCTTTTGATATTCTTCCATTTCAATAAAATAAAGATCACCTCTCCCGTCACAATAGACGCTGAAAACTAAGCACCATCTTTAATCGTATCCGCACATTAGAAAATTCGGATCGATGACAAAGCCATAACACCAGCTTTGTCAACATGAGAAACCGATTTGAGTCTGCTAGTGTGTAGAGAATGGGGGGTTAAAGATAGAATTTACTTTTTAGCGTCTATTTTGACGAGAGAGGTGACCTTTATTTGGATAGATCAGTAAAACCTGCAGAGTTATATCTTCGGGCATGGCCGGAATGATGACACCCAGGCCATCCTGACGTCTGCCAAGACACACATCTATAAGTACTTCCTCGGTGTGGAACTGAGGAGTGAAGACCTTGTCTGGATGAGAACTCTCTCAAGGTGGGGAAGCCTCCCTTACTGAAGAAATGTGTACATATATAACTGTATTGTGATACTTTAGCGCGCCATCTGTTATCAAAATTCGAAACTATTATAGTTTTAAATAAACAATTTCTACTGTCTTTACTGCAATGGATTTTTTTTTAGATGGCGCAAGCCATCAGCAACTTTCAGTTGCACGATAAGGAGAAGTCTTTTTCTTAATTTATGCACCTTATCCCAGTACAATATTACAATTGTACTATTTTTCAATTTTTTTATTAAAAAAAAAAAAAAGAATCGTACCTGTCTATAATAGTTTCGAATTTTGATATACAACTGTATATATTTCCCTATATTTTACTTATCCTTTATTTTATCATAATTATTTTCTGTAACAATTTATTATGAATTATATTATGATTGTTCAAATTGTCAACTGTTTAAGAAAAATGGAAGCATCAATTTCATCACAATAAGGAGAGTGGAAGTTTGTTTTATATTTAAAAATAAACATTCGTGCTTTAATGCTACCAATTCTGATATATAGATGGCATGTTATAGTCTTATAATATATAACTGTATATATTTCCTTATACACCCATACCTCGCTTTGCATCGGGGTTACGTTACAAAAAAACACGACGCAAATTGAAACGACGCAAAGTGAAAATATGTGAAGGCGCAATCAAAAACAAAGGTGTTGCCATATTTTAGGGAAAAAAAAAAAAAAAAAAAAGACTCGAATCCAAAACAAAGCAAATTCGAAAATCTAACGACGCACAGTGAAAATCAGTAAAAATTAAGCAGCGACGCAACTTCGAAAAAAAAAAAAAACGCAAAACGAAACGACGCAAAGCGAGGTATTGGTGTATTTTATTTACCCTTTATTTTGTCATGATTTTATGCTATAACTATTGTTTAGAAGAGAGTCAATTGTCTATTGATCAATAATTCTCCAGGGCTATATTCAAATCTATATTTAAGTTATAGAATGGGTAATTGTTAAAATAGGAAGAGATTTACGACAATCCAAGTTGCACTTACCTTGACTCTGGGCAACCATGCCAGCCAGTACTAATACAGGTAACCTCCAGTCCATGGTATATATTGGTCGATCTGAAACAGACAGTTCATTCAGCTTCAAAATGGCTAGACCAAAGTGGTGAGTTGTAGCTTAAAACAGAATTGGAATTACACTGATGGACAAAACTTTAGAAAGTTGTACCTTTTAGCATGTATATCGGGATTCAGACAATAACCCTGAAAGATACACTCATGGACAAAACTTAAGGAAGTTGTACCTTTTAGCATATATATTTCGGATTCAGAGAATAACTCTGAAAGATATTTGATACACAGTGACCTTTATTGAAAACACGATATAACCAAGTTTTTCTATTATTTTTTCACATGGTAAGAGTATTTACGCAAGTTTGGTCTTAAATACCTATTTCTTGGTTTCGCAAGAAGCCTCTGGGACCAAAAAGATTTTTGGTCGCAGTAGTACAGCCTACTCCACGCTGACAAACGCGTTCGTGAATGACCTTTCTTGATTTATCAAGAAAATGAGTTGGCCAAATATCAGGGAACAGGCTATATCAATTTTTAGTTGATTTCTGTTACACTAGATGGCACTCTGCCATCTAAAAAGCACATGTGCTCCTGGTCAGGATATGCATTCTTTATTTTTAATATAACCAAGTGTGAATAAAATTGCCTCTGTCTCCTTTAAAAAATAAATAAATAGACGACTGGCGACATTAAAATATGGAACTTCCTTAAGTTATGTCCATGAGTGTGATTTCAGAAAAAAATAAAAATATCATTTTGTATACTCGCTATTAGTATATCATGTATGATACCATGTATATATGGAATAAAAATAACTGTAAATATATATTATCGAAAAATATTATTTCATTTTAGAATTAAAATTTATAGAAAAAAAATACTCTGTTAAATCGACCGCCAGAGGTCATGCTTCCCCTATAAAACCTCATCGTTGTTGTTTCTCGATGGCCGGCTCAAACTTTTTGTACATTATGTAAATAAGTTGATTTTTTTTTTTTTTGTTCTTACGCCTTAAGCCAGGCAGTACTTTTATCAAATTATGTTTTTTTTTAAATATATATTCCATAAGCTCAATTAAAGCAATTGCTGATCAAAACTATTTTTGTTATTATACTTTCAAGATTTTAACCACGACTACATTACAATAGCATAATCCTCAAGATAATCAAAAATCAAGCAGAAAATCTTTAGTTTTATAATATATCGAACATCTTACAAAAAAAGAGGACCATACTGTGTTCCAGATGGAAGCTTCACCTATTATCCAATCAGGTCACTTATCCAACGTCCCACGGCAATCTAATGATATCATTTGTGTCCAATAGGGGATGATTGTCTTGACCACCAGGAGGGGGAGAGAAGGAAAAAAAAGATCCCACCGGGGTTCGAACGGGAATCATTAGCCCGCTGACCGAAGACAAACAAACTGTTACCGGAACAATGGGCAACACACGGAAGTTGAGGGTTCGATACGCCTCAAGAATTTACATACCTGCCGATGGTATGTGCACATGTGGTATTTTTCATTGAGAACTCTTTCACTCCTATCCTTGGTACATAGTCTTTTACATACATCCATATTGTCTTCTAGAACATGTGATTGATGTCGCTTCCCTAACCTACAAATCTAAATACCTACTGCTCCTTTTTTCAGGAATCTTTGTATTGATTCTTTTTTACATATATTACCCCCCCCCCTCTTTAAAAACGAAAAATTCTATATAAAAATATTTTATATATATATGTGCAAGTAACATACGCATATTCTGTTTTGATTAATATGTTGATCTTTTATCCTAACCTATAAATTTGAATCTTCACATTGTGTGTGTTCGAATTTTCAGTAAAATTTAATAATGAATTCTTCAACACAATATTTTATCCACAAATATACTTTTTAAAAATCAATTAATAATATAAAATCATAGTTAAGTAATAATAGAAAATTATTTTAATAATAATATTTTATTTTAAATATTCAATGATTATTAAAAAAAATAATTTTTGACCATAAATAAACGATGTTTTTCCTTTTCCCTCCAAAATATAAACGTTGTCGTCTGCTAAGCCTTCCCGCCTGGTACAATGCTGTGATAACACTCATTTCCTATTGGTTCTTGTCTCCACTACTTCCGGCCATACGTAAATCACTGAATGAAGGCGCCAATCCCATTATTTTTATGTTTTTTCTTCGTGCCCCGCATCGATAAGTTACTGAGATTTAGGCCACGTACGTCCATTTACCTATCTTGATATAAAAAACGTGTTTTTGAAGGTAATGGTTCACGAGGTAGAGGTCAAGTTCATAACCTTTCTACACACCTATCTTTTTTTTTTTTTTTTTTTTTCGTTTAAACTTTTTTAAAACTTCGTTTTGAAGGAAACGATTTTCTCACACATTCAGTTCAACTCATTGGAAATGATCTCTCTCTCTCTTTTTCCCGCGGTGGGCGCCACCAATAAAGACTATATACCATGTATATATGTAATATGATGCAATTGTTATTACACTATAATATTTGATGTATTACACTGTTGTAGAATCCTGTCGACTTAACCGTTCTGTGGCAATATCGTTGCGGAATTTCTTGTTGTTGGATGCGAATGGTGAGATTTGGTTGAAGCGCAGTTAGGAATAATCAGGACACGTGATTGGGTTTGAAAATAAAAGGCAACTGGGTTGGAGGGAAGAAAGCTTGAGAAGAGTTGAGCGATTTGACTTATTAATTAGTTGATCACATGGCGATGATGGGATTTAGATGAAATGAGCGGAGAGAGAGAGATCTCTAGAGTAGATGTTACCTTGTTGGAAGCCAAGGAGCAACTGACTATTCTTGTTTTTCGATTTAACACCAAGACTCAGTTTCTCTCTGATTGGTCGAGAGATGTCACATGATCTTTTCCTATTGGTTGACCTACTTAAGGTGCTGTCTTCTGATTGGCCCGCGGCTCTCCTTGATGAAAGATATGGCCTGCCTGATAGGAAGTGTCGAGTGCCATTTCCACTTTATTTACTTCCGCGTTATCAAAATACGTCCTGCTTTGTCAGGAAGTATTGTGTGCATCTTGACGAATATAACTTCTGCGGTCACTAGATACCTCCTGTTTTTCCAGGAAGTGTTGGTTTAAACTTAGCTCGCAGGGATCCGGGGTCAGAAGGTTAACTGCGACGTTATTAATAAATATGTTCTCCTCTAGATTTACTTCCTATGTCTTTTGTTACTTTCTTTCCTCCAGTTACCTTATTCTTTTATTAAATCTTTGAAAATCATACATGATACATACATAGTGGGTCGGGGTTGCATTTAATTATATACAAATTATGACATATATTATATATATATATCTTTAATTAAAAAGGCATATATTGGATCAAAATATCATTTATTTTACCAATATTTCAGTTGGCTGAACGCCAACCTTTATCAAGGTGTTATAACATATTTAATGTGTGTCAACAACAAATGTGGCGCTGAGTTTGTTGTTGACATACATTAAATATGTTATAATACCTTGATAAAGGTTGGCGTTCAGCCAACTGAAATATTGGTAAAATAAATGATATTTTGATCCAATATATGGCTTTTTAATTAAAGAAGATTCGAACTTACAAGCTGCCAGAGTCCCGTTTTGTTACTTGCACTCATTGATGGGGGGTTTGAACTTTTATAAGAATCGGGGACCATTGGAGAGATTTTTCTTCAAAAAAAAAAAAAAAAGCTCCTAATGTGGGATTCGATCCAAAGTCATGGCTGTCGAAACTCGAAGGTTTATACCATTCGTCCATCAAACAACCTCTAAGAATGTTTATATTTTTGCTAAAGTGTCATTTGTTATTTGAATATTTAAAAATAATAAGCGAATACTACTTTTTTATTTGAAGATTAACCATTAGACCAATAGTACTAATTATTAAATTAAATTTAATTGTCATCTATCGTTAAAATTTTACACATATAAATTTACTGGCAATGTGCTTCTTTAAGAGAATTTTATTTAAATTTATATGTGTAAAATTTTAAGTACTAATTATTATTATTATTATTTTTTTTTTTTTAAGAAAAGTAGCTGCTTGCTTGTATATAAGTTTATGTGTGTAAAAAGCCTTTTTTTCTTTCTTCTTTACCCCTATTTGATACATTGTAAATAAAATTTCTGATTATTGTTACCATTACTGTTCTATTGCTGTATATACCTTGTTCAACTTGTAGAATCTGTCTAAGACTGAAAGGTCTTAATAAAGATTTTTGTTGTTGTTGTTGTCGATTGACCATTAGATGCCATAAATTTCACGATCTCCACTCTTGAATAAAAAATATCATGTTTTGATATTAAAAACAAAATAGGCATATATTGACAACTAATATGAGCTTTTTTTAGATGGCACAGAGCGAAAATCTCATGTTAGCAGTCAGGATATGCCTACTTTGTTTTAAAATTTAGTAAAGTTAAGAGAAAATAGAGTTAATCATTGATGGTATTATTATCATGATTTTATTGTTTTTTAAAGAAATTGAGGTATTAAGAGAATAACATGCAACAATAAGATCTATTCCAAATAAATTATTAGTGTGTGACATTTCGGTAACAGTGTTGTTACCATCATTAGACACTGCCTAGAAGTCCAACCTCTCCTCTACGTAGGAGAAGCAGTACAAGTAAGAGACTGCCCTGTAGTACGGTGTCGTGAGCCCCGAGCCGCTAAGGTAACCATGAACAAGGAACTCTGAAATGTGGCTGACTAACGGGGCAATGGCACCCTCCTTTCTAAAGAGCAACAAAATCTTTGACAAGAAACCACCATCATCAGACAAAAGAATAAATGTAATGATAGTAACAAAGTTGTTACCAAAACATCACACGCTTAATTTATTTGGATTAAGGTCTTATTATCTTGTATCTATAATCTATAACCCAAATTATGCTTTATCAAAATAACATGCAGATGTTACAATCTATACACAAATTTACCCTAGTTCTATAGTAACACTATCGTCAGCAAGACAATGGGGAAACAATCGTCTGGGCGGAAATACTTGTCTAGAAGTAATGTCATGCGTCGTTTGGTCATGTCACATTTATTTTTGTTCCTTGGTGGTTCACCTCTTTTAACGGCCGTACCTGACCTCTGGAATTCTTTCCTTATATACATTTTTCTACAGTTCCAATTTAAAAACTTTTTAACTTTATTATTATTTGTCTATCAATAATTACAATTATTCAAGATGATATTATGAAAAAGTATTAAAATTACAAATATATTCTCACAATCAGTATCTTTTTTATTTAAAAAACGCTAGCTTCCAAGCTTAATTCGCTCTTCAAAGGGCTTACAATAATATCGACTTGATCCCACCAGAAATATTTACAAAAAAACAAACGCGCGCCGCGTGGATATTTATAACTGAAAATTTTGAATTGGTTTGTAATTTAACTATTTTAACTATTTTATGGAATATATCTATTTTAATTTTAAGGGCATCCAGAACCTATAAAATTGATCTATTGATTTCTCTTAATCATAACGCATGCTCTATATATATTATAAATCCATACGTATGTAATATGTATGTATATCCGTATGTATGTCTCTCTCTCTCTCTTTTTCAGAGTGGCAGAAAATGACTGCGTGCGTTGTTCAATAACATAACAAACATTAATGATGACTCTGTTCTAGATTGTGGTTACTGTCGCGTATCTTTGTGGGAAAAGCCAGGAATTATAGTTGAGAATATCCTTAGCAATAATTTTAGGTTTACAGATCAAATACAATCTATTATTTTAATATATAATGTATGATTATTAAGTTCCCCAGGACTCTGGTAGTATGACTTATTTATTCTATCAAGTAATATTGTATTTGTTAATAATTACATCACTGAACACTCGGATTTTCCCGGAAAATCTCTTAAAGATTTCTTGAAAAAAGCCATGGTCCACCTGTGCTGTGTGAGCAGAAGAGCTTAAATTGACTTGTTCCATTATATGTATGTTCCATATGTAAATACCTGTTTTCTTTCCTCTTTTTGCTCTCCACTTCTCCCACCCATATTTCCAAACAAAATTTTTTTCCAAATCCATATTCTTATTTTCCATAGGATTATTCAAATAATAATCTGTATATATTTACCATGTGTATATAATCTTT
The DNA here is from genome assembly GCA_030710605.1 of Cordylochernes scorpioides. Classification (NCBI taxonomy): domain Eukaryota; kingdom Metazoa; phylum Arthropoda; class Arachnida; order Pseudoscorpiones; family Chernetidae; genus Cordylochernes; species Cordylochernes scorpioides. The sequence continues at coordinate 61,023,802 of CP092879.1, forward strand.
CTCCATTTTTACCCCTTTATATATTTCCCACTTTCATGGGTTTCTCCGTCTTGTAACCCCAAGGAGAATCCTCTGTAAGACCTGTGTGTCTTAATAAAGGTTTTTGTGTGTGTGTGTGTGTATTTGTTAATAAATATCAAAGTGGTATTCTCCTGTATCAATACATCGCCTTCTTCTTTTCTCCCAACCAGCGAAACACGCTGAATCCTTCGTAAGGTTTTTCAAGATGTCCAACGATCATCATTTTTATCTCTTCTTTTATGTCAAACTTCTTCCCTTTCATGGTTATTCTCTATTTAGGATAGAGGTAAAAAAAAATCGAGTTAAATATGGATTTATACTGGTGTTATTACTAATTCTCGTGAATGGCTTTTCTTGATTTATGAAGAAATTGGGTTGGCCAAATATCAGGGAACAGACTAAATAAATGTTTAGTTGATTTCTGTTCCACCAGATGGCGCTCTGCCTTCTGTAAAGCATATGTGCTCCTGGTCAGGATATGATTTCTTTATTTTTAATAAATTATTATATCTAAAAATAAAGAAGGCATATTCTGACTAGGAACACATTTGCTTTTTATTATATCTATATATTAACTTTGGGGGAGCATTAGTAACAAAACGAAAGACAATGATTATGATCAATTTAGTATTTTTGATCAGAGATGTTCCTATTATTTACAAGGCATTTATCCAGAACATTCATAAGAGGTTGTGGTAGTGGTGTCTTGTCCATAAATCAGATCAGATCGGTCCATACACCCTGATCATAATACCGGCCAACTGAGGTATAAGAGATATTAAGAATCAAAATTGAATTATCCTATTTTGATACATCATAAGAACAGATACCTGAGCTCAGCTAGCCATGCTGATAGTACCCTGTAAGGCTCCTAATCCAGGGATACAGGATGAGCAGTGGCTGTACTTCATGTTAGGAGCGGCTGCACATAGCATCTGTTTTTCATGTCAGAGGCAGCCATTTCTTTTGGAGCCAAGTCAACCTGCCACTGAGTAGTGCTCCCAGTCTTAATAACAAAGGCAGACTCATTCTACTTCGCCCAATCATGATGGTTGTCAAACACATTGACTGTATTGACTCATACAATCATGATCTCTACTCATCCCCAGGAGACACCATCAACAAGCTCTATAAGCTTGATAACCTAATATGATTGAGTGAAGATAAGAAAGAAGATTCGCTAAAAGAAGCTCATTATACCATCGAAGAAGGAGGTCAGTCAAGGAAGAAGATGACCCAGATGACTGGACACTATCAAGAAGACAAAAGAATATTCGCTCCAATACCTGAGAGAGATGGTGAGAGATATTTAGGACAGTAATTAATAAGGTTACCAGATGTGACTTGATGGCAAATAACTAGACATATAATCATATAATACAATATAATGTGGCTTATGATTGTAGAACGAAGTTTGACAATTATACCGCAAATGTTTCTTTTGAACGAAAAATCGAAATTTATTTTAAGGAGAAATAACGATTATTTCTAACCTTAGGGATGAAGTATGAAAGAATGAATTCTGAAGAGTAATGATAAACGGAAAAATAGAATGTCCGAGGATATTCCCATCCCTTCACTCTTCACAATTCATACTTTCATACTTCATCCCTAAGGTTAGAAATAATTGTTATTTCTCCTTAAAATAAACTTCGATTTTTCGTTCAAAAGAAACACATGCGGGATAATTTTCAAATGTCGTTATATAAACATATATTGGTATACAAAGTCATTTATGACAAGCTCTAATTGTTATACTTTGAAAATAATAATAAAAAATATTGGCCAATATGCCCTCACGATTTTTATAGCAAACAACAACAATAAGAAGCTTTGTTAAGACCTTTTAGTCTTATACAGATTCTCCAAGCACAGAAATGTAGGGTACATGCAGGAAAAACAGTAAAAGTACCTTAATGGTAATATAAAATTTATATACAGGAAAAATAATTTTTATAACAGAATATATTATTCTGTTATTTAACGAAATATCCATATTGATTTAATTTAACTAAATTTGCATACCAACCCTTTGTACATATATCAATTGTGTTGATATTTTTATCTTTTCTTCTAACTAACTTTCATACTAATTCTGTACATATTTAAAATATCTTTCTTTATCTTTTTTAAAATATTTGTTTATCTTTAAAGTGCAAAGGTCCCTAGGGGGACATAGCGCTCTAAGTCTAAATAAAGTCTAGATATCTTATAGAAAAAAAAAACATCATTCAACACAAAAGAAACGAATTTACTCCTCTATTCACTATATATTATATTTTCAGTTCTATTTAACACACATGTATATTTTGAAAAAATATATATATTTATATAGCATAATATGTGAAAAAAACAATTAAAAAAAATAAAAATATATAAAAAAAGGTCAGGTGTTGATATTAAAAATAAAATTCGCATATCCTGACCAGTTAAATAAAAGTTTAGTTTATTTTTGTTCCACTAGATGGCGCTCTACCATCTAGAAATGTTCATGTGAGCCTGGTCAGGATATGTCTCTTTTATTTTTAATATCATAATATATATAATTTTAAATAAAAGTTAATTGGAACTCTCAGATACAACAACAACAAAAAGCTTTGTTAAGACCTTTTAGTCTTATACAGATTCTCCAGGCACAGAAATGTAGGGTACATACAGGAAATACAGTAATAGTACCTTCCTAAATAAAGAAGTTGTCTGGCCGGCATTCATATTTCTGTAAAGAAAAATTTTAAAGCCTTACCAAATTCCCATTTTTATTTATTTCTCCTGACGAAGACAAAAGATTTTTTAAAACGACATTTGAAATACTATCCCGCATGTGTTTCTTTTCAACGAAAATTCAAATTTTATTTCAAGGAGAAATAACGATTATTTCCAACCTTTTGGATGAGGTATGAAAGGGTGAATTTTAAAGAGTAATGATAAACGGAAAAATAAAAGTGTCCAGGGATGGGAATTCCTATTCCTTGAAATAAATTTTGAATTTTCGTTGAAAAGAAACACATGCGGGATAGTATTTCAAATGTCGTTTTACAATCATAAGCCACATTATATTGTATTATATTACAAAAGATTTTTGTTGAAATGTTAAGAAAATAAAACTTTATCTAGCCGAAGTGTCTATTTTATACAGAAAATAATAGTAACATTAATAATCAATGTTATTATTATTTTTAAAGCTAATCACACTAAATGGTAATATGAAATTTATATACAGGAAAACTTAATAAAGACAATGAAGATAATAAATAGATTGGTCTGGGTAAATTGGAGGATAAGAAATTTCTTATACATGGATTTACCCTGGAGTCTCTGCGAGTGAAAAAAAAGTAAAAGCTAATTATTATAAAAGGAGCTAGCATTTTTATTCCTCCTGCAATGTCTGGGGAGCCCACTTCTATTCCACAAACACGCCATATGTAAATAACCAGGACAACACGAATGTAACACCTGTAAATTGAGACGAAAAAAAAAGAACACTTTTCAATAATACCGACAAATTATTGTTTATCTTTTTATCGCTATATTACAATTATAATTATTTTATTTCCAAAGCGCTATATCCCGCAAGGGATACTTACGCCAAACAAGGAGAAAAGTTTATTTACATAAGTTATTTACATTATTCAACGCATGAAAACATTAGAAATCCAGATTTTGTAGAAAGTTTAGAATGTATTTACAAAATGAATTGAACTTTAAATATGTTTTTATCGCTATATTAATTAGTTAATTAAATGATCTAATCATCATATCGGTATGTACTATAAAGTTGCGCTCTGAAATTTGATCAATATAACTATAAAATGACCTGCCACCAACATGAATACAAAAAATAATACAGGAAACGCTATAAATTACTGGGGAATGTGCTTCCTATGGATATTTTATGGAGAGTGATATGGCAATTTTTGATATTTATGTTCTTGTTCCGGACTTCTTTTCTTTGATCTTTGATGTCATTGTGGTCGTTTGGTCTTTTTTACATTGTCATTTTAACGAATGTTCTATCATAACACGTATATATGTAAATATAAAAAGATAAATATATTTTTTTGGTCACACCAACATATGCTATATAAAACAACACTTCTTGTGCGCGCATCACTCGGATAATAAGCTTACAAGGTTTTTGAATTTTTCTTAGAAGAAGATAGGCGAACACCCTCGTCGAAATATTGAAATTTAATAAATATTGTAACAAAGTATTTATTAATTTTATTATTTTATTAACAGAGTGGTCATTTTTAAAATTATATTCTGCTACTCTGTAAATTTCCCTCGTGGCTTATCTTTTGTTTACCATTCATAGTTTGTACTTGCCTGAAATAAATTGTTGTCTCTTCCTGAAGTTTTTGTCTTCCCTAATTTTTACACGTGGCAATATTTTGATCCAAAATATGCCCCTATTTTAATTATCATAATTGGATTGATCTATAATGAATAGATAAATATATCTTTAATGCAATTATTAGAGGAATTAAAACAATAATTTATTTGATTGATATAACGATTATATCCATATTCGTTATAGAAGAAAACAGAGGTAATTTTGTTAACAATTGGTTATCTCGTATGTCTTCAATAAAGGTCACTGTAATATCTTTCAGAGTTATTGTCTGAATCCTGATATACATGCTAAAAGGTACAACTTCCTTAAGTTTTGTCCATGAGTGTATATTCGTTATCTCGTGTGTCTTCAATAAAGATCACTGTAATATCTTTCAGAGTTATTGTCTAAATCCCGATATACATACTGAAAGGTACAAATTCCTTAAGTTTTGTCCATGAGTGTATATTGGTTATCTCGTATGTCTTCAATAAAGGTCAATGTAATATCTTTCAGAGTTATTGTCTAAATCCTGATATACAAGATAAAAGGTACAACTTCCTTAAGTTTTGTTCATGAGTGTATATTGGTTATCTCGTGTGTATTCACTATAATATCTTTCAGAGTTATTGTCTGAATCCCGATATACATACTGAAAGGTACAATTTCCTTAAGTTTTGTCTATGAGTGTAATTTTTTGATTATCTTAAAGTCTACAACTTATTATATGAATCTTTGAACCCATAAATAAAATTTGCGAGTATTAATTCAGAGTAAAAATATTAATAAGCGTCAAATTTTGACAATTACAGAAGCATTTCTCCATGGTGTTGGTAAACACCATCACTAAGAGCAAGCCTTTAAGTACAGATACTACATAAGTAGAATGAACTTACAAATAATTTGAATCAAAAGGTGATTCATTAAATAAGTCTATATAAAAAAGGGCGTATCTGGATATGTTAAAGAAAAAAACATTTATAGTACATACCGATATGGTGGATTAGATAATTTAATTCAATAACTAATTAATCTGGGGATAAAAAGATAAACGGTAATTTGTTTGGATATTGTGAAAAGAAACATTCATATCTTAATGTTTTCATTTGTTATATAGAGAGCGTAATTGCTTTGTATATCAATAAATATTTAAAATTTTAACGGTAATATTTAACAAGGGAACCAAGATTATAAATCGGCTTTTACACGTCATACACTTGTCCAAAAAAAAATCATTTTTTTCTCAAAATATTTCGAGATATTGTTACCTCTTTATCAATTTATTGCAAAATACATTTTTGTCCAATGACAAAGTTGTTTCCATGTGATCTACAAGAATTTGTAAATCAAGTTTATTGTTTATTGGGCAATAAATTGATAAAGAGGGAGCAATCTCTCGAAATATTTTGAAAATATATATTTTTTCTTACACAGATCCAGGTACGCCCTTTTATATATAAACATACAAATAGTAGCAACTTTCAGTTGCACGATAAGGAGGTGCCTTTTTTAAAAATTCTTAATACAAATATTTGTTGATTATACAGTTCCTAAAGCGCCTACCAATCATTTTTTAGATTTCAAAAATAAGCTAATCTGAACTAATCAAAACTCTAATAAGAGACCAACTCTAGGAGAGACTAGGAATGTTTCCAAGATAGTCTCTTATAGAACTACCGTATTTCCAAATTGATAGTGATGTACACAGGTTGGTCACCTTTTAAGTTTGATTAGAAACTAAAACTTATTATGAAACTAGAAAAATTTCAATCCAAAATTCACCTTTTTTCTGAATAAAATAACTGTCTACGTGAAAGTATTATGAAGACCCGTCTCATCATCTTCCAGTCATCTCTAAAACTGAATCGGTCATCATTATTATCATCAAATGATTTCAGTGTTCGAAATATGGTACACACAGATCGATACATATATTATACATATTCAGTAGGAATGGAAATCTGATGCTGCACATGACTGGTACAGAGCAGGAGGGACAAACACCAATTCTGTTCTCCAAAGAGAACAACAGTCTTTGATTTCCAGACTTAAGTCTGGTCATCTACGGACAATGACTTTCCAAAATGGTTGCAGGGTTTTCCCACTATGTACTAAGTGCAATTCTCAGCCTGCAACCCCAAGACACATTATTGACTGTATTGACTCATCCATTGATGAGCTCTACTCTTCCCCGGCAGACACCATCAACAAGCTTTACAAGCTTGATACCTTAGTGTGATTGAGTGGAGATAAGAAAGAAGAAGAAGACTCATTCATTGATGAGCTCTACTCTTCCCCGGCAGACACCATAAAAAATCTCAAGCTTTACAAGCTTGATACCTTAGTGTGATTGAGTGGAGATAAGAAAGAAGAAGAAGAAGAAGAGAAGTAGGTCTTTTATGATCTCATATATTGAGAGTAAATAGATTAGAAAAGATGTTAATGAAGAAAGAAGAAAGTGAAGAAGATCTGCAATGAACTGGCTAGAAAGGGATCAAGAAGGCCACCAGAAGGTCACAAGATGAGCTGCGAGTCATGGTCCCTAACAGATTAAATTGAAGAATTGTTGCCTATATTGCTACTAAAAGTAGAACTTGACTTGATGGACATTAAGATTAACATTATTATCATTAAATAATTTCATTGTTCAAAATATGGTACACAGTTCCTTTATGACCTCATAAGATCAAATGGATTAGAAAAATGTTGATGTTGGAAAAAATTGAAGAAGGAATAAAGAGAAGATATCTCTCTCTCTGCAATGAACTGTCTAGAAAGAGTTCAAGAACGCTACCAGTAGGTCACTAGATGAGCTGTTAGCAATGACCACTAACAGGTCATATTGTAAAATAGTTGCCTAAATTGTCACTAAAAGTCAAGGTGATAAGACCAAATTCAAATAAATAGTGTGTGACATTTCGGTAACAGCGTTGTTACCATCTTAAGTTTCTTTATTTATTTAGATTTGGTCTTATCACCTTGTGTTTATAATCTACTAGCCGAATGACCCGGGCAACGCCCGTGTTTTACCCGACTGTAGATGTTACAACGGTGATCCTTAGGTCGCTGGTTCAAATCCGGCTCGAGGGGCCCGGCGAGCACGTGACCTCCCTGTGCGCGCGCATCCGTGACAGAGGCCGATGAGGAAAGACGGTCGTGACTATATATAGGGATAATCCAAAGGTCATGCCTTGTCATCACTAAAAGTCATACTTGCTGAACACAAACAAAAGGCATCTTCTTCACTATATCGAAATTCTTCGCCCAGAAAAAAAAAAAAGCGAGCCTGCCAGGATTCGAACCTGGAATCTTCTGATCCGTAGTCAGACGCGTTATCCGTTGCGCCACAAGCCCACTGGTATCAAAGAAAACAGAACCAATTAACAAAGAAGCAAAAAAAAAAAAAGACTCTCAAAAAGCACCTACAAAACAACCAAAGTGACAGAGCAACTATCAAAAAACAATCCTGAAATGGTACCTGCAAAACGATAACTAAGAGAAACAAACCAAGTAATAAAGCGCACTTACAACACAACAATAAAAGAAAACAAACCAAATGACAAAGCACCAACAAAACAAAGTATCAAATCACAAAATCCCAACCTAAATGTCAAAGCATCAACAAAGTAAACTAAGTGACACTTACAAAACGGCTGTCAAAAAGAACAAACCAATACAGAAGCCCCAAATTAAGAGTCACCCAGGCCAAACAAAATAAGATGTCCAACCTCCTTGATCGGTGAACGACCTTGTCAAGGTTGGTTTCGTCTGTCTGTTCATTGTCGTCTGTCACCACATTCCTGGAAACACCCTCTTTGACATCTAATAACCCTTCTTTTCCTCCTTGCGGACACCTTCAGTTATTCTTTTGTCATCCTTGTCAATCCATCTCTTCCAGAACATTAAAAGATATTCTTTATTCACATCCCATATGCAACAGTTAAAGTATCTACTCAGGAACACGCTTATTTACATATTGTCAACTCTAAACATAAGGCAACAATACACACAAGAAATAAAACCATAGATCAAATATGTGAAATAAACTCTGGGAGAAAACTGACAAAAACTATAACAAGACTTAGAACGAAACACTATAAAGGAATGACAATACATCCAGATGGCACAACAACCTATAGGACATGTAACAACTGTCCTAGTGTGGAACTAACACCTACTCACATATTCTTATACGATAATAATGATCATTCTTATGCCCAGCAATGGCCGCAGCTTTGCAGAAAATTGACATGTGCCCAGAGCAGCAGCTTTACATACCCAAGATGGTGGACATCGCTGCTGCTGTGATAGAGATGCATGGAAACATCTGAGGCTCTTCATTGGACACGACAACAACAACAAATATGAAACCATAAAGCACGAATTTATATTTTCCTGTATTCCTTTCTTTCAGACTTGATGGATAATGGGTCAGCTATTTTAAAGTTCTTTAATTTTTTCAAGACTTCATGGAAGAAAAAAGACCTAACAAAGTAAATGAATTGTATGTAAATATTTTTTTTTCTTCACAAGATGCAACCATTTACTCAATAGTCTACTTCTTCACTGTGTTCTATGCATGAAAAACGATGTATATAGTCTCAACTTTTGTACATAGATATTCTTTTCTTCTTTTTCTCTTTTCTGAGCGAGGATTCAATTTCTTCCTCTGCTTCTCATTTCTTTTTAGATTCATTTTTAACAGGAGAATCATCTATATAAGACGGAATGTCTTAATAAAGGCTTGTGTGTGTGAATTTATACTTTCCAAATAAAACAAACTTCTACTAATCGAAAGATGGAATCCTCTGAAATGTAAGAAATAATATTAAATAAAAACGGCCTCCAAGGATAGGTTTCTTACAAGAAACCTATCATCCAGAGCCCCGTTTGATTACTTGCACTCAATGGTGGGGTTAGAATTTTGCAAGAATCGGGGGCCTTTGGAGCATTTTTCCCCCTAGTACACGTGGTACAGGTCATGATAATCATGGTGGGTACTTAGCGACTGCTTTTACTGTAAGTGCACCACATATCTACACATGTGAACACATATCTACACATTTACACATAGGTTTCTTACAAGAAACCTATCATCACTCTCTCTGAAGCCGTTTTTTTATATTAAAACTTTTACTATTCTTACTGTGATTAAGAATATTGGAAGGGCTTGATTCATCAATGGTTAACCCACCTAGCAATTTCGCTAGTTTAAGATCTTGGACTTGCTTCCTCTTCTGAGGGAATGGGCCTAGCCTGTCCTTGATGCTGCTTGTCATCTGTGGATTATCTTCAAACTTGAAGTGAACAACTTCTTTTTGTGGGGATTCCTTTGTGAACCTTTCTTTTAGACTGATAATCTTGTTCTGAGGATTATTCTGATACTGGAATTGTTTCCTCTTCTGAGGGAATGAATCCATCCGGTTCTTGATGGTGTCTGTCTTCTGGGGATCATCTGCGAACTTCACGTGAACAATTTCTTTTTTTTTTATATTTCTCTGTGCGAAATTCTTGCTCTTGTAATCTGATCCTCTTGTTCTGAGGGCCACTCTGATCTTGGACTTTCTTCCTCTTCTGAGGGAATGGACCTAGCCTGTCCTTGATACTGCTTGACTTCTGCGGAGCATCTTCAAGCTTGATATGCATCTTTCGTCTATCCAGAAACTCTCCGTTGTATCTCTGGAGCGCTTGAATTGCTGAAATACAACTTCAGCCATTCCGAGGGATTTCCCTGAAGCATTGTAATGTATTTTGTAACTGAGGCGCTTTCCGTACAAGCGGAACAGGTCAAAGATGTCTTTGTTAGTGACCTTGTAGTGAAGGTTGGACAGGATCAGCCAACAGACAACTTTTTATATCTCTCTAATACTATATTGGATGATTCTGATTATATATTCTAAAATGAAGAATGAAATCTTAGTTATAATATTCAATCACACTATGTACATAAGCTATTAGTACCATAGTATTATGTAAAATAATTGCATCGAACAATGATCTTCCGCAAACAACTAAGACAAGTAAAAAAAGTTTGAAGTGTATATAAACCATTGAAAGTGTCATTATCATCTAATGCGAAAGGTTATTTTTCTATGTCCTATGTTTTTTATAGAATCATTTCCAGCACATGTGTCAATGTGAGCCTAGAAGAGATAGATTTGATAAGAAGAGTCTATGTCAATTTACACCATAGAGAGGTTAGGAGAAAAGCAACAAAATTTCTAGTATTTAGGTAAATCAAAACTTGTGCAACAGGACAATTCGAAAATACTCTAAATCCAACGTCAACCTTAAGTTTTCACTCACTATTTTCAAAACTAAAATAACCATATTAAAAAGCGTCCAAGAAAACGACAGAGTCTGTAGGATCCCTCCCAATACATTCACACTTATGTGCACACAACAGAATGAACTACCGATGCGTCACTAAACAGCGTCTGGAATCAGAGAAAAAAAAATAATGATCGAGAGAATAAAACTGCCAACATATATATAAAACTAATTAATACTTAGATTAAAATTTTACACAAATAAATTTACTGGCAATGCGTTTCTTTTTTTATTTTTTTAAATCTCTACAGACCTTACTGCATTCATTAAATCATATCATTGCAGTAAGGTCTGTAGAGATTTAAAAAAAGAAACGCATTGCCAGTAAATTTATTTGTGTAAAATTTTAACGATAGAGGGCAATAAAATTTAATTTACTAATACTTAGATTGCGGAATAATTGCAATGACGATTAAAGAAGGTATACACCGATTAAATTAATTGCAAAAAGTTTCTTTAATATAAAATATGAAACGGCTAGGCCTGATGATGAGCTAACGCTTGAAAGCTAGCCGTTTTATATTTTATATTAAAAAAAAGAAACTTTTTTCAATTAATTTGATCGGTGTATACCTTCTTTAAAACTAATTAAAACCGATTATTTTATAATAATATAAACATAACATTAGAGCTCCATCTATATACAAAAAAAAAAAAAAAAGAAACTATTTAACGCACAACATTTTTTAAAAAATAAAACACATTCTACTGAACTTATTGCTATGGGAATATATTGGGAAAGCCTATATAATCAGCATTGAGGGGAGGGGTATTAAGACGAAGTAAGCCTCACCAGATCCACCTCTTGGAATGTATGGGAGCCTCAAGACAGGACCTATATTCCTACCCTACCAAGATTGTGAATTTGATTTATGAATATAATCTCCATGACCATGTATTATTATACAATGGGATAATAATAAAAAGTGTTGATTGGTGAAGAGGCTCTGAAGAGTAAATTGAATAGAAAGGACAAGATAGGAAGAAGAATTGAACTGATATAATGGGAATCTATAAAGAGAAATAAAGAGAAGAACTCTACAAATGGAAGAAGCATGGTGTTAATATAGAACAGTACGGAAGAAGAGAAGATAACTATGAGAATTGTTCACCAAGGAAGGATTCATACAGAGTCTATGAAGATATTGTATGGTAATACAGAAATGTGAGCGGGGGAGAAGTAAGTGTCCACACTGTATGGTAATGTACAACCCGGAAGACCACAGAATGACCCCACAGGACCCTGTCAATTACACCCCCGCATCTGGCGATGATAGCTCTTCAACGATCAAGTTTTTAAGAGACCCTTCACTCCAAACTGTGAACAAAAAATTCAGTTTTTAGTAATGGTACTTCATCTATACAACATCACTGCGCTTCTCGGCCTTTTGGATAAGATCAAAGTACCCCATCCCAGGCCTTCCTAAGGCCTATGCAAGAATATGAGATATATAAATAGGACCATATATAAATCTGAATATACAAATATGATCCCATATATTTTATTTTTAATAGGCTATAGCTTTCCCCAAGGCCCTATAGAGGCCATAGACTTTCCCAAAACCTTATGCAGGCTATAGGCCCTATTTCCCAAAGCCCTATGGAGACCATGGCTTTTCCAAGACCTTATGAAAGCTATAGGCCTTCCCAAGGCTTTATAGAGGAGGCTATAGTCCATCCCTAGGCCCTATGGAGGTTATAGGCTTTCCCAAGACCCTATGAAGTCTATAGGCCTTCCTAAATCTTTATAGAGGAGGTTATAGTCCATCCCTAGGCCCTATGGAGGTTATAGGCTTTCCCAAGACCCTATGAAGTCTATAGGACTTCCTAAATCTTTATAGAGGAGGTTATAGTCCATCCCTAGGCCCTATGGAGGTTATAGGCTTTCCCAAGACCCTATGAAGTCTATAGGACTTCCTAAATCTTTATAGAGGTGGTTATAGTCCATCCCTAGGCCCTATGGAGGTTATAGGCTTTCCCAAGACCCTATGAAGTCTATAGGCCTTCCTAAATCTTTATAGGGGAGGTTATAGTCCATCCCTAGGCCCTATGGAGGTTATAGGCTTTCCCAAGACCCTATGAAGTCTATAGGCTTTCCTAAGGCCTATGCAAGAATAGGATATGTAAATATGACCATATATAAATCTGTAAATACAAATTTGATATAATTTATTCTTCAAAAAATTAAAACGCAAGATCATACTGGTAGATATGTATAAAGTTCGCATCTCCCGTCAAAATAGGCGCTAAAAATGGATAGGCACCTTTATTTTTTATAGTTCTATATCCTGCCAGAAAAGTCTCCATATGTATAAGCCAATATGAGTATTAAATAAATGATATACATGATAGAAATATATATTTATATACAATATTCAAGCTAGGAGGCTCCATCACTGAGAGTGTGCAAAAAGGAAAGAAGATCGCCTAGAATTACTACAACACCAGCTTTGGAAAATTCGAAATATCCGCCTTGTATACTATGGTATCTGGCTATGGCCCTCATAAGTATAGAGGTGGATACATGGTTCCACTGAAGAAGCCATGATATTGTCCATAAATAACAAACTTGGTGTCCTGGGAAAGGAATAATTGAATAACAGCGTTGATTATTTAATCTTTTATTCGAACTTTCTAAAACTTCCTTCCTTCAGAAACATTAAAAGTTCTCGAGAGAGGAGAGACCATGTGGCCCACCCTCAGTAAAGGAAGGCACTGAATGAGGGAGATATGGAGAAACCATGTGTGTAAACTTATTTCAGGATGGGTTTTTGATTAATTTACTCTATTACTGTATTGTAATGATATTCTTATGGATTCGGAATTTTTATAAGAAAGGCATTTCGTATGTATTCGATTATCCAAGAACCTAAGCTTCTAGGATTCAGCAAAATTTGGCGAATAGTTTAACGTAAAGATAGAAGCTGCCTAGCCGGCCTTAATATAAATAACTAAATTTAATTGTAATTTAATTAGTCCTAATTAAATCCCATAGCAATCCTGGTAGATAGAGAAATAAGTTGCTTGTATTGCATATATGGAAAATATATATTTCATTATACATATCTATAAGCGGAACATTGTGGGTTCGATTCCCATCCATGGACACTTTTATTTTTCCGTTCATCATTACTTTTCATAATTCACCCTTTCATACCTCATCCAAAAAGGTTAGAAATAGTCAATATTTCACCTTGAAATAAATTTTGATTTTTCATTGAAAAGAAACTCATGCGGTGTAACTTCAAATGTCGTTTTACAATCACAAGCCGCAGTGTATTATATTGTATTATAACATATAATAAGTAACCATAATTACCATGATAAAGAATTCGAGTTATATTCATTAAAATTATCTAAATTCCCGTATATGTGTACTTTACTTATCCTTAGTATAAAATTTTATAATAATATTGTAATCCATTATAATCATGTACACTCATTGATAAAACTTAGGAAAGTAGAAAGGCTTTGATGTCTCCAATAGTCTCGTCTGTTTATTTATTTTAAGGAGAGAGGGAATTTTGTTCAAAATTGCTTATCTCATATGTCTTCAATAAAGGTCACGGTAATATCTTTCAGAGTTATCAACTGAATCCTGATATACATGGTAAAAGGTATAACTTAAGTTTTTCCATGAGTATATATACCCTTGATTATTTCGTGTGTAGAAAGGTCATTGTGTATCAAATATCTTTCAGAGTTGTTGTCTGAATCCCGATATACATGGTAAAAGGTACAACTTCCTTTTGTCAATGAGTGTCTTTCAGAGTTATTGTCTGAATTCCGATAAACCTGATGAAAGGTACAACTTCCTTAAGTTGTGTCTGAGTATCTTTCAGAGTTATTGTCTCAATCCCGATATACATGGTAAAAGTAAAAATTCCTTAAGTTTTGTCTAAGAGTATATATATATATATATGTTGAATGGTATATGTAAATAAGAAAGTTATAAAGAGAAGACAGAAGAGTTATGCAACTCTCGGTCCCCGGAAGAATCTAACGGACTCACCTTGACACAAATGACGTGACGATGCTGGACCGTGGCGGAGTCTTCTCGTTTTATATGGCGACTTCTACTTCCGCGCAGGCGCAACGAGGCGCCACGGTTGAGACTATCGGTCGCCACCCCTCTAACCATAGAGGGGACCCTGGTTTAAAGTCCCCCTAGACCCCTTCCATAACATAGTTCTATCGGGTAGTAATACATCTATATTATGATACATTAGCGTGCCATTTATTATGAAAATTCGAAACTATTATAGACGCGTATGAAGACCTTTATTGAAGACACACGAGATAACCGATATGCAATAGTGGAAAAAAAAATACTTAAATAAGTTTTATCTTTTAGCATGTATATCGGGATTGAGACAATAACTCTGAAAGTCATTACAGTGACCTTTATTAAAGACACACGAGATAACCAATATACACTCGTGGAAAAAAAAACTTAGGAAAGTTGTATCTTTTAGCATGTATATCGGGATTGAGACAATAACTCTGAAAGTTATTACAGTGACCTTTATTGAAGACACACGAGATAACCAATATACACTAGTGGAAAAAAAAAACTTAAGGAAGCTGTACCTTTTAGCATGTATATCGGGATTCAGACAGTAACTCTGAAATTTATTACAGTGACCTTTATTGAAGACACACGAGATAACCAATATACACCAGTGGAAAAAAAAAAACTTAAGGAAGTTGTACCTTTTAGCATGTATATCGAAATTCAGACAATAACTCTGAAATATATTACAGTGACCTTTATTGAAGACTACGAGATAACCAATATACACTCGCGAAAAAAAAAAAACTTAAGGAAGTTGTACCTTTTAGCATGTATATCAGGATTCAGACAATAACTCTGAATGTTATTACAGTGACCTTTATTGAAGAAACACGAGGTAACCAATATACACTAGTGGAAAAAAAAAACTTAAGGAAGTTGTATCTTTTACCATGTATATCGGGATTCAGACAATAACTCTGAAATACGATATAATATATTTGATACACAGTGATCTTTAATATGATGCCACAGATGAGACAGACCCTCCCAATATTTCATCATTGCAGTAAGGGCAATGGAAAATTGTGTCAATTCATAAAGAATCATACGCGCCAACAATAGTTTATATTTCCTATAACAGTGGCCTTTATTGACAACACACGAGATAATCAAGTGTGTGATGGCGGTATGATAGATTAAACTGGAGAAACCGCTGGGAGGGTTCACCACTGATGAGCCAAGCCCTCCCATTAATTTTTCCATTGCAGTAAGGGCAGTAGAAATTGTTTTATTTTTAAAAGAATCATACGCTTCTATAATAGTTTCGAATTTTCATAAACTCACTACAATAAGGTCAAAAATTTCATTTTATAAAATTTGTAACAAATTTATTTACTGGAAATAAGTTTATTTTCAATAATATTATCAAATATTATCTCTATAGACCTTACTGTATTGATATAAGTTATTGAATGAGAGTGCTTGACTCATCAATAGTAAATCCTCTCAGCGGTTTTGCCAAATTAATCTCTAGACCGCTGGTTTAGCGAAACCGCTGAGAGGGTTTACTATTGATAAGCTAAGCCCTCTCATTCAAATAACTTATACCATTGCAGTAAGGTCTGTAGAGATAATATTTGATTATATTATTGGAAATAAAACTCATTTCCAGTAAATTTATTTGTTACAAATTTTATTGATATATGCTAATTGAATTTATAAATTTAAATTTCATTTTATTTTAAAAATAAGAAAAAAATAGATGTTGATAACAAAAATTAAATTTGCATATCCTGTACAAAAGTTTTGAGCCGACCAATGGGATTGTCGTCTTTAAATTCCGGGCTAATTGGCCAATCAGGTAAGGTCTTCTAGCCCCATAAAACCGCAGCCGACAGGATGAAGAATATCCTGACGGCTCATATGACCATTTATAGATAACAGAGCGCCATCTAGTGGAACAAAAATAAAGTAATATGTAACAGGCTATATCAATAAAGATATATCCATTCATAATGCTAATTACACAATTCGCACTATTTTTTTCCAAACGGAATTCCTACACAGTTTCATTCAAATTTCATAGTCATTCAATTTGTCACATCACACCGAAAATTCCAGAAATACTTACATAAAAGAGGTCGAAAAATAGGAAATAGGTAAATTTAACATTCCCATTGCAAGTTCACTATTTTCCCAAACAGAATTCCTACACAATTCCATTCAAATTTTATAATCACCTAATTTATCACATCACACCGAAAATTCCAGAAATACTTATATAAAAGAGGTAGAAAAATAGGAAAGAGGTAAGTTTATCATTCCCATTGCAATTTCACTATTTTCCCAAACGGAATTCCTACACAGTTTCATCCTAATTTTATAAGTCACTCAATTTATCACATCACACCGAAAATTCCAGAAATACTTACATAAAAGAAGTCGAAAAACAGGAAAGAGGCGAGTTAATCATTCCTATTGCAAATTCACTATTTTCCCAAATAGAATTCCTACACAGTTTCATCCTAATTTTATAGTCACTCAATTTATCATATCACACAGAAAATTCTAGATATACTTACATAAAAGAGGTCTATCAGAAACACCAAATTGTTACTGCTGAGAAACTGAACAAACTGCTCTTCACCTTATCTATGACTGTCCGAACTTTACAGAAGTGAGACATCGATTGTTCCCTGATCTAAATCATTCAACTCTCTTACATCAGTCACTTTGTCTATATAAATATTATGAACTCTGTCGATTAATACATGTAAATTTGTAAATATTTAATTCTAAGTTCTAATTTGTTTGTTTCCTCTGTAATAGGCGCAAATATTTCAATATCGCGCCTAGTTGATTAATAAAATTAAAAAGCTATATCATGAAAAAGGCTAAATCAACGTTTAGTTGATTTTTATTCCACCAGATGGCGCTCTGCCATCAAAAATGCGCATGTAAGCGGGGAGAATATGCAAATTTTGTTTTTGATTTCATTTTATGCTTTCTGAATGGATAATCTTTCAAGAAATGTGATTGGGTGGATATGGTCATGTAATTGAAATCTCTGTTCTCACTAGAAAACTATAGAATTAACTGGATGATTCATATAACGTCACATTATATCAGCTTTCAAAACTGTGAAACACTTTTACTGGGTTTTCTAAATCTCCCCTTGTAATGATTAACTGGGTTTAATATGGAAAAGCCTCTTATAACAAACATTTATTCCTCCCGTGTGCATCATTCGTTTTATAGGAACTTTATACACGTCTTACTCCAACTAACTACAAAAGTTTATGATTCAAGGATATATATTATAATTCGATAACGTGCCATTTATATACAAGGTGGGATCAATAAATAAGGTGAATTATAATTTATTAAAAAAAATAAGAACGATATTAAAAATTAGGACTTGATTTATTCAAAATAATCACCTTGGCTTTCTATACATCGTCTCCATCGTTCTGGCAACTTGTAAATACCCTCTTTATAGGCACTCTTAGGAAGCGTGTGAAAAAAAAATCTTGCACCACTTTCTGGACATCTTCATCCGAGTCAAATCGCTTTCCCTTTAACTCCTTCTTTAGTAGTCCAAAAAGGAAATAGTCAGAGGGGGCTAGGTCTGTACTATATGCAGGATGTTCTAAAACTTTAAAACCTAATTTAATTATTGTAGATACAGTTTTACATGATGTATGCGGCCTTGCATTATCATGAAGGAAGAGAACACCTTTACTAAGCTTCCCTCTTCTTTTGTTTCTTATACCGGGCTTTAGCTTATTTACAAGAATGTCACAATAAAGGTCGCTGTTCATACGTTGCCTTGAGGATAAAAAATCAAGACAGATTAGTCTATAAACATCCCAAAAAATTGTTAACAAAACTTTACCGGCCGAACGTTGAGACCTGATTTTTTTTAGTCTTGGAGAGTCGCCTCATTTCCATTCCATAGATGCACGTTTTGTCGAAGGATCATAATGATAACACCAACTCTCATCTCCAGTTACAATTTGGTCAAGGAAATGATCACCTTCCGCTTCATACCGCTTTAACAGAGCCTTTGAAACCCGAATACGGTTAGGTTTTTGGTCCAAATTAAGGAAATGTGGAATCCATCTGCAGCATATTTTTCTAAATTGCAATTGTTCTTTAATAATGGTGTGCACAGTTCCATAGCTTATATTCAAATTGTCGGTTATGTTAAAAATGGATATTTTTCTATCCTCCAAAATTAAGTTTTCAACCGCATTTATCGTGCTTGGCGTCGCTGTAACACTTGGTCGTCCAGGTCGCTGAATATAGGCACATGTAATTCGTCCATTTTTGAACTCGTTAACCCATTTATAATTGTTTTTTGAGACAAACAAGACTCACCATAGATATTTTTCATTCTTTGGCATATTTGAGATGTTTGAATACCTTCTGCATTCAAGAAACGAATAACTGCACGTTGTTCAAGCGTGGTGCAATCCTTCAAGGGAGCTTCCATTTTAGTTTATTTATAAGTCTCGCGCCGCGCGTGGGAAAAAGAACAGAACACCTTAAATAGTCTCTTGATGTTATAATTTAATATTCTGTGGTTTAAATTATTTTTGCTTTTTTAATTTTTGAGAAATAAGATAATTCACCTTATTTATTGATCCCCCCCTGTATGATACAAGCTAACATTCATCGTGTAAACAAACCACGTGTAAATTATTAACCAATCAAATTCATTTATCGTCGCGACCAGTGCTGCGCCCAAGCGGTAAAAGGCTGGAACTAACGCCTTTTTGGTTTTATATATATATTTAAAAAGCACATTAACCTTTTTAGTTTTTTGAATAGCCTATATGTTAAACGAAATCTTCAGCTACCTACATGCGAAATTTCATAATGATTTATTCTGTAGATTTTGCGCAATGCGATAACAAACATCTATTTTGGATTTCATTTTTATATATATAAGGAAAGGATAAGGAAGGATATTGGAAGTATTATAGCACGAATGTTTCTTTTATATATAAACTAGAACGACGTTTAACAAATTGTATTATAAAATAAACTAACACAAAGCAATAACGCGCTATCTATACTTATAAAATGAAAGGATTTAAAAGTACGAATGTTTCTTTTATACATAATACAAATTTATACTGCCCTTACTGCAATGAAAAAAGCCAAGCTCTCCCAATTTATTTTTTCATTGCAGTAAGGGCTGTAGAAATTTGTATTATGTATAAAAGAAACATTCGTGCTTTTAAATCCTTTCATTTTATATGAAATAAACTGTTGAAAGCAGGTGTATATATTTGTTTTTCTTTTTTTTTTTTGCCTCTTTTGGTTTTGTTCATGCGTGTGCGTGTGTGTTTTTTTTTTATATTTGTTATTATTGTATGCTAAATATATCTTTTGTTGATATTTATTGTCGGATGTAAATTGAGAATAATTTAATTGATTTGCATTTTATTTATTTTTTACTCGGTGTAGTAAGATTAGAATAGAATTTAGAGTCTTTTGGTTTAGTTGTTGTGTTGTTGTTGTAAAGTTTTAATTTAGGTTTCATTCCTGAACTTTAGATATTTTGAGAATTGGCAAATATTTTTAACTTTTTAATTTGTTTATTAATTAAAGGTAATAAAAACGAAGCCAAGTTTTTTTTGTGTATGTCTAAAGTGAAAGAAAAAAAAACATGCGAACCCAACCCTTGATAGTTGCGTGCGTTTTTTGCATTTGATCTACTCGGTTGTAACACAAACTTTTCTACTGTCCTTACTGCAATGAAAAAATATTGGGAGAACTTGGTTCATTAGTGATGAACCCTCCCAGCAGTTTCGCCAATTTTTAATCTACCAGACCGCTTCTTAAAGCTCTAATACTGTATTGTGGACGATTCTGTTTATATATACTACAATGAAGGGTGGAATCTCAGAAATGGTATTTAAGTAAACTATGGACATATGCTTATAGGACAGTAGAATTACATATAAATATTGGCATCGAGAAATGCTCTTCCACAAACAATAAGAACAAAGCCAGTAAGGCATTAAGGACAGTAGAAGTTTGATTTCTGTGAAAAAGTAACATTCGTGCTTATATAGTTTCATGTCTCATATATAGATGGTGCGTAATTGGTTTATATTAAGGATATATATCTTATATGGTTCTATATTTTTTTTTATTAAAAAGGCATATATTGGATCAAAATATCATTTATTTTACCAATATTCCAGGCTGATATGGCTGAATATTGGTAAAATAAATTATATTTTGATCCAATATATGCCTTTTTAATTAAAGATTTATTTATGGATTGCTCTATTTTCAAAATGGTTCTATATGGTGTAAGATACAGGTAAACTTGTGATGTATAGAATCCTATTAACTGGGACATGAGTGGTAGCTAGGTTTAAGTTGGATAGAATTAAAGCTTCTCCTTACTTTTTTATTCTGATGTTAGGATTTATCTAAAGTTAAACCTGCCTATAGCGCCCTCTTTTGGCACTCACCAAAATAGGGTGCTATAGAGAGGGAGTGCTATAGACAGGTCACTTTTAATGTAAATCGCATCGTAGTACGCATTTAAAATCGGGCACTATAGAGAGGGAAGCGCTATTTAGAGGGGCGCTATAGACAGGTTTAACTGTAATTTGATAATTCCAAAGAAGGCGAGAGTTGACTTGAATGTTCTAGATTTAAAACTGAAGTATTTTACAGAGTGACTGGAGAGAGAGAGAATGAGTTTTGATTCTTGAATAGAAGAGCTTCTTATAAATTGTATCAATAGTTATATATTAATGAAAACATATACAGTTAAACCTGTCTATAACGCCCCCTCTTGGGACTCACCAAAATAGGGTGCTATAGAGAGGGGGGTGCTATAGACAGGTCACTTTTAATGTAAATCGCATCGTACTACGTATTTAAAATCGGGCGATATAGAGAGGAAGGCGCTATTTAGAAGGGGGCGCTATAGACAGGTTTAACTGTATCTTTAATTTTGATATTTTATATTTTCTACTATAGTAGAACCTCCCTGTAAAGAACACCTAATTGCAAAGCCAAATTGATCATTATAGTAGTCTAATATTCAAAATGATAGCTATATATAATATTTAAAAATAAATAAACACCATAAAAGTAAGATAAAAATCATTCGAAATATTTTCAATAGCAAAGGAATACAATCGGAAACCAACACGATACTTCAAAAGAGTCACAGGAAAAACAGTTTCTGAAAACAAATACCCTAAAGGTAAAAAAAAGCAGAAGACAAAATTGTGTCCTATTTTTTTAGTTGTTATTTCTAGGTCAGAAGACACGCGCTACAGAAGATTCCATCTCGTGATTATTTTGATAAAAAATAAAATTAATTGGTAGGCCAAAAAAACACCTTTAATCTTTTTGTTATTTTTTATAATCTATTGCTTTAGGCTTTAAAGCTTCAAAGCTTAATAAAAAAAAAAGTGAAATTCTTTGAAAAATTTGATATACTACAATTTTTTTTAAATCGAGCAATCCATAAATAAATCTTTAAATAAAAAGGCATATTAGTAAATTAAATTTAATTGCCATCTATCGTTTAAAATTTACACAAATAAATTTACTAGCAATGCGTTTCTTTTAAATATCATCAAATATTATATCTACAGACCTTACTGCAATGATATGAGTTATTGATTGAGAGGGCTTGGCTCATCAGTAGTGAACCCTCTCAGCGGTTTCGCCAAATTAATCTCTAGACCGCTCTACTATTGTATTGGATTGGTTTGGAGTATACCCTGTATTTTCTATGGAAGGCAGCTTAGGGGTGTTTATAACACTAAACACCCCTAAGCTGCCTTCCATAGAAAATACAGGGTATACTCCAAACCAATCCAATACAATAGTAGAGCGGTCTAGAGATTAATGATGAGCCAAGCCCTCTCAATCAATAATTCATAGCATTGCAGTAAGGTGTGTAGAGATAATATTTGATGATATTTAAAAGAAACGCATTGCCAGTGAATTTATTTGGGTAGGATTTTAAAAAGGCATATATTGGATCAAAATATCAATTATTTTACCAATAATTCAGTTAGCTGAACGCCAAATTTTATCAAGGTATTAGGTTATTTAAACTAGTTATTCAAAAAATACTACAATAAATATATATAAATACATGAAAACTGTCCTTTGTAGAGAGGTGTTCTCTAGCGCGAGTGTCCTCTCATGGAGGTTCTACTGCATATAAGAGATTTTATACTGTTATATTAAATATTATTGAGATAAGAAAGTATTGAGCATTTAGCCAATGGGTTTCAATATTATTTTGAGATAAATTGATTATTATTATTTGATGATTTTGGCATATATGAATATTATGGTATTGCAGTCTTGGAAAAAAAAATAATAACATACATATACAGTTAAACCTGTCTATAGCGCCCCCTTCTAAATAGCACCTTCCTCTCTATAGCGCCCGATTTTAAATACGTGGTACAATGCGATTTACATTAAAAGTGACCTGTCTATAGCACCCCCTCTCTTTAGCACCCTATTTGATGAGTCCCAAGAGGGGGCGTTATAGACAGGTTTAACTGTATGTATCTAATAATATATAATGCATCCATACTCAGTAAATATGTTTGAAGGAGCATTTATATGAAGAAAAAAGTGAAATATAATGAGTAAAATAAGTTTATATTATTATCTTTGAAGTGAATAATGTGAATGTATCAATAAATATTTGAAATGTTTGATAGCAAGATTTAACAACGAAACAAAGCGTTTAATTCGGCTTTGACACGTCATACACTTGTCCAAAAAAAATTGCAAACATTTCTCTTTTCAAATTATTTCAACCACTTTTTTAAAATTATCAATACTACAATTTTTCTTTATATATACAGTTAAACCTGTCTATAGCGCCCCCTCTTGGTACTCACCAAAATAGGGGGCTATAGAGAGGAGGTGCTATAGACAGGTCACTTTTAATGTAAATCGTATTGTACTACGTATGTAAAATCGGGCGCTATAGAGAAAGAGGCGCTATTTAGAGGGGGCACTATACACAGGTTTAACTGTATATGTATTTGAATGAATAAACGCTTATTTTGGCTCAAATGTTTATTATAATTTCCAATAATTTGATGAGGAAGTTCGCTTATCTTCATTGGAGAATTCAGATTTTGTAAACAAATTATCCACGTGATGCATGAGTAGGTATATCTATATATATAAAAATGAATGTTTGTATGTTTGTTTGTTTGTTGGTCTGTTGGTATGTCCGGTATACAAATTCGCAGTAGTTCACTAATTCAAACCGAAATTTCCATACATAGGTAAAAAATAACGGGGGGTGACGATAGGCTATTTTAAAAATATATAAATCAATTATTAAAACTATATATTCAAATTATTCAACTTAGCTCACGAGCAGCGCCCTCTATCAATACTAAAAGGTTATAAATACGTTTAAACCAATCGTGATGAAACTTTGGGAAGATGTTTAGTATACTACCGGGATGGTTTCTGGCTAATTACTCTTTAGAAATAACCTTTCGTTGCATTTTTATTTAAAATAAAACGTAAATTCACTCGCAATCAGCGCCCCCTCGCGGCAGACGTATGGCCTTAAATAGCCTCGCATGAGCTTATTTGTAACGTCAAGCTTAGCCTATAGGTTAGGTACACAGCTTCGTACCCCCGCAACCTAGGTTCGAGGTTCAGCGTGGGTGTTTTTTTTTTTCATTTCTTTTATATTATTGTAGCAAATTATTAAAAATATTATTTTATTTAAAATGTACGTTTTATATATATAAAAATATATATAAAAAATATTTAAAAATATATATATATAAAAAATATATATTAAAAAATATATATAAAAATGAATGTTTGTATGTTTGTTTGTTGGTCTGTTGGTATGTCCGGTATACAAATTCGCAGTAGTTCACTAATTCAAACCAAAATTTCCATACATAGGTAAAAAAAATAACGGGGGTGACGATAGGCTATTTTAAAAAAATATATAAATCAATTATTAAAACTATATATTCAAATTATTCAACTTAGCTCACGAGCAGCGCCCTCTATCAATACTAAAAGGTTATAAATACGTTTAAAATCTAAATCTTCTCAATATTTTATTAATAATAGTTCGCTTAATAACACATATAATATAAATATTTATATAATAACTGCTCTAATTTGAAATATTTGGTAGGTTTTATTTATTTATATATTTTCAATTTTAGATATAACTGATCTAATTCGCCGTTTAAATTACTAATATAGTTCGCTTAATAACACATATAATATAAATATTTATATAATAACTGCTCTAATTTGAAATATTTGGTAGGTTTTATTTATTTATATATTTTAATTTTTAGATATAACTGATCTAATTCGACGTTTAAAATAACTGCTCTTGAAATATTTGGTATGTTTTATTTATTTATATATTTTCATTTTTAGATATAACTGATCTAATTCGCCGTTTAAAATAACTGCTCTAATTCGAAATATTTGGTATGTTTTATTTGTGTTCACTATATTTCTATTTATTTGAGGTATTATAATTTCCATGTTTCAAAAACCTATTTCAAAAAGGTCGTTAGAAATATGTAAGGCCTGAAATAGCTTTACATGCGAATATTTATGATGCCAAGCGTGGCTTAATGGTTAGGTGTATGGCTTCGTATTTCCACAACCTTGGTTCGAAACTTAGCCTGGGTGCTTTTTTTAAAAATATTATTGAAGCAAAGTTTTTTTTTTACAGTACCAAAATTTCCATATATAGGTAAACAAATACGAGGAAAACGATAGGCTATTTTAAATTATATATAAATTAAATATTAAAACTATATATTCAAATTATTCTACTTAGCTCACGAACAGCGCCCTCTATCAAGGTTATAAATACGTTTAAAATCGATATCTTCTCAAAATTTTATTAATAATAGTTCGCTTAATAATTAGAATACTTGATCTAAATCGAGATATTTATAGACGCTCGCTCGATTTGAAGATTTACACATGTGTATATCGTAACTAATCTAACTGTAAAGTTTGGAGCGGGACGTTTCACAAAAGTGACGTCCACGGTGCCAATTTATAATTGTAACGAATAGTATTTGAATAAAAACATTTAATCGGGTAAAACCCGGGCGTTGCCCGGGTCATTCGTCTAGTAGATGTATATTTGAAAGAGTAAAAATAAAAATCAAGTAAAGAGTTTCTTCTAATTTTGAATTTGTAAGCTTTCAAGATAATATACTGTTCTTCAACGGGGGGGGGGGGGCTAATACTATATTGAAGAACAGTATATTTGTTTGAAAGCTTGCAAATTCAAAATTAAAAGAAACTTTTTACCTGATTTTTCCTCTTTCAGATAATTTCTGGAGAACTATTGCTCACACATATATATATATACCTATCCCCCGATTTACACGGTACTTGTTTTACACGTTTTCGCTTTTACACGGTTTTCCAGATAAGTTTTTTTTTTGTTTTTATCGCACTATACTAAATGCCACTGTGATTGAACACATGCGCTGTGTACACATCTCACGAGGAATCCCGAGCTTATGTGCTGACTACATATTTTAACCTGTCAATGCATTTTATTTTTATTTCTGTGTACACCTATCCCCCGATTTACACGTTTTTCTCAGGAACGTATCTACCGTGTAAATCGGGGGATAGGTGTATTTAATTAAAAAGACATATATTGGATCAAAATATCATTTATTTTACTAATATTTCAGTTGGCTGAACGCCAACCTTTATCAAGGTGTTATAACATATTTAATGTGTGTCAACAACAAACTCAGCACCACATAACGTGAACAGAATTAAGTTTTAAAAATATTTTGTTATATTCAATGGGGAGAAAGTTTGGCGTTCATCCAACTGAAATATTGGTAAAATAAATGATTTTTTGATCCAATATATGCCTTTTTAATTAGAGATTTATTTATGGATTGCTCTATTTTCAAAATATATGTATATAATATAAATTTTATATAAAATGTTACTGTTATATCAAATACTAGAAGAATGACCCGGCTTCGCCCGAGAAATCCCCCGAGTGAAGTATCCTTCATACTGAAAGTACATCAATAATAAATAGTGAAGTTCCATAGAATAGCAATACAGAAGAAACACATAAACTACAGGAAAAAAAAGTGTGTAATGGCAAAATTTGTATTATATTAGTGTTTAGGTATTTGATTTAATTATTTTTTTGCAATCCATTTAGTTGTTTCAAAATTAATATAGTTTAAATAGACGGCAGCCTTTCCACCAAACCCCATTAACCTTTGAAATCGCCTGAATTGAGTGACTGACTGTAAAGAATCCTGACTGCGATGCCCATCTTCTCAGTAAGAATTTAAAAAATTGGTTTATAAAAAAAATTAATCTAAAATACTGGCATGTAAATATTTTTCTGTAGAAAAATAAAAGAGCATATCGAAATATTAGGCAAATATATGTGTTCGCTAATGATTGCGACTGCATTTTAAACGATTTTTAAAAAGAGATTTAAACAAATAAAGGCCAGAACAAAAATTAATAAAAAATATGAAATCCAATATTTACATACATTCACAAAAGCAAATGATGACAGAATTGATGACTCTGATACTTGTATATTTTAATTATTGAGATAAGAAGTATTGAGCATTTAGCCAATGGTTTTCAATATTATATTGAGATAGGAATTGATTATTATTTTATTAAATCACTATTGTTTTAATTGATCTGATAAAATAATTAAGAGAAATAAATACCTCTGACTTAAGACGTGAAGAATAAAGAAAATAAAAGATTACATATTCACATATCTACAAAAAGATTTGAGCCGGCCAAAGGAAAACAGGAGCTATCGTTTTGGAAGCTGACCTCGGAGAGTTGTTCTAAAAAAATAATTCAAAATAAAATAAATTTGTATATACAGTTAAATCTATCTATAGCGCCCCCTCTTGGGACTCACCAAAATAGGGTGTTATAGAGAGGAGGTGCTATAGACAGATCACTTTTAATGTAAATCGCATCGTACTACGTATTTAAAATCGGGCGCTATAGAGAGGGAGGCGCTATTTAGATGGGGTGCTATAGACAGGTTTAACTGTAACATATATATAATATCAAAGGTAGCCTCTCCCGTTAAAACTACATACATCTATAAAGTTGTTCCAAAAGTTCGTAAACACCTGCAAAAAATTCAAATATATATCCATATAATATAATTATCCAAATTCAATTTTTTACAAGTGTTTACGAAATTTTGGGAAAAACCTTGTATTTGATGAGAAAAGCGACCTTTATTTATATAGATCATTATCCTCCTGACAAAAATCACATCTAAATATTCTAATCTCAAATACAGAGAATAAGAAGAAAGATAATGTTTTATAATTTATACAAGAATAGATGGGAACTCTTAAACTAAAGACTTTCATCCACAACCTAGTCATATAAACACATTTCACGCTAAATTATGGTTGCTAAACCAGAGAAAGTTAGTCCTTTTGCGATTTTGAATCGTAAATATTGGATTTTCCATACAGCAAGGGGAATTGCCCTTTACTTTATAAGCCACAGAATAGTCCTTACATTCTAAAACCGATAGAAAATGTGTGTGTTGTTAGTGTATGTGTGTGTGAGAGAGATTTCTTATTCAGAAAATCCACAAAAAGATATTTCATTTGAAGATCCCCAAAAAGGTCTTTCACTCTGAAAGCCAAAATACCAGGCGGAAGCTTTAAATTGATTGACCATTTTCATGCCCGGCTTGTTTTCCTCAAACACAGCGTTTACAGTAAGGAATGTGTCTCAATTTTCTTAAACATTACATCGAGAACATTTTCTCCCCTCAACATACATTGGATTCAAATTTAAACCTCTACACTCAATATGCATTTCAAAGGACTAGCTCTTTTGTTATAGAAAATTTGAATTATATTTATACATACGCCACAATATCTATATTTCAGATAACAATAAATTATATACACTTATAGATAAAACTTAAGGAAATTGTACCTTTTAGCATGTATATCGGGATTCAAACAATAATTCTGAAAGATATTACAGTGACCTTTATTGGAGACATACTGTTTGATATACACTAATGGCTAAAACTTGAGAAGTTGTACCTTTTAGCATGTATATCGGGATTCAAACAATAATTCTGAAAGATATTACAGTGACCTTTATTGGAGACATACTGTTTGATATACACTAATGGCTAAAACTTGAGAAGTTGTACCTTTTAGCATGTATATATCGGGATTCAGACAATAATCCTGAAAGATTTTACAGCGACCTTTTTTGAAGACACACGAGATAACCAATATACACTCATGGACAAAACTTAAGGAAGTTGTACCTTTTAGCATGTATATCGGGATTCAGACAATAATTATGAAAGATTTTACAGTGACCTTTATTGAAGACACACGAGATAATCAAGTGTGAACAAAATTCCCCCTGTATCCTCTAAGAAAATAAGTAGATCACCGACAAGATCAAAATATGAAACTCCTTTAAGTTTTGTCAATGTGTGTATTTACTTAGCTTATCCATATGTGGTTTTGACTATAGCGTGGCAAATATTTTTAAAATAAAGATAACAACTTCTATGTTAGAATACAGAAGCTAAGACATCACATATCACATACGTCCATCCACGTCGCCCAGCTATGATGTATTTGAATTATTAAGTTTAATTTAGGGTTGTATATAAATATATTGAATGAATAAATTATTAGATAGATAAAAAGATTGTATTGATCCTCAGGTATCTAACAAATATCATTGATGGAGTTTGTATTCATAATACAATATTGTTACATAGAAAATGAGGAAAGACAATCTTCAGGATGACACAGCAATTTATTTAAGGCGTAAACACAAACTTAAGATCATAAAATACAGTTAAACCTGTCAATAGCGCCTCCCTCTCTATAGCGCCTGATTTTAAATACATAGTACGTTGCGATTTACATTAAAAGTGACCTGTCTATAGCACTCCCTCTCTATAGTATCCTATTTTGGTGAGTCCCAAGAGGGGGCGCTATAGACAGGTTTAACTGTATAATAGAAACAATGAGAGAAGTTTTCAGAGTATAAAAATATATAAATATCAAATTTAATAAACTGTTCATAAAATATAATCGATATTTTGCTACAATATAAAATACTAGACGGGTGACCCGTGCTTCGCCCCGGGATTGACCCGTGTGCATATCTACCCGAGTGATATATATTTAGATAAGATTTTTTTTTATAATTGTTTGTTATTAGCATTATCTATTTGTTTGCATCAGCATAATTTAATCTAATCTTTGATAGAGGGCGCTGTTCGTGAGCTAAGTAGAATAATTTGAATATATAGTTTTAATAATTGATTATATATATTTTTTAAAATAGCCTATCGTCTTCCCCGTATTTTTTACCTATGTATGGAAATTTTAGCTTGAATTAGTGAACTACTGCGAATTTGTATACCGGACATACAAACAAACAAACATACAAACATTGATTTTTATATATATAGATATATTTGCGAGGCTTATTTATGTTGCAAATGATTATTTTTGATTTGCATAAATAAGCTAGCTATCGAACCAAAATACCACCAACGAGTCTATTTACATATTATACTATTAACAAACTAGTAAATTTGCCAGCTTGTTTATACAGTTAAACCTGTCTATAGCGCCCCCTCTTGGGACTCACCAAAATAGAGTGCTATAGAGAGGAGGTGTTATAAACAGGTCACTTTTGATGTAAATCGCATCGTACTACGTATTTAAAATCGGGCGATATAGAGAGGGAGGCGCTATTTAGATGGGGCTCTTTAGACAGGTTTATCTGTATAATCAAATAGAGAAATAAGCCCGTTCATGAATTAATATCTTGAAAAGATCTCCTTTGAAAATGCAAATAAAAGATACTCGATACAAGTTAATTTTTGACTTTTAATAAAAATGTTCTCACCTACTTAATTCGTTATTAATATTTTTGGTTATGTTTGCAAATCCTGGTTATCGTGTGGATATAGTTGCAAACCGGCAATGAGAGAGGAGAATCTGTATAAGACTGGATGTCTTAATAAAGGTTTTGTGCGTGTATTTGCATAGCTTCAGTCCCTATATAACTTTTACAAAGCAATAAGTAGGAAAATGAACTTAAACTATCGTTTTCTCCTCCACTACATAATGGTGATTGATCATCGTGAGGATGTCGTTGTAAGCCGGCAATGAGAGAGGAGAATCTGTATAAGACTGGTGTCTTAATAAAGGCTTTGTGTGTATATTCGCATAGCTTCAGTCCCTATGCAACTTTTACAAAGCAGTAAGTAGGAAAATAAACTTAGAATAAGTTTTTCTCCTCCACTACATGATGGTGATTGATCATCGTGAAGATATCGTTGTAAGCCGGCAATGAGAGAGGAGAATCTGTATAAAACTGGTGTCTTAATAAAGACTTTGTGTATATTCGTATAGCTTCAGTCCCTATGCAACTTTTACAAAGCAGTAAGTAGGAGAAAGAACTTAGATTAACAAGTTTTCTCTTTCACTACATAATGGTGATTGATCATCGTAAGGATATCGTTGTAAGCCGGCAATAAGAGAGGAGAATCTGTATAAGACTGGTGTCTTAATAAAGGTTATGTATATATTTTCACAGCTTCAGTCCCTATATAACTTTTACAAAGCAGTAAGTAGGAACTTGGATTCATCGTTTTCTCCTCCACTACATGATGGTGATTGATCATCGTGAGGATATCGTTGTAAACCGGCAATAAGAGAGGAGAATCTGTATAAGACTAGTGTCTTAATAAAGGCTGTGTTAGTTTGTGTATATAGGTATTCTCAAATCTATCTAAAAGTTCCAATTTATTAGGTGGCGCCATGGATGGGAGTCTTCTTTAAAGAGAAATAAAAAAACCAATAAAAACACCCAATAAACAGAAAGGTATGCCACCTTCTAAATCAGTTAACATGACCCCTCAGAAAGCATTTGAGACAAAGACCTTTTTTTTTACCTATATCCTTTGTTCCTTCTCAAGTTAAAAACCTTCCAAGGTTGATGAGAATGGTACCATTGAATCGATTTTTTTTTAAAAGGTTAATATCAGATAGAAAGTTTTTAGATGCATGTTTTTTTCCGTATAGGAATAATGTTAAATTACCCCATACATTGCTTCCTTTTAAACTAATCCGGTAGAAAGTTTTATTTGATAAAAAAAAGTCACAATGATATGGTTTCACGCCTTTCAATTTCTCTTTTGGCTTTTGTTTTCATTTAATGATAGTGATGTTAGATATTGTCTATTAGATTATAGATAGGGGAGTGTTCTTCAACGTAATGATGGGAATCGATGGGAAATTTATAGATGAGAATGGAATATTTATTTTTTTGAATCTTTTATTATTTTATTTCAATTTAAAGCACCATGTCCCCCTAGGGACACTTGCGCTGTCATAAATATATGCCTTTACATTTGTCTATACATATATATACAATAATTTTAGGTCGTGAATAGAATAGTCATATGATATTAACAACGAGAAAATAGAACTGTGTACAAAAGAAAGAAGTGTCTGTCAATATATACAATCAGCATAATATAAATTATCAGTTTCTTAAAAGATATTTGTTGCTATATAATTTAAAATATATCTACAAAAGGTATTGAATTTAATATAAATTTCTTTACTGGAAATAAAAATACATGGATCTGTTACTATTAAATTATTTTCGATTCTGTAGTCTGGAAAACCAGGACAATCCAGTAAAAGATGTATTGAGGTTTATTCCTCATGTCCACATTTAATTCAATATGATTATAAATAATGTGTTTTTGCATCGGGATCTATTTACTTTGATATTTGCTGATTGAGTCAAGTCAGTCTTAATCGTATTATTTTTTGATCCTGTAGTCTTGAAAAACAGGACAATCCAGTTGTTGTTGTTGTCGTGTCCAATGAAGAGCCTTAGGTGTCTCCATACATCTCTATCACAGCAGCAGCAATGTCCACTATCTTGGGTGTGTAAAGCTGCTGCTCTTGGTCCATGTCAATTTTCTGTTGTTGTCGTGTTCAATGAAGAGCCTCAGAAGTATACATACATCTCTATCACAGCAGCAGCAATGTCCACTATCTTGGGTGTGTAAAGCTGCTGCTCTCGGTCCATGTCAATTTTCTGTTGTTGTCGTGTCCAATGAAGAGTCTCAGATGTCTACATACATCTCTATCACAGCAGTCACAATGTTCTCTATCTTGGGTGTGTAAAGATGCTGCTCTGGGTTTATGTCAATTTTCTGCAAGGCTGCGGCCATTGCTGGGCCAATCCAGTGAAATATAGTATTGAAACTATTTACTATTAGAAAAAAAATCTATACTATTATAACCCTTTCATAGTAGTATGTGTAAATGAAATACTATTGAAAAATCAGTAAAATTGAGTAAAATTAATCAGGCCTCCAGGGAAAAGTGTATTTTCAAAACATTTTTATTCTCTAGCTTTCAGGCATGGACTCCTTCTACAAAAGAAAACTTGGTATGTTTTGAAAAGACACTTTTCCCTGGAGACCTGATTAATTTTACTCAATATTGAAACAAGGAATTATTTAATTGAATTCAGTAAAGTATTGATTTTAAATATTTTTTCCTCAAATATAATATACATTCATGGACAAAACTTAAGGAAATTTCACATTTTTATGTGCTATCAGCGCTCGTTATTTTTTTTTAAGGAGACAGAAACAATTTTGTTTATACTTGGTTATCTTGTCTTCAATGAAGGTAACTTTGTATCAAATATCTTTCAGAGTTATTGTTTGAATCCCGATATACATGCTAAAAGGTACAAATTCCATTAAGTTTTGCCTATGAGTGTATTTTCCCGCTATTTTTTAGAAAACAAACAATTTCTTACTTGAATGTGTGCTAAAATTCACACACACACACACACACACACGCCGACCGTGCGGCCACGCTAGTTTTAGCTCCGCCGTTTTCGCCTCTGGCGAGCGTAAGTACGTCGCGGAAAATTACAAAATTGATACTGGCTGAAAGCCCTCAATCCGCTGAACAGGTGCCTGAAAGGCTCAGGGTTCAATCTCAACCAGGTGAGAAGATATCACCGAAAGAAGCAATAGAAGAGAATTCTTCTAAAGAATTTTCCATGGAATATCAAGGGCGTGCAGATCCGCCGGCGCGCGGGATGCATGCAAGCCTGGCCGCCGCGCGTGATGACGTCACGGCGCCGCTGATTGCTGCTTCTTGCAGCGCTTCAACAGCCAACCCGGCCCCGCTCATTTGGGGAGATAGCGAATTGGCGGAAATGGACGACAACGACGCTTTCACCGTCGTAAGAACCAAGAAAAGGCGCCGCGACTCGCCGGTTCTGCCTGCCATGGCCGCGCAGTCCAACAGCGCTGGAGCTTCTCGCCGACAGCGATCGTCGACGGGATGGATACCTCCGGTCCAGGAGATCAGGACCACGACGGCACATGTCATGGAGGCCAGGGCTCGCCAGGCATCCTGCACCGAGGAGCAGTGCCTATTTCTCGAGTACTGCCCGGATTACCAGTCGTACCAATATCTTAGGGCTATCGAGAGAGTGGTCGGAGGACCCAAAAACATCTTCCAGTTCTCAAAGATCAACGGCCACTACTTGTTGGGACTCGCCAGCAAATCTCTGGCGGAACACCTAGTCCGGGAAGGCCTCGAGATCGAGGGAACCCTCATCAGGACCTTCCCCTTCAGGAAGAGCTCAACCAGAATAACGGTTGGAAACCTGCCCTTCTTTGTGGCGGACGCCGCCATCATTGACGCCCTCTCCCGCTATGGGCGCATAACCTCCATCGCCCCCAAGCTGCTGAAGGCTGGAGAGTTTACATACACCGACGGCCGACGAGAGGCCTTCATCCTCCTCCACGACGGCATCACCATCGACAAACTGCCTACTCGATTTGAGATCAGGATCAAGGGTGAGGCCTGGCCAGCCTTCCTGTCTCATGGAATAAAATGCTCGAAGTGTCACGGCCAAGGGCACAGAAGAGCTAACTGCCCCCAACTCCATGGGCGCTCTACCACCGCCAGACGGGCTTCACCGCCCCCTTCCACCGACCTCCCACCATCGACCGCGCCTGGGCTGCCTAGGCAGTCTTCGGCCGCGCCTCCCAGTCCATCTAACAAGGCTTCCCGCGCCCCATCTGATTCCTGCGCTGCATCTCTACCATCTGCGGCGCCATGGCCATCCACACCAGCGCCGCCGGCCTCACCCATGCAGGCGGTGACTCCAGCTCCTCCACCAATGACCCCTTCACCTGAAGATCCCATGGGCCCTCGCTCGGCGGCGTCGCGTCCTGAGCCGACGCCTCCCGCCCGGCCGGACTTCACTACCCCGTGTGGCCCTCTGCCTGCACATGGGACCCTCGGGCCTGCAACCCTTACATCAGATGTCGACATGACCACCACTGAGGAGACCTCTGCATCCTCACCAGCCGCAGTGATTTCAACACTCCCACTGCCTGCGCCTCAGCCCGCTGAGCCTATGCTGCCCACTACCTACAGGGAGGAACTGACACCTCCTTTGATGACACCACCGCCTGCGCCTCGGCTCGCTGGGCCAATACCACCCGTCCCCCATGGGGACACGACGACACCGGCCATGACGACACCTCCGCCTCCACTGTCTATGGACAGGCGCTGGAAGATGGCAGGAGACTTAATTCACGGATTGAGTCGTGAAATCGACTTGGAGCACACGTTCCAATCGCAAGTCGACATAGATGACATCGTGAGAGCAGTCCTGTACCCCGGGGATAGGGAGCCCTTCATCAAGCGCCTACCCACTCGGGATAGGTACATCCTCGGTGGATTCATCAGCACCGCCATCTGGCGCGCTCGGGACGCCGATCCCTCTATGCTTGAGAGTATGTCCGAACTCAGGAAGTTATTGCCTGCTTGAGTCCAGTCGACCCTCGGTGAGGACACCGCCTTTGAACTGTAAATAACTCTTCCTACTTAACTCTTTGGAGTTTACCGATTGTCTAAGATGACAATAAATATTTTTTAATTGTCAAAAAAATTGTCACACACACACACACACACACACACACACACACACACATATATATATACCTGTTAAACCTGTCTATAGTGCCCCCTCTAAATAGCGCCTTATTTTAAATACGTAGTACGACGATGCGATTTACATTAAAAGTGACCTGTCTATAGCATCCCCTCTTGGGACTCACCAAAATAGAGTTCTATAGAGAGGGGGTGCTATAGACAGGTCACTTTTAATGTAAATCGCATCGTCGTACTACGTATTTAAAATAAGGCGCTATTTAGAGTGGGCACTATAGACAGGTTTAACAGGTATATATATATTGATAAGGCACAATTTGGATTATAGATTATAAACACATTTGTGGATTTGGTCTTATTACCTTAGGTATATATATATATATTTTGTTTTGAAAATAGAGCAATCCATATTTAATTCATTAGATAATAAAAAGGCATATTGGCAAAATAAATATTTTATTAAATCCAATATATGCCTCTTTATTATCTAATATATATATATATATATATATATATGAAACTATATGTAAAGTAGTTTGAGTCAAAAGGCGAGCCATAAATTAAGTTTATAAAAAAAGTACGTAGCAGAATCTGTAAAGAAAAATTGTTTTTTTTTTTTCTTTACAGATCCAGGTACGCCCTTTTATATAAATATATGTAAATTATCTATATAGATAGTTCGAATTTCCAATATATTCACTCTGTTTAATACTTTATTAACTACATAACTAAATTTTGTGCCCAATGGTCAACTTGGCTCTTAACTCTTTAGAAAATGCATTACGTACACACATATCTTACCAGCTCAAACCTTTCTTAGGTCACTACTGTTAGTGGTCGACCTGAACGAGGTTCATCTTCTAAGTTTATTTTTCCAAATTTAAATTCATTAAACTAATTTTAAAATGTTCTAATAGAAGGATCTTTATTTCCTAAAGCTTTCATCAATCTTTCATGGGATTCTTTAGAAGTTAAATTACTTTCAATAATCATAAAAGATCATGGTGCGTAAACATTCTCTGGTCAACTCCATTGTGAATGATGCAATATTTTAGAAGTCGCGCCGTCTATAATTCATTGTTGTTACTATTTCATGAAAATGTTTATGTTAGGTAAAAAATGTATGTAGATTTTAATGGTATCATTTATTTTTTAATATTGTAATGATTTAATAATGATTGCAAAAACTTTTGAAGTGATCCTTGTATCACCAAGAACATCACCTTTCAAATCTAACTCTACTCTGGTTTTGAAAATATTTTTGTCATGAGCGGGCGCTTATATATTAATTTAAAAACAACTAATTTTTATAAAATGTATAATTAATTTTATTCATTAAATTAAAATATTCATTATTTGAATTATATTTCACTACACTTCACTTTCTCTCTCTCTCTATTTCTCTCTTCAGGTATTGTTTAATAATAAGTTTAAAAATAATTTTAATTAATCTAAAAATAAAATGGATAAAATCGACATGTCATTGGACGAGATTATTCTCCAGGAGCGTTACGCCATGTCTGAACACCGTGGCTCCAAGAATCACCAGAATAAAAGGTTTAGAAAAGTTTCAAATCAATACAGAAGACAACAGTATGCTGGACAATGGAACAATAAGAACCAACAGCAGTTTAAAGGCCAACAACAATACAATAAGGGCAACAACAACCAAGAATACAACATGAGCCAACAACAGCGCAACAATGTCCAACAATACAATCAAGGCAAACTAATCCTGTCAAACCTTCACTACAAGATGACAAACCAAGACATCTTTGACCTGTTCCGTTCGTACGGAAAGATCTTCAGTTACACCATCCATTACAATGCTTCAGGGAAATCCCTCGGAATTGCTGAAGTTGTATTTGACCGCAAGGACGCAGCAATTAAAGCGCTCCAGAGATACAACGGAGAGTTTCTGGATGGACGAAAGATGCATATCAAGCTTGAAGATGTTTCGCAGAAGACAACCAGCATAAAGGACAGGCTAGGTCCATTCCCTCAGAAGAGGAAGCATGTCCAAGATCAGAGAGGTTCTCAGAACAAGAGGATCAAATTACAAGAGCAAGAATTTCGCGCAGAGAAATTTCCAAAGAAAGAAATTGTTCATGTGAAGTTCGCAGATGATCCCCAGAAAACAAATACCATCAAGAACCGGATGGATTCATTCCCTCAGAAGTGGAAAAAATTCCAGTATCAGAATAATCCTCAGAACAAGATTATCAATCTTAAAGAAAAACAAATGTCCCCAGAAGAATCCGCACAAAAGGTTGTTAACTTCAAGCTTGTAAATAATTCACAAAAGAAAATCAGCATCAAAGAACGGTTGAGTCCTTCACCTCAGGAGAATAAGCAAGTCAAAGCACAGAATGGTCCTCAGAACAAGATGATCAGCCTACAAGAACAACAAATATCCACAAAAAAAGATATTGATAAAATTGAGCTTGAAGATATAGATGAGGACTTCAAGGATTTATTAGAGGACACGGACATAGAGGACGATTCCGACTTCGAAGAGAATATGGAATGGGATGAATTGCTTCTTTAAAGGATATAATCCAGAATTCTTTTTTAAAAATGCAATCAAATGCTTATATATATACCAAATATTTATAATATATATATTGGTATATTTTTAGTTTAAAACTACTAATCAAATTCTAACACACTTATATCCTAATTCTGTACATATATATGGGGGGAGGTGTTCACGCTTTTGGAAAATAAAAACATTTAAAATATTTTCAATATTTGATTCTATTTATTTATTTTGCTACACAAAAGTACTTATCAACTGATAGAATATCAGGTCCTGCACTATCATTAAAATTTGATAATTCTTAGTAAAAAGCGGGCATTATAAATTCGTGTATCTTTTAAAAATTATGACAAATTTATATTTGTAAATAAAAAAAACTTATATTTAATTTCAAATGAAAATGAGTGAACATAATTAATAAAACAAAGCAAATATGTGATACAAATAATTTAATATGCATCATTTTATTTTATTAAAAATTTCTTCAAACACTTTTAAAGGAAATTTCAAATATCCTTTTATTTATAATGCGTCTCTCTCAAAATATTATTTTTTATGTATAAATTAACAATTTTGCTATTCTGTAAATGAATAAAAAAATAACAATGAATAATTTTTAATAGAGTAGTTATAATATACATAACAGAATATATCTTATTATAAAATTATAATAATTAAAAAATGATATTTTGAGAAAGTAAACAAGTCAATGTACAAGGAAATGTGAAAAGGCAATAAAAATAATTTTGTTTTATCTATGAGCAGCTTTAATTAATTATTTCATTTTGACCATAAATATTTTTTTGTGGATAAAAATAATACCTATACTGTTTCTTAAAAAAAAAAAAAAAAGACACATACCTAATTAATTTAAAATAAAAAAATATATATTTTTTTAAACATACAAATTTAAATAAATTATTTAAGCTGAAATATTGTGAAAATATATTTTATTACAAAAGAAAACAAAATGATACTCTCGTCGAGAAAAAAAAAATCGTTTAGAGTTTTAAATCAATTATACACACAACGTCGTTTGTTAATCTTTTCCATAAATATTTTCAATTCTTTACAGATAACATAGGATTTGTCCGTTAAATAAACAACAATAGATTAATGGACAGACAATTAAAAAATATTAATGAATGCATGAAAATTTTGGTTTGTCTTTTCCAAAGCCAAGCAGTTTCTTAATGTGGAGGCCCCTGAAGAAGAAAGATGGCGGAAGTTTGGGTTAATTTAATTGTCAACAAAGAGGGGGGATGTGGGTCGTTACACGAGGTCACGTGGAAATCAAAGAAAAACTGTGATGACTTTATTGTGCGTCTGCTTCTAAAAGGTAGGGTACCGGAAGTTGGGGGTTGATTAGACAATTACCGCAGTGGGTAACCTCTTTTTTGGAGGAAGGAGTTTTGAAGGTCGTTTCTATGACTGCTGCTATTTCATGAAGGTCGTTCTGTGCTGTTTCTTGAAGGTTGTCTTGTGGTGATGTTTCTTGAAGGTCATCTTTTGGTGATGTTTCTTGAAGGTCATCTTCTGGAGATGTTTCGTGAAGGTCGTCTTGTGGTGATGTTTCTTGAAGGTCATCTTGTGGTGATGTTTCTTGAAGGTCGTCTTATGGTGATGTTTCGTGAAGGTCGTCTTGTGGCGATGTTTATTGAAGGTCGTTTTGTGGTGATGTTTCTTGAAGGTTGTTCTGTGCATATGTCTTAAGAATTATCTTATTGTTGCAGTATTGGAGTTGTTCTATGGTTGCTTTATCTTGAAGGTCATTCTGTGCTAACTGTTATCTTGAAGGTCGTTCTGTGGTAACTGTCTTTTGAAGGTCGTTCTGCGGTAACTGTGTTTTGAAGGTAGTTTTGTGGTAACTGTGTCTTGCAGGTTATTCCGTGGTAACTGTGTCTTTAAGGTCGTTTTGTGGTCACTGTGTCTTCAAGGTCGTTTTGCGGTAACTGTGTATCGAAGGTCATTCTGTGGTCACTGTGTCTTCAAGGTCGTTCTGTGTATTGAAGTTAGTTCTGTAGATGATGTGTCTTCAAGATCGTGTTGTGGTTACTGT
This sequence comes from Cordylochernes scorpioides, assembly GCA_030710605.1. NCBI lineage: Eukaryota > Metazoa > Arthropoda > Arachnida > Pseudoscorpiones > Chernetidae > Cordylochernes > Cordylochernes scorpioides. Next base: position 61,064,185 of record CP092879.1, read on the forward strand.
GTTATTCTTTCATTGATTCTGTTTCCATTCATTTCACCTTCCAGAACCTTCATCATCAATCCATTACCTTTTAATACATGTCCCATCCATTCATTTGTCTTTTTATTATTATTACCTTTAATGAAAATTAAAAGATTTTCTCTCCTCTCCAAATACGTAATAATATTTAAAAAAAAAAATAGAAAATTCCATTTTCAAAGTAAAAAAATACACTTTTAAATGTGTGTTTGATTTATTTATTTTTATTTATTTCAATTTAAAGCGCTATGTCCCCCTAGGGAAACTTGCGCTGTCATACATGTATGCCTCTACATTTGTCTATAAATATTTATAATAAGAATGTGTTTAATCAAAACGAAATTAATGACTTCATTGTCACTTGTTCAACATTCTCTCTTGCTGAATTATTGGACATGAATCTCTATGGGGTAGGTCGTGGTGGGAAGTTCCTTGCTACGCATGAGTGCCAATTCTCTATGGACAAGCTCTATGGGCCTTGTTTGCCATCTTGACTGGCGCATTCCCTACCATGTTTACTTCCAATTTCCACCGGTCTCGCCAGAACAACGTACAGCAAACAGGAAGTTATCCAACCTTACTATTTCTTTTTTTACTGATTCTGTGTAAGGAAATGTAAATAGTAGAAGATCTATACGAAAGATGTTTAACAAATTCCTGAGGTTTGTGGAAATGGTTTAAGCTTTTTTTTCTCTCTCTCTCTCTCTCCTTCGCTACTCGTTAAAGAAATAGATATCCCCCCTCCTCTGTACCTCTTTTAAAAAAAATATTGAAATAGTGATAACCTTGAAAAATAAAGACTTTATATTCCTCTTCCAATGATATTATCAGGTTTGTAAAGAACTCTAAGAGATTTATATCAAAATATATAAATACAGTAGAACCTCCCTGTAAAGGACATCTAATTGCAGATCCAAAGTGTCCTTTAGGGAAAGTGTCCTCTTCCCAGAGAGTTGCTAAATAGTAAAAAATGGTATTTTTGTAAATGAAAACTGTCCTTTGTAGAGAGGTGTCCTCTAGCGGGGTGTCCGCTAAATGGAGGTTCTACTGTATTAAGAATAATTTTTGAAAAGAAGAGTTAAGTAAAATTTTACTTTCTCTACTTAGCTTAATTTTAATATTTGGAAAATTATTATCACTGTCTTTTCCACAAACCTGTCTCTTCGCTTATTCCTTTTTCTACCCAGCTTATGACGCGTAACGGCCGAAGCTTTCCTGGAGTTATTTTGTGTATATGCTATCTACTTATTTATTATATATATGTTTAAATTAAACATCAAATTTATATATTTTGAAATTCTCTTAACGGCCTTATTATATATATATAAGTATAGATTTCTTTTATCTTACTTTTCAAGATTATGAACTGATATTAATTTAGACTCTCTCTCTCTTGTAGCCCTTGATCTAAACCAATGAAGCCTGTATAGATTTCATTATGTATATTCATCCTCGTTATTATTATAATTTTCTTTAGTTTTCATCTGTCACCATAAATTTTTATGAACGATGTAATAAAAGTTGATTCAATCTCAATCTCTCTCTCTTTAATTTTGTATATAGAATTAAAGTAAAATTTAAGTTGAGAGAACTCAACATATAACTATGCCTGTGCAAGGATTATAAAGATCCGAAAGCTTGCATTTTGCTCGAATAAAGAAACGTATATTGCTACGGTTTATATTCATATTTTATAACAATTTTCTATTCTAATGTATATACAGAATGTAGTACTATAGTACTTAACCTACCAAGGTGCATCATTCTACTGTTAGTTACGCGTGGTGACTCTTGTCGCCACGGGTGCAGCAATTATTGAATTGCGCTCCATGCCTCAAATGCCGCACGAGCGAACGGTCTCGCACGAGATCCCACAGGAGATCCAGGAAAAAGAAGACTTGGTCGTTCCTGTGTTTCAGATGTTCTTTAACTGCTCAGCCTTTTTGCAAAATAATGTTGAGTGGTGTATCTTAGTAGAAAAATGAATAGATTCATTATCTAATGCAGTTATATTTGATTATATTTATAATTATATTTGTTTTTTGGTGATATGTGTGTGATCTTTATATTTTATCACACACACACACACAGCTTAATTAAGACCACCGGTCTTATAAAGATTCACTACAGGAAGAAAGCATAGATGGAGTTCTTATACTCCAGAAAGCGCAGGTGATGTCCATAGTTAATCTAAAATACCCATTCCAAGAGTCTAGCATCAGTATCACCATAAAAGGAAAACCGAAAAATCTGAATACAACAGCGGTATGGTAGATTAAACTGGAGAAACCGCTGGGAGGGTTCACCACTGATGAGCCAGGCCCTCCCATTATTTTTTTCCATTACAGTAAGGGCAGTAGATATTGTTTAATTTTTGAAAGAATCATACGCGTCTATAATAGTTTCGAATTTTCATATATATACTTTTTTTATAGTTCAGACTGTACACCTTTGCATGTATCCACAAGAGATGTTAATAAAATTATTTTATTGTCATTGTTTAAAGAGAAATGTTTAACTTATGGTTCCGGTTAAGATAAATACATATTTAAAACGGTATCTCTCAGTATAAAGACAGGAATATGATAGTTGGATTGTAGGCTGATCCTATCTTGGAAAAAAGAGCTGCTCTTCACCTTATCTATGACTGTCCGAACTTTACAGAAGTGAGACATCGATTGTTCCCTGATCGAAATGATTTAACTCTCTTACATCAACCACTTTGTCTATATATATTTTTATTAACTACGTCGATTAATACATGTAAATTTGTAAATATTTAATTCAAAGTTCTAATTTGTTTTCTGTTCTGTTTCCTCTGTATTAGGCGCATAGTGTAAAAGCAAGGAAGAATCATTATCTTTTTTTTTTTACAACAACAAAAGCCTTTATTGAGGACCTCTCGTCCTATAAAGGATTCGCCAGTTTACAGAGTAATTGAAGAGAAGTTGCACGTTCGTGGATGGCTTTTCTTGATTTATCAAGAAATTGGGTTGGCCAAATATCAGGGAACAGGTTAAATCAATGTTTAGTTGATTTCTGTTCCACCAGATGGCGCTCTGCCTTCTGTAAAGCACATGTGCTCCTGGTCAGGATATGCCATTTTTAATATTGATTTCAACACCTGATCTTTTTATCTTTTATTTTTTTTTATTTCGTTTTTTAATGTGCTAAGCGTATTTACGCAAGTTTGGCCTTAAATACCCATTTCTTGGTTTTTCAGGAGGCCATTGGGATCAAAAAATCTTTTTTGGTCTCAATGGTTCAGCCTACTCCACGCTGACGAGCGCTAAAAAGCGCGAAACGCGTTCGTGGATGGCTTTTCTTGATTTATCAAGAAATTGGGTTGGCCAAATATCAGGGAACAGGTTAAATCAATGTTTAGTTGATTTCTGTTCCACCAGATGGCGCTCTGCCTTCTGTAAAGCACATGTGCTCCTGGTCAGGATATGCCATTTTTAATATTGATTTCAACACCTGATCTTTTTATCTTTTATTTTTTTATTTCGTTTTTTAATATATATAACTATGTACAATTGTTGTATATATATTATTTAATTGTTCCACAGAGTGTGTATAAGCTCACAGGTAAATAGGCGCTAACCGAAACAGAAAAAAAAAGTTCCTTTGTTTTAATATTAGTTTCCCTTTTATATTTTATTCTCTCTCTTTTGTAAATCAATAAATATAATTAGTATGAAATAAAGTAAGAAGAGGAGCTTCTTTCTAAAGAAGCTCCTCTTCTTACTTTATTTCATACTAATTTGATCAGGATAAGATTTATTCTATAAAAAAAATAAATATAATGTTTAATTAATAATTATTGGAATCAGTTTCATTAAATATTCTAAACAGAGCCAACAACAATGAATATGGCGCCTCTACCACCGCTGCAGAATTTGGTGGAGAATCGCCAGCGGGTCTCTCTAGATATTATTCTAGAAAAATATTGTGACCCACTACTTTTCAAATTAAATAATTTAGATATTTTGTTACTTAACATATTTTCTTATTGTTTCTTTTATTTGTTTTCAATAGGCTGGGAATTGTTTTGATAAAATCGCGATAAATTTTAAAAAATGATTTTATAAAAAAATATTGGAAAAAGGATGGTCCAATTCTGATTGAAAGTCTTACATTTCCTCTGGGATTCAATGACTGGGCTGGCAATGGAGCGAAGACTCGAGGAAAACCTCTGGCAAAATTGGACCAAATTTGAGATGCATGTCACAGGAAAATTGTCAACCGCAAATTTTGCATAAAATGTTTAGAAATCTTCCGATTTTTTATTTTCCGCATTCATTATATAGGATTGACGTCTATTTCTAAAAAGATGGATATTTAGAACGCTGTTTTAAAATTCTATTTTACATTGTTTTAATGATTTATTATATTGTGTGTTTGTGTCATGAGAAAAAATTATTATATATATTATTAACATAGAGATTATTGATTTGATATTTATATTTTGCTATTCTGTATATTACCCTCATTGCTTATCTTGTATTTTATAATTCTTAGTTTGCGTTTGTGTCTTAAATAAATTTCTGTGTCATCCTGAAATTTGTCTTTCCTTATTTTCTACGTTAACAATATTATAAAAAGATTTTCAAAATCTCGCGAATATATTTTACTTCTTGTACTATAATAGTACCTATTAGGGAAGGAGATTCTTATGATGGTTGTGATTACTATAGTAGAAAACGCTAGAGAAATATCACATTGACACACATACACAGGTAAAGTAAAGGAATAGACAACATTTTAGAATATCTGACAATACAGAAGTCATACAGAGCTGTATAATACGTTGTACAATACGCTGGCAATACATAAGGGCTGTACAATACGTTGACAATACAGAAGGGCTGTACAATACAGAAGTCACACAGGGCTGTACAATCCCAATACGTTGAGAATACAGAGGGGCTGTACAATCCTAATACACTGACAATACAGAAGGGCTGTACAATACGCTGATAATACAGAAGGGCTGTCCAATATGCTGACAATACAGTAGGGCTGTACAATCCCAATACGTTGAGAATACAGAAGGGCTGTACAATCCCAATACGTTGAGAATACAGAAGGGCTGTACAATACACTGACAATACAGTAGGGCTTACAATACAGAGGGCTGTCCAATACGCTGACAATACAGTAGGGCTGTACAATATAGAAGGGCTGTACAATTCGCTGAAGTCGACATCCAAATGTCTCAGACAGGAAGGAAGCACCCCTGTCAAGATAACAATCTCCCTCTAATCACTTCACACTTAATTACAATGTCGCGGGGAAGTAATTGTCGTGTTCCTAGGTGTGTATTACACTGTCCGTTACGTTCATTACGTAATATCCTCTTGTGTCAGCGTGTGTTGGAACATACTTCTCTTGTACATGAATAACCTACACTATCAACTATCCCTCCCTAGCCTCCTTATAACCCGGATATAGCTCCAAATGATCTTTTTTCCCCTCTTTTATTCCAAACATGAATACGCCGATTGAATGATTTGAAGCAATTGAGTCTACTAAAGAAAAATAGAAGACCTTTTCTGTTATTTCGAACAGTGGAATGAAGACGTTCATAAACTGTACACAATGTAAAATATGAATTCCTTGGATGAAAGATTTGAAGCAATTGAGTCTACTAAAGAATAATAGAAGAAATGGAAGACTTTTCTGTTAGTTTGAACAGTTGAATGAAGATCTGGTAGATTTATGTATAAACTGTACACAATGTAAAATATGAATTCCTTGGATGAAAGATTTGAAGCAATAGAGTCTACTAAAGAATAATAGAAGAAATGGAAGACTTTTCTGTTAGTTCGAACAGTGGAATAAAGATCTGTTAGATTTGTGTATAAACTGTACACAATGTAAAATGTGAATTCCTTAGATGAAAGATTTGAAGAAATAGAGTCTACTAAAGAATAATAGAAGAAATGAAAGTTTTTTCTGTTAGTTCGAACAGTGGAATGAAGATCTGGTAGATGTATGCATAAACTGTACACAATGTAAAATGTGAATTCCTTGGATGAAAGATTTGAAGAAATAGATAGTATAAATAAAGCAATAGTAGAATCAATAAAAAAAAAAAATTCTGTTAGTTCGAACATTGGAATAAAGATGATAGAGATGTATGTGTAAACGTAGATTTATTTTAAAATAATCAAAAGCGATAGGTTTTTGTGATTTTGATGGATAATTTTAAATAAATATATAAATATTATATTAACAAATTGAAATATACAAAAAGAGTTTTCCATCTCTTAGAAATTGTTTGTTTCCTGGAATTTGCCATGGCGTGAATCGACATGTACTAAGTACAGAACTCAGGGTAGAGTGTCCCCCTTTCTCTGTCTGGAGAAGAACTCTTTCAAGGTGGAGGAACTCCCAGGCTGAATATATAAATATGTAATATACACTCATAAACAAAACTTATGGAAATTTTAACTCTTTAATGTCACCAGTCATCTTTTCTTTGAAGATGACAGAGGCAATTTTGTTCACACTTGGTTATCTCTTATCTTCAATAAAGATCAATGTAATATCTTTCAGAGTTATTGTCTGAATCCCGATATACATGCTTAAAAGTACACATAACTTCATTAAGTTTTATCCATAAATGTAAGTGTGTGTGTTTAACAAACTCAATCTTTTATTATTCTCCTTTTTTTTAATCACTAAAGGTGTTAACTTATGATTAATAAAGTCTTTTTAGAAATTATTTTTTAAAATATTAAATCAATGTACGTAGAAAAAGGCATCTTCTGATCGTGTGCAACTCAAAGTTCTTAATTAATCAAGAAAGGATATTTGAACAATTTTGGAACAATTTTTTTATCTAAATATTTTCTGGCGTTTTGTGTCCAGGGGTCCATTGAAGAGAGCATTGACTTAAGTTTAGTGTCGGTGAACAGGATGGGCATAAATCTTAGCGATATCTCCGGTCTTGATCTCCAGAGCGACGACCTTAGGGTGACAATGGCGTGATTTGCATATCCCCCACCCCCACAATTTCCACCACCCATCTAGTTTGGGCTCCCACAATTGTTAAACCCTTCAGTGGACGCGCTAGAGGCTGTTAGCCCCATATGGAATCCCCCATTTTTAATTTATTCCTCTTCCTTCTCCACTTCAATGCTACTGTACTTCCTCTGTCACAATCTGTTTTTTTTTGTCTGTCTATCACCCTTGACACTGGAAAAAAAAAACCTAAAACATACCAAAAATGGATGATTGTTGTTTTATTGCTTATTTCAAAGTGTACTATCAAAATACGAAACTATTTTAAACGCGTATGATTCTTTAAAAAATAAAACAATTTCTACTGCCCTTACTGCAAGGGAAAAATTAATTGGAGGGCCTGGTTCATCTGTGGTGAACCCTCCCAGCGATTTCGCCAGTTTAATCTACCATACCGCTGTTATATTGAATTTTTGGAACTTCCTTTTATAGTGATACTGATTCTAGACTCTTGGAATGGGTATTTTAGATGAACTATGGACATAAGCTTTGAGGACAGCAGATTAAATACAATTATAAATATATAATATGCTTCGAGGAATCGCTCTTCCGCAAACATCAATTTGTGTCTTTTAATGCATCATAATGTAAGTGCATAATGTAATACAAAAATGTAATGCCTTGACAAGGTTGGCGTTCAGCTAACTGAAATATTGATATATATATATATATATATATATATTGTACTGAAAGAACAACCCTTATGCTCAAAACTGGGCAACTCTGTGCTTCACTTACATCAAAATTTGACAATATGACCCAGAATAAGTATATTGCTACGGCGTTTTATGGTTTCCACAAGTCCATATCTCAGAAGAAGGCCAAGTGATACTCACTCCTCACTTTCTTACTGCTACTCTTTTTGTGTTGATTTCTTGCTTCCCTCTTTCTTCTTCTTATTATTTTTTTCCTTTTCTTGTTTTTTTTTTTTGTTTTTTTTTCTCTCTTTCTCTTTTTACTCTGTCTATATCGTTATTTCCTTTGTCTTACTGCTTTGTTCTTATGCATACCTCTGGTGAATCCTGTATAGGGTCAGTGACCCTAAATAAAGGCTTTTTTGTTGTTTTGTTGTTGATATATATATATATATATATATATTGTATTCAATTCAATATATGCCTTTTTATTATCTAATGTACACTATATGAAACCCTTAAGCATGTATTTTTCTATTTCAAATAACACAAAATGCTACTGTCCTTATTGCGATAAAATATATATACACTCATGGACAAAACTTAAGGAAGATGTACCTTTTAGCATGTATATCTGAATTCAGACAATAACTCTGAAATATATTACAGTGACCTTTGTTGAAGACACACGAGATAACCAATATACACTCATGGACAAAACTTAAAGAAGTTATACCTTTTGGCATGTATATCTGAATTCAGACAATAACTCTGAAAGATATTAAAGTGACCTTTGTTGAAGACACACGATATAACCAATATACACTCATGGACAAAACTTGAAGAAGTTATACCTTTTGGCATGTATATCTGAATTCAGACAATAACTCTGAAAGATATTAAAGTAACCTTTGTTGAAGACACACGAGATAACCAATATACACTCATGGATAAAACTTAAAGAAGTTATACCTTTTGGCATGTATATCTGAATTCAGACAATAACTCTGAAAGATATTAAAGTAACCTTTGTTGAAGACACACGAGATAACCAATATACACTCATGGACAAAACTTAAAGAAGTTATACCTTTTGGCATGTATATCTGAATTCAGACAATAACTCTGAAAGATATTAAAGTGACCTTTGTTGAAGACACACGAGATAACCAATATACACTCATGGACAAAACTTAAAGAAGTTGTACCTTTTAGAATGTATATCTGAATTCAGACAATAACTCTGAAAGATATTAAAGTGACCTTTGTTGAAGACACACGAGATAACCAATATACACTCATGGACAAAACTTGAAGAAGTTATACCTTTTGGCATGTATATCTGAATTCAGACAATAACTCTGAAAGATATTAAAGTGACCTTTGTTGAAGACACACGAGATAACCAATATACACTCATGGACAAAACTTAAAGAAGTTATACCTTTTGGCATGTATATCTGAATTCAGACAATAACTCTGAAAGATATTAAAGTGACCTTTGTTGAAGACACACGAGATAACCAATATACACTCATGGACAAAACTTAAAGAAGTTATACCTTTTGGCATGTATATCGGGATTCAGACAATAACTCTGAAAGATATTAAAGTGACCTTTGTTGAAGACACACGAGATAACCAATATACACTCATGGACAAAACTTAAAGAAGTTATACCTTTTGGCATGTATATCTGAATTCAGACAATAACTCTGAAAGATATTAAAGTGACCTTTGTTGAAGACACACGAGATAACCAATATACACTCATGGACAAAACTTAAAGAAGTTATACCTTTTGGCATGTATATCTGAATTCAGACAATAACTCTGAAAGATATTAAAGTGACCTTTGTTGAAGACACACGAGATAACCAATATACACTCATGGACAAAACTTAAAGAAGTTATACCTTTTGGCATGTATATCTGAATTCAGACAATAACTCTTAAAGATATTAAAGTGACCTTTGTTGAAGACACACGAGATAACCAATATACACTCATGGACAAAACTTAAAGAAGTTATACCTTTTGGCATGTATATCTGAATTCAGACAATAACTCTGAAATATATTAAAGTAACCTTTGTTGAAGACACACGAGATAACCAATATACACTCATGGACAAAACTTAAAGAAGTTATACCTTTTGGCATGTATATCTGAATTCAGACAATAACTCTGAAATATATTAAAGTAACCTTTGTTGAAGACACACGAGATAACCAATATACACTCATGGACAAAACTTAAAGAAGTTATACCTTTTGGCATGTATATCTGAATTCAGACAATAACTCTGAAAGATATTAAAGTGACCTTTGTTGAAGACACACGAGATAACCAATATACACTCATGGACAAAACTTAAAGAAGTTATACCTTTTGGCATGTATATCTGAATTCAGACAATAACTCTGAAAGATATTAAAGTGACCTTTGTTGAAGACACACGAGATAACCAATATACACTCATGGACAAAACTTAAAGAAGTTATACCTTTTGGCATGTATATCTGAATTCAGACAATAACTCTGAAAGATATTAAAGTGACCTTTGTTGAAGACACACGAGATAACCAATATACACTCATGGACAAAACTTAAAGAAGTTATACCTTTTGGCATGTATATCTGAATTCAGACAATAACTCTGAAAGATATTAAAGTGACCTTTGTTGAAGACACACGAGATAACCAATATACACTCATGGACAAAACTTAAAGAAGTTATACCTTTTGGCATGTATATCTGAATTCAGACAATAACTCTGAAAGATATTAAAGTGACCTTTGTTGAAGACACACGAGATAACCAATATACACTCATGGACAAAACTTAAAGAAGTTATACCTTTTGGCATGTATATCTGAATTCAGACAATAACTCTGAAAGATATTAAAGTGACCTTTGTTGAAGACACACGAGATAACCAATATACATTCATGGACAAAACTTAAAGAAGTTATACCTTTTGGCATGTATATCGGGATTCAGACAATAACTCTGAAAGATATTAAAGTGACCTTTGTTGAAGACACACGAGATAACCAATATACACTCATGGACAAAACTTAAAGAAGTTGTACCTTTTAGAATGTATATCTGAATTCAGACAATAACTCTGAAAGATATTAAAGTGACCTTTGTTGAAGACACACGAGATAACCAATATACACTCATGGACAAAACTTGAAGAAGTTATACCTTTTGGCATGTATATCTGAATTCAGACAATAACTCTGAAAGATATTAAAGTGACCTTTGTTGAAGACACACGAGATAACCAATATACACTCATGGACAAAACTTAAAGAAGTTATACCTTTTGGCATGTATATCTGAATTCAGACAATAACTCTGAAATATATTAAAGTAACCTTTGTTGAAGACACACGAGATAACCAATATACACTCATGGACAAAACTTAAAGAAGTTATACCTTTTGGCATGTATATCTGAATTCAGACAATAACTCTGAAAGATATTAAAGTGACCTTTGTTGAAGACACACGAGATAACCAATATACACTCATGGACAAAACTTAAAGAAGTTATACCTTTTGGCATGTATATCTGAATTCAGACAATAACTCTGAAAGATATTAAAGTGACCTTTGTTGAAGACACACGAGATAACCAATATACACTCATGGACAAAACTTAAAGAAGTTGTACCTTTTAGAATGTATATCTGAAAGATATTACAGTGACCTTTATTGAAGACACACGAGATAACCAATATACACTCATGGCAAAAACTTGAAGAAGTTATACCTTTTAGAATATATATCTGAATATCTGAAAGATATTACAGTGACCTTTATTGAAGACACACGAGATAACCAATATACACTCATGGCAAAAACTTGAAGAAGTTATACCTTTTAGAATGTATATCTGAATATCTGAAAGATATTACAGTGACCTTTATTGAAAACACACGAGATAACCAATATACACTCGTGGAAAATAAATTAAGGAAGTTGTATCTTTTAGCATGTATATCGGGATTGAAACAATAACTCTTAAAGATATTACAGTGACCTTTTTTAGAATTTCCAATACTTTTTCTTCGAATATTTTGCACCCAAAATTTCTCCCTTTTAATTATTGTCATGAACAAAAAATTCAGTTATGTCTCAATTTTATTTCTTTAATTTGTGAAATATATACATCACCATGAGCAGCACCTTTCAAATCTAACTCTAATCTGGTTTTGAAATAATTCTTGTCAGGAGCGGGCGCTCTGTATTATATTATATATTAATTTTTTTAAAATAAATAATTAAATTTATTCATTATTTTAAGATATTCATTATTTGAATTATATTTCACTACACTTCAATTTCTCTCTCACTATTTCTCTCTTCAGATATAGTTTAATTATATGTTTAAAAAATAATTTTAATTAATCAAAAAATAAAATGGATAAAATCGACATGTCATTGGACGAGATTATTCTCCAGGAGCGTTACGCCATGTCTGAACACCGTGGCTCCAAGAATCACCAAAATAAAAGGTTTAGAAAAGTTCCAAATCAATACAGAAGACAACAGTATACTGGACAATGGTACAATAAGAACCAACAGCAGTTTAAAGGCCAACAACAGTACAATAAGAACCAACAGCAGTTTAAAGGCCGACAACAGTACAACAACACCCAAGGCCAACAACAGTACAACAACACCCAAGAATACAACATGAGCCAACAACAGCGCAACAATGGACAATGCAACAAAGGCAAACTAATCCTGTCAAACCTTCACTACAAGATGACAAACCAAGACATCTTTGACCTGTTCCGCTTGTACGGAAAGATCCTCAGTTACAACATCCATTACAATGCTTCAGGGAAATCCCTCGGAATCGCTGAAGTTGTATTTGAGCGCAAGGGCGCAGCAATTCAAGCGCTCCAGAGATACAACGGAGAGTTTCTGGATGGACGAAAGATGCATATCACGCTTGAAGATGCTACGCCGAAGACAAGCAGCATCAAGGACAGGCTAGGTCCATTCCCTCAGAAGAGGAAGCAAGTCCAAGATCAGAGAGGTCTTCAGAACAAGAGGATCAGATTACAAGAGCAAGAATTTCGCACAGAGAAATTTCCAAAAAAAGAAATTGTTCACGTGAAGTTCGCAGATGATCCCCAGAAAACAAATACCATCAAGAACCGGATGGATTCATTCCCTCAGAAGTGGAAAAAAATTCCAGTATCAGAATAATCCTCAGAACAAGATTATCAATCTTAAAGAAACACAAATGTCCACAAAGGAATCCGCACAAAAAGAAGTTGTACACTTGAAGGTTGAAGATAATACACAGAAGAACAGCAGCATCAAAGAACAGTTGGTTCCTTCACCTCAGGAGAATAAGCAAGTCAAGGAACAGAATGGTCAACAGAACGAGATAATCAGTCTACAAGAACAACAAATATCTACAAAAGAATCCTCAAAAAAAGATGTTAATAAAATTGAACCTGAAGATATAGATGAGGACTTCGATATATTAGAGGACACGGACATGGAGGACGATTCCGACTTCGAAGAGAATATGGAATGGGATGAATTGCTTCTTTAAAGGATATAATCCAGAATTATTTTTTAAAAAATGTAATCAAATACTCATATATATACCAAATTTCTATAATATATATTGGTATATATTTAGTTTAACTCACTTAAATTATTTTGACGGGAGAAGCGCCCATTGCTTCTATGGACACTTAAATACTGTATATCTATTTTTATATATTTGTTTCGTTTAACATTTAAATACATGTTTATGGAGGGGGGAGGGGTTCTGACTTTTTAAAAAATAAAAATATATAAAATTTTCCAATATTTGACTCTTTTCCTTTTGCCTTACAAAAGTACTTATCAACTGATAAAATGACATGTCCTGGATTATACACTATCATTAAAATTTGATAGTTCTTGGTAAAAATCGGGCATTATAATTTATTAATAAACTGAGGAAACCGCTGGGAGGGTTCATCACTGAGTCAGACCCTCCTATTAATTTTTCCATTGCAGTAAGGGCAGTAGAAATTGTAAACTTTTTAAAAGAAGCATACGCGTCTATAATAGTTTAGAATTTTCATAACAGATGGGGCGCTAATGCATCATTATAATTTATAAATTCGTGTATCTTTCAATAATGAACCGTTTGTTGTTAAATAAAGTTTGTTTCTATCTACTTCTCCTGGCAACCATTTTACAACGCGACAATTATGTTGGAAAAAGAAAGAAAAAAAGCTTTAAATAATTATTACAGTTGAACTTTGAAAATTCGAAGCTCAAGGGACCAAAAAAATCGAATTATCCAAAAATTCGAATTAAAAATAGAATTTCTATTTATAGGAAATTCTAGGGACCAAGATAAATATTATAATTAAAGAAGTTCGAATTATAAAATTTTAAGAGATTTTTATAAAAAAATTGGAGCGGTTAAAGACTCTAGCTATCATTATGGCAACGAATTCAAGGACTCGAGACATCTGCTGCTGGAATACCCACTCTTCTTTACCGCTAGACAACAGACAATAATGTTGTAGATCTATATCAATTTGTAAATACCAGAGAGAATTATCATAGATTTAACTATTTTTGTAAATATATTTATTATTATCTTTCTAACCTGAAAGGTTCAGGTTCTTAATATATATTATTGTTTCTCTTTTATTTTTTATTACTTTCTTGTATAATATATTTATAACTGTTTCTTTTTAAACAATGTAAATCGACACAATTTTCCCTAGCCGGGATATCGCGTTTTGTGTGTTGAAATAAACAATGTCTGATGGAGGACATTCGGTTTATAAGATGTACTGTACTTGGTTGTGTACAGGGATAAATATACTTATCAATTTGTAAATATCAGAGATGTATTATATTTTTGTAGATATATTTATGATTATCTTTCTAATCTTTCAGATTAGAAGAAAAAAAGAACATCAACATGTAGTATACAACTTCTGATAATTTGTATTAAATAAATGTAATTAAAAGTTGATTTTACGATAAATAATTTGTTGTCAGATTCCGCTTAGAATTCCATGCCGCCCACAAACCTATCACACCGCTTATATTTAGTCATATAAATTTATTTTTTGGGTAATATTTATAAAGCTGAAATTTTTATTTTAGTATTTTTTTTTATGAAACCTTTATTTACAAATTTATCTTTAATAAATTATTCAATTTTAGCCATACAGCAGATTTTCCTATGAGAGACCGTCTAAAAAGATTACTAAATCGGGTCTTTTCTGGAGGTTTAAAAAGTCCTCATGACTTAAGACTGATATGATAGAATCTCTTATAAGAGACCACCTCCAAAAAAGGCACATTTTATCAATGTTTTAGGCATTAACTTTTCATAACGCGACAATTATGTTGGAAAAGAAATAAAAAAAAGCCCATGTTGAAAAAGTTCCCATGACATAGCCTGATATGATAGAATCTCTTATAAGAGACCACCTCCAAAAAAGCCACATTTTATCAATGTTTTAGGTGGACTCTAATAGGAGATCTATAAAAATAAAGGTCATTTCTCCTGTCAAAATAGACATTAAAACGCCATTGTGAAGACTTTATTTGATCCCTTATGGATCTCATGGAATAAAGTCCGCTCTGGACTAACGAGGGCCATTAGCCTGAAACCATAGTCGCCAGGTGGATGCTTCTCAGTTTGACAAACCTGGTGTTGTGGCTTTGTCACCGACCTGAGGCCGCTAGTTTGCGGCGACGGTCAATAGATGGCGTCTAGCTTTGACGTCTATTTTGACGGGAGAGGGGACCTTTATAGATCAAGATCCTTGCGGCAAAATTTGTATTATGATTGAGATATCTTATCGGTGAAGATACCATTTCCCAGTATAATGGAGGAACGAAAGTGTGAGGTACATATATTACTGTTGAATTAGAGGGTTATAACTATGGCATTCCTTTGGCTTTTTCTTTTAACTAGCTGTCGACTCTGTTGGGAATCTTTTATGGTTCAGATGATGAAACAACAAATAACAAGTTTACTTACAGCTGAAATGGTTTTAAAGAATTAGGCGATTTTACCTTTTAAGAAAGTTTTTTAAATTTATTATTTTCAAAGAGAGAGAGAAAAGAAGAATTTACATTACAATTACTAATTTTGTAAACAAAACAAACACTCCTTTGTTCTTGGTTTTATATTACAGTGTTGTCAGTCTAGAAGTATTTTAAGATCATTGAGATTTATTGTTCTTATTTTTTTTCCAACAGACTGCGCCATGTAAAATGTTTTGTTTATTATTTTTATTGAAGAAAGATATATTTCTTTTAATTAACAAAGTACAATATACCTAATATTGTTAATCTTCTAAAAAAAACTTATTTTACATATTTATAAAACAATAATAACATTGGTCAGTGGTCAAATCTATTTAAAGCATTTATATTATATTGCACATGTAGTGTAAACATTTTGCTATTGTGAGCTACCATCTTCCTGATGCTCCAAATTGTTAAAATATGAATTGATATCACAGAGTTAACCTCCCTTGAGAGACCACCTCTAATAGAGACTCCGCGTTTTTAGACTATGGCCTCTTAAGGAAGGTTTTCTGGTCTTTTATAATTCTAGTTTTTATCGATTATGTTATTCTTTATAGAAGGTTGGAGGGAAAGTTTTAAGACACCTTTTAAGATTAAAAAAAAAAGTATTTTTATAAGTAATTTTGAACTAAATTAAATAATAAAATTTGGTATAACAATAAACCCTAATATTCAGAATGAATTTAATCCCCTTTTCAATAATTTCCGACGCTAAATTTGAAAAGAAAAATTAAATTAGAAAATTTATTTTAAAATAATACTATCCTACCCCCGTTCGATTCGATGATGAAAACTGTCTTTTGTAGAGAGGCGTCCTTTCATGGAGGTTCTACTGTACTCTCTATTGATACTAATATAATGATAATGAAATTTTAATTAGACTGTGAACTAATTGTCTTTCTCTTTATCCGTTCAATGTCGTTCTACAATCATAAGCCGCATTATATTATAAAAGAAACTGTGTCTATCATTCTATACCCGTTCTACGAAACGAGCTATTTATCTAAATTTGACGACCTAATTATAAACATACCTAATTAGACGATATAAACAAGCAGGTCTGTATATAAAGAGGTGTGTGGATCAGTGAGGCTAGCCTGAATGAACTAAAGAAAGATTTGCTGAGAGACCCAAAGAGAACAATGGTAAAAGGCCATAGGATTCCCATCCAATACTTCCGAGTGCGTAACTATTCCAATGAGAGATAGAGAGACGATCTGACGTATTGTATGCAGACGGGAAAAACCAACAATGGAGTCGATTCAATTTCGCCAATAGTAGCTGAGGAAAGTTCAGTCTCAGGGTCCTAACAATGCATTTGACCTTCCTGAAAAGGGCGCCGTTAAGATTGGAATAAATGGCGCAAGGGTAACAAGGATCACCTTTCTCTATATCCCAGGTCAGTGTATCGCCAGGTTCCTGCCTGGTACCGACTGGTACAGAGCCTACTGATTTATTAAAGGATAACTTGTTAGGTTAGAAAAATTATGATTACCATGTGTGTGCGCTTTACCAGGAAATATTAAACTTAATAATGATTGGCTATTATTTAAATACTAACCGAATGGCCATTCACCACCCAGTTTTGCCTGATTGATTGTTTGTTGTTATTGTCGTGTCCAAAGAGAGAGAAGAGTCTCAGATGTCTCCATGCATCTCTCTCTCCATCACAGCAGTAGCAATATCCACTATCTTGGGTGTGTAAAGCTGCTGCTCTGGGTCTAAGTCAATTTTCTGCAAGCCTGCGGCCATTGCTGGGCATGAGAATATGTGAGTAGGTGTTGATTGATTGTTTACCCAACCGATATAGTATTTATATAAATTTGTTTTATGTATAAAAAGAAACATTCGTGCTATAATTCTTTCATTTCCTATTTAAACAATGGTTCATTATTATAACAAAGGTTTATTATGCATTTAATAGTAATAGTAGTACCGTGTGTAGAGAGTATCGTTCCAATCTTAGTATGTGTAACGACGAACAAGAGTGTATAGTATGTACTCTATTTTCTGACCCTTCCCCCAGAATATGCAAATTATCAATTTTATTTGCATATTACATTGTTAAAAATATCACATTGACTCTTTCAAGAGATCTATATCCCCAGGGAGAGAATTTTTTTTTTTTTTTACAGTAAATCGGTAAATATGACATTTCACCTCATTAGGAATGTAAACACATTAAACACATAGAAGTCCTGCAATATTTAAATGTGAAGCTACTTTTAAAATATATATATACTAGCCGAATGACCCGGGCAACGCCCGGGTTTTACCCGATTAAATGCTTTTATTCAAATACTATTCGTTACAATTATAAATTGGCGCCGTGGATGTCATTCTTGTGAAACGTTCCGCTCCAAACTTTGTGTCTGAGAAGCGATATTTTTATAAAGAGATGATCTGGCTTTGTGTCTTCTGCTCGAATGAATGTTTTTCTCTTAGAATTTTGTTCCTTCATACTAAAAATGAACTGGCTTCACCCGTGGTCTCTGCTTTTTGGAATTTTTCCGGATATAATTTTGTATCTGAAAATCAAATATGATACAGCAATATTGTCATAATCATTTTCTGACTAAAAAAAAAAAACCAACTATTTTTGCCCAGAACCTGTCAATTTCAATTTTTCTTGGCTAAAAATGCGACAAATATCTCTTCCATATTTTTTTCTATGTCCTGTTAAAACACGTTTTACATGTGCATTAGGTCAGCTGATATTACCTCCCATCTTCACCGCTAGAGGCGCTGCTTGCGAGAGAAAGAGCAAATTTGCAACAAAAGCAAACGGTGACAGAATTGTTGATGATGACTCTGATACTTGTATATTTTAATATTTAATAATAGGTTCATTTACATTCATATTAAAAATATTTATTGTCCAATTTTTGCACAGCAGAGTGGCACAGTGGAAGCGTGCTGGGCCCATAACCCAGAGGTCCGTGGATCGAAACCACGCTCTGCTATTTTTTTTTTTAATTCACAAAAGCAAACGGTGACAGAATTATTGACGAATTGTTGATGACTCTGATAACTGTATATATTAATATCGTAATTTAAACAATGTGATATGTAAGTAATAAATTATGACGTCTTTTCTAGTCGTCTCAAAGTGACACCAGCTTGCCACGGGACACCCGGGGGATCCAGAGAGGGACAAAGAAGGGGCGTTGGTCCGGATCTCACGACGGTCCCCGCGGCTTCAGGCTGGACGCCGAGCTTTCCTCAGTTAATCCTCAACTTTCCCCTGGTCCTACTTGAGAAGTACTAGGAGAGCGTCTTTTGATCCCAAACTTTGTCCTTACTGTCCCGTGCGGACTTCCCACTCTGCACGCCTTGCCACTCAACCCCGACTGCTTCCAACTCACTTGTTGTCTTACCCGGGTTTACGACATATACAAACATGTGTATATACTTTAAATAAAGGCATATCCTGACCAGAAGCACATATGCTTTTTAGATGGCAGAGCGTCTTCTAGCGGAACAGAAATCAGCTAAACATTGAATTAGCCTATTCCCTGAATGTTTAATTGATTTCTGTTCCACTAGATGGCGCTTTTCCATCTAAAAAGCACATGTGTTCCTGATCAGGATATGCCCTCTTTATTTTTAATATCAAAATCTGACCTTTTTTATTTATTTTTCTATTTTTTCACATAAATATATGCAGCTAAACCTGTCTATAGCGCCCCCTCTTGTGACTCACTAGGGATATAACGACAATACCTTACCTACATAAATCTTAATACCAAATATCATAAGCATCAAAATCGATTGATAATTGAAGCTCAAT